>BSBM01000592.1:8152500-8752500 GCA_027924585.1 Larix kaempferi | reverse complement strand
TAACTTGAAATTAGGGTTTGTCACCCACATGCCAAGGACCAAACCTCAAAAGACTAAAACTAATGATAAAATGATGCAAATGGGTTCAACCAAGTGGAGTGTTGAGCCTAAAAGAGGATGTCATGCCCCTACTAACCCCAGCGATGTAGAATTTTCCTCAATGCCTTCCTTTTTGGCAAGGTAAGGCTTCCTTCAAAGGACAATGTCATCATCATTCTTGCATGTGGAGACCAAGAGGAGGGGTAATACATGAAAAGAGAAGGTCCAAGTGAGAATAAATGAGGTGTGCTAAAACGGGTATGGAAACCCTTACACACGCAATCACTTTCTACATGGCATAAACATAAGTGTGGTTAGGAGCCCTTGAGCCATGTGTCATAATCTGTCCATCCCAAGAAGCATCGGAGCACCAACCTAGGGAAAAAATGTCAACATGATAAGGGACTTCTGCCCATCAAGGGATAGTCAGCAAAGCCACTAAGCCAATACTCCTTGAAATGGAAACTAAGAGGACCTGCCATGACCAGACCAAGGGTCTTGATCCCCGCTAGACCAACACTTTTACGTAAGAAAGCCCATACTTGGCCTTTTACAATGGCAAACAACCTCCTCAGTTTGGTACATCCTGAAGGGCATGCTGCAGACAATCTGGAGTGTAACAGGGTGCATGGTGTATGGATGGCCCTTGGTTGTTCTGTGATGGACACAGACATGTGAGGTGGCTTTCTCTTTGATTGCTAGACCTTGTGTGGTTGCTTATGTGTCATTCTTCCTTAGAGTCTTGGAGACCTAGATGTCATGATGGCATTCTTCATGATGCACACATGTAGAGTGGGTGGCTTGCTTGGAGGACTACTTGCCTCGGAGGAGGATCATTGGGCATCTTGAAGGAGGGCATTGATCCCTATATGGCATGGGAATGCTTGGTTGCATGGAGGCTTGTGCTTGACTTGAGGATGCTTGGGTTAAGGAAGTGATCATGTAGGTCAGGTGGACTCGAGGGACCACATGTCTTAGGATGAGCGTTGGAGCTTTGGAGGCTTGTGGAGGTGTAGTGTTGTATGTTCTTAAGGTGCGTTCGTACCTTGGAACCTTTCTTGTTGGATGCCTTCACCTTGGAGCTTGACATGTGTCACTTGTAGGGGCAATGCTTTACATTTGGGCCTATCTTCTTGTGGATAGGTTTCTTGTAGTGGATTAGGACCACTATTGTATTGTTGACCTCCCTTACCTCTCATATAAATAGAGGAAGGAGAGAGTTCATTTATTCATAAATCACACATTTGTGTTAGAGATGTGAAGAGTGGTGTGCACTAGTTTTTCTCTAGTGTACTCTTTGTATTATCTCTCCTTGTCTTGGTGCGGTAGGGTTCTTGGAGAAGTTCAAGGGATATTCTAAGGTTAGGATTTCACCCTAAGGAGGTGAAGAAGCTAGGTTTTTTCATAAACCCTAAAGGGATAAAGACAACATTGTATCTTGTAACTCTGTGAGGAAGAAGACCAGGGTTTTGAAACCCTAGTGCTACTTGTTATGCTTGTTGAGGAGGAGAAGAGGAGGGTTTTCTGTGAGCCAAAGAGGACTTGTAGTTGATGATACTAGCTTGTTGAGGATTCTTGGTGTAGTGACCAGTTTTGATTAGGAATGCTCAATGCTTCCTAGCTAGGAGTTGGTGGCTAGGGTTTTATTGCTTTACTTAGCTAGGGTTTGGGGAGATTGAAATTGTACTAGCTTGTGATAAGTTGTGAGTATGGTATATATAAATGAAGTGTTTCAGCTGACCATTAATTGTGTACTTGCATATTTGATTTTTAGCTTGCATTGTCTTCTTGATTGGGTAATTTTCCAACACTTGATGTTTGCGCTGCCTTGACATATAGGGTTGAAATAGTGATTTACTTTATATCTTGTAGATAAGGTTACTGCTCTAAATTTTTTTGTGATAAAGTTTTTTCAGATCTATTATATGCATGAAAAAGTGTCCAAAGTGCTGTAATTTGTTGCAATTGAAGTACATTTGTTTGGTATCTTTTCTCTTGAGTTGCCTAGTGATTTGGACTAAAGTGAATTGGAGTATTTGCTGCTGTTCATTGCTATTATTAACTATTTCAAATCAGTCCCAAGGCTGAAATCTCTTAGGGATTAGATTCGGGTAACCTCTAGTGAGGTGAAATTTATGAATTTGCGATAAAAGTCATATATGGAAGTTTTTACAAATGTTGTCATTGCTCCAACAATTTAAGCATAACATGATTCATTCCCATTGTTCTACCATGTGATCATATGCACTTCAACGCACTTCAATCTTGCTTGTGTTTGGTTGACTTGCTCCTGTGCCTAAACTTTGTGTGTGTGCACTTAACTGTTCCTTTTTGTGCACTTTGTTACCTCCTAGACTTGCACTTAAAGATATTCAAGTCCCTGAACTAAGTGCAACCCTGGAGGCACTCAGGAAGGTTACTCACTGTCACCAAAACAAATCTTCTTCTCACTTTAGGCCAGCTCCCCCTTGGCACAAGGGGGCAAATCCTGCAAAAAGATAATTTATGATATTCTCTAGAAATAAGGGGATGGTGGATTGCCAGGAACAATGCCTATCCAATTGGGCAATGGAGTTAGGATCAACAATGAAGAGGGTTCGAACAATATGTAAGGATTTGTAGTTAGATTGTTACAAACATGCTTTAAGTAGCCACATGGATCTACTTCAAAATGCAGAAAATTAAAGGAGGACCCTTACCAATATGCTCCTCACAACAAGTATAAAATCAACCAAGTAATAACGTGCAACCATGAAGAATTAAGGGATGACCAGATATGAAACAACAAATGAAGTAGACAATAATAGCCAGACTTCTTTATTGAGTGAACGACCAACGATACATCATTCATCAAGTGTGATTTCACCCCAATATGAAGAGGGTCTAAATGTGCCACACTTAATCTTCAACCCCAGTTAGGGCAACCCTAAAAAAGAGTGAACAACGCTATCTAGGATGCTGCAACAACAAGTATCTGTTAACAAACACAATGATTACAACAAGTTGAAGGGATTGTTTCACCTCAACCCTAACCTCTTTTTATTGGAGCAAACATGAACTTTTTCAAAGATTATACCAACAAATTTGTATTAGTAATTTCAAGCCATTAAATCAACCTGTTACCGCCCAAACTAGCGTGTGTCATTAGAGTCCCAAAGATGCAGACTAGCCCGAGCGGAACCAAGGGAAACGGGCCAATGTCACCACACTTATCCCCTTGTTATCACACTAACTCTAGCTGCTAATAAAAGGTATCCCGTCAGGGATGGTAGAGGGTGAGCAACCAGGTAGGTGTAACCTGCAAACGCCAAGGCCACCATTCAAGGAACGGTCGTCACACCGGACACGGCGTTTGTCACTTCAGACAAGGCAAGTAGCCAAGTTAGGGGGGAGACCCCGCTCAACCAGTGATGGTCAAGCAACAAAACAGACACCCAAGCCCCCAAAGAAGATAAATAGATGTGAACAAGAGGTGAGTGTCAGATGGATCCTAAGCTCAATTTCAGCCAATGGTTGGACACAAGTATGAAATAAGTATGTAAATGGAATGTGACTAGCAATCAAATATGATGAATGAAATGGATT
Source organism: Larix kaempferi (assembly GCA_027924585.1). Lineage (NCBI taxonomy): Eukaryota > Viridiplantae > Streptophyta > Pinopsida > Pinales > Pinaceae > Larix > Larix kaempferi. The sequence continues at coordinate 8,748,876 of BSBM01000592.1, read as the reverse complement.
GGATCAGTAATTAAATGGCTGGAAAATTAGCTAAGGATGCAAACAAACTAGAAGTGATCAATGTTGCAAAACTGCCCAAGGAAGAGGGTTAATTCAGTGACTTAGCAGACCTAGGGCAGCGATAAATTAACGTTTAAATGCACTTCTAGCAGATGATAGTTTGATTTCTATTGATTAAATGGCATTTTAAACACAATTCAAAACTACCCACAACCCCAAAACAACCCAGCTAGACAGAAAGAGAAAAACGCCCTAGGGGGGCGTTTTTGCCAAGTGGACCAGTGCTAGATCTAAGGTCAAATGGAGTCTAATCAACTTGAAACTTTGGACTTAAGCATTTAAGAACATTTCATAAGCGGGTTTGGAAAGAAAAACAAGTTTTAACGGTTGAATTTTAAGATTTTAATTTTTAGGGTTTTTATGTAAATTCCTCTCTAAAACCTTTTAGAAATTGAAACGCAAGAGAATGAAGAGAAACACTTACTTGTACCCAGGTGATATCTCTGATTTGCTGAGGTTGTGCGTCCCAAAGATCAAACAAAATCGATTTGAGAAGTCCCCAAGTGAGTTCGATGTGCTTAGTCCCACCAATTCGCCCTCCTTGCCTGCCAAAACAAATGAACATAAGTCAAATCTGCCTGACAAGTAAATGAAAGCTACACCAATACAAATAATAATGAGAAGAAATGCTTGGCTAAAATGGAAAAAACACTTCCCTTTGAAGATCAATCCCGGAGAGTGGAGCAACAATGGTAGCCAAGTGGTGCGCCCTCCTCCAAGAACTTGTGTTTGCTGCAAACAATGGTAAGAAACTATATGCTGAAGACAATCACAATCTATTTTGGTGCATCAAGATAGCATGGCAATCAACATTCCACAAGAGATCACCACAAGAGAACAAGTAGAGCTGCAAATCGTTTTCTTCTATTCCAAGTCCAAAAATGCCAAGAGAGGAAGACAAAATGGGTGAGTGTCTTCTCTTATAGAGAAAGACCACTCTCAACCCTAACTCCCTCCAAAACTAAGGGCTGAGATTAACTCTCTCAATGCCCAAATCGATGGAGGAGATCAACACTCAAGAGGGGGGGCGAATTACCTTCTAACGCCCAAGTGGAGATGGGGCCACTTCGTGGGGCCCATACAATGCATATAAATGGTGGTTGGGGGGTGCCTATGGGCTGTTTTAGCTCCCCATACCACTAAACCATGGTCTCAATACAATAAAACAACAAAAATTGATTTTTGCTAAGTGGAAAAACGCCCCCCATGGGCAAATTCGTCCCACATGGTGAGCTGGCCAAAGTGAGGGCCCCACCACACAAGTAGAATGTCCAAACATAGTAAAAATACCTTAGAAGTCACCCTTGTATTAGCCAACCTTTGCATTTGCCATTTTTCCATAGTTACCCTTGCCATATTTGATTTTCCATTTAATTTAGTGCTGGTTTTTATTGCTGAAGATGTAATTTGGGCTTTTGACCCACTTATAATGCCCGGATTGACGAACCGTCTGATGCAATGTGATCGTAGACTCCAAATATGGTAGACATGGTCACTTGAACGACTCCGATCCATCAATTAGGCACCATTTGCCCAAAATCCATGATTTTTAATTAAAACAGCTCCCTGGTGGTCCATAATAATTAAAAATCTCCTCAACGCTTCAACTTTTTCAAATTCCGATACTTGGAGGCTCATATGGGACCCCAAGAGATAACAAATGACCAAAATCAAAATCTTGATCGCAATATTTTTTCGGGCCCATTTTTGGCCTCCCCTGAGCAACCCACAAGATTAAGGGCGTCAAGTCAGTATTGGAGCAGGCCGAACCCTGTGAGGGCTGCTCAAACCCTCGACCTTCTCCCTTTTTCCCTTATCCTCCTGCAGCAAGGCCTTTACCAGCCTTGGCCTCCCTCCTAGAGGCTTATCCTCACACCAACGAGCCTCTCGAATTGTTTTCAAGGCCTTAAAGGCTACCTCCATGTAATATTCCAACTGATACTTTCTGTCTGTTTGTGAAGTTTCTGATGATGTTTGTTGCTTGCTTGTAGTTTTATGGCCCAATACTCAAAGGAAACATGAATGCATGTATTGAACTATGCTTGCATGAGCATGCATGCAAATGCATGGGTTTGCCAACACCTTAATATCTTAGATAATCAGAAATGCTATAAAGTAGGGATAGAAAGATGCATGTACGTACCAATAGTATCAATAGTTGATGTAGATCAATATAAGCTAAGCATGCAAGCCATGCATGAAGAAACTGCTGAGATATGAGCTGTCCTCTCTCCAATAATGCACCCTTGGTATGAATGTGCCTTCTTCAATTTGTGGATGGATGCATGAGTGCTCAAACGATGTCAGATTGCTCCTGGATGAAGGTACTAGGGTTATAATGCCCTCCTGGTAGGTATGGAAGCTGCATGCAGATCATATGCATGAAATCTAGGTCAAAGGGCGAATATCCTCCTCAAGGAAAGTCACCCATGCAAGGAAAGGCGCCCTTCTGAATGACGGAATGGCGAGATCTCTCTTCTGAAGCTGAATAAGAATCCTATATTCAGTAACTAGGCTAATAGTGGCGCTCTCGGAAGGATAGAAGCAACATGCAAATTGGATAGTGATTATCTGTCAAGATATGAGTTATCCTCCTTTGTCCAATTCGCCCATGCAAGAGAGGGTGAATCCTCCTTCTCCAGGATGTAGCTGGAATCTGCTGAATGCTGAAGAATCCTATATGATGATAGTAAGAATGTTGAATTTGGATGATCCAACCCTGATAGTGACTAGGGCAGATAGATTTCACTGCCGAAATACACTTGATGGTTGAGTGGTGCCCTCAATGGCAAACTGGCTCTCTGAGCTCTCCAAGTCGACTTCTCAAATTAATAATCAATAAGCAGACCTATTCATTCACTTTATCCTTTGTTTATAACTTTGACAGTGCATGACCTAACTTTTTCATGCCTAGGTTGCTTTTCTCTTCTAATTCTCAGTTGACTTGCATGCATTGCTTTCTGTGTGCATGAAGGCTTAATAAAGGTATTTCTGTGCATGCATCATGAAATATTGCCCGCGTGTAATGCATGCAGGTGGCCCCTAGTTCCTATGGCCCTCTTTTATCTACTGATGATCTAATAACCATGATTAAGATCTTCTTTTGGTCTGAATGGTATCAATCCTCAGTCAATTCCACTATATGTTAAAAAGGGAACATTACAGTCCTCCCTTGCCAAGATTGCTTGTCCTCAAGCAATACCAACACTACTCCATAATCAATCAAACTAAACCAACTGAACCCAGAGAAAATCCCAGGGTCCCAAATCATCCTAGGAGATTTGTAGCACCTTCTATTCAAAGTATTGCCCGCCATTGAAATTCCGAGCTCCCAAATCAGTTTGAGAACTGCGGAGTACCTACTACATTCACCACATCCCTATGTAGTATCAACACAAGGAGCATCATGTAGACTCCTAAGTATCCAAGCCAGTAAACACTGTATCCATCCCGCATAAGGTCCCCCACCTAGGAAGCTAATCCACTGCTCCATATGGATAGGCTCCTGAAAGTGATAGTTGACTCTCGTCCTCATGCTAACTGCTGTACCGTCCACTACTGCAATCTTAGGGTCCCCTGCTACCCAAAAAAAGAGACCATCCTGCAGTCGTTGAGCCACTTTGATCATCATCAACTGTCTATCAAGCTCTATCAACATCCACCTCTCCTGGAAATCCAAGCATAAATATATGTAAGAGCTGGCCCCCTTACTATGAATGGTGTAGTGCATAGGAAACCAAGTGAAGTCTGCAATTCTGTTGTCATACTCGACCTCAAATACCGACAAAGGAAATTTGCTCCAGTCATTGGTAACGACTTTGGGATGCTCAAGAACTCTAATCATCTCCTTAAGAGATAGCTCTATCACTCGTGCTGCCTTGTACTCCAAGGAAATCACCGAAATTTGCAAGAACTCTGATAACTGGTGAGTCTCTGCACATATATACTCTGCACCTTGCATCCTTAGTATACCTCTGATGCAATCTAACAATAGGCTCCCACATGTCTGCTTAAAATTTGCCGAAGGCTGCATCAATGCAGGTCCCAACTTGCCCTGTTGACTCGCCATAATATCCACCCAATTTATCCATGCAAACCTACCTCGCATCTGCCTGTAAAAGGTGAAGTCATTCGAGTCCCTCACTAGCTTGTGTGATGTGAAGCCTCTCTTCCCCGAGCGCTGGTGTGCTTAGTGCTAACACCAAAATCCATTTGACTGCCCCTAAAGAGCAAAGCAATCATAAGCTGCACAAACTCCTTAGAAGACTGCTCTATCATGTATCCAAACCTAAGTATCCCACGAATAAACACCTGAAAGTTCTAACTAGCCATCTCCTCCATAGTGACTCCACTATCAATCTGAATACTGAATACCAAGAAAGAAAGTCGGCCCTGCCATAAAGAAGTCTCAACCTCTCCTCCACTATCATCCCATAAATATAGCGGATCGATCACCCTCACAACTCTGTCGATCACCTCTACTATATGAAACAATGCATCGTGCAGATGAATGCCTGGATCCCACCACCAACTAAGGGGTCCACCAAACCCAACTCCAACAAACTACTGTCGTATCATGTAGATAGTCATTAGGTCTCCATGTAATCCTATGGTAGAAACCAAATACTAATAACTGGCTCCGCTCCTGCTAATCTAATCAGCTCCTGCCAAACTACATCTATATATCTGCTAACCCACTCACCGTCTATGTGCTCAAATAATCCATAGAGTCTAACCTTCTCTCTGGAGAATAGCTCCGCCACCTGTGGTGCCTCATACTCATGTAGATACCAAGAATAATCTACCAACCAAATCTTGCATAGCCCTCATGATCCTCTCCGTAAGTGAGGACTCAGGGTTTGTACAAGGGTCTCTATAGGAGATGATGTCATTCCCTACTCTCTCAACTGCAATACCTGCGAACCAATCTAATCTCCCCTGTGTACTCAGTGTACCAATCCCATGGTCTAATTGAAAGATCGCCGTTGTGGCCAAGATGCCATTCACCTCATCTAACTCTCTCAGGTGAACCTCCCAAGTCTTTTTGTGTAATAGCAATAAATAGCTCTGCTCCTGCAGATGGGGTTGAGAAGTAACTAGTGTGTTGGTCAATCCCACGGGCATGACCACAATCCCATAATTAGGTCTAGAAGTAGACTTGTGAGCATCATGCTCTCTGACCCTCATCAGATGATATCCCCAACAAAAATAAGCTATCGAGGGATCTACTACCCTATGAAGCATGTCCTTCCTGTCATCTTTGTCAGGTGGTCTCCCAGGGAGGAACACTCCAAAACTCCATGGGATCTCATCTTGTGCCCCTATGTACTCCTATAGACGGCTGCATACTCCTGTATCCTCCTGAACCATCTGGTATCCAATATGCGCTACTATAGCCAATACTCCACTGATATCAATGGAGCCTGTAACATAGTGTGTCTCTATATCTGCCATATATCTGTCCATCCAATCTCTGTATGCGTATACTTCCCTATTGGCTGATCCACATGGAACGTGCTCAACTATCTCCTCTATGGCTAGACCTCTATCCAACAGAAGCGGCTCATGATCCCATGCCTAATCCAAACCCTTTGTGTCAGAGCTCTCATCCGACACTTGCAACTCTGTGTGCTCTTCATGCAAAAGCATCACCAGATGCTCTCCTGTCAAACCATGGGTGCCACTCATGCCCTCATGTGTTACCGCTGTCCTGTATCCTGTGTGGGCTGCAGTATCCTCTTGTGCACTCACTCTACTAGTGTCATCTGAACCAGGATCCCACACATCTGTACTATACCCATCTCGGAAGATACGGAATGTGTCCATGTCACTATCAACTGGTCCTTGGAGTATGTCCCCCGTCAACATATCTGCAACTACAACCAGAACCATTAATGGCCCCTCCACAAAAAGTGACTCATAACCTCCATATTGCCCCGTATGTATAGAGTCAACAATCTCCAAGTCATGTCTCTCCTCATGGATCTCGCCTGTCATGAATGTCTTGACTCTTGCTGTAGATGATGAAGAGTGTACTAACTCCAACTCGTCACACAACCTATCTACATGCATATTGGATTTCTGAAGAGCCATCTGAGTGTTGTTCAAGGAATCTCTAGTAACCCTAGTTTCATAGGTGGGCTCCTCTTCCTCTTCAATGTCCTGTACGCTCAATTTACTCAATATTGAATCCATGTCACATCTAGGTGCTAACACCCCCTGATCCTCACAAGCACCACTACTAAGGTGAGATGATGAATCCTTGATGTTGGATGACCGGATAAATGCATCATATGTACTATCCTCCTCATGTATTGTCAACTCCTGCTCATCTTTCTCTACTCCCCCAACTGTGCTTTTAAGGAGATCCTTGTCCAAATCCTTAGGTCGACTCTCGAACTGGATGGAGTAATAGTCTTGGAAGGACAATGTTGCACATACCTCATTCCCCAAGGCTAGATATTTCTGATATCGAGGAAAGTGTCGAAGTGCTGCTAAGCTCCCCAAATTTCCAACCAAGATCCTTCTCAGTGTCTTCATGATCTCACTGGATGGCAAGAAACTTGTGCTTTCAGGCATGCACTTCACCAAAATTGGCATGTATTGTCATCCATTGACATTTCTCTGTAATATGTATCCATCTAGCTGTTTACAACTGTATGCTCCCCTAGCTGGCGAGTAACATGCTCTGATACCACTGTAATATTCCAATTGATATTTTTTGTCTGTTTGTGAAGTTTCTGATGATGTTTGTTTCTTTCTTGTAGTTTTATGGCCCAATACTCAAAGGAAACATGAATGCATGCACTGAACTATGCTTGCATGAGCATGCATGCACATGCATACCCTTAAATAACCCAAATTTTCAGAAATGCTATAAAGTAGGGATAGAAAGATGCATGTACGTACCAATAGTATCAGCAGTTGATGTAGATCAATATAAGCTAAGCATGCAAGCCATGCATGAAGAAACTGCTGAGATATGAGCTGTCCTCTCTCCAATAATGTGCCCTTGGTATGAATGCGCCTTCTTCAATATGTGGATGGATGCATGAGTGCTCAAACAATGTCAGACTGCTCCCGGATGAAGGTACTAGGGTTATAATGCTCTCCTGGTCGGTATGGAAGCCGCATGCAGATCATGCATGAACTCTAGGTCAGAGGGCGAATATCTTCCTCAAGGAAAGTCTCCCATGCAAGGAAAGGCACCCTTCTGAATGATGGAATGGCGAGATCTCTCTTCTGAAGCTGAATACGAATCTTGTATTCAGTAACTAGGCTAATAGTGGTGCTCTCGGAAGGATAGAAGCAACATGCAAACTGAATAGTGATTATTTGTCAAGATATGAGTTATCCTCCTTTGTCCAATTCGCCCATGGAAGAGAGGGTGAATCCTCGTTCTCCAGGATGTAGCTGGAATCCTGTTGAATGCTGAAGAATCCTGTATGATGATAGTAATAATGTTGAATCTGGATGATCCAACCCTGATAGTGACTAGAGAAGATAGATTTCACTGCCGAAATACACTTGATGGTTGAGTGGTGCCCTCAACGCCAAACTGGCTCTTTGAGCTCTCAAAGTCGACTTCTCAAATCAATAATCAATAAGCAGACCTATTCATTCACTTTATCCTTCTTTTATAACTTTGATAGTGCATGACCTAACTTTTGCATGCCTAGGTTGCTTTTCTGTTCTAATTCTCAGTTGACTTGCATGCATTGCTTTCTGTGTGCATGAAGAATTAATAAAGGTATTTCTGTGCATGCATCATGAAATATGGCTCACATGTAATGCATGCAGGTGGTCCCTAGTTCCCGTGGCCCTCTTTTATCTACTGATGATCTAATAACCATGATTAAGATCTTCTTTTGGTCTGAATGGTATCAATCCTCAGTCAATTCCACTATGTGTTAAAAAGGGAACATTACACTCCACTTGTTCCCTGCTCCAATAACAGACTTCACAACCCAGTTTATGAGTTGTTACAGCTGTAAAATATCTCAGAAGAGTTGACTTAGCAGTCATCCAAGAGAGGTGGCATTTAGGGCCTGTTTTGGCTTCATTTGGATCATCACACTAGCTAATGTTTGCGATACACAGATAGATGTTACAATGCTGCTATAAATGGTTTGATTTTTCTTGTTATTGAAGCCAATAAATGCATGAAATATCATACTAATCTGAATGCAAATGTTGTAACTGTTGAACCACTGACATATATGTTCATTCCTTGTCCTACAAGTATTGATGCAGATATAAGAGAGGGATTAAACTGTTGCTACAGTGGTGACATATTAAAGTAGATTGATGTTGCAAATGTTGGTGTAATCTTCTAAGAATTGCTTAGGTTAAGGCCTGCATCATACTATTGCTGTTGTGATATTGGCCATAGTATATACTGACTGCCGTACTACTAAATCAGTACAAAGTGCTATGTGTTGCTAATGATTACTGAAATCTGACATGATAAAGATTACATACTGACGTACTGAGATATCATTGGCAATACAACTTTATTGTTGCGATGATTTGCTTAAACGATTATACTATTTGACTCCATACAAGGCACTGATCTATGTTTAAAGGGCTGTGGAAGGGTATGTGTTTTGTGTTGACATGTACCCCATTAAAGGGCTCTCCCCTTAGAGTTAGAGGTATAGACTCTCCGAAGAAGTCCAAGGAAGCGTGACTGAGGTGACATTGGGTCACAACTTCCTACATATGCTTTTTGGGCACTCGCCCTGCTAGTTTGGATGGTAACACACACCATAAAAAACTGATATCTAGTAGCTAAAGTGACAAATGATGGCATTTTGAAGTTGATGTTACAAGTACTTTCTCTTATGTGGAAATTGATGGTGATTAATGGTTGGATGGTGCTATTTTAAATTTCAGGATTTATCTTGTATGGTAATTTGGATGTCATCACGTTATAGTCCTTTGATTCAATGTATATGAATGACATGGTACTTAAATCCTTTGATATATCCTTGGGATCATCATTGTTTGTGTAGAAGATGTCTTCTAGCGTCTCTAAAGAGATTTGCAAAGATCTGTCGTTGCATTTAAACCTGCGGCTAGGGAGCATACCCGTTTGAAAACAGTTGGTTCAATAGCCTTAGTGCTGAAAGTGCAGACGGTTGTTTCTGGCTAGCTGGATGCCATGTTGGCTACCACTGTTACTCACTCTAGTACCCCATGCGAGTAGTATTGCACTAGTGTAATATACCAACTGATATTTTCTGCCTTGTTGTAGAGTTTATGATGTAGTTGTTGTTTGTTTGAGGTCTTGTTACCCATTACATAAATAAAATATGAATGCATGTATCATTGTATAGAACTATGATTGCATGATAATGCATGCTAATTGCATGAGGTTGCACAAACCCTAAAAACCCAAGTAATCAGATATGCAATAAGATCAAATCAGAAATGATGCATGTACGTACCAATGGTTTGTGCTGGAGTTGTAGTACTGTTATCATACAAGTTGTAGTTGTCCCTAAAGGTATCCCATCCAGGATGGTAGAGGTGTTGGACAACTAAAGAGGTGACCCAGGAGATGCCACGGTTTCCAATGCAAGCTGGGAGTCACGATAACCGAGGCACTCTTCACTTTAGATCAAGACTAATCAAGATCAAGGGGGAGACCCTAGCCAATCAATGAAGACTAGCTAACCCAAAGGTTTCTAGGGAAATGTGTAAAGTAACTCAAGGAGACCAATGGTGAGTTAGATTAAGTGAACCCAAGGGTTTAAGTGTGGTTGAAGAGGCTTAAGGGGTGTCAAGTGTTTCAACCAATCAATGAATAGGGTCACTTATGAGATGCAATTGGATAGATCTAGTACCATGAAATTACACAAGTGGTGCCCACTCCTTAAAAAGTGGAAAATGGTTCAAATGGGGCCCACAAGGTCAAGTTAGGGGTGAAATGGTACCAAGGGGTATGCAATGATGTAGATCTATGGATCTAAGATGAAAGAGGCAACACCCACATATGAGATCTAGCAAAAGACCACTAACCCAAGGAGTGCGATTTACCCAAGGGAGATTAGTGCCTTAATTTGAGGGGGCAAATGGATTCCAAATTCCACCAAATTGTAGATCGGGGTAGTTTAGGCAATCAACAAAATGGGTTTAAAATATCAAGTCCAAATGCTTGCTAGATCTCCATAGATCTGAGATTGAAAATGCATCACCAAGTGACCCAAGTGGGGCTCAACCCTCAGAATGAGGAATGGGGCCCACAAGGTGAAAATCAACAAGGTGAAGCACTAAGGGTAGGTTATCAAGGTTGATCTATCCAAATCAAGTGGGATCTCACCTACCCACATACTAGAACCTAGCAAACTAGCCTTCCTCAAGGAGTGCGACCTCCTTTGGAGAGGCTAATGTGCCTTGGGAAATGGGTCAAATGGAGACCAATCACCACCAAACTATAGATCCGAATTGCTGTGGATGCTATAGAGGTGGGTTTTAAATGTTATCCCCAAAAGCATGCTAGATCCAAGTAGATCTAAAAAAATGTAAAATGAGGGTTTTGATTTTAATTGTTTATGTGACCAATCAGATGGAGAACAAGTGAAATGGATACGTACCTTGTAGATCTTACTTCAAAAGCTTGCGACCTCTTAGCATATGGATGATTCTTTCCCTTAGTTACAATTCCAAGCTTGATCCAAGTGTCTTCAACCCAAATCGTCCAAGCCCTAGGAGGAGAGATGTCCCATGCAACCTGTAAATCAAACTACAAGATGTTAGATTTGATCCACAAATCAATGAGATCTAAGCATGTCATGTCAAAGAAGCAATCAATGTACAAAGCACAATTGAAAAACTCCCTCAAGATGAAGACTTCTTTCCCATGGGGGATGTGAGCAACCCCTACAATCTTCCCATCAAGCAAAACACACTATAGCTCTAAAGCAATTCGGCCTCCCTCTGTAGAAGTTGATTTCACCTGTTACAAGCAAGGATGTCTAAAAGAAGAGATGCATAATCATATACAAGAGCAACCCAATCAAAGCCAAGAAGTAGATCTCCAAAATTGTATTTTTATTCCAAGTTTTCCAGAGCCCAAAGGTGCTTTACAAATGAGGGGGTCTTCTCTTTTTATAAGAGAGGAAGACCAAAACCCTAAACCACAAAACCACTTTTTAAAACTAGTGGTCGAGATCAAAAGATATAACAATCTAATCAACGGCTAAGATGAGCCAATACAATATATCACATGGATCACTCATTAAGTGATGACGTCATAGCTAAAAGTGACTCAATGAGGGTGACGGTCATACATGAAGGGTGGCTAGAAACACATGTGCCACAATATAAGATCAAGACAAGTCACTAGGAGCTTATGGTGGGGCTAGGAGGTATTAATCTCCTTCACTAGCATGTCCCCATGGCACAATAATATAAAATATGAGTCTATGACATGTCAAATATACAAATGATCAAATCCTGTCTTGAAAATCTGAGAGAGACATGCAGTAAAAGACCTCCTGTAACCACTGTGGACCCCACTGACTGATGCCAACTGATCTGGAAGATGGGGGGTTCACCATGGATGACCTCAGAGCAGACCAAGTGCCAAAACCTTGCCTCAATTGCCCAAATCGAATTCCTCAGTGACCTTTTTATTCTATTTTTTAATCCTCCTGAAAACCCTGAAAGTGCCCCAAACTGCCACCCAGGGTGCGTTGTCAAACTGAGTGTACTAGGCTGTTTGTAAGGGGGGTATAATGGTAAAAACAAGTGGCTGGACTACCCCCTTCCTCTGTAGCTCCCTAGGCAACGACTGGCTTCCAAAGCCTTTGTTGGACAAGCTTGATCAGCATGCCCACTGCTGCTATCATACCCAGGAGTGACCAGAATTGAAAGATAAGTGTCTCAATGGATCAAGAAGACCCAAATCCACTAGAGATGAGTACTCATACACCATGGGATGACTTGTGGGGTCATCTGTAGGGTCCACCATACCTGGACAGTGTAAAATATGATGATCTGGAAATAATAATATAACTGATCAACTGCATCAATCATCATCTGAAGCATATATCCAACATATGGAATCATCAAATAGGTGTATGTGGGACCATAGATCAACTTCCATAAGCACAAGTAATCCACCTCATCACGGATCCCAAGAATGACCATGGTCAAACTATGTTTGACTAGGTAAAAAATGCAGCCAAAGACTAGACTATAACATAAGACTAAGACATGTTCCTTTAATCATATTCACAACTTAACTTAAAGTATAAACATCATTCAGTGGCAGTTAATACATATATATTTCATTGTTATTATAGTTTACTTGCACAAAAGCTTTAAAGACATACTCATTCAACTGACATGGCCTAACTGCTAGCAAAGGGTGAGGGCTAAGAAGAAGGCTAGGCAAAAGGGATGACTTGACCAACTCAACTAAGTGACACTTTGGACAGGGAAAGGGGAAGCTACACTTTGTGCTGGACAAAATAACAAAGGGAAGGGCCGTGCCTCACAAATGGATAAGTTGTTTTGAGAGTGCTTATTCAACTTAGGCATCATGTCTACATCAAGTTGATCCAGGTTCATTAGGATCATTTATTTCATTTCCATGGCCTTTTTGGCCTATATGACCCCTCTGGGATTTTACATGCGCTTAGAAGCACAACTAATCGCAGCTTTCATCCGAGGCATATTTACAATCATGAGGTCAACAATATTTAGATATAGCATTTGTTTAACCACTGTTTTTTGGACCTTTCTATACCCTTCACGGGGTATTTTAGCAATTCATTGCTTTAGCCTTTATTCACGTGTGTTGAGAAACACATTCTAGAATTTTAAGTTCACAAGCTTTCATAATAGATTTCCAATATAAGTAGTACATGTGCTTTCAATTTTAGCCAACAGCAACTCATGTGACTAGAGGGAATTCCGCGCTAAGCCAAACATCGAGGCAACCGACTAGAGTGATCTAGGCATAAAATCCAACTCACCAAAGGCAAGTTCTGTCACCAACTCAGAGCCGAGACACAAAACAAACGTGGATGCGGTCCAACATAGAGGTAGAAATGGGGAAGTCCTCCATGTCAAGCAGTCAAGAAGGCAAGTCAATGTGAAAGCCAAATAAGGAGGGTCATGGATGGATGGAGTCAAGTGAATGTGGTGCCTAGGCTAGCAAACAAAGATGTCATGAAAGACCATGTCCATGCTCACAGGAGGGTGATGAAACCAATGAGTATTGCCAGAAAACCTTAAAGTGCAAGTAATACATCTAGTTTTATATTTAATAAAATCATCCAATATATTCCATTTTATTATTTAGATAGTACTGCAATGCCATGAATCATATATCAAGTCAATGCTATGAAGATGACTAAAACAACAAGATAATAATCCATGATAATAGTCAAAAGTCCATAGGTCACATCATATCATATCAATAATCATCATCCATAAACAACTAAAACACTGCTGCAATAATAACATCGGAGCTCTAGGCACTGAACTGAAACTGTATGGAACAAAAGGTCACATCGGTCATCAAATCTAAGCTCTCAAGACTCAGCCTTGGCACAAGGTCTACTCAATGTTTGATATATATACTACTTTGATCTGTGAGTGATCCCAAATAACACTGCTCATCGCAAATGATCTCTGTAAAAGCAAAGCTCTGGAAAGTGCAGATATCTGCTCAGCAAGAATAGTAGCCCAGCTACTATGGTGTGATAACAAGTACAACATAATGCAAACATGCAAATCATGCATTGAGAATAGACCAAGATATGCGATGTCTTCTTTAGGATAATTTGTCCATGCAAAGAATGCGCCTCCCTCAGTCTGTAGATTGAATAAAGAATGCTCTAGAAAGGTGATATGGCTCCAAGAAGTATGTATACGGCTTATAGTGGCCTTCTGATCAATATGGAAGAAGCATGCAGTCCATGCATCAACCCTAGGTCAAGTTATGAGTTTGGATCTCAATGGCAATTTGCCCTCCTCAATATCCAGATCAATATATATAGCTCCAGAAGAGTGATACGAACCCAATATTCCACAGTAAGGCTTATAATAGCCCTCCCAACAGTATAGAAGAGACATGCAAGCCATGCATCAAAGTTAAGATGCGATATGAATTACCTCCAATAGATGTATTTGCCCATGCAAAGTGAAGGCGTCCTCTTCTTTGTTTTATCTTTGGATTTAGCTTTTGAAATAGTTGAATGGATCTAATAAGCTGCATGAAGGATCATTGTTACAAATATCGGCGTAGTGAAAAAATCGGCAGGGTCCAGGAAACATCGTTTTGAGATATCTCAGTAGCACATCGACAATAAATTGGCAAACTTAAAAATACAAAAATATTCATTTTTTTTCAAATTTTTAAACATCTAAAGCCACAATAACATCAAATAAACACATTACCACATGAATATGGAAATAAAACCGATATATAAGATATATAAGATGTCTAGAGATACATCACACATTAAAATGGATCGTGTCCTACTCCTGAATACTGAATCATCAAAAATATAACAAATGTGATAAATTTGGAAAAACTCCAAATGCAAAGCTCCAATCTTCAAATCTGATCGTTGATGGCAAGTGAAATGATGAATAAAATCCTCCTTGGGCAAAATAAAAGCTCTCCTAGTCTCCTTGGCTATAGCGTCCAAATGAACCAAAACAAAGTGAATCTGCAGCCTTTAAAACCCTTTTTTTGGCCATTAACATGTCCTGTCAAAAAATCGGTCAACTCAGGATAAATCGACGAAAAATCGGCTAAAAATCGTAAAAAATTGACTAAAAATCGGGTCGATTTTTAGAGCGATTTAAAAAAAAAAATCACGACTGGAGAAAAATCACGATTTATCAGCATATTGCGATAAATTGGTTGCGGTTGGTAACACTGGGAAGGATCAATAACAGTATGCCTGGTGAATAGTCAGAATAATAGAGCCTGAAACGCGCCCTCAATGACCTCAGAAGATGTGAAGCGCCCTTTCAATCCTTTGGCTTGAATCTTTAAGAAGAACATTGAATCCTTGATGTAATGATGAAGCAAAATAGTAAACCTGTATGATTTACCCCTGGAAGTGATTAAGGTAGATAGATTTCGCTGCCGAAACACACTTGTTGGCTAAGGGATGCGCCCTCAACCCTAAATTGGTTCACAGAGCTCTCAATTTGAATCTCACCGATCAATAATAACTTTAGCATGTTGAGCAACTCACTTTTTCCTTCTTTTATCATGTTGAGATTGCATGCCTTGACTTTTGCATGCCTTGAGTCTTTTCTTTTCTATTTTGAATTTGAGATTGCATGCACTGCTTCCTGCATGCATGCAACTTAATTAATGTGCTTTTGTTGCATGCACTATGAAATATGGCTCGATTGTAACGCATGTAAGTTGCTCCTTGTTGTTAAATTTTGTACCAAGGTAAGTGTTTTTCCATCTTGAGATGCCTAGGGGTGGTTAAAACATTAAAAGTGGTCCCTAGCACTTTATTAAAGTGAGATGTACTTTCTGTTTATAAAGTCACTTTAAGTTAATTTTTCTCCTAAGTTCACTTTATGAGAAATAAAGTGAGTGTTTAATTAAAAAAAGGAACTTGCGTAATTAAATGATAGTTGAGCATTAAATATTATTTATTGAGTTTTTTAATGAGCAATTAATGTGAACCCTTGATTATGTCTAATCTAAGCCATTTGATGAAAATGAGAAAGTTGCCATGAACAAAAAGGGAGGAGTTAGGGATTGAAGGTATCATTGTTCACTTTCACCAAAGAGATTTTTGGGAGAGAAAGAGAAGAGAAAAGAGAGAGAGAGAGGAAGAGAGAAACCCTTGCACAGAAATTGAAGCTGAGGAGAAGCACAAATTTTGAGGAGCAGGGCACAATTCCCAAGGAGGCCGTACATCATTAATTGCAGACCGTACAGCAGCGTTAAATTGGCACAGAAATCGAGGAGAGTCTGTCCGTACAGCAGAAGAGGAAGGGCACAGTTTTCGAGGCATTTAATAGATTGGTACTTCAGAATCCATACAGTCCATACAACATTTATTTACACAGAAATCGAGGTCCGTACAGTTAATTTTTGTCATAGAATTCGAGGTATTCCGTACAGTTAATTTCAGGCATGAAAATCAAGGTAATCTGTACTGCATTTATTGCTGGTAATTTCTGTTGTTTTCTGGGCACGTTTCTCAAGTCCATACTGCTGAAAAGACTGCTGGCACATGTGGGCCTTACTGCTGTTTAGTGTTGAGTTTGACACATTTTTCGAGAAGAAAAAATTGAGATAAGTACTGCTGTTGTTGATTGTAATTTACCTCTGAAGAATAATAAATCTCTCTCTGCAAACAGGTTTTCCCTTAGGGGTTTTTCCTGAGCCGAGTTGGCTAAAAATTTCCGTGTCTAAAATTTTTATGTGGCTGATTTAAATTTCTGTAGATGAAAATGTTGTAAAAAATCTCAAGTGTTTCAAGCAAATTGTTATTTTTCTGTTTATGAGAAGCTAATGGGGTTTGGGCATTAAACTCTATGTGAACAAAACTTAAAACCGGGTTGGGGTTGGAAAATTTACACTTGTTCCTGTGGCCCTCTTTTATCTATTGATGACCTAATAACACTGATTAAGATCTTCTTTTGTTCCGAATGGTATCAGTCCCCAGTCAATTCCTTGATTGTTAGTAACGGGACATTACAACTAGACAAACTTTGATCACGGTATTAGGTCCCACGTACCATCGAGTATATCGGGGATACCCTTTAGCAATCCTGTAACTTGTCCATATTCAAGCATTGGTTTTGGGGGGATACGAGTTTATATTGCTATATCATTTCTTTTATTGGATGCATGAGTGTTGAAATGCTGAGATATTATGTTCATAGTTGAAATATTTATTGATAAATGTACTTACTGCAAATTATGTCATCTTGAATGTTATAGTTATTGGTGCATATACTTATAACTGAATATTAATAATCACCTTAACTTAGAGAGTGTCTAGTCATCATATTCCTCTACCCACTGGAAAAATCAGTGCTAGGTGTATACTTAGGATTGTCCTTAGATAATCTTAAGCAAAAGCTTGGCTAGGGTCTCCCCTTTGGATAGTCTAGGTTTGTTCATTGTTGGACCTAGGAAGCTTAAAGTGACGAACCCCTTTCTGTTAGTGACACGTTGGGTTGGGGGTTCATAGTTGTGTCGGATTAGCAGCCGATCAGCTTGTCCCTTGTCTTGGGCTGCTAGTTTGTGCATCAACAAGGCCCACTCAAGTTGTAGATTTGTTTACATAACCAAATAAATGGATAATGAAAATCTTATGTGAGATCACCGTTTTATCTATTTCACAATTCACAATACCTATTTGATTACATAAAATGAAACATATCCATAATATCTGTTTGATTACATAAAATATAAAATAAATGATGTGGGTAGAATTAAAAGATTCTCAAAAAAATCTGTGATTATTACAAAGGATGTAAGTTTCAACAAAGCCATGTGTTAATTATATTTTTTGACCTGATGTTATAGGGTGTTTCTCCAAAGGATATCCTTGCGGTAACGGTATGTAATATTGGTAACTTAGTTCATTACAGGTTTGAAGGTCCATTACAGGATTGAATCTCTTTTGAATTGTTTGATTCTTGCTTTCCAAGGTCTTGAAGTTTTCGATTTTCTGTATTTTAGTTCACACGAAGAGCAGGACAAGATCTTCTTCACAGGTTACAGTGTGTTGCAGCTGCTCAACAGCATTTCAATGGTGAAGGCTCATCAAATGTTGTGGGCATACGTGTTGGAACCTTTCATTCTTTCTGCTTATCTGTTTTACGGGCCTTCCCAAATCATGCTGGACTTGCTCCCAACTTTGTGGTTTTCACACCAAAAATGCAGGTTGCAAACTATGCTTTTTTGTTAACATAAATAATGTTCTCATATTTTTGGAAATAGCTTGAACTCCGTAGGAGAGAGAAGACAATACTGTCCCTAATTAATGGCCCTTCTATTGAGTGTAATTTCTGGCAGCTTGATTTGTTGGAAAATCTGGTTGACGAGTGGCATACAGAGAGAAGGCGTCAAACAAGTGGGCAATCTATGCAATTTCAAGACAAACTGGCTCAAAAGAGTAAATACCTCCAGGTAGTTAACTCAATCCCAGTCCTATTCATTTCTCCTATTTCAGAATTTCAAATTGTTTTTACGGTTATCTACAAAGCATAAAGTTCTAAACAACATTGATTTATATACCCACCCATTTGGAATTAATTTTCTGTCCCTGCAAATCTATCGTAAATCTTTGTCATGTTTGGCCTTGTCAACTCTAGGTACCTAGCTTCTAGGTAGCCAAGTTTCAACTTTTATCTGATAGAAAGGTTCCTTGTCAAAAAGGGGAGGCATCAGTCTACAGAAGAGAAAAAGGCATTTTTAAAGGCTGGAGCATATCGATTATTTCAACATCTTCGTACATCTCAATTTGTCAAGTCCCAAGAGGGTGTTGCAGATGTTGAACTTAATGATAGTCATGGGGATGGTTTTTCAAACTGGGTCCTCCAGCAATATAATGAACGCCTTCTTCAAGCAAATGGGATAGACTTTAACAGCTTTGTCAGGTTGGTAGCACCCTGCTATTAGTTTACACTTACTCAGGAAGTGAGAATCTACATGCTTTTTGCCACAATAAACTGAATGCTTGTAAGTTGTAGGTTTATTTACTGACTTTATAAGAATTACATCAAAGAAGAATTCATTAAAGTGTAAAGAGATCATAAACATTATTTTGCTAACTCAATGTTTATTGCTGATGAAAGGTACACTCTAGATATGTTGCAAAAGTGGCCAAATGCATTGGAAAATGCAGGGTTGAAGGCACAGTATATATTTGGTAACTATTGCCTATTATTCAGCCTGGCTCTGGACTATTGTTTCTGTTGTTATTACTTTCAGTTTTAGACATAGGATGGAGATGCATTTTATGTTCTTGTGTTGAGTTGAATATTG
Organism: Larix kaempferi; assembly: GCA_027924585.1. NCBI lineage: Eukaryota > Viridiplantae > Streptophyta > Pinopsida > Pinales > Pinaceae > Larix > Larix kaempferi. The sequence goes on along the minus strand of BSBM01000592.1, from coordinate 8,729,816 downwards.
ATATATTCACCACATAAATTGAAAAATATTTATCTGCTATGGACATTGTTAATCTTCATTATATAAAGTAATGCAATCTACTTATCCAATAGTGATGTTGTAGTTCTCATGCATTAACACAGCTCTAATAGAGGGTTTTCTGCCACTAGTGGATGAATTTCAGGACACAGATGTCAACCAGTTTGAGTTACTAAGGATTCTTTGCAAAGACCATGCACACATTACGGTTGTTGGTGATGATGATCAACAAATATATTCCTGGCGAGGAGCAATTGGTTTATACAACATAAAAATTTTTGAAAATGTTTTCATGGGTGCAATCACTACTAAGTTGGAACAAAACTTTCGTAGTACAGGAGCAATAGTGGCATCTGCTCGCAGCTTGATTAGTAAAAATAAGAGTAGAATGCCAAAGACTGTGCGAACCGCATCACCCACAGGTACACTTATGACAGTATGTGAATGCAGGAATGATCAGTGTGAAGCTACTGCAATTGTTGATTTTATTACATCGTTGAGGAAACAAGGTGTCCCGTTGCAAGAAATTGCTATTCTGTATCGTCTGCAGCGTATTGGTTTGGAGGTTCAGCACAATTTGCAAGCTCATGGTATTGAATGTCACATTAGAGGCAGTGGATCTGGGTCCACTGGAAGTCAGTTTTTAGTTGCTAGTGGCGGAGAACCTGGTACAGGGCTTGGTGATGTATTCCATGACATTCTAGCAGTTCTCCATTTAGCAATTTGCGAATCAGATGATCTAGCATCCAAGCATCTATTGGACCTTTTCTGTCCATCTATGAGTTTAGCAATCAAAGATTGTTTGTCTTACATTAAATTAAAGAAGGGCTTATCATTGTTACACGCCATAAAAGTTACACGGTTGCATTTAGTTGGACTCCTAGTATGTGATGATCTATCTTCATATGCCCCAGCTAAGTCCATAGCTATCTTGTCAGAGAGTGATCATTTGACACTTGAAGGTATGCATTCTATATTGAAACTTCTAGCAGCCACAAAGAACGATTTGAAGAACATGGGTTTGAGAGATGTAATAATCAATATCTTGCAACAGATTTCCCATGTCAGAGGCAGTAGAGATGTTCCACACACCTTGAATGCTGACTTTGATGGAAAGAAAGGATATAATCAGCAGTCCGTTTCTTCTTCTGTGAAAGTTGATACCAACTCAACAAATAACTTGCAATATGCTGGTATTAAAGCCCTCTTAAAAGAAGCTGCTTTGTTTGATGCTGAAAGAATGACTGGTCCCCAAAATCAGAATTCTTTTTCTATTAAAGAGAGCAAGAGTGGTAAGATGCTTTTCTTGACAGGATCTCAACATTCAATTTATGTTGTCAGGACTCAGAATACCTGTCCCTTTCTTCCATTGACAGAGTACTCCCGAGGATTGTATATGTAGTTTGATAATGATTACAAATCTGAGATCTTGGAAATTTATGTACTTTCGATCAATTTTGTGTCAGGTACACCCCAAACGAGCTATATGGACATGAAGCAGCAGAGAAGCATAAAGGGGAGGTTTAAGTTATTGCCTGATAAACCAGGATTTCATGGAAGTATTGATGTCAGCCGTGATGCAAAATCACTGGATGAACTAAGGATATTTCTTGATCGAGTTACTCTGAAAATGCATGATAGTGAATTGGGTGAAAACAATGATTTTAAATCCATTCCTCCAGGTGAATCTGTTCCCTGCAGTTCTGGACACAACACCGGGGTGACACTTTCAACCATACATCAGGTTATGCGCCATCTCCAATTTTGACATGTTTTATAAATTCAGTGCTACACATATATTAATTGAAAATTAGTTGGTGAATGACGTATTCTTTTATGCGTTTCCATCCAGAGGTTGCTTTGTGTGATTATTCAAAATTTGGACATGTCATACATCCTGTTGATAGCATGTTATAAAGATGAAATTCAGATAGACCTGTGATGTAATGGGGTTTCAATAGCTCCAATATTCTGAAAAACTTTATAGATCTGAGGTAAAGATATATAAAACCACTTACAATAAAGATAACTAAAGGGCTGTGTGTTAAAAATCAAGAAAGGGAACAGAGGAAAGTCTTAAGTGTAGTTTTGTATGTACTTTATGATAATCAGATATACTCTTTGAGATAAAATACCAGATCCAATGCCTATTTCCATCACCTCTTATAGAGGTGAGTGGCAGCTTTTCTGATCAAACGTTCTTCCTTTCTGCAAGGTGTAAAATTTCGGGTTTTAACAATGCATTTGCAGGTATGTTTTCTTTAAATTGTAAAAGAGAAAGAATATCTCCATGCTGTTGAGGTTTTATCCTTATCAATCAAGGTTTGATTCACTAGGGAGATTGGGTGAGGAAGTCCGAAGAATTGCAATGGATGTAGGTATCTTAATTTACTGAAGGCATATATTATCATGTGTGATCACCTTATTGGCTTCTTCAATGGCATATTATACTACCAGGGTGTTACTATCTCTGCTACAATTTGAACCATATCATTTTATACAAGATTAAAATGGTCCTCTCCCTTAGTTTCAAAACTTATGATTGTAAAGCGCAAACTACAAACACAAGCTGTGGAGCCCAATCAATCGGCAACTCATTCCTTGGGACTGCCTGAACATATTCTTTCCAACCATAAAAAGACTGGTTAATCAATCAGTTAGGTGGCTATCCACCTTACAGAAACGTTTATATACTGTCGCTATCACTTTTTGTTTGCAAATTTGTACACTTTTTCCCTATTCTGATCCAATAATGTTGCGAGATAATTTTGTTGTAGATTACTAGTTTAACTCAATGTTGCAAACATTGTTTCAGGGAATATATCACTGAGGGTCTGCAAATAAATTTATAGGGAATATCGGGGAAAATATGGGAAAATATCTGCAAGAAGAAACTTAGACTTGAAGAATTATGAAAATATCAGAAAAATCGGCAACCTGGAAAACTCAAGAGAAATCGGAAATATCGGGAGAAATTGGAGATATTTGCGACACAACTTTAACTAATGGGCCTGCAGAAAAAGGTATCCCCTTACCCAAATCCACAACCAAAATTCAAAAATGGCATTCTTGTACCTGCAATCAGCAACCTTGTTAATGCTGGAGTTGAAAAACGAAAAGACCTACTTGAAAAATACTCTGCTGTAGGTTGACCTTGATGCAGACCTAAATGCAGAGGCGAACTGAAGATCAGAATGAGAGCCAAAAAGGCTCTGATACCAACTAATATGTGTGCATAACAGAAGTGAGAAATTTGGAGGGACAGTAACTCTCTTGGATTCATTGCCTTCGCCTTACATAATTATTAAATAACATATTGTCTATAGTACCTGCTACAAAATTGTGAGAAAATTGGATACTGAGGTTGAAAACCGATCTTCAACTTTTTACAAGTCAAGCATACAATAAACTAACTTATCAGAAGTACACCAAAAATAATTTGGTGCTCAAAAAATGCTAGAAATAGACAAAAAGTAGTTTAAGTGCTCATCAACCCCACCGTTAAACGTTGCTGCAGATGCCATTATTTTGAAACATCTCCATACTTTACTGTCGTTGAAAACTGTTGGTAGTTCCAAGGTGAGATACACCCTGCCTTATTTCTCCAGATGGTTCTTACTTAAACGATTATAATGGATCAACCCTTGTCGCCTAACATGGCCATTAATTATGGTCTTATAAATTTTCATGGATGTCACACAAAAGCAAAAGCCAGAAGTTTGGAGAGGCAATCACTCTCTTGAATTCATTCTCTTTCGTTTCATAATTATTAATAACAATTAACATATATCTGGAAGAGCTTATCAGCTTTTAGTCCCTGCCTTTATGGTAAAGATTTTAATGATTGTAATTTAAAATCGGGTTCAATGATCTGATTTAAATTCCTTAAAAAATATAGAAAAAGATAAGATGCTCGAAACCATTACTGTACATCAAGATTATGGAATGGACAACTAATAAAGCTTTAAAATTAAATCTACCACTAAAATTAAATCCACCACGCTGTTGGATTTTGTACAACTTCAGAAGATATTATTCATTATATTTTATTGTACCATCATTGTACTTGTTTATACCTCCTAAGGGAGAAGAACCTTATATAAACAATTATGTAAACACATGAAAGAATCAATGTAAGCCTTGGGGTGCAAAAGGAATTAATAAAAAGATTAAAAATAAAATATTTATTGCCCCCAAGACAAGTCGGCCCCATAAGGGATTTTCTGGTTTCAGCACTTGTATAAATATGAGGTTAGTGCTCCTCATTTATTCATTCTCACACTTGAGAGTGGCGCATCACTTGGGAGAGGAGAATTTCGCATCACCTAAAGGAGGAGGCTGATTTCTAGGGTTTCTATTTGTGGAAAACATTTCCACACTTTCTATTTTCTCATTTGTACTCTGATCTCGGAATTATCATCTCTCTGCGAAGGTTGCTGGGTTTTCTCCCTATTGGGTTTCCCAGGGTAAAATCTGTGTTGTTGTTTTGTGCTTTGTCTTACTTCTAGTGATCTTGGTAATGCATTTATGTTTTATGCTATGAATGTATGAAATTTAACATGGAGCAGTTCTAGAAGAAGACATTGCCGAAGCATCGTCGGAACCCTGCCGGAATTAGGGTTTCATCTTGTGAAGTCTTCACCCTTCATTTTGAAGAAAAGAGCCATGGGAATTTCGTTTTTGGCAAGACGAATCTATTGGTGAAGACGAAATTCAATTTTGAGAACTTTCAATTTTTGACCTTACTCTGTGGCTGCAGCAGGATTAGGGTTTCAGTTTTAACTCATTTCTCTCCAGAGACTTGGACCAGCCCACCCTCTATTCAACTCTTCTTGGCAAGGCGAATTTATTTGTGGGTTCAGTTTTTCAAATTATTAACTTTCATTTTTGACCTAGCTCCTGCTAGGGTTTCTGAACCAGATCTACAATCAAGATGATTGGGATGAAGGTTGAAGATTGTTTGGAAGGAGCCTCCAACTTTATCTCCTGGAAGTCTAGGGTTCTTCTACTCCTAGAAGAAAATGATCTCTTGCTATATGTAAATGAGAAGGTCCCTGAACCAGAAGCCAAAGAGGATAAATCTCGATGGAGGAAGAATGATGCTAAAGCAAGAAGGATTCTTGTGGATTAAGTGAGAGACCATTTGGTTTCTCAAATCTCAGGAAAGAAGAATGCTAGGAAAATGTTCAAGACCATTATGAAGCTGCTTGAAAACACTAGCCTAAATGTATCCATGACTTTGAGAAACCAACACTCAAATATGAAGATAGCAAAGTCGGAATCTATTGCCTCATACTTTATGAGGATCGTAGAACTCAGAGACAAGCTCAGCACCAGTGGAGATCCTATTGGCGATAAGGAGCTTGTCCTCCACACTTTAAATGGTCTTCCACCATCATGGGAGTCCTTCATCCAAAGCATAAGTGGTAGATCCAAACTACCAAAGTTTGACAAGCTTTGGGAAGATTGCTCTTAGGAGGAGACCAGGATTGCAGCACGTCAAAGACTCCATGGCCATGACACTCAACCTGAGGAGAACCAAGCTTTTGTTTCTCATGCCACGAAGGGTAAGGGAAAAGGTAGGAAGTTCCATAAACACAACACCAAAATAGGAGACCAAGTCCTCGCCCAGATCAAAAGGAGAAGAAGGACATATCTCAAGTTCAATGCTATAGGTGCAGAAAATATGGACACTACTCAAATAGCTGTCGAAGTTCAAGTAAAAGGAAGCATGAAGCCTCAACTGCTGATGTAGAAGAGGATCATCATCGCAAGAAGCAAAGGGATGATGATCGTTCGGAGTTCCTCTTCTAGAAGATCCAGAATGCAAGAATATAGATCTCTTATGGTTCCCATGAGAAGGCAGTGGGGGACCACACACCAAAATAATAAGAGATAAGTATTTTGTTTTCTTGCTTACATAGATCTGTTTTTTGTCTTATATACTTTTTATATGCAGATCTAATGTATTGAGCAGTTGATATAGTTTACCCTGTTATATTATGCATATGAGCTACACAACATTTCATAAAGTTAGTCTAGATGATATCTCCCTCCTTCATGCTTAGGGTAGTGCACACTCTTGATGGCATGGTCTAGTGGAGATAACAGACATCTAGATAATTCCCATAAATGTTTGATAGACATGTTCATGATTGTTGTGATAAAGTATTTAGCTAAGATGCCTATGTAAACTATTTGTTTTTCATTTGATTATAAAATGTCACTGATCATCTGTCGGGATTTGACTTTTAGGGAAAAGACCATGTGATTTGGCCTACAAGAGAAGACTTGTTTCGATGGACATATGAATCCCGTTGATGTTCAACAAGAAGCTTCCTGGAATATGACTCTCAGCCTAGAAGGATGACCTCAGAAGAAGCTTTCACAGAAGTGAAACCCGAAGTAAGCCACCTTCAGATATTTGGTTGTCCAGTCTTTATACATGTGCCCAAGTTGGAACCTTCAGTCAAGAAGGGAACCTTTGTGGGATACAGTGAGTCTTCAAAGACTTACAAAATCTACATCCCAGGTTCCAGACAGATTGAAGTCAGTAAGGATGTGATCTTTGAAGAAGAATTAGCTGTTAGGAAACGCAGAGGATCATACATGGAGATCGATGATGAAATGATAAAACTAAAGGAGATGAGATCATCTCCTCCTCTAGTTCAAGAGGGAGTTAGCAGAAAAGGATGAACCTATCGATTCCATTGATCTAGTTGATATCCCCAGAAATGTTGCAGTAGGTCGGAAAAGACCTGGATGGGCACAACAAGACTTAGCATGGAGCATATGGGAAAATACAAGGCCAGATTTGTTGCCAGAAGATTCTGTTAGAAAGAGGTAGTCGATTATGATGATACATTTTCTCTTGTGGCTCGAGATACTTCCATCAGATCGATCATTGCTATTGCTTAAGCTATGAGATGGAAGGTGCATCAGAATGATGCAGACCCCAACCTTTGTTTCAAGGTTGCAGATGATGAGCCACTGATTTTTGTATTGTATGTTGATGACTTGTTTCTTACAGGAAATGAGAAACTCATTGTATGGTGTAAGAAGAATCTCGCCTCTGAGTTTGAAATGAAAGATCTTGGATTGATGCACTTCTTCTTGGGATTAGAAGTATGGCAGAGGCAGAAAATGGACGAGAAGCTGGGTGAATGGAGTCTTCTTTGTAGTGGGATTGAGAGGGACTAGGATCCTTTTCGAAAGTGCTTGAGGGGTAGCATTGCTAGCATGCTTGCTACAATCCTCCCGCTTAGATATCCTGTAAACATTCACAACCACTCGCACAAGAGAATCAAACTATTGAGGCTTCACCACATAAAAGACTTATAATGAAATGCTCATTCAAACAAGAATTTACAAATTTTTAAGCATTTATATATGGCTATCCAATAAGAAACAAATTATAAAATATTGTTTCTTACCCTACTGGAATGTATATTCCCTTCAAAGGTCGATAAATTCCAACAATGAACAAAGTTGCGAAAAAGATATAGTTTACCTCAATGGTTCAGAGCTTCAGACATCCACACAATGGACAACAACACAATGCACAAGCCTCCAAAGCCTTTCTTCTTTATTCCAATCCAAAAAAAATATTACAAGCAATAGATTAGAGGTTCGACCTTCACACATTACAATGGAGCAAACCTCCTGCTTAAATAGCAAAACTAGAGGTGGGGGGCGCTAATCCTATAGAGGGCGATTAGTTTGATTGAAGGAAACCGGGTACCAGGGAGTGTTGATTGGATGCCAAGCCAAAGGGAGTGCGCCACCTCTCCATGAGGTAGGCGCCTCCCTCCTTGAAACTATCACAACCAAGAGCATGATGCTGTGTGGATTGGCGTGAGGTACTCTTCCTTCATTTGGTGATTGGCGTTGATTGGGTTGCCATCTCATGGGAGTGCGCCACCTCTCAATGAGGTAGGCGCATCCCTCATTGGTATCATCACATCCAACAAAGAGCTGCCACATGGAGAAGCCGCCCTCCATGAGAGAGGGGCGCAACTCACGCTTAATATTCAAACATTTGACTTTCAAATGACCAAAAAAAATGTCGCTTTACCTTAGGAAAGTATTTGCCTTTCCAAATGGATATGATGCCATGTCATTTGGCATGTGTTAAATGCCTTTTTTATATTTTTTAATTTTTTGGTCATGGTGCAATTTGTTGCATTTTTGGCATTAAAGTGTCATTTTGTAGCTCTGATAGGAAAAACTGCTCCACGAGACGTTTTGATTGCCCGAAACATAGGAAAACCGGGGTACTGGGGTAAAGAAGATGCTCTGAGCTTGAAAACGAGCATCCCTGCGCCAAATTTTGACTCCGGATCACACTTTTATCACCATTTGAGTTTTTCCATTTAAACCATTAAAAAATGGCTTAAAAATGCGAAAAAAATATTTTTCACGGAATTGACTAAAACTTCTGGGGGACCTAGTACATGACCAAACGACAAAAATTTAGCATTTAACATGTTTATAAACGTTACAAAATGGACTCTAATAACCCCCTAAGGCATAACCACCACTTTGGGCATTCCAGCTTTGGAGGTGCAGGAGAAAAACTCATCAATTATACTCGGCTAAAGGCAAAGCATAATCGACAAGGGAAAAAACTCCTTGGAATACCTTCTTTGGTTGTCAAGTCCTAGGGAATCGAGTCACTCAAACACCACCATGCTAGCACACTTTATTACAAACCCCGTGGGGCATGGTCACTTATTACAGAAATGAAAAAGATGGCCAAAATAGGCCAAGGCCGGATAATTTGAACTCTGATAAGCACACATAATTGTGCAATACTGGCGGCTCATTGAAGTCCAGCTGATGTTCATATTCAGGAAATGTTTGTTCATTTCAGCAACACAGTGTCTAAGCTACAAGTATGAGACCCATTAATGGTTGGTTTGCCCATTTACCTTTTTTTCACAGATCTGGCATCATTAATGTTATAAATCAGCTTTCAATTGTTATATAGATTAAAGGCTAAGTTACAGGGTTCGTCGATTTTGAACCGGTTTGAAATTCGGCGAACCTCAAAAAAATTTCTACTTTGTTGAGGTTCGGACATTAAATTCGACAGGTATACGCCAGTTTCAAATTCGCTAGGTATACGCTAGTTTAAGAGTTTTGAATTCACCAATTTCAGCCGTGAGGTTCCTCTGTAATTGGCCCGTTCCTCCCTCGAGTCTATTCTCTCGCATCCGGTCTCCTCTCTCGTGTCGGGTCTCTGCTTTTGGATGTCACATTTCTCTCTCTCTCTGCTTTGGGTTTCTTTGCTTTCGGCAACATTGATACTGATGGTCGGGGGTATCACTTCCATGCAGTTGCAGTTGAGCCTACACTTCCGGAAACATTGAGAATGACCATAGCTATACGACACATTCGACAGGCTGTAGCTGCTGAACCGTGATGTTCGAGTGTTGACATGTAGGTTAGATTATTCGAATGATTGAAATTTGCATAGGTTATGTGGCAAATATTTTTAATATATATGTATGCAAAATGAATACGATTTATAATGTTTATTAATTTATATTAATATGTAAAATATTTATATTTGGAATATATATATTGTCGAACCTTATTGGAAAAGCCGAATTTGAACCTGAACCATGTGACATAGACTAAAGGCACAACTGATGTCATATGGTAAGTGTTTTGAAGAAGACATGGCAGATGGCAGAATCAAGAAGAGGCATTTTTGGCAAGAATCCTTTTTAAGTACTGAAGGGTGAATACTTGCTTTTGCTTAAAACAAGGCGAATACTTGCTTTTTCTAAAAAAGTAGATAGTTCCCAATAAAACTATTTACTAAATAGTCAGTATACATCGTTTACGTTAAAACAGTGTTGCAAATGTTTATGATTTCTCCCGATATTTTCGATTTATTTCAAGTTTTTAAGGTTGCCGATTTGTTTAATATTTTCAGAATTCTTTAGATCTAAGTTCATTCTTGCCAATATTTTCCAATATTTTCCCCGATATTTTCCACAAGTTTCTCTCCAGACTCTCGACAATATATTCCCTGAAATGATATTTGCAACATTGCTTTAAAGCTTCAATTGAGTTGCAAGAATTAAGTAGTTGTTCTACTTGTCCAAGACCTACGCTACTGGGAATTGCTCCCCCCCCCCCCCTACGAATCGATCCCAATTCGCGCTTCGGACGGAATCGATTCCGGAATCGCGATTCCTCATCGATTCCGGAATCGCGATTCCTCATCTATTCCATCCGAAATCGATTCTGTAATTCGTGATTTCCCCTAAAAAAAAAACGATCCCTGGTTTTTTAGGGTTCGATGAGGAATCGACCCGTAATCGGTCGATTCCTCATCGAACCCTATTCGATTCCTCCCTTAAAAATCGAACCTGAAATCAAACCCGAAATCGATTCACGGACTGGGCGGATTCAAGGCAAAAAAATTTCGATTTTTGTAATTTTTTGGGGTTTTTTTTCTATGGGCTAGGTTATTTTGGGCCAATAAAGGGTGAATGAGTCCATTTGGACTCATTCCATTACTCATTTGCTTGATTTGGAAGAGCTTTGAGCTTGGAGTGAGTTTGCTAGTTGTTTGAGAGCTTTGAGCTTGGAGTGGGAGATTGAAGGGGAGATTGAAGGGGAGAGCTTGCAAGGGAGATTGAAGCTTCCATAGAGACATTCAACCACCATTGAAGAGCTAAAAGGTAGGCTCTAAAAACTCATCTTTGTTTGTTTTTGCAATTTTTTTTCACTATGTTAAAAAATGGAAAACTTGCAATGTTCTCTTTTCCTACTCTTTCCAATTTCTTCTTCTCCATCATTCTATTGCAGGGAACAAGTGACTCTCATCTTGAATCAAGAAACATGATGGGTATGTGGTTTTGTTTTTTCATTCCACTTCTTCTCATTATGATGGTGTTGGGAAGGAGATATGGTGGTGGTAGTGATGAGGGGGAAGAGGTAGAGAGTGATGCATACCAAGGAGAAGAGGAGGAAGGGGAAGAGGGTGATGTGGGGCAAAAACAAAAAGACACAACACCTTTGTGGAAGTATGTGACAAGGCAAGGGGGAGGGAGAGGGGGTGCAGCCACAAAGTTTGCATGCCCCCATTGTGGGAAAACATACACAGGTTCATATACCTGGGTGAGAAAGCATTTGTGTGGGGTTATGCCATGTGATGTAGGTAAGTCTCATGGAGTCAAAACTTGTGACAAAGTGGGAGCTAAAGAGAGAAGCAAATACAGGATGGAAGAAGAGGCCGCTCAAAACAACTCCAAGAGATCGAGGGTTGATTTTGAATCCCCACAGAGAATGTTTGGTAGTGGAGCTGGATCATCATCGGCTCGATCAGGAGCCTCATCTCCCCATGGAGTCTCGCTTATACGAAGAACATTATCCGATTTCCTTAACCAAGGTTGTAGAGATGATGTGGATTCAAAAGTTTATAGGTTTCTCTATGCATGTGGTGTACCATTCAATGTTCTTCGCTCACCCTATTGGCATGAAATGGTACAAGCCATCAATGGTGGCCCTCAAGGATACAGAATCCCTGGGTATGACAAAGCTAGAACCATGGGACTTGACAGGGAAAGAGCCAAAATCAATAGTGCTCTTGGAAAGTTCACAAATGATTGGTCCAACTATGGAGTATCCATTGTATCTGATGGGTGGATAAATGTTAAAGGCAAGACATTGATAAATATTCTTGGCGTTTCTGCTCGTAGTGCGGTATTTCTTTCAGCCCATGACTACTCAGATCGCTACAAGACCGCTATTGATATTGCACAACCTTTACTTAAAAGCATTCAGGAGATTGGGCCATACCATGTCATTCAATTCATCACTGATAATGCTGCTAATTGTATGGCAGCAGGAGCAATCATTATGGATAAGTATCCCAACATTTTTTGGTCAGGGTGTTTGGTTCACACATTGAACCTTTTGATGCATGATATTGTTAAGCTGAAGGAACCTAACTACCGATGGATTGGTGCCTTGTACAAGAGAGGTAAGAAAATGATCAAATTTATTACCAATCATAGCATGGCCCACCACATTTTTCGCAATCACTCTAAGTTGGAGCTATTGAAGATTGCAAAGACTAGATTTGCTAGCTACTACCTCACCTTCAGGAGGATTTTGAAGGTAAGAGAGGCATTGGCTAGTATGGTCTCATGTGATCCATGGCAGGAATTGAAAGACAAAGCTGCAAGTGCATCGGATGGAAGTGACTTTCAGGAGGTGGAGGACACCGTTCTTGAAGGTCATTTCTGGTCACAGGTTAGGTATGTTCTGCAGTTCACCAAGCCAGTTTATAACATGATTCGTTTTACAGATATAGATCAGCTGGTGATTGGGGAGGTATATGAGCAGATGGATAGCATGCTTGGTATAATCAAAGACATTGTTGAGCAAAAAGATGCAATCTTGTATGACCATATTCATAAACATGTGGTCAAAAGGTGGGATAATCTAAATTTTCCACTCCATGTCCTTGCATATGTCCTCACCCCAAAATACTATTCTCCAATTTGGTTGGCCCAACCTGCACCTGGGGGTGGAGTTAGGAGAAAACCCCACACAGATCCAGAGGTTGCTACTGGGTATATGCAAGCATTAGACAAGTTGGTCCCTGATGAGGAAGAGTGTGCTCAAGTACGGAGTGAATTGAGCGAATACATAAGTGAGCATGGACGCTTTGGTTCCCTGTTTGCAACCAAAGATTGAGACAGATTGGATCCTATCCTTTGGTGGAACATGCATGGCTCTGGAGCCACATATTTGCATAAATTGGCAGTGAGGGTGCTATCACAGGTTGTTAATAGCTCTTCTACAGAGAGGTGTTGGAGCACCTACAACTTCATCCACAGTGTAAAGAGAAACAGTCTGAATGTAGATTGCGCAGAAAGCTTGGTTTATGTGCACTACAACTTGAGGTTGTTGTCCCATTATTGTGAGGCGGACAAGAATGATAGAACATTTGTGACTTGGGGACAACAATCCAGAGGAGGCTAATGTGGAGGATGGAGCCATAGCATTAGAAGCTGAACTATTGGGTGATCATGATGATCCAATTCAGACTACCCATACAAAAATGCCACCCCCAAGCAGAAGCAGCTTTCCGGATGCAGGAGTTTTGCCTTTAGCTTCACAACGTCCAAGTTCAGCCCGTGGGGGCCATTCATCTTCTTCTCATGTTCCACGATCACTTCCACCAGCACCTATTCCACCTAGAACACAAGAAGAGAAATTGGAAGTTACTCGTGGCGAGCGAAAAGCTTAGTAAATTCATAGTACTTTGTAGTTTGTATTTCATTTTCATGTTTATTTTGGCGGTTGGCCTATTTTGTAAACATTATGGCCTAGTTTGATGGCAAATATTATATGTTGAAATTTGAAGGTTGATGTTGTTGATGATTGATGATTGATGATTTGATGATGATCATTTACTGACAATGTTATAAGTTATAGCTCCTAGAATCTAGAAGACTAGATGATTAATGTTATATCATTGTGTACTAAATGGTTATATGAATATCTAGATTCTATGTTTTGATGTTTTCTATAGCTAATTTGGCATAATATATGTTTTTTTAATTTATATGCATCAAAATATATATTATATAAAAAACGCTCCCGAAACGGAAGCTTTTGAAAATTTCGCTTTTCGCTCCCGCTCCCACTTCCCGCTCCACGCTTCGCTCCCGCTCCCAACAGCGTTGTCCAAGACTTTTAATTACCCTTCTAATCCTTAAAATTTGATCCCTCTGTAATCTATGCTTTTATTGTTATGCTAACAATGTTTGTCTTAAATTTATAAAAGCACTGTTAAATATAAAAACAACAAAATAAGAATTAGAGAAAAGTGGATTTGATGCTTCGACTTCTTTTGAAGATGAGGAATGTGAAATTTCAGTGTCATTCAATGTTTTGTACTAATAAAATTGTGAATAATCTGTGAAAAAAACTAAGTAATGATAATTGATGGAACCTTTTATTTTCATGTTCTACTAATGATTTCCCTGAACTAGGAGCTTAAAACCAAGGTTCCATCCATTAAGATTCTTCAGAATTTCCTCCCTTCTGTATTGTACGAGTCTTCACAGGATGCTATGTGGAATTCTGACTTTTGTAATTAGATCTAAAATCTCGATTCTTGTGTTGTCAAAATTGAACTTGAGGATGAAAATCAATGGGCAATTTAATATTTATTGACTCTACAATCTGTTTGGCCCTATATGTAGGCAAAGGGTCTAGAATGGGAAGCTGTCATTTTAGTACGAGCGAATGATGGAATCATCCCAGTTAGAGACTCTGATTTTGTGGTGGGACCAAGCACTCCTAGCACCCCTAATATGATTGACCGTGGTACAATACACAATGAAGATGTTATTATCAGGGAGGCAGGAAACAAAAACAATTTAGAGAGTAATGACATTTCCTTATTGGGACCTCCCATCTTGGATACCCAAGGCAAGTTTTCGTCTGGACCAAACAGAGAAGGAATTGAGGAGGAAGTAAGTGCATTGTCAAGTGAATTCTATACTTGTAAGAATGTTATAAAAAACTTGACATTTTAGATAGAACTTTTATGTCAAAAGTATGGTAGACTATCAACAGTCAGATTTTTTATTCAAAACAATTTTGTATTTTTGCCAATCAGTCATTTGTGTGGAATGAGATGAACTCATTCATACAGGCTTTGTAGTTCAAGCATTTTCTAATAATTTGATACACTGGCAGAGAAGACTTATGTATGTGGCCTTGACTCGAGCTAAGCATTTTGTCCTGGTAAGTTTCTTGCAAGATTCAATTAGAAGTATGGTTTTGACTATGATTTGGGTCATTTCCTATTGTTATAAATTCTGTTGGTTTAGCATGGGTTAGATAGTTATGCATCTGGTAAGTCATTTGTAACTAGAGGATGTTCTTTGCATTGGAGAATAATTCTTGAACATTATGAGTCGAAATGTTCTATGGTTTTGAGTATTTTGTGTTCTTACATGTAACTTGTGAATAGGTTACTCATGTCATGATGCAAGGTGGGAAACAGATGACACCTTCATGTTTCTTGGCAGATATTCCACCAGGTGAGCTAATTAATTTATTTTTCAGATATTGGATGTGATATGGTCCAACCATGTTTTGCATGTTCTAATAGCAGTCGTTCTATGTCCCATAAATCATTTTCCTGATCCTTTTACATGAGGATTGCTGCATGTTATTAGGGAGCAGTTTCTTGAATGTTACATCGGTTTTTCTCATGTACCATAAGTTGTTTCAATCACTGTTAAAACTAAACATTAGCATTTAGGCCATGTTGTCCGCCGAGATGCACACCAGCAGCAGAAATCTTTCGAAAGCTGTTCCCTCACTACAAGTGGGGAAAGTGTGGCCTTGGGGGCAAGCAATGAGCCAGGTACTGCCACCTAAATCCCAGCTCCTCTGTTTAGGCTAACTCCTAACGAAGCCAAGGGGGGTAGTCCCTACAAAGAGTTTACTATGGCTCAATGTGTTTTAATGTTTTTATTGTATGGTGATGCGGATGGATGTTGTTTAGGAGTTTTAAAGATGAAAAATCACAAATTTACTTTAAATGAAACACAAGGTAAAATGCAATCCATGTTGCAAGACGGTATATGAAAGACTTTGCGAATATAAGAAGCATCCACAGATAGATAAGTTCCAAATATAAAATCCAATGGACAAATGGCCCAACTTAATTAAAGCATAAATATAAAATGACTAGTGCCAAAATGGAGTCAAACAAGTGTAGTGCTTGGGGATGCTGAAATGCAAGTCTCAATAGTAGCTGTTCGCGAGATCGTTGTGCAAATTATCTTGGTAAATTAAAAGTTTTAATGGTCTTGATTATTAGGCTAAGAACAACAAGGTAAGCAAAAGACCGGAAAGGTATACTTTCAGTGGCTTCCCCTTCTGATGGTATGTCGGACCGCCTAGATGTCAAGGGGTAGGTGTCTTAAGAATTAACCACCCCGATGTCTAAGACAACGGTAACTTCCGGCCCCACCGGGTTTAGGAACTTTGCCCACTACCTGAGTATGTCTCGAAAAAGCAACGCCGGTTCGTTGGTTGTGGGGGTGAAAATTTTATTATGTTATCAAAAATTATCAAATCCAACACCTTTCTGAGTACTAGCCCAACCTTTTTAGGTTGGCAGAGCATACGGGTGTCGGATAGCAACCAAGATAAATTATTAAGGGGATGTGAGTTGGAAGTTTTATTATTATTAGAGCACACAGTTCAACTCTCCGACAGAGAGTGCTTTTGACAAGGTTCAAGAGACTTAGCTATTCTATATGCCTAATGCAGGGAAAATGCAATATTAATATGCTCTCCGATAGAGAGTGCTCTTGACTTGGGTTATTTCAAGTTCAATAGGCTTAGTTATTTGTTAAGATAGAAACAGATTGTATGCAAAGAACAAACGTGATAGCTCAATAAGATTGACAATAAACAATGATATATTTAAAAGAAATGATCTACTTGCAAGAAAGAAAGCTAGTGTTCTACCAAAACAGGGACTAGTCCTAAGGTGAAGTCAAAGTCACTTCTGCACACTGCTCATGAAACTTCTAGCTTAGCCGGTCCTACGCAGTACACGGTGGGGAAAGAGAAGCAACACGCAGTGTTAATGGGGCACTTGGGATAAAATATCCCAAGAGGCTTCTCAGGTCAAGACTTGAAATGAAATTATTCTAAGTACAAAATTTTGAAAAAATAAATGTAGAAGATTGACACAAAACTAAGCTAAAGAATGCATCAAAACACTCTTCCCCAAATGAAGAAGAAGAAACCAAATTGTGGGAGGCCTTATTCCACCTAGCCTTTTTTATTAATGAATTTACAAGTGCCTTTGGGAATGAAACCCTTGAAAGGTCTTTTGAGAGAAATAAAACAACTATGGAAACAATACTTAGAAGCCCTTAATGGCTTTTACAAAGGAGAATGTATATAATTTCTCTTCTTGGTTCAAGTCTTCTCCTTGGGTTATAGTCTTGATCTTCTTTGAGTCTTGTTTTTTCAAGTCTTTCTTCTTCTTCAAAATACCTATACAATATTAAATCAACTCAACAAGGCACCCATTAGACGTTAATAAAACAAATGTAAGCTTGAAACTAAATGCAAACTAAAGTCTAGCCTATATGCCCAATCTTTTTCCAATGCAAGATTTGAAACTTTTAAATGAGATCTAAATACTTCAAAGGAAACTAAATGCAACGAACATGAAACTAGAAGTAAGATCTACTTATGAGATGCAAGCTAACAAGCTAGAAAAAACTAGATCCTATATGATATGAATGCGAGCTAATGGTTAAAGATCCAACTACTAACTTTAAAGAAAATGCAATGAAACTAACTAAATCTAACACTTAACCAACTTGTCTTTTGAACAAAACTAATTCGTTTTTGTGTTTTGTTGTGAAAAAGGGCCTCCTTTGGAGATGGACGAGAGGGAGATGAGGAGCAAAAACGAGAGGGGTAATGGCCCTAATGAGGAGTGGGACGAGAGGAAAGTGGAAGAAGGGAAAGGAAGGAGAAGACTAAAGGAGGTAGAGGAATAGGGGAGACAAATGCAAGGAGAGGAGAGAAAGACTAGGATGAGGGGAAGGAAGACGAATGGAAGAAATGGAGAGCTAAGGAGTTGGAACGAGGCTAGAATGAAGGGAAGAACAAGTGGGATGAGAGCAAAAGGGGCAAAAGTCAAGCAAGCCAAAAACCAAAGGCAAGCTAGACAAGGTTTCCAAACTTGGAGAAGAATAAAGCCTTGGGTTTCCACAGCTTAGAGAAGTAGATCTAGTAACCAGTAACCAATTGAAAATTGTTTGAATGCTTGATGGAAGAAGCAAAAACTCTTTGTTTCTCGATTTTATAAAGCGAAACTACTTTGGCAACCTGCGGAGTGAAAGTGAAACCAACAAGAACTCTTGCACTTTGGGAGAACACCTGAAAAGCCCACATACTCAAGAGAAAAGCATAGATTTATAATACTTGTGCTAGATTGTTAGCCCTCTAAATCATAAATCCAATATTTAAAAATCAAAAGCATATAAACAAAACATGATATCACCTCGTTACAAGATGAAGTATGGCCACCAAGAGCCTCCACATTGACCTCCAAAGTCTCAACTTTATTCAATACTTAAACAAATTACAAAAATTCTCCAGAGTTTCTATGCTAAAAGATCCATGTGAAAAGAGGAGGAAAGCCTGTCTCTTTATAACAAAACTAGACTACCTCTACCCTAATTCGAATTGGCATGGAAGGAGAGAGCCAATGGCCTTGACATCAAATCGAATTCTATCAAATCTCAATCATAATCTAATCAACACATAGCTTGGAGTTAATCCCACCCTAAAACTCAAGTTTGGAGTCTATGTGGATGGGGAGGTGGCCTCCACCTTGGCAAGGTGCCCCCCATCCCTATCTTGGAAACTCCACCATCATATAAAAGGTTGCCACATGTAAAACTCGAGCTCCAAAGAATATTGACGTGAGCACAAGAGAGAAGACGTGAGGATGATGGTAGGTGGCTGGGAGTTTAACTCAAATTCGATTGAGATCCTTGGTGGTTGAGAGTGGGAGGTGGCCTCCACCTAGGCAAGGCGCCCCCACTCCCATTCAATGCAACTCAAAACCAAACCAATTTTCATTTAATAACCCTTCCACATCACCAAAATCGAGTTTCTGCATGCAGAGGGTGAATTCCTTTGGAGTTGATCACTGCTGGTGACTGGATACTTCACTGGATGATGATTGAGATGATTGGAATCTTCATTAATGTCCAGTGCCATGTCAATTAGCCTTTTATTTTAATCCATTTGGATTATTTTGGGGAGATTTGGATTATCTCCAAATATTCATTTTTTAATATTTTAATTAATAATTTCTCTGTAACTCACTTTTTTGAGAAATTATTAATTATGAGGCTGAATTGACATCCGAAACTTAGGATAAACTGGTCCGGGGATCATGAATGATTTTTGGCTTAAGGTTCAAGCCTTCAATCATTGAATTAGGATCCCGGATGATTGACATATTACAAATTGAAATTTTTCCATTTAAACTATGGAAAATTTTATTAAAAAATTAAAATAATTAAAAACCCAAAACCAGAGGACCCAGTAAAATTTTTTCAATTTTTTTTTTTTTTTTTTTTTTTTTTAATCTGAGGGTCCTAGTGACCTAGGACATGACCAAAACCTATTCTAATAGTGTCTAGTAGGCTTATATACATAAGTTGGACTCTAACAACCCCCCATGGCTAAAATTTTCAAAATCGGGCATTCCAGCTTTGGAGGAAGCGGGAGAAAACCTCATTGATTATAGCTCGGCTATAGGCAAAGTATAATCGACAAGGGAAAAAACTCCCTAGAATACCTTAGTTGCTTAATCAAGTCATGGGGAACCGAGCCACTCAAAATCCTACTAGTACACTTTATTACAAACCCCGTAGGGCCATGGTCATGTTGACTGAAAAAACAAAACTAACTAGCCAAAAACTGGCTAGGCACAAGGATGGATCATCTGATACACTAGAGTACAAACACTTATCATGTTTGTCAAATGGCGACTCTTCAGATAATCCAACTATAGTACAAAAAAGTTGGTAACAGGCCACTTTTGTGATTTCTGGAATGAGGTACTATGCAATAACAAAAGTTCTTTACTGCCCTCCTGCACAACCTTGTAGAGGATGGCTATGTAGGCCAGCCAAAGCTAGTAATGACGTAGATTCAAGACAAAATCCACTGTGAATCATGCAGACATTGGGCAACTTACTGAAGGATTGCAGAATGATGCCAATGGCCATTAGAAGCCAAACCCAAAATGGCAGGCACTTTCTCATCTGTAATTCTATTTCCATCATCAAACAAAACATTCTTATAGGAAAAAATCCTAAATAAATATTTTACTGCTGATATAAAGTATACCTGTTGCCAATCCACAACTTGGTTTGAAAACCAACAATGATATTCTAGTATGTCTGCCTTAAAATGTTAATAAAATCAACTATTTTAAAGATGATTGGTGCCTTGTCCTTGAAATGGAGTGAATGGAATGGAAACTTGCAAGGCAAATGATACTTTGAATCTCACAAGTTCATGTACTTAAAAAATGAAAATTCAAGCATGCAAGAACTATTCTAAATATTATTCTTACACACAAGTATGCTCATATTGCTTGCCAAAAGATGTTGATTTGATCTTCATTACTCAGAGTTATAGAAACTTAGAAAGAAAGAAGTTCCAAGCAAGTTAGATACAAGTCAGTGGTATCACAAAGTTAGTAGCTTCCACGTAAGGTATCCTATCCAGGATGGTAGAGGTGGGCAGCGAAAACCAGTGACATTGGCAAGGGCCTCGTTCACTGCTTGATTCAAGTGTTGTCACACCGAACGGGCTCTTGTTGCTTTAGATCTGACTGAGAGCAAGATCAAGGGGGAGACCCTAGATAACCTATGAAGGCTAGCTAACCAACACAAGACACAGTAGACGATGTGAATGGGTTGAAGCAGTGAGATCTTGAGTGGATAGATCTAGATCTAGGAAATAGATGTGGTATATGTAAGTTATTAACCGGTTGAGGAGGCTTAGGCAAAGGATCAATGCTCAACCTTGAGGAAAAAGCACCACAAAGAGGTTTAAAGTGATAGATGTAGATAGATCTAGTGTCGACAAGAAATACCTGAATGAGATCCACCTAGGGTTTATGCAATAAGTATGAGATGGACAAATTGGGGGGGTTCAGGGACAAAAGGCACTAGATTGATTGCATGAGGTTAGATCTAAGATTTAGGGGTCAGTCAAGCAATATCCAAATGATAGATCTGGAAAAATAACCTAGTACCCAAGGAGGGCGAATGGCCTAGAGGAGGACTAGTGCTAGATCTAGGGAAAAATAGAGTCAGTTTTGGTCCAAATTTGGTCTCTAGGGGTTTTCAATTATTTTAAACTTGGGTTTTGATTCTTAAGCTCAAAGGATCGCTAGATCTATTGGATCTAGAAAACGAGGGTTTTAACTTTAAGATTAATGTGACTAATGGAGTAGAAACTTGAAAATCAAAGCAAACTTCATAGATCTTACTTGGAATTCTTGCGGTCGCCAAGCACATTGATGATCCTTTCACCTAGTTACAATTTCAACCGAGATCCAAGTGGTTCCGAGCTAAAGCGCGTAGATCCAATGGAGGAAGTGCGCACACTTCAACCTGCAAATTCAAACAACAGAAGTTAGATTTGATCCACAAGTAAAAGAAGAAACTATGCAAGACATCTCAAGAAAATAACTCAATGGGAAAAATTACAATTGGCTATTCCCTAAGGTGGAGCGATTTGCCCAAGCGATGATGGAGAAACCCTCACAATCAAACCCTCTAAGCAAGTCGCACCCCTGCAAACAAATCAATTCGGCCTCCACAAATATGTCTCGAAATCACATCAAATCCACTCAAATGTCTGAGAGGCCTTCCAATCATGTACAAGAACATTCATCAAAGCATTCACAAGATATCTAAGAAAATTTTCTTTATTCCAATATTTCCAAGAGCCAAAAGTCCCATACAAATGGGTGAGAGATCATATAAATAGATCCTCACAATAAAAAACCCTAAACCCCAAAAGTATGGAGGGCTAGGATCAAAAGATAGTACATCAAGATCAACGGCTAAACAAGTGTTGGATAAATATACACGAGATCACTCTAGAAAGGGGGACGCACTCCCTAAATGACGCCCTAGAGGGGACGTATGACATGACATGACACGACACTAGGTACATCAATATAACATCGTAAAGGGGGGTTAGAATGTAATATCCCAAACTGCTATTTTTCTTTTTTTCTTGTACTGTAGATGGCTAGTAGGCTTATATCTCAACAAAATATGAAAGTAAACCCTGATCCCTGCATGCATGCAGAATTGTGCCCTAGAAAATATAGGAATGCTAGAAAGTAGGAGGAATTAATGCATGCACATACCAGTATATAGATCTGCTAATGTCGATGAGAATGATCCCCACATGCAGATAATCTGATGGATGAATAATGAGATAAGTCAAATCGTCCTCCAAGATAGAAGTGCGCCCTCCTCCAAGCTCTGAATGCTCCAAAATAATAAATACTCAGCTGAAGAAGACCCTGATGAGGTGTGCTAAGGTTATAGTGCCCTTCTGGAGATGATGGAGACTGCATGCATAGACTCTGATGGCTTCCAAGCCTAAAACGTGAAGATCCTTCCTCAAGAATGTGCCCTCATTGATGCTCACGTCCTCCAATGGCCAAGAAAGATGATAACTCCTTCAAGAGTCCGACAAAGAAGCCCTTCTTCCAGGGGAAGGGTAATATGGGGGCTTTGAGAAGAATGAGAGCTGCATGCACAAGTTTTGTCCTCTGTATACTCAAATGCGAATAGGAGGCTATCTGGGGAATGCGCCCATGCAAGGAAGAGCGAGCCCTGAATATAATATAAAATAGAACTCCATTGATGCTGAATATTGAATGATGATAATACCTGATGAAGAACAATGCTGAATCTGGATGATCCAACCTGATGATGAACTAGGACAGATAGATTTCGCTGCCGAAATACACCAGTTAGTTGAGCATGCACTCAACCCCAACTTAGCTCGCCGAGCTCTCCTAACGAATACTCAAATCAATAATCAATAATGTCCCTTCTCCATTTACTTTACCTTTCTTTTATAACACTCAACTGCCAAAAACCTAACTTCTGACCTAACTAGGTCACTTTATCTTCTAATTCGCAGTTGACTTGCATGCAGGTGCATGGAGACTCAATTAGGTGCATGCATCATGAAATAATGCTCAGATGTCATGCATGTAGATGGCCTTTGGCTCTAGTGGCCCCTGTCTATCTACTGGTGATCTAATAATCATGCTAAAGATCCTCTGAAGGTGTATATGGCATCAATCCTTAGTAAATTCCACTATAATAAAAAAGGGAATATTACATAGAAATTATAACATAACTCCACTAGCCGCCCCATATACATCATCTTAAGATACAACATATAGTGATGAAGGAACACTAGGATGCGTGCCCCCAACATAGAAGATGATGCCCCCAATGATGAAGATGAGGACTTGTGGGCCCCAACAAGTGATGAAGACAATGTTGGAAGGTGAATGAAGCATCAATAATAAGTCTCGAACTAATTTCATGCCATTTCCTTGCCCTACTAAGCCAAGTCGATTTCCTTGTAAGCCATTCTTCTGTGAATTTCTTTGCTGGTACATCACCCCAGAAAGATAAAAGTGCTCATAAATCACTACCAAGTGTCCCGGGGACCAAATTGATTGCAAAAATGAATTTGGAGACGTAGGAATATGGTAATGATGACTACCCATACCCCCATCTTTCATTTAACTCCCCAAGAGAGCATAGGACATCTTTGTGAGCCTTCTTCATGCTATTTTTCAATGGTACTCTGTTGTTGGAAGATAAACTGGCCATATCATCAAGTACCTGTGTCGGAAACTGTAAACTAAGTGTACCAATGGACTCAGAATGTCCAAATCTACTAGGAATGAGTACTCATACACCATTTGTCCATCAAGAAATACATTTGTAAGCTTTAGCTCATCCATGCCCGAATAATAAAAACATGGCCTGTATGAGATCTAAAACAAAACTACCAAATAACAAAGTATGAGATCTAAGACTAATGTTGGAATGATGCAACTAACTACTAACAACTCCTAACAAACCACTACTAACAATTTTTGTTTGTTTTGTTGTGTTTTAGGGCTAAAATGGAAGTGGACGAGAATAAAAGATGAGGAAAAAAAAAGGTGGACGAGAGGGAAAGACTAGGGCAAAGATGAAGGAATGATAATGAGGGGAAGAAGGCCCTAAAATAGAAAGGGGACGAGAGGATGGAGGAGAGGGGAGGAAAACGAATGGGATGAAGAGAGAAGAGATAGAAGGAGGACGAAAGGAAGGACTTGAAGGGAGACGAGAGGGAGAAGATAGGGCTAAAAGAGATGGGACGAGAGCTAGAAGGAGGTTTTTTTAGGTTTGACGGGAGCAAAAAGAGAGGGCAAGACGAATGGGAGAGGGAAGCTCAATGCAAAGGAATTCAAGGAGAAGACAAGAGAGGCTTGAGGAAGTTAGCCTTAGGAACAAAGTAACCAATTTGAGAGTCTTTTTGAATAATGGATGGATACTTGAATCTAACACTTCTTGCCAAATTTTGATGTTATGAGATCGACTTTGGGAGATCCTGCAATGCACGAATGTTAGGAAAAAATGGGTCCTTTGAAGAGATGGAGGAGACAACCGAGTTCCAACTCCTCTTCAAACCTATGAGATCTGCAAAATGTATCACTTGCAAACAAGTTTTGATCAAATATAGTATGCAAAATTGAAAGAGATTAGAAGAGTGTTAGTATTTCCGACTACAATTCACTACTTCCAAATCACAAACAACCCAACATCAATGGACAAATTGAACTCAAATGCCCATCCTATGGACTTAAAAAGTCTTCTAAGCTTTAACAAATTTGATCAAAACAATGAAAATGTAAGCAAAAACATGGAACAAGATCACCTTGATTAACTTGAAGCAATTCCCATGAACAAGATCAACACACCATATAGACCTCCAAAGTCACTTTATTCAATTAGCAAAAGCTATAACACATCTACAATCTGGCAGAGTAAGTTTGCCCAAAATTCTTCATGAGATAATAACCCAAATGGGCCTCTCTTTATAGTAAAACCAATAGCTAAAACCCTAGGTCGAATTTGGCATGAGTGAAAGCCAATGACAATAGACATGAAGTTAAATTCCAATCTAAACCAAGCTTGGAGAGCTAACTCAATGGACAACTCGCACTTGTTGGTAGGTGTGAATGGATAGGTGGCAAACTCGCCTTTGATGATGCATGGGAAGTATCACCCATCAAATGGGCAAGCTACAACTAGGATCCACGTGAGGAAGAGGCAATGGCGTGAGCTAAATGAAGGATGGCGAGTGGGTTGGTAGGTGACAAGTGGAGTGATAAGGTAGGTACTAACTCGAGTTTGCAAGAAGAGCCAAGCTTTTGATTTGATGAGTCATGAGGGCGCCTACCACAGACTTTAATGCACACTAACCAACCCATACACCACATGACACCTCACTAAATCGACTTTTGAAGGAAGAAGGGCGAATTAGCTTAAGTGGATCTCTTGCTGGTGACTGGATAGTTGATTGAAGTCACTTGGAGTTGATTGGAATCTTCATAAATGTCTATTGCCATGTCATTCAGCGTTTTATTTTATTCATTTCTGATTATTTTGGAGAGATTTGGATATTTCCAAAATATTCAAATTTATTAATTTAATTAATAATTTCTCTGCAAATGACTTTTTAGAGAAAATATTAATTATGAGGCTGAATTGACATCCGAAAGTTGGGTTTAGCTGGTCCATGGGTCATGTGTGATTTTTGGCTTATGAAACGAGCCATCAATCACTAAATTCGGACCCCGAATGACTAACATATTACAGACTCAAATTTCTCTATTTAAACTATAGAGAAATTTAATTAAAATTTAAAAATAATTAAAAAATTAAAAACCCCAAATCCAACGCGTCCGGTAAAATTTTTTCGAAATTTTTTCTGGGGGTCCTAGAGACTTAGGACATGACCAAAACCTATTCTAATAGTGTCTAGTAGGTTTATACATATTAGTTGGACTCTAATAACCCCCCACGGCTCAAATTTTCAAAATCGAGCATTCCAGCTTTGGAGGAAGCGGGAGAAAACCTCATCGATTATACATCGTCTTAAGCAAAGTATAATTGACAAGGGAAAAAACTCCCTGGAATACCTTAGTTGCTTAATCAAGTCATGGGGAACCGAGCCACTCAGACCCTACTAGCACACTTTGTTACAAACCCCCATGGGGTCATGGTCATGTCGACTCAAAAATAAAACTGGCTAGCCAAAATTGGCTAACTGCTGCATTCTGAAACCCAGATACTCTGGAAGTGAACACTGATGTGTTCCAACACTGGCGGCTCAATAAGGTTTCAACTATTGTACAAAATAGGTGATAACATACTTTATTATTCCGGAGATGTTTCATTCCTCCGTGAAGACCTTATTGTATATCCGGAAATGTTTTATTCCTCCGTGGAGAATGTGGTAACTTGGGTTATTAGACTTCCCTAGTGGTGGTCGGCCCTGTATGAGTCATGTGGGTTAAAGGGGTTATTAGACCACCCTAGTGGGGTCGGCCCTGCGACATTATGTTAAGTGATTAAGTTGGGGCCGACCTAGTTAATGTAAAAGACAAGTCGGAGTTGTGTATAAATAGAGGAGGTGTGTTCCTCATTTAACACACATTACACTCACTTGTGATTGGCGCATAGGTGAGGGAGAGATCTGCTATGGAGGAGAAAGAGCTCATGCCTAGGGTTTGCATCTTTGTATTTGTTGGTCATCTATATTGAGGAAGCTTTGCTGGGTTTTCTACCCCATGAGGGTTTCCCATGATAAATTTGTGTCTCTTGTATTTATGCCGTGCTTGTTGTTATTTCAGCGATCTTGTATATGCTATTGTTGTGAAATGGAATGTAACGCTAATATTTCCTGTCTTAGCATATTGAATCTTAACATCTATGCCTACCCTGAAGAGCACTGGAGGGAAGGGACGCCTGAGGGACTGTGCAGCAGAGAAGAGGACCTTCCTTGTGTTGGGTGTGGTAGGTATTGTGGGTCCCATGACTGTTGACTTCATTTGAGATGCCTGTAGCTCTGTGGTTGAGCTCACTGGATTAGCATTGCACTCTTTTGTCTTTTGTATGCTTGATAAACCCAACTGTGTGTTGGCTTAGCATAGTTGTTGAGTGAAATCATGGTTCTGAGTGAGCCCATTTAGTTCCTCCTTAGTGGATTCACAACCCAGCTCGGGGGTGATCTCTCAGCTGAAAGAATATAGGTTGGACAGAGACCTATGGTTGGGTGGAACATTGCTCTCACATAGCTAGTTGTTTGGACAGCTTTATCTTCAAGATAAGTGTTCTTTGTGGTTTAAATTATGATCATTATGTGTTCTGTTCTGAATGTTAATTGTCCATGTTAATGAAATGAAATGATTATCTTAATGAAATTGACATGAAGTCTGTGCATAGCATGAGAACGAGATTGAAGTCTCTGCATGCTGAACCATCATATGCCTGTGATAGATACGCTGATGCATTACTGTTTGTGTGCTTGCAAATATGATTTAATTCCGTTGTGTTTATATTGAGTATTAATTTGCACACAAAAGTTTTATTTATTATGAATATCTGAGTAATGTATGGGGCTGAGTTTACCAAATAAGCCTTTGAATGTCAGTCATGTTCCCTCGGTGGTTTGGAATGATGGGAGGGGACGTGACATTCAACAAGCCTCTCCAAGCTCACGGCTTCCACAAGTGATCTCTCAGAAGGATGGATCAGACTAGTGAGGGTTCACGGCCTCCAAAAACATGCATCCAACAGGTCACAATAGGTTTGATCGGACCCCAACAAGACCACAACAGCAAATCGGAACCCAACAAGACCTCAATCAGGCAGATAGTTAGCAGATCAAGCCTTTACAAACTCACGGCCAGCAAATAAGACTAATAGATCCACGACTGGGAAAATCAGACTTGCACAGGGTCATGATCCTCCTTAAACAACCTCACGGCTAGGAAAATCAGACTTGCACAGGGTCACGATACTACGTCTATGTCACTAGGGTTGTAGCTGTTAGACACAATGACTCACTGAGAGGGGGGGGGTGAATCAATGAGCCTACACTTAATCAAATTTTACTTTTTCAATCACCAACTCTTATATCATCGTCTCACATTCACATCAAAATCATATTCATCAATGAACTATCTACTAATCACATGTCATTTATCAAATAAAATATATCAACACAAGAGACACAAGATATAATTGTAATCTTTTGTATTTGGTTCAACGGCTACAACCGTGAGGCAATTCAACACCAACTGAAATAAAAGAGCACCAACTCTTTATTTAGGACCTTGCCTAGTTCTTCTTAGATCCTACTAAGACGGGGATACAAGACCCTGCTTGTATTATATGTACATACACATTACATTTGTCTTCATAATTTCAACAACATCACAAGCATGTCAAATATGACATATCATCACTGTTTTCAAACTTCGGCATTTCAGTCTACATCATCATTCTGATTATCATTTACTGTCATAACTCCACCAAGCTTTATGTCCACTATGTCTTCAACAAATCAGTTCATCATCTTTCTGCATATATTGCCCAGAAGTTCATTTGTTAAGTCAGCATCATAAACATGCTCAACATCAGAATGTCCACTATCACGTCAGCATCATATCATACGTCAGACACATCTTCATCATGTCTTCATTGTGCATCAGCTCTCCAACATTATCATCATTCTGAACCTCACCATTACCAGCATATCATTACAATCTTCAAGTTCTTGTCAACATCATATTGTGGCCCCAAGATATATTAACAAGATGTCCATAGTCTTCAGCACTCTAGTAGCCATCTTCTTTTCTTCATCATATTGTAGCCTACTTTTATCAACAACCAACAAAAATCACAAAAAGGGTGTCATGCTGCTGCTATATCAGCAACCAAGCCAACCCAGAAATAAGAAATAAATAAGAATGTTTTGCTGCTGCTGCTGATTCTCTGCTGATTGAGTCAAACCCAAAAAATCAAAGATAACAAAATTATTACTTCATCTGCTGTTCTTCCTTCATCTGCTGCCCCAAAATAAAGATAAAGATAAACTGTAAAAATTGTTGTCCACTGTAGCTGCCTGCTACAGTACCCGAAAATCAGAGCTGCTCCTTCCACCGAAAAATCCACACCAAAATGAATAACTCTTCATTTGTATTTATACTGGTTTTTCCATGTATTTTCTGGGCCGACCTGCTCTATTTCACATTTTATATTTAATAAAGAAAAATATTTTTAAAATTGAGCCGACCTTGTAGGCACAATTAGCTTTTTATTTTTTGAATTTGAATTACCATTTCAATGGTCAAACTTGACACTTAAATATTTTTCACAAGTCATGTGTTTTTATTTATTTATTTTGTTGTTAACCCATACTTCTTCTTAGGGTTTAGCAAGTTCAAAAGCAAGGGTGTCTTCCACACTTAGGGCGTGTTGTATGTATTTTTATTTTGTTGCACAATCATTTTAATAGTCAACCTTTGTCCATAAGGTATCAAAATTACCACATTTAAGAGTGTGCTCCACCTCATTAAGCCATCCAATGATGTCATGATCATCACAACAAAGGATACCATCAAACATCATCTTCACCATGCGCATGCCCTCAAGTGCTAGGGGTACAAGGGCATCGTTACCACCATCTCAAGGGTTCCTTTACCCCATCAAGCCACCGCAAACCACAAATGACCACAGAATGGGTCATTTGCCCACTTTGGCGTTCCAAAGCCCAATCATGCCATGCCATTAATATTTATCACTTCTTTGTCATGTCATAGTTTTCTTACTCCAAGTCATCTTCAAATGACCACAGTATGGGTCATTTGACTCATTAGGTGTTCCAATGGCTTCAATGCCCACATCCAATGTCCTTGAGCTTTGTCATCTCTTGCCATCCACACATTTGCTTTCTTTGGCTTCATGTCATGTCATCACACTTGACCTTTGTCATTAATGTTGTCATCAATGACAATCATAAACAACCATATTCATTAGTAGCGAACTTCCAACAGACTTTTAGCAGCATAAAACCCTTGACATCAGACTGTATCAGCCAATTAGATTAGATCTGTGATGTTTGTGTATGAAGGAAAATGTAATGTCCCCATTCAAATAATTTCATTGTAAGACAATCCCATCAATCCTACTAGTTTCCTAGGTTGGATGGGCACATGTGGAATGGTAACAAGGAAGCTAATAAATGATGTTTAGACATTAGAAGGGTTCAAATATTTAATAAATAGAGTGAATAAAGAAATTCAAGAGAAATCCTAGGTGGCAAATGGTTTTGGAGACATATGGAGGATGTGGGACCCACACTAGCTTGATTTTTCATAATACATGGTATCTCTCTCTTGCAAATTCGAATTAATGGGAAGATGAACACTCTTGGGTGAGTTGGTAAGTCATAACACATGTCATTGAGCATCTTAGGTCGAATTGGGAAGGATTGGTAACCTCCATGGAAGATAAAGTGTCAAATTGGGAGTTTGTGGACACTTGGGCTAGATTCCCTAGCCCCTATGACACCAATGATGGAGCATCTATGACAACTATGACAAATTGCAAACCTGACCTCTGACATCTAACCACTATGACATGTCAGCCCCCAAAATAGGCTCAAGGAAGGCGCTCATGGGAGTTGGAGAAGCCAAAGAGACTCAAAATCGAATTTGGGAGAAGATGGAAGGTTGGGGCTAGGAGACAAGTGGCAAATGTGGAATATTTCCTAAATAGAAATCTATTGAATCTATTGAGAGGATTTCGACCCTTAGAAGGCTAATGTTGGTTATAAAATGAGAAATGAAGTAGGAGAATGGCTTTTGATGATTTGAGAAAAATTGCATTTGTGAAGAGAGAGCTAGTGGATGATTAGTTTCTTGCCTTAGCCAATTTCGAGGGTGAAAGATTCCCATCCAAGTTGGTGTTTGGAGAGGCCACTCAGGTCTTTCATGGTGCTTTAATGGAGTTTGTATTTGCAGGTAGCAGCTACAGGAAGTTTCATGGTTTGGTTTAGTGCAACACTTCTTCTGCACCATTTCCAGTTTTGAAGGCATATTCATCATGCTCCTTGAGGGATTGCGCTTTGGATGAGCTCTTGTACTCACTGGGAGAGCTTCATATGATATTTTTCTGATTGTAATAGCTTCATATCCTCTGTTCTTCATATTCAGAAAGTCTCAGGTCGAAATACCCACTGATTGTATGCAAAAATATTGATTAATGAGCAAACAATGTCCATTTCCCCAATGCATTGATGTATGACACTGTAATGTTGATTATTTCGAATGGATGGATGATTCTTTGATATATTTGTGATCAATATACTGCCATGGATGCCTTCTACAAGTTTCATGTACTGTACTTGAGCATTTGAAGCATTTTTACTCAGTTTAGTTATATTGGGAGGTGAAATAGTGCCATT
The DNA here is from genome assembly GCA_027924585.1 of Larix kaempferi. NCBI lineage: Eukaryota > Viridiplantae > Streptophyta > Pinopsida > Pinales > Pinaceae > Larix > Larix kaempferi. Next base: position 8,698,613 of record BSBM01000592.1, on the reverse strand, counting down.
TCCCCAAGTGTCGAATTGGGGATTTTTGCAGTTGAATGGGGGAGGGTGAGAACAGTTGTAATAATCTATTAATGGTGCATATGAGACCTTAATAACATACTTAACACATTACATACCTCTGTTCAGAAATTCAAGGGAGTTTAAAGGCATTTGGGAGGCCATTTTCAGTGTTACTCCGGGGGGATTTGATACACAAATTACTAGCCAAAATTGCATATATTGGTCAGAATATAAATCAAGTTTTCTGAAGTCTTTGGAGGACCATTAAACATCTATGAACCTAATATTCAAGTCTAAATATCATTCATACACTCATACAGAAGATTTGGGAGCATTTGGGTTGATTTGGAGGTCAAAACACTAAAACTAGTCAAGTGTCGAAATTGGGAAAAAAGTGGAAAATTGGGCATTTTAATAAATTTTGAAAAAGGGTCATTACAAGTGGTATCAGAGCATGTTCTTGGCACCTGATGGTCTTAACAAGAAGTCAAAAGAAATCCACCACCCTTTGAACCAGTAGTTGAAGAGGCTTTTGTTGAAGAAGAGGTAGTAGAAGAAGAGGAGTCTTTTGCTGAAACCATGGGTAGAGAGGAGGATGACAAATTAAAACATAAGGAGGAACTTATTGCAACCTTAGATCCATGTTTCTCTAAAATTTCTACAAATATGGAAAGGATAGGTAACAAATTGCTGCAAGGATTCGAATTGTTGATTAGCCAGCTTCAAAGCAAAGGGGTGATAGGAGATAATAGTGGTTCACACTCAGGGGAAAAGATAAAAGGTTGTGAGCATATTTTCTCAAGTACAGGACCTCATAATAGACCTGATGAATTTCAAAGCACACAAAGGCATATTGCACCTAAATTCCTCTCACCTAAAGAAGAGCCCGATATTGAGGTGGATAATAGTAAACTAGCCAATGAGTGGAATGATTTGAGTGAAGAATGTAAAAGAGGTCTACCATTTAGTACATTCATCGATGCTATCTATAAAATGAAGAGGAAGGATGACCATAGGAGTCCAAACCAAAACAGAGAATTAAATGGTGCTATTAGTAAAATGTCAGTTCCTACTTTTGATGGATCTTCTCCAAATTCTGCTAATATTTGGGTGCAAAAATTGGATGTGTATTTTCAGCTGAATCCTATGTTGGAAGAAGATGCATTAAAAATGGTCATTTTGCACTTGGAAGGAGATGCAAATGAATTGTGGTTCCATGGATTGAAAACCTTGGGTCATGATCAGGTTAAAACATATGGAGAATTTGTTGACAGGGTATTAGAGAGATTTGAATAAAAAGATCCAGAATTGTCATTTAAAGAACTAGCGCAATTGAAGCAAACTGGGACCCCTACTGAATATATGTTGGACTTTCAAAAACTTTAGTCAAGGTGGCTGATGTCTCTATGGGAAGGTTGGTATTGCTGTTCACTGAAAGTTTGGCTGAACCCTTAAAAGGTTTGGTCAAAGCCCACAAGCCAACTACATTAAAAGATGCAATGAGCTTGACTAGAGATCTCCAAAATGTGCTTCCTAGAACGAGATTTCCTCCCAAGCCTAGCTACATATTTGAAAAGAAACTATGGCAAAGGGATGGATATGATAAGAAACCTTGGCAAAGAGAGTCATTTGAAAAGAATAAAAAAGGACTAAACAGGGATGAGCTTCGAAAAAAGAAACTGTGCTTCACATGCTTCCAACCATGGACACCAGGGTACAAATGTACTAAAGGAAAGGCTCAATACATAGAAGTATTTTCTGATAATGAGTGGTATGATGGGGTCATGGATGAAGATGGACATAATTCAGATCAAGAAGAGGCATATGAGAGCAGTAGAAGAGGAAAGACAAGAAGAAAATCAGCCTTCACCGGACAAATCAAGAATGACAGTACTTTTAGTAGTACCTTGCTACCATACTATCCGATGCAAGGGTGTGGTACAACGACAAAGAACTTCAGTTTTGGTAGATGGAGGAGCCACCCATAAATTCATTGATGTAGAGATGGTGGAGAAAAGAAAGGTACCTATTGAGCCATTTGATGGCTTTACAGTTGTCATTCCCGGTCACAACACAATGCAATGCAAAACATGGGTTCTGTTGTCGCCAAACTACACGCCAGTAGCAGAAATCTTTCGAAAGCTGTCTCCCTCACTGGAAAGTGGGGAGAGGTGTGGCCTTGGGGGCAAGCAATGAGCCAGGTACTGTCACCTGTATCCCAGCGCCTTCGTTTAGGCTAACTCCTAACGAAGCCAAGGGGGGTAGTCTAAGACTCTTGTGTTTTTTAGGTTTTAAGTGTGAATGATGCGGATGGGTGTTGTTTAGGAGTTTATTATGATGAGACCAAATTAAAAGATAAGATAAGCACAAGATAACAAAGCAATCCACGTTGCTAAAATGAAAAAACGAGATTAACAGTATATTTCAAGACTTATGATCAGATAAAGCATTCACAACATGAAAATTAACACAAGGACAAATGGTCCTAATCAAGATATAAAATGTAAATACCAGTGCCTTATGGAGTCACAGAAAAGATAATTGTGATGCTGAATGTGTGGGTCTTGAAAAAACGCTGTTTGTGAGATCGTTATGAAAATTATCTTGGTAAATTGAATATTTTAATGGTCTTTGATTATTAAGGCTAAAACCAAGGATATCAAAAGAGTAGAACCTTAACCAAGAACAAATACTGGCAACCTCTTAGATGATATGTCGGGAGCACCCAGATTGCAGAGAGGATAAGTGTACAATGGCTTGACCACCCTCGAGTCTGACAGTGGATTCCTGGCACCACCTGTTTCAGGAAGCAACCTCAGTGATTTGATGCTGGTTTTGGTTTTGGATAAAATTTTAATTATGTTATCACTTGTAAGTTTAGCAAGTCCTTCACCTTTCTGAGTACTAGCCCAACCTTTGTAGGTTGGCAGAGCATACGGGTGTTGGACGAAAAACCAAAATAAATTAATTAAGGGGGAATGTGAGTTGAAAAGTTTTATTATTAAGAGCACCGTTCAACTCTCCGATAGAGAGCGCTCTTGACTTAGTCTTAAGACCACAGTTCAAGAGACTTTCTACTTTAAAATGCCTAATGCAAGGAGAAAATGCAAGTCTACAATGCTCTCCGACAGAGAGTGCTCTTGACTTGGATTTGGCCAAGTTCAAGAGGCTTTGTTTATTTTATTTGCAAGAAAGAAGCAGTTGTGGAACAATTACGAAGCTTGTAGAATTAAATCATGTGATAGCTCAAAAGATATAAAAGACAACTGGCATGCTATTTGCGAAATGAAATAAGATAAAAGAGTTAGTGTTCTACCAACAAATTTAATCTAAGGTGGGGTTTTCCTCCGAACAAGGTCGACCTCTAAGAACCGCTAGCACTTGAGAACTTCCCAGCTAGCTGAGATTTCGACCAAGGCAACTAACGGGGAGAGAGGAGTAACCACAAAATTATGTGGTCCTGCCCTTGAGATGAAATCCCAAGGATACTACCTCCGGTCAAAACTTGGAAGAGAAAAAGTGAAATAGAAGAGACTAATCTAAAGCGTGAAATAATAGATCTAAGCTAACCAATCACAACACTCTTCCCCAAATGGGGAAGAAAGCCAAAAAAAGTGGAGGCCTCCTCCACTTGAAATTTTATTAAAATGGTTACAACCTGGCTTGGGAATTTACCCTTGAAGGACTTTTGAAAGAAATGAACTTAGAACAATGATTTAAAGAAGCTTTGTTAAATAGCTTGTACAAAAAGGAGATTGATAGTTTTGCTTTGGTTTCAAATGTGCTTTGGATTCAACTTCTCCTTGTTTTTGTCCTCCTTTCTCTTTGCTTCTCAAAACTTGTTTTCCTTAGCTCTCTTCTTCTTCAAATACCTACAAGAACTTCATCACACTCAAACCATATACCCATTAGACATTAGCAAACAAAATAACAAAATTTGAACCTAGCTAAGTACAAGTTTGAAAAATGAGATCTAGATGGTAAAAAGCATGAGATTTTTTCTTTGATTTTATGAAAATAGCAAAACGGACCAGCAAGTAAACAAGTTCTAGAAATGATGAGGAAGAGATCTACAGTACAAAAATAAAATGAACTACTCAAAATGCAATTTTATATCTTGAATGAGATTGCAAAAAATATCAAAGTTGACTAGATGCAAGCCCTAAATGAGATCTTAACAAGGCCTAAACTAGCTTCTCATAAAAGAAAAACAAGAAATCTTAAACAAACTAACTCTCAGAGGGATCTAAGATGCAAGAATTTATCAATAATATAGATGCAAAAAACAACTAACTAATGAAACAAAGAACGAAATGGATCCAATGATGCCTAACTATCAAACCTTTAAACCATAAGACTACTACCACTTAAACAAACCTTTAAAGAGTCTACATTTTTATGTTTTTGTATGGTTTTAGGGTAACCTCAAAGGTGGACGAGAAGGCTCCCAAGTGAAGTGGTAAGTGGTTGCAAATGAGTAAATGGGACAGCAGTGAAATGAGGATAAAGGGGCAGCCAAACAAATGACTGTGGTAATAGCTGCAAATAGGTGAATGGGACAGTCAACAGGTAGGAGAATGGGGCAGCCAAAGGGAAGAGGACAAAGATAGCTAGTATGGATGGACGAATGAGGAATAAATGAGAAGAAAAACGAATGGGAAAGGTGAGGGTGGATGGTAGACAGTCGGCAGCCAAACAAATGGACAGTATGGAGAGCTTGAAGAGATAAGCCCAAGGAAACAAGTAACCGAGTTGAAGCAGAAATTTTGTGTTTGATGGAGGGTAGGCTAGTCTCTAGTAGTGTTTCTTTCTTTGAGAATAGAAAGACTTGGAGAACCTGCAAAAGAACAATTTAGAGAGGAAAAACCAATGTATGAATAAAGACTAGCTTGATCTCCAAGCCACTCTCCACCTTGGTATATCTCTGCAGAAAGACTAGCTAGGATAATCAGAATAAAGACTAGCTTGATCTCCAAGGATTGGAAAAATATGCTACTAGTTGAATACGCTAAAGACAAATTTGCTTGTGATGTGTTGGATGGACTCAAAGGGGATGATAACTACAAGGTTTTGAATGGGATGATATACTATAAGGCCAGAATTTATTTAGTTCAGAACTCAAAGCTCAAGTACCAAATTTTACAAGAAGCTCATGATTCCCCACTAGCAGGCGATCCGGGGATCTTCAAAACTTACAGACAGTTGAGGCAAAGGTTTTTTTGGAAGGGGCTGAAAGAAGATGTGCAGAAATATGTAAGTGAATGTAAAGTATGTCAACAAAACAAATCAGAACTTACATGTCCAGCAGGCTTATTACAACCATTACCAATTCCGGAGCAAAAATGGGATAGTATCTCCATGGATTTCATCATCGGTTTACCAAAATCTTTGGGTAAGGATTGTATATATGTGGTAGTGGATAGGTTGACAAAATTTGCTCATTTCTTTGCTGTTACATCATCTTTTAGTGCTGCACAAGTGGTTGATATATTTTTCAAAGAAATATTCAGATTGCATGGGCTCCCCAAGAGCATTGTCAGTGATAGAGATAGTAGATTCATGGGTGCTTTTTGGCAAGAACTCTTTAGATTGGTGGGCACTCAATTGACTCCAAGCACCAGCTATCATTTACAAACTGATGGACAAACAAAGAGGGTAAATCAATGGTTGGAAGGATACTTAAGAAATTATGTAGGAGGGCAGCAAAAAGTATGGGTCAAGTGGCTCTACTTGGGTGAGTTTTGCTACAACACCACCTTCCATATGTCCATAGGAATGCCTCCTTTCAAAGCACTCTATGGTTATGATGCACTCACTTTTGTTGACATTATCTTTTCTGATAGTAGGGCCCCAAGGGCTAAGGATTGGGTGGAAGAGAGTCAAGAGATCTTAAAACTCTTGAAAGACAATTTGCAGGTTGCCCAAAACCAGCAAAAGCAATATGCCGATAAACATAGAGAAGAAAGGACATTTCAGGTTGATGATTTAGTATATTTGAGATTGCAGCCCTACAAACAAACTTCTTTGAAAAAGAATGGAGCAGAAAAGCTAAAACCAAGGTATTATGGCCCTTACAGGATAGTTCAGAAAATTGGAGAGGTAGCATATGAATTGGAATTTCCGGAAGGGAGTAAAATCCATAATGTATTTCATGTCTCTTGTCTCAAGAAAGCTCTTGGTCAGCAAATCATCTCTTCAGAAATACTTCCTCCCTTGGATGATGAAGGTCAGCTCACACTTGTTCCGGAAAGGATTTTGAAGACACGAGAAAGGAGATTGAGAAGTAGAACTATCAAAGAATATTTGGTGCAATGGAAGGACTTGCCAAGTGAAGATGCTACATGGGAAGAGGAGAAGATTTTGCAGCATCCTAATTTGAAATTGCTTGAGGACAAGCAATCTTGGGTGGGGAGGACTGTAATGTCCCCATTCAAATAATTTCATAGTAAGACAATCCCATCAATCCTACTAGTTTCCTAGGTTGGATGGCACATGTGGAATGGTAACAAGGAAGCTAATAAATGATGTTTAGACATTAGAAGGGTTCAAGTATTTAATAAATAGAGTGAATAAATAAATTCAAGAGAAATCCTAGTTGGCAAATGGTTTTGGAGACATATGGAGGATGTGGGACCCACACTAGCTTGGTTTTTCATAATACATGGTATCTCTCTCTTGCAAATTCGAAATAATGGGAAGATGAACACTCTTGTGTGAGTTGGTAAGTCATAACACATGTCATTGAGCATCTTAGGTCGAATTGAGAAGGATTGGTAACCTCCATGGAAGATAAAGAGTCAAATTGGGAGTTTGTGGACACTTGGGCTAGATTCCCTAGCCCCTATGACACCAATGATGGAGCATCTATGACAACTATGACAAATTGCAGACCTGACCTCTGACATCTAACCACTATGACATGTCAGCCCCCAAAATAGGCTCAAGGAAGGCGCTCATGGGAGTTGGAGAAGCCAAAGAGACTCAAAATCGAATTTGGGAGAAGATGGAAGGTTGGAACTAGGAGACAAGTGGCAAATGTGGAATATTTCCTAAATAGAAATCTATTGAATCTATTGAGAGGATTTCGACCCTTAGAAGGCTAACGTTGGTTATAAAATGTAGAAATGAAGGAGGAGAATGGCTTTTGATGATTTGAGAAAAATTGCATTTGTGAAGAGAGAGCTAGTGGATGACTAGTTTCTTGCCTTAGCCAATTTCGAGGGTGAAAGATTCCCATCCAAGTTGGTGTTTGGAGAGGCCACTCAGGTCTTTCAGGCTGCTTTAATGGAGTTTGTATTTGCAGGTAGCAGCTACAGGAAGTTTCATGGTTTGGTTTAGTGCAGCACTTCTTCTCCACCATTTCTAGTTTTGAAGGCGTATTCATGCTCTTTGAGGGATTGCGCTTTGGATGAGCTCTTGTACTCATTGGGAGAGCTTCATATGATATTTTTCTGATTGTAATAGCTTCATATCCTTTGTTCTTCATATTCAGAAAGTCTTAGGTCGAAATACCCACTGATTGTATGCAAAAATATTGATTAATGAGCAAACAATGTCCATTTCCCCAATGCATTGATGTATGACACTGTAATGTTGATTATTTCGAATGGATGGATGATTCTTTGATATATTTGTGATCAATATACTGCCATGGATGTCTTCTACAAGTTTCATGTACTGTACTTGAGCATTTGAAGCATTTTTACTCAGTTTAGTTGTATTGGGAGGTGAAATAGTGCCATTTCCCCAAGGGTCGAATTGGGGATTTTTGCAGTTGAATGGGAGAGGGTGAGAACAATTGTAATAATCCATTAATGGTGCATATGAGACCTTAATAACATACTTAACAAATTACATACCTCTGTTCATAAATTCGAGGGAGTTTAGAGGCATTTGGGAGGCCATTTTCAGTGTTACCCCAGGGGTATATGATACACAAATTACTAGCCAAAATTGCATATATTGGTCAGAATATAAATCAAGTTTTCTGAAGTCCTTGGAGGACCATTAAACATCCCTGAACCTAATATTCAAGTCTAAATGTCATTCATACACTCATACAGAAGATTTGGGAGCATTTGGGTTGATTTGGAGGTCAAAACAGTAAAACTAGTCAAAGGTCGAAATTGGGAAAAAAAGTGGAAAATTGGGCATTGTAATAAATTTTGAAAAAGGGTCATTACAAAAAACTCCAGTAGGTGGGCGGCCTAAACAAGTGAGCAAGCAATAGCAAGATACCCTTAAACCGTTGACGTCAAGCAACAAAAAATTACAGCTGAGATGTGCGATGAAAAGATGATATCAAAAGATGAAATTAGACTCCAATATATAGAACCTTAAAACTTCGAGAAGGGTCATTCTTTTAATTCTTTAATGAGTTAGGGTTCCATTAAATAAGGTGGGTACCAACAAATAAGGGTTAAGACACCAAACAATAAAACCACTTATAATAATATAAAATATAATTAAGGTGTCTTTAGGTGGGTACTAGGGTCATGGTTAAGGGTACAGGGACCAACAAATGATACAAGTCAAATCATAAAACAATAAAGGGTACATGACCCACAACCCCTAGGACCAAAAGGTGTACCCCTAAGGTGGGTAAACAACCCTATTATCCATAAGACCAAAACATCAAGGTGGTAAGAGTCAAGACAACTCAAAGTGGGTAGATAACCCTTCTAACCACAAGACCAAGAACAACAAGGTGGGAAGACCAAGGGTGAACAATTAAGGTGGGGTTACAACCAATCATCTCTCTCTCAAATGTACAAGTGTTCCATACACTAACTGAAAGTTCATCATCACTGTATAAGGAAGGTCCACACTGGATGATGTGATCCTGTGGTCCTCCTGACTGCTCCTAAGGTCAAGTGCTAGTGACTCCATCAAGGGGTGGCTAGTCCCTTGAGAAAACCATCTAGCTCAACCATCTTGAAGACCTAGGAGAGGAGGGCATCACGCATCATCATCTTGGTGAATTGACCAAGATCCACCTGGTTAACTGACCAGGTATGTACTGCAAGAACTACTTGGTCCTCGTGACCAAGAATTTGCTTGGTCCGAGAGCAGGAGGTATCTGTGTCAACCTGCAGGATTTGCTTGGTCCTCGTGAGCAAGAAACTGTCTAGTCCCAGACCAGAATGCCCTAGAGACAAATAGGGGTCCAGGCCACATGCTAGGGACTTTGCCATGGCATCAACCTGCTTGGTTCCCTACCAAGAATCCTAGGAGATTGCTGGGGACCCTAGGGTATCTTCTTGGGACTTACTCTGCTTGGTTAATTGACCAAGAACCTTAGTTAACTAGCTAGGGTACCATCCTCGGAGAATGGCTCTCAATAACACCAAGCTTGTCGATGACAAAGGCTCAATCAACACATCTACAAACTGTTCTGCTGACAAAACATACTGAAGTCTCTGTATCATGTCCTTGACATAGTGATACTTCCTCTTGATGTGTCTCGACCTGTCATAGAATATAGGATTTCATGAAAGCTTTAAACAACTATGAATGTCAACAAGAACCTTGATCTTATAGATACGCTTGGAAGTTACAACTGACTTCCCTTGTTTGAGAATTACTTTCCACATGTCATTTTCCATTATCAACTAGATATCCTTTATCATAGCATCTTTCCAAACTTGATGTTTGGCTGTCTTCACATAAGTGGATGATCCTGAATCAGTGACATGGCTCACACTGGAGTACCCTTGAAGCCTCTCAATAGGCTCCTCAATGAGATCAACTGAAGGCTTCTTGGCCTTCTCCCTGAAGGTTTTAGAACCCCAACCCGATTTCAAGTTTTGCAACTTCTCTGCATATGGTTTAATTCCCAAACCCCAATATGCATTTATTTTTCTAAATTAAAATTGTTTTCTTAAAACACATGAAATTCTTTTAAAAAATAATAACTCAGAAATTCTTACTTTCAGCATATATTTTCAAACTCAAAAAATTATAACAGCCATTCACACATTAAAATGACAGTGTTTTTGACCAAATTGGTCCAGGATAAAACCCCTAAGGGAAAACCTGATGAGAGAGAGAGATTTTATTTCTTCAGCTAAATTATACCAAAAATATAGCTATACTTATCTCCTTCATTTTCTTCTCGAAAACTGTGCCAACATCTCATTGACAAATTGCTGTACGGATTCCTAGAAAACTGTGCTGTACGGCTGCCTTGAAAACTGTGTAGTACGGTTTCACATGTGCTAACAGTTTTCTTGAATTATGAGCCTGTATGGACTGCTTAAAAATTGTACCTTCTGCATCGAAAATCACGCCTGTACGGACTGTTAAAAATCTGAACCTCTTGCCTCGATTTTCGTGCCTGTACGGACAATAATAAATGCAGTATGTCCGCCTCAAAATCTGTGCCTGTAATTTCTCGAAATTTGTGCCTAATTTTTGCTATACGGTCTTCTAGAAATTTCTACCCATCATCTTGGAAATCTTGCCCAGCCAAACCTTCTTGATTTTTGTGCTAGGGTTTGTCTCCTCTCCTCTCTTGCTCTTCTCCTCTCCAAATCTCATGGAAGCAAAAGTGAACAATGAATTAGGTTTACCTTCTCCAAGCCTTTTTGTTCATGGTAACTTCCCCCTCTTCATCCAATGGCCAAGATTAGATTAGCTCAAAGGCTCTCAATAAATGCTTAATAAATAATAATTAAATGACATTTAGTGCACTTATGTCGTTTAATTATGTGATGACCCTTTTAATTAATCACTCACTTGAATTTATCACTTGAATGAAGTTAGGATTAAAACCATGACTTAGACTTTTAATAAAGTTACTTTATAAAAAATAAAGTACATCTCACTTGATTAATTAAATGACTAGGGGTCACTTTTTAAAGTGTTCTTGTCCACCCCAAAGAAACATTAGGTGAACAACACTTCCTTGGTAACTTTTCAACACTCCCTCTGCTTCTCTGAACGGGATGTCTCATAGGCTTCCATATCTGAGTCACTGGAAGACTCCCTGGAGTGATGGAAGATCACATCTCCACTTTCCTTTTCTGCAATCCCACTCTACTGGGGATTGAAGAGCACAAATGGCTCCTTCTTGATCCCTGAATTCTTACAGGGGTTATTAACTAGAGCTTTAACAACATGTCCTGAGACCTTATAAAGGTCACCTTCACGGATTCCAATCACAATGGTTGAGCTCATATTTCCACCCTTAGGCCACACCAGTGCCTTTCCTTCTGAGAAGGTTATAGAGAATCCCTTGTCTTCTAAAATTGTCACTGAAAGAATATTCTTCTTTAAACCGGGAACATACAAAATTTCCTCAACACGAATTAACGTACCTGAATCAAACTTTAAGGCAGTTGAACAAACTCCTTTTATTGCATAGGTACTTCCATCTCCCAGTTCCACTTTCACATTGAACTATTTGGTCTTGTAATCTACAAGAGCCCTTTTGAATCTAGTCATATGTTTGGTGGTCCCACTATCAATCCACCAGGAGTTTGCTGAGTTGGAGGTGGAACCTGAGAGTGCTGAGACCAAGATGTATTCTCTTTGATCTTTTTCTTTGGTCTTAGCCTTAGATTTCTTTTGCTGAGGCTCTTCTTCTTCTGTAGCAGTTGAAGCATGATACCTTCCCCTATGCCATTTCTTGTTAGGAGGATTCTTATAGTCTTTTGCATAATGACCAAGCTTGCTACAGTTATAACATCTTACCTTTGATTTATGAAAGTGCTTACCTTGAGGTCCCTTACCTTTGTTCTTGTGATGAGGGAAGCTTCTTCCCTTCTTTGTCTTGGCAACAAGGGCATGGTTCATTTCCACGGGAGTCCCGGATCTGTTCTGGATTCTGGCTTCTTCTTCTAGACAATCATGCCACAATCTATCAAAGCTTGGTTGAATCTCTCTTTCATTTACTGCTGCAAGAAATGTCTCCCAAGATGTAGGAAGACCATCTACTGCTGTTTGCACAAGGTCATCATCATCTACTTCAACGCTAATTGCCACGAGTTGATCTCTTGTCTGAGCAATCTTTGAGAAGAAAGAGGCAACAGACTCTTTCTCTTCCATCTTTAATGAACGAAGTTTATTCTTCAAAACCCTCTTTTGAGTAGGTGCCTTCTTCTCATAAAGGTTTGCTAGGGCATCAAAGCATTCTTTAGCTGTCCTTAGAGGAGCTATCACAGGCATCAGATTGTCTTTAATTGAGTCAAAGATGACATTCTTTGCCTTGGCTTGCTTCTTCCTAAATGTTGCTCTTCCTTGAGCTGTTGTGGGCTCTTCTACAACCGTAGTAACCAAATCATCCAAGTCATTCCCCTCCAGAATATTTTAAACCCTAGCCTTCCATGCATTAAAGTTTGAGGCTCCTTCAAGCCTATCTTATGCCTTCACTGAGTTAGAAGCCATCTCAAACCCTTACAACCAACTTGCCAAGTACACCTGTAAACTGTTAAAAAGTTAACCAGGGAAGTTATTCTCAGGAGGGCATGAAAAGTTTTGCATGCTCAGATGCATGCAAAAGTGAGTTTTGCATGCACCCACTTTTAGGTTTTTGGTAAACCTAATTCAACAGTGAGTTGATATAAGGAGATAGAAGGTGTCTGTTAGAGTTACCGAGCCAACTGATCTTAGATAGATCCAGTTGAGAGGTGGGCAAATTTCCTGAGGGAGGAGGGCGCATTCTTTGAGGAGAGAGAAGCTCATACAGCTTACGGTTGATCGATTGAGCAGCTGAGACTTTCAGAGCATCCTTGTCTCAGTGATTGAGAAAGGTCTGTGACGATCAGAGATCAGATTTGTTGAGATCTGATTCCGTACAAGTGTTTGTTATGTTGAGGGAGGGCGCACTTATCCATGCAGAGGAGGACGCATTCAGCTATTGGGCTTCTTCTGTAGCAGAGCATATCAGAGCAACGCAGTGGGAGAGGAATTACAGTCAGAGCTACTTGCAGACAGACTCAAATCCAGATTGACAGCTAGGGCACATTTCCTTAGTGCATGCATCGGTTGATGCATACAGATCTAGTTTTTTGACCCGTCAGGATTGAGTGCTACATCTGAGGTAACATTGTTGTATTTACTTATTTCATATATTGCTCTGGGCTCGAGATAGAAGAAAGTCCCACAGGATTGCTGGTTTTCCCCGGTTGGGGTTTCCAGGGTATATTCAGTGTCATATGTGTGATTGATTGTGTTTATGTGGTAAAGAGATCTATAGCTGTTGAGTTTTATTTCTTTAGAGCATTATTGATTTACAGAGACTCAAACCGTTTGAGATCTTAGGGCTATCTAGAGGGAGTAGTGATCTCTGGATTAAAATTTCATGGTATCAGAGCCCTGGTAAGGGTCAGGGAGAGCAATCGCACTCAGATCTGCAAGCTGTGTACCAGATCTGTGTGGTGATCTCTGTTGGGCTTTAGGTCTGCTGTTTCAAGAGTTAGATCTGTGCCTTAAGATCACCATTACCACAAGTATGAGGGATGATCAAGTTGCTTGCACCTCTTGCTCCTCTATGGATATAGATGAGCATTCTACTGATGATATTGACAGAGAGATGGCTCTCAACACTTGTCAATCTTTAAGCGCTTCCACTTCTAGTGTATGGTACATAGACAGCGGAGCCTCTAGCCACATGACAGGTGTTCGTGGGTACTTTACAGATCTGGCCGAGGATGGGCTAGATCTTGAGATTGTACTGGGAGACAATTCTACTGTCAAAGCAGTAGGACGAGGAACAATGTCTTTTTAGAAAGAATCAAGAGAATCTATGAGAGTTCGTGATGTTCTATATGTCCCAAGTCTAAAGAAGAACTTGATCTTTGTGTCTACTTTTGAAGATCAAGGATTATGGGTGATGTTCAGAGATGAAAATGTTCTAGTTCATCCCAAGGGATCCAACGATACCTCAACTGTGAAGATTGGAGTCCGCAACGGAAAAATGGACAGGCTCAAATTTCAGCTTCATCATGCCCTGAGTCATAGTAGCCGTGATGATGATTGTGACACCTGTGAGCTTTGGCACAGAAGGATGGCTCATCTACACCATCATGCCCTGAAGATTCTCAGCGAGATTGTGACAGGGGTGCCCGAGTTTAGCACATAGCACAATGATGTGTGTAAGGGGTGTGCTCTTGAGAAGTACATCAAGACTGTTTTTCCCAAGAGTGACAACAGATCTACAGGAGCACTTGATTTGATTCATTCTGACCTTTGTGGTCCAATGTCCACTACATCCTTGAAAGGATACAAGTACTATGTATCCTTCATTGATGACTACTCCAAGAAGACCTGGATCTATTTTTAAAGAGTCAAGAATCAAAAGAAGTTTCGCAAAAATTTCAAGAGTTCAAGGCTCTTGTGGAAAATCAGACAGAAAGGAAGATCAAGATCTTCAGATTTGATAATGGAGGTGAGTATACCTCCAAGGAGTTCAATGAGTTTTGCATCCAGGAGGGCATCAAGAGGCAGTTGATTGTGCCCTATACACCTCAACAAAATGGGGTTGTTGAGAGGAAAAAGAGGGCCATTGTTGGTGCTGCTAGATCTATGTTGCACGACCAGGGTTTTCCATTTTTTCTTTGGGATGAGGTATGTAACACCGCAGCGTATATACAGAACAAGAGTCCTCATAAAGTTTTGGGGGACAAAACTCCAGAAGAGGCTTTCTCTGGAAAGAAACCTGAAGTTGGGCATTTCAGGATTTTTGGATGCCTTACCTACTCGCATGTTCCTTCAGAGAAAAGGACAAAGTTGGAACCTACAGCCGAGAGGGGAATTCTCGTTGGATATGATGAGACTTCGAAAGCCTATCGCATTTACATTCCTGCTCTCAAGAATACTGTTGTGAGACATGATGTGAAATTTGAGGAGGATCGGGCTTTCCGAAAGTCATGTGAGTCAGAAAAAGGGAAAACAACAGATTGCTACATCTCCGGATGACACAAGTCAGAGTGCTAGTCCACAATGAACAGGGTCCCAAGTATCTGGAGTGATGGATTCCCAGATTACGGGTTCCACAGGCACAGGATCTCAGGTTGGTGATCAACCAAGATCAGGGTCCCAGATTACAGGTTCTCGAGCGACAGGATCGACGACTGCTGGTACCTCTGCTGGAGGTATTCATTCCCATACAAGTGATTGGGACGAGGATGATGATTTCTCCTCTAAGGATGTCACTTCAGGGAAGAGGAAGCCCAAGTGGCTTCAAGATACCTTGAAGGAAGCACAGGCAGTGTGAACTGCTAAGAAGAATGTTAGAGAGAGGAAGGCATTTCAGAGATTCTGTAGTTACTTAGCTTTGGTAAGCAGTATCAGTGAGTTAGAGCCATCCTCATATGAGCAAGCAGCAGGTGAGTAGCCTGGATAGATGCCATGTTGGAAGAGTATGCTTCCATCATGAAGAATGATGTCTGGGAAGTTGTGCCCAGACCAGAGGGAAAATTAGTAGTTACCTCTAGATGGCTCTATAAGATTAAATATGTTGCAGATGGCAACATTGAGAAATACAAAGCCATATTTGTGGCTAGAGGGTTCTCACAGATAGAGGGAGTTGACTATGATGAGACTTTTGCTCCGGTGGCCAGATATTCTTCCATTAGGACTGTGATCTCTGTAGCAGCAGAGTTGGGATGGAGGATTCACTAGATGGATGTCAAGACAACTTTTCTCAATGGACTCATAGAGGAGGAGGTGTACATTGAGCAACTAGAGGGCTTCAAGATACTTGAGAGAGAGTCTCATGTATGCAGACTAAAGAAATCTCTATACGGCTTGAAGCAAGCACCTAGAGCTTGGTATTCTAGGATAAATACCTACTTGCAACAGCTAGGTTTTTAGAAGAGCGAAGCTGATCCCAATCTCTACTTCATCGTAGTGAATGGGGATCCTCTTATTCTTCTGTTATATGTAGATGACCTATTCATTACAGGGGCAGAAAAACTCATAAGTGATTACAAGAAGAACCTTGCTTCTGAGTTTGAAATGAAGGACATAGGATTGATGCACTACTTCTTAGGCATTGAGGTCTCGCAGAAGGATGGGCATATCTTTGTTAATCAGGGCAAGTATGCAATAATGGACATACTGAAGAGATTTCAGATCCAAGATTGCAAGCCCGTGACTACTCCTATGACAACCAATTGGAAGAAGCAAGTGGCTTTTGAGAGTAAGTTTGTTGATCCCACTAGGTGCCGACAACTCATCGGTTCCTTGATGTACTTGGTCAACACTAGGCCAGATTTGAGTTTTGCTGTCAACACCTTAAGTCAGTACATGGTAGAACCTAGAGATGTACATTGGGTGGTAGCGAAGCATGTTTTGAGGTACGTCAATGGAACAACAGAGTATGGATTGAATTATGTAAGGCAAGGGGGAGTATAGCTAGTTGGATTTACAGATTCAGATTGGGAAGGTAGTGCAGGTGACAGGAAAAGCACCTTCGGGTGTTGTTTAAGCTTGGGTTCGGCAGTCGTGTTGTGGTTCAGCAGGAAACATAAGTCTGTAGCATTGATTTTTGCTAAGGCAGAATATATGGCGGCTAGTTTAGCTAGTTGCGAGGCCATTTGGCTTTGCAAAATGTTGGTGAGTCTATTTGATCAGTAGTTGGAGCCTATAGTGATTCACTATGATAATCAAAGTTGCATCAAACTCTCTGAGAATGCATTTTTTCATTATAGGTCCAAACACATAGAGATCAGCTATCACTTCATTCAAGATCATGTTCAGAGAGGAGTAGTTGAGCTCCAGTACATATCCACGGATGAGCAGGTTGCAGACATTCTCACAAAGTCCTTGATGAGAAATAAGTTTGAGTACTTCCGGGAGAAGATGGGAGTGGTTCAGAATCCTTTCTTGGTTAAGAGGGAGTGTTAAAAAGTTAACTAGGGAAGTTATTCTTAGGAGTGCATGAAAAGTTTTGCATGCTTAGATGCATGCAAAAGTGAGTTTTGCATGCACCCACTTTTAGGTTTTTGGTAAACCTAATTCAGCAGTGAGTTGATATAAGGAGACAGAAAGTGTTTGTCAGAGTTACCAAGCCAACTGATCTAAGATAGATCCAGTTGAGAGGTGGGTGACTTTCCTAAGGGAGGAGGGCGCATTCTTTGAGGAGAGAGAAGCTCGTACAGCTTACGGTTGATCGATTGAGCATCTGAGACTTTTAGAGCATCCTTGTCTCAGTGATTGAGAAAGGCCTGTGATGATCAGAGATCAGATCTGTTGAGATCTGATTCCGTATGAGTGTTTGTTATCTTGAGGGAGGGTGCACTTGTCCATGCAGAGGAGGACGCATTCAACTATTGGGCTTCTTCTGTAGCAGAGTAGAGCAGTGGGAGAGGAAGTACAATCAGAGCTATTTGCAGGCAGAGTCAGATCTAGATTGACAGCTAGGGCACATTTCCTTAGTGCATGCATCAGTTGATGTATGCAGATTTAGGGTATTGATACGTCAGGATTGAGTGCTACATCTGAGGGAACATTGTTGTATTTACTTATTTCATATATTTCTCTGGGCTCGATATAGAAGAAAGGCCCATAGGATTGCTGGTTTTCCCCGGTTGGGGTTTCCAGGGTATATTCAGTGTCATTTGTGTGATTGATTGTGTTTATGTGGTAAAGAGATCTATAGCTGTTGAGTTTTATTTCTTTAGAGCACTATTGATTTATAGAGACTCAAACCGCTTGAGATCTCAGGGCTATCCAGAGGGAGTAGTGATCTCTGGATTAAAATTTACATAAACCTGTAGTCAAGACTCAAACCCTTACCTTAGGATCTATGTAGACTCTGTTAGCCTGCAAAACATAGTTAGCTACAAGACGTAAGCTCTGATACCATGTTAAATTTTGGGTTAGGTTAGGGTTTGATGCAGAGAAATCAAAATTTCATATACTTTAATGCAAAAATAGATATAACAAACTAGTACTGAAGCAGAATAGTACAGCTGTAACTAAACAATATAATTTAAAACATAGTTTTCATCTCTTTCAACTTTAACACCCCTAAAGTGGTCCCCGTGTTAAAGTTGAAATCTTTAGTAACATGTAATCATCAGTAGTAGTATAACTATCAAAGTTCTAACAACAATAATGTGTCTAACTCATAATAGAAAAGGAACAAGTTAGAATACTTACCTAGTGTCTAGGACCCTTCCACTTTATACTCAGAAGAATTTACTTTCAGAACAGATTATGTCTCTCAGAGGCAAGTCAATCACTAGGAACAAGCTGACCCTTTCTAGAGGGTTAGTAGAAACCTGAGAGAGAGAGTTGATAGGTTGTAGACATAAAGGCAGCAGTGATGGTCATTGACAGTCAAATCACAGTGGCAGTCCCAAACAAGACTCAACACAATAGATCAAACCTCAATAAGTCTCAACACCATATATCTAACCATAATTAAGTCTCAACACATAGGTTTGACCACAAACAAGGTCTTAACACAAAGTTTAGACCACAGATAAATCTCAGTACATAGATTTGGCCTTAATTAAGTCTCAACATATAGATTTGACCCTAATCAAGTCTCAACATATAGATCTGGTCAAAGGCAAGGCTCAACAGATATATCAAACCCAAATAAGATCTCAGCACTATAGATCAGAACTTAATAAGGCCTCAGGTAATTGTCTTCAAGCAGTCCACAGTTAGGGTAACAACCTACAAGTTTTTCACAATTAAGATGATAGTCCAAGCAATTAAGGTGGCAGCCCAACAAGCCCATGCTAAAGTGATGGATCAATGAGATAAGCCCATGGTTCAGAGGTTAAGTCCACAAATAGATCACAGCAGGTCCCGACAGGATTCAACAAGTATCTCCAAGCTCACAACTTTCATAGGTGATCTCTCCGAAGGCTGGATCAGACTAGTGAAGGTTTACAACCTTCACAAACATGCATCCAACATGTCACAGTGGGTCAGATCGGACCCTAACAGCAGATCGGAACCCAACAAGACCTCAATCAGGAAGATAGTTAGTAGATCAAGCCTCTATAGGCTCACGACCAACAGATAAGACTTCAATAGACCCACGGCTTGGTAAATCAGACCTACATAGGGTCACGACCTCCTTAAACAAGCTCACGACCAACTAACTCAGACCAACAGGGTTTACGTCTATATCACTAGGGTAGCAACGAACTTCCAACAAACTTTTAGCAGCATAAAACCCCTGACATCAGATTGTATCAGCCAATTAGATCAGATCTTTGATGTTTATGTATGAAGGAAAACTCCAGCAGGTGGGCAGCTTAAATAGGTGAGCAAGCAGCAACAAGAAACCCCTAAACCCTTGACGTTGAGTAGAGAAAAATCAGAGCTGAGATGTTCGATGATAAGATGATATGAAATGAGGAAATTAGACTCCAATATATAGGATCTTAAAACTTCTAGAAGGGTCATTCTTTTAATTCTTTAATGAGTTAGGGTTCCATTAAATAAGGTGGGTACCAACAAATAAGGGTTAAGACACCAAACAATAAAACCACTTATAATAATATAAAATATAATTAAGGTGTCTTTAGGTGGGTACTAGGGTCATGGTTAAGGGTACAAGGACCAACACATGTTACAAGGCAAATCATAAAACAAGGACGGGTACATGACCCACAACCCCTAGGACCAAAAGGTGTACTACTAAGGTGGGTAAACAACCCTATTACCCATAAGACCAAAACATCAAGGTGGTAAGAGTCAAGACAACTCAAAGTGGGTAGATAACCCTTCTAACCACGAGACCAAGAACAACAAGGTGGGAAGACCAAGGGTGAACGACCAAGGTGGGGTTACAACCAATCATCTCTCTCTCAAATGTACAAGTGTTCCATGAATCCATACACTACCCGAAAGTTCATCATCACTATATAAGAAAGGTCCACACTGGATGATGTGATCCTGTGGTCCTCCTGACTGCTCCTAAGGTCACGTTCCAGTGACTCCATCAAGGGGTGGCTAGTCCCTTGAGAAAACAATCTAGCTCAACCATCGCGAAGACCTAGGAGAGGAGGGAATCACACATCATCATCTTGGTTAACTGACCAGGTATGTACCTGCAGGAACTATTGGTCCTTGTGTCCAAGAATTTGCCTGATCCCAGACCAGGAGGTCTCTGTCTCAACCTGCGGGATCTGCTTGGTCCTCGTGAGCAAGAAATTGGTCCCAAACCATAATTCCCAAGAGACAAGTAGGGACTTTGTCGTGGCATCAACCTACTTGGTCCCCGACCAAGAACCCCGGGAATTTGCTGGGGGCCCTAGGGTACCTTCTTGGGACTTACTCTGCCTGGTTAACTGACCAGGAACCTTAGTTAACTGACTAGGGTACCATCCTCTCTGAGATTGGTTTTCGCAGCTGCACTAACTTTAACACTAGTGCCTTGAGGGAAGCACTTGTTGGGCCATGGAGCCGAATAGCAAAATGGAAAAAATGAAAAAGTTCTTCGAGGGAGAGCGTAGGACAAGGCAATCCCTCTTTTTTGCTAGGTAAGGCAATCAAGCAAACATCCTACTCCAAGCAATTGATGGGCATCCTATTATCATAAAGAGGCAAAGCAATCTACCTAAACACAAAAACCCATGCAATGTTAGCTAATACTTAGTGAATGAAGTTGAAAATGAACAACAAGAGGTTGTAGCAATCTAGTGAAACAAGAACAACTTGAAACATTAAGGACAAGGTTGCAGTAATCATCCATTACCTTACTAAGCATAAGTAAAATCAAAACAAGATTACCTCAAACCCTTTTGAAGATATCATCCACCATCCACATTACTAATGCACCATAAAGTTATAAACACCAACAAGAAGAGCCCCAAGAATAATAGAGCAAGAAGATAACAAAGTATTAATTTTTCATTCCCAAAACTTTTGACCTATTGATAGAAATTAGACCCTCCTTTTATAGTTTAAGGGGGACGAATTCCTCTAGTGATGAGGTCAAAAGGTTATTATAAAGTTTGGTACATGAGTGCGAATCTCTAAATGAGGGTTACTAGATCAGGGTCTATATCAATCCTTGTACAACAAGAAATAGTGCCAATTAACCAAGTCGTTGAGCCTAGGAAGGCGAATTCCTAGCTTGACTGGTAAATAATGATAAATAATTGTCAACACCATGGGTCTCCTCAATACCAAAGGTGAAAACCATGGGACAAAGTGAAACCAAGTTCCAAAAACCACGTGTTGTTTCCTCAATCTAAGGGCTGGTCAAATCCTCACTTAATGATGAAGTCATTGGGCCACACGATTTGAGCCAGGGAAGTCGATCCATGTAGTAGAAGAGCAAATGAGTGGCTAGGATCTAATATGAAGTTGAGATGTGCTTTAGTAGATCTTAATGTTCCTCCACATGTGTGCCAAATTAGTCACATCATCAAAATACCTCAACATTTGTGCCACCAAATCACCTAGGCAAAATCGACTTAGAGAAAATGCTGAAATTTCCCTTAAATAATCCATAAGTGTAGCCTCAATTGAGAAATAGAACAAAAGTGCACTTTTTAATATCTCAATGACAAATTAGACACAACTTAGGTATTCTTAAATTAGGTGTGCCAAGCATTAATCTGTCATCTATTGAAATAAACCTGTATGAACATCCAATGCCTAGAAAACCCTCCAGATGGACAATGTTTTGCAAGAGGAAGGTTTATCTAGATAGAAGGGCCAAATGGGTGCCCAAAAATGTTAAAGTATTGTGGAGGAAGTGGCTGGATTGTTCCCATGCACGACCATGAATTTTTCAGGCTACCTGTTGACGTTGAAAAGATGAGCCTTGTAGACTTGACCAAACCGAGAAAACATCCTGACATGTAAGTAGGGGAGGCTGAATTAGAGCCAAATGGGTGCCCAAATCTACTCTCAGGTTTGGAAAACACTAAGTATATCATTCCCGTGCACGTCCATGAAAATCAACACTACAGTCTATAGGGAAAAGCCCACCACCTTTTTGGAACAGATTGATCTGAGGTAGTAGTGACCAATCTGATGCCATATACCTATATAAGTGGCCAAATGGGTATCCAAATATGATTTCAGAATTGTTGGATACCAAGTACAACTCAAAATATGCAATAAGCGCCTCATGGCCACTATAGATACTGATCCATTGGTGCAGAAAACCACGAAACTCTGTAGAAGACCCGATGAAACCTTAGTGTCACTGAATAAAGGTGTACTATGATCATAAGTGTCCCTGGTGGACCAACAACAATGGATGTCTACATGGATCAATACATAACATATGTAATTGACCATCATAGTGAGTCACAATATAGCTAGTCATGTCATACATGAGAATATACCATACCAATACTCATTAGTAGAGCAAATTTGGGGTCTAAAATGGGCCTCCTAATGAACATATTAAAAAAAGCCATCTCACACTAAGAATATGCCATGTCACACTAAGTTAGAGGTGTTATGTAGTGAAGGTTAATTTATATTGTCTCATTAATGATAGTTGACAAGTATATTGGGTTAGTGTTGAGTTAAGAGATGAGGGTTGAAAATATTAATGAAAGGCTTAGATTCTTGTGCACACAATAAATGATAGTGGTAAAATTTTTAAAATTATATCCTAATTTATTTAGAATAATTAATAATTGATTAAATATATATTTTTGTATATTTAATAATAAATTTAAAATTCACAAAATTATTATTGTAATTAAAATTAAATAATAAATTTAAAATTCACAAAATTGTTATTGTAATTAAAATTAAATAATAAATTATAGCAATATTAACAATTAAATAATTATTTTTTATCAATATATGATATATATTAACTTTAATATATGTTAAATGTTAATTATATTATATATTAATTATATTATAGGTTAATCTATGTATAATATATTATATCTAACACATAATATATCTAACTATGTAACACACTAATATTATATGGTATGCGTTAGTTAAAAGCTAAAATATATATTATAATATATTTTATATTGTATAATATATATTATAACTTTTAATTAGCATGTACCATATTCATATTAATATAGTATTAGTATATTACATATATTAGTTAGTAACTTGGTTATATTACTTGTTAGTTAAAATTTATATATAATATTAAGCAGTGAAGCACCACTCGTTGGGGACTCGCGGGTACTTGCGAGTCTCCCCGAGTGACCTCTCGCAACGGGTAACCGACCCAAACTCGGCCCTATACTCGTGGATTTGTCGCATTCAGCAAAACCGGCTGACCCACGTCAAACTCACAGTAGACTCGTTGAACTTGGCACCAGACTTGCGTGAGGAAAACAGGGTCGGGCGCCAAATTTTATGGCTACGAGTTGATTGTTCTGACTAGCTCTTGGCCATGATGGCTGGCGGCCACAGTGATTTGAGGACCCTGATTCCAATGTCCACGACGCTTCCAATGGTGGGCTTTGGCAATGTGAAGGTGTCAACGCAATTGACTTCAATGCGTGGAGGATCACAGGCTTGCATTTGACGCTGTATGTGTTCGTGGATGCTTTCGTCGAGCAAGTGGGCTCCGCCTTGTGCCTCTCGAGAGCCATTGATACGTTTAATACTTTTGTATAAGGTTCATTAATTAAGTATGTATAGAATATAAATTATAAGGTCCGTTTAATACTTTTGTTTTTAGGTTCATTAATACTTTTGTACCGAGTAAGTCGACTGTTTTTTTTTTAATTTTTATTTTCTGTATGTATAGAATATAAATTATATATATATTTTATTTAATTTTTGCTATATATTATATATATATTTTATTTTAAATTTTTGGTATATATTATATATAGTTTTTTTAATTTAATTTAAGGTATATATTATATATTTTTTTATTTTAAATCTTTGGTATATATTATATATAGTTTTTTTTTAAATTTATGGTATATATTATATATACTTTTTATTTTAGATTTTTGTTAATGTTATATATATTTTTATTTATTTTTGTTATATATTTTTTATTTTTAAATTTTTATTTATGTTATATATATTTTTATTTTTGTTATGAATTATTGTATAAATTGTCGTTTTATAGTATATATGGATTGGAAATGCTTTTAATCTTTTGTTTTTTTCTAAAATGTACAATATTTTTTTTTCCTATTTGCCGGGTCCTGCCAAGTCTGTCCCCAGTCTTTCTGCTATGAATATTAAATATTGTATTAAATTAATCAGTAAATTATTAATTAGTTTAATTGAAGGGACGTAACCCTTCTTAAGAATGCTCAAACCTTATAAAAGGCGAGCTCTTGTAAAGCGTTAAGCATCTTATCAATTCAATAGTATATATTTTATTCAATATGGATCTCGTGTCCTAGTTTTTCTGTTGCATTTGGTATCAGAGCCGCGATCGGCTAAGCTCCTGCACTTCACGCTCCATCTCAGCTCCGGCACTCCGCTCATCCTCCCATCTCTGTCCTCTCCATTTTCATGCTTCATCTCCCTCTTCCCCACGCGCCTGCATTCTCTTCCCTACTGCACAACCTCACGCCCATACACCATTCCATCGAGCTCCATCCACGCCCGTGTTCCACGACCTCCTGCGCAAACTGCGTCCCCACCTGCTGCTCCAGCTCCCGCGCACTCCGCCCTCCCACTCCTGCGTTCACCATCACCGCCCCCTTGTGCTGCGCCCTCCTTCCTCCTATCCTCTCCGTCGTCCCATCTCCACTCGACCTCCCAATCCGCTTGCCCCACACTTCTCGCTAAAACCCGGTCGCCGCTCACTCCAACGCCTCCACACCTCACCCTCCTCTTGCACATTTGGATCCTCACATCTCCCTCCATCACACTCCAGTCCCCCCCCCAACACAGCGCCCTCTCCTCCCCACGTCCCACCCTCCGCCTGCGCCATACGCCCTCCCTCCCTCCTTCAGGCTACGTTCCTCTCCCTCGGCCGTCACCATCCCCAACACTAGCTCCGCCCAGCACCGTTACTCCCCTCCCTTCGTCCATCTCCAACGATCTACACACAATTAAACAAAAATAAATATAATATAATAATATTATTTTTTTATATTATTATTATAACTATATTTAAAAAAAATAAAATTCTAAAGGCTCTACCAATTCAAAATAATAATAATAGTTATTACTACTATTATTATTAAATCTTAAGGTAACTCTTCACCCATAAAAATAAAAAATTGGGTCCAATTATTCACCACCACTCTTAAGAAGCATGACGACGGAGTTAAAAGCTCAAATTGCGAAAATAGAGAAGGATTTCCAAACTTTCAAGAAAATGATCACCAAGAGCCAGGAAGCGCTTAAGAAAGAAATTAAGGATGAAGTCATTTAGGTAATGGAGCAGAAAATAGACGACAAGTTCGACATTATGAGCAAGGAACAAAAAATGTTAGACCAAAAAGTGACTAAGAGCCAGAAAGGTATCCAGGCGATATTACAAAAAATGGATGATAAGGAAAAAAATCATAAACAACATGGCTTGGATTTGTCGGTTACCCCATCTTCCAATTCCGAGTCACCAGAACGCAACAGAACGAAAGGTACTCAATACCAACCATTCATAATGTACCCGTCGAGAGCAAAAATAGAAATGACGAAATATAACGGAGGAGAAGACCAATGCGTCGCTTGGTTGAATAAAGCAGAAGAGTATTTTGACATATATAACATTACAATGGACAAAGAAAAGGTCAAGTATGCTTTAATGCACCTTGAAGGATATGCCTACAACTGGTATATGTGGTGGAAGGGAGACAACTTCGCATACACTTGGAACTTATTCAAGAATGATTTCTTAAAAAGGTTTCAAGGAATCACAGAAGATGAATTCTTCTCAAAACTTACCAGATTACAACAAAGGGGAAGCGTCGAAGAATTCACACATCAATGGGAATCCCTTGCTACCAGAGTATTTGGGCTATCCGACAAACAACGGTTGGAAACCTACTTGGGAGGACTAAAACCATACATACAAAAAGAGTTAAAAATGCATGACATAACGAATGTCGAGGCAGCAAGATGAAATGCAAAAGCAGCCGAGGCCAAATTTGACAGTTTCCAATCAAATAAAGGGAAGTCATACTCACAAAGAAACATCCAGTCGACTCCAGAGGATGATACAAACAAATACATCCCTCCGCCTAGAAGGGACGATAGGAAGAGCCTCGAGAATCAACGAATGAGGGAAGGAAAATGTCGATGATGTGGAGACAAATGGAATCCTAAACATAGGTTTCGCCTCGAGGACAGCTCAAAGAAATTATATACTTGTGAAGCAGAGAAGAATAGTGAATCAGAAGAAGAAGAAGAAGAAGAGCCAAAAGATGAAGAGGAGGAAACTGCAAATATGGAAGCCGGGAACGACGAGGAGGAAACCGCAAATATGCCCAAAATCTCCCTAGCAGCCATGACAGGCATTAGTCAACCACAGACTCTCAAGTTAAAAGGGCATATAAAAAATGAGAATGTTACAGTGCTAGTAGACACTGGAAGCACTCACAACTTTCTTGATATAAGAGTGGCACGAAAACTCAAGTTGTTCGTACATCCAGTTCCAGACATGAAGGTGATGGTTGCAGATGGCAAGAAGATCGAAAAAGTTGGAAAGTGCCACAAGGTGAGACTTCAAATACAAGACTTCGAACTAGAATCAGAACTCTACACCTTACCGTTGGGAGGAGTAAACATCGTTTTGGGAGTCCAATGGTTACAAACATTGGGAACATATTCTGCCAATCATCAAAAACATTTCATCAAGTTTAAGTGGCAAGGGCAAAATTTTAAGCTATATAGTTTTCATCCACCAAACACACAAGTAGTTTCATCTCAGCATATGGAAAAACTCATTCGAAAAGGGGCATCAACATACGTAATACAATGTCATCAACTGGAAGGAAAGGAGGAGGAACCAAATGAGTTCAGGAAGGAAATCCAAAAATTACTCCAGAAACATGAACACATATTTCAAGACTTACCCATGCAGCTACCACCAGAAAGGAGTATAGAACACATAATCGAGATTAAATCGGGGTCAAATCCTGTCAAGGTTAAACCATATAGGTATCCCCACCACCACAAAACAGAAATAGAAAGGTTGGTTCAAGATCTACTGAATTGTGGTGTTATCACCAAGAGTAGAAGCCCTTATGCAGCTCCAGTCGTACTAGTACGGAAGAAGGATGGATCGTTTAGATTATGTATAGATTATAGAGGATTAAACAAAATAACAATTAAGAACAAGTTTCCAATCCCCTTCATCGATGACATGCTGGATGAACTTCATGGCGCAAAATATTTTTCGAAACTCGATTTAAGGTCAGGGTACTATCAAATCAGGGTCAGATTAGAGGATATCGCAAAGACTGCTTTCCAAACTCATGAAGGACATTATGAATTCAAAGTAATGCCTTTTGGGTTAACTAATGCCCCTGCCACATTCCAGGAAACTATGAATGAACTATTTCAGCCATACCTAAGGAAATTTGTGTTAGTATTCTTTGATGACATCCTTATATATAGCAAGACATGGAAAGAACATTTGACGCATCTAGAAGAGGTTCTATCTCTTCTGAAGGAAAACCAGTTCTATGCAAAAAAGTCAAAATGCACATTTGGGAAGCAAGAAGTGGAGTATCTCGGTCATATAATTTCAAAGGAAGGAGTTAAGGTGGACCCAAAGAAGATCCAGGCGATGAAAAAGTAACCCGAACCAAAGAATGTTTCAAAATTGCGAGGATTTTTGGGATTAATAGGTTACTATCGAAGGTTCATCAGGAACTATGCACACGTCACTGCCCCACTAACAAATCTCTTAAAAAGAAATTCTTTTCAATGGGATGATGAAGCAAGAAGATACTTTGAAACATTGAAACAAATTATGTCTTCAACTCCCGTTTTGGCAACACCTGATTTTGCAAAACCATTTGTAATCGAATGTGATGCTTCAAGGTTTGGGATAGGAGCTGTGCTAATGCAAGAAGGTCATCCAATCGCTTTTGAAAGTAGGAAGTTGAACAAAAGAGAATACCTACAGTCTACATACAACAAGGAAATGCTTGCCATCATGCATGCATTAACTAAATGGCGACAATACCTTTTGGGAAGTAAATTCCTAATCCGAACAGATCGTAATAGTCTACAAGACTTGTTACAGCAGAAGACATTAACAACCGAACAACAAAAGTGGATAGAGAAAATCTCTACCTTCGATATGGAGATCCTACATAAAAGGGGGAAGGACAATGTAGTAGCTGATGCTTTATCAAGGAAAGATGAATAGATACAAGTCTACGCCGTATCCATGGTGATCCCAGAATTTTTGGATGAAATTCGTAAGGAATATGCCAAGAATTCAGAGGTTTGCTCCATAATTAACAACATAAATCAGTATCCGAAGTTTGAATGGAAGAATGATCTCTTATGGTACAAAGGACGTATTTACCTAAGTTCCAATTCCAGTTTTAAGACCAAGGCGCTTAAAGAGTCACATGACTGCCCAGTCGCTGGTCATGTAGGATTTTTTAAAACCTACTATAATGCAAGGCAATCATTCTTTTGGAAGGGTATGTATGCCGACATTCACAAGTATGTTGCAGATTGTGACATTTGTCAGCGGAATAAAACTGAGAATATCTCAAGTCCGGGGTTACTCCATCCATTACATATTCCAAATAAAAAATGGGAGGAAATTTCAATGGATTTCATTGAAGGTCTACCCATATCAGATGGAAAAGACAAAATACTAGTTGTGTTAGACAGGCTAACCAAATATGCACATTTTGTTGGAGTGAAGAAAACTGATTCAGCAAAAGAAACAGCCGAAGCTTTTTGTAAAAATGTCTACAAATTACATGGTTTTCTGAAGATTATAGTAAGTGATAGGGATGCCAAGTTTAAAGGGAATTTTTGGAGAGAGTTTTGCAAGCAAATTGGAACGTCTCTTAACATGAGCTCAGCTTATCATCCCCAAACAGATGGACAGACAGAAGTTGTCAATAAATGGTTAGAAACCTACCTCCGTTGTTTTGTAACTAATAAGCAAAATAAATGGTTCCAATGGCTACATCTTGCGGAATGGTGGTATAATTCTACTTATCATACATCTGCAAGAATGACACCATTTCAAGCCCTATATGGATATGAACCCCCAAAATGGAAGGATTTCATTACCAACCAAGCAAGGGTCGCATCAGTAAATGACCATTTAGAAGAAAACCAAAAGGTTGTCCAAGTACTTAAAGAGAATTTGAATACTGCCAGGAATAGAATGAGACAACAAGAAGATCGACACCGAACAAAACGAGAATTTGAAGTGGGAGATTGGGTATTTGTAAGACTACAACCCTATAAACAATTATCACTTAAACAAGGTGGAAAAAATAAATTGGCTCCACGTTTTTATGGCCCATATCAAATCAATAAGAAGATTAGTCAAGTGGCATATGCGTTGGAGTTGCCAACTACAAGTCGCATCCACAATGTTTTTCATGTTTTATGTTTGAAAAAGATGATAGGTCAACACCAGAAGGCACAAACAATACTTCCCTTGTTAGATGAAGAAGGAAGAATCATATTCAAGCCATAATCTATCATTGCTACTAGAGAGAAGAGATTAAGAACGCGAGTCATTAAAGAATACCTCATAAAATGGAAAAATATTCCCGAAGAAGATGCAACATGGGAATCAGAACAATTTCGACAATTACATCCCTCATTACCATTGCTTTGAGGACAAAGCTCTTTAAAAGGGAGTGGCAATGCTATGAATATTAAATATTGTATTAAATTAATCAGTGAATTATTAATTAGTTTAATTGAACGGACGTAACTGTTGTCACCTAAACTGTAGTTACCCCTATGGATGTATCCACTCATGGATGGCAATAGGGAAGGGCAACTCAAAAGGTGCAACCACGATCACCTCGACCTCCAATAGATGGTTGTCACGCCAGTCGAGGCAACCTTCGCTTTATGTTATCTAGCCCAGACAACAAAGGGGGAGACCCAATCTACTCCCGACAGGAGAGATCAAAACCAAGACACCAAATCAAGTTATTTCTAAGTGAATTAAAGTGTATGGTTTATCCTAGACCTTAGGATGAAGTCACAAGACAAGTGAGGGGTTCAATGAGTATAGCTTTGGTTCATTATTGATGTGAGAGTGACTTATGATTTGTGAAATAGGATCCAGGATTAAAGTACTAGTTTAATGTGAGAAAATCCACTGCCTTGGGAACCGTGTCCAATGCAGGGTAGTTTAGGGGTTGAATTGGGGCTAACTAGTACAAGTGACAAGCTTGATCATGCAGTATGATGGCATCAAAGGGTTTAGTTTACCACACAAGGGTCAAACCACAAGTTAATCCAACAATCTAGGAAAGTCGAATTTACTTGGAGAGAGACCAGTGCCTTGGGAATTGGGATAATGGAGTCAAAGTAAAGTTAACTTGTGGTTAAGAACTCCTATTGCATGAGACAAGTGGGCAATTAAAGTCTTGATGGATTATTAGGTCTAGATCTAGGTTTGACCTAAGTGGACCACAATCCCTTAAAACAAGGAATGCTATCCCCAAGGCAAGATTTGACAAAGTGACCTACTAGACCTAGGTTTTGAATTATTCCCGTTCCAAATCCACTGAAATCTCAAGTTCCCACGTCCTAGAAGTGGGACAACTCCCTTCTCCAAGGTAGTGCGACTTTACCCAAGGAGGCTAAAATGTGGGTTAAGTGGGTCAAGACAAGTCCGATGGCAACCAAACTTTAGATCCAGGAAGGTTAGTCAAGTAGGAGTGTGGATCTACAATTTCAAGGCAATCCGATGGCTAGATCTTACTAGATCCGAGTTTGAAGATACCAAGTGGTCCAAAATGGGGATTAAATCCCTTAAAATGTGGAATAGGGCCCACAAGGTAGAAATAAAAAAAGTGACAATCTAGAGGTAGGTTATTGGATGTGTAGATCATGAATCAAGCGGGATCTCACCTACCCACATACTATATCTAGGTCAGCTCACCAAACTAGGAAGTGCGCCCTTGCTTGGAGAGGCTAAATGCCTTGGGAAGAGGGTCAAATGGAAGCCAATCCTCACCAAACTATAGATCCGGGATGCCGTGAATACTATAGAGGTGGGTTTTCAAAATCTTACCCAAGAAGCCACTAGATCTAAGTAGATCTGAAAAAGTGTAAAAATGGGGTTTTGATTGATTAGGGTTTTAAATATTTTAGACAAGTGGATAGATCATGGAGATAGAACTTACCTTGAGATCATACCTGGGTGATGAAGAGAGATGCTTTGATGTTGAGGAAGATTCTCGCAGAGATCAAATGAGAGATTGTTGATTTTGCTTGCCAAATTGATGCCCTAGCCCACAAGTGTGCCCTCCTCCACCTGTCAATCCAAGGAAAATCGATTTCAATCAGAGAGGTCAAGTATGGAAGAAATACAAGTAAAATGCAATGATAACGTAGAATAGAAGGTCCTGGAACAGTAATACTCCCTGTTACCAACGAAGAGATCCAAAGAAGAAGTAGGGAGAGTCTTCCCCTACCAATACTTCCTCCTCAAAGCAAATCGGCCTCCACCTGTAGATGCAAAAAACGTGGTACAAAAGATATGGCAAACAAGATCTCCAATAACTCAGTGCAAAGGAAGAACCAACGAACGAACACCAAAAACATTCACCACAACACTGGAGATAGATGCAATAATAATTTTCTATTCCAATAATCCAGAGCCACAAGTCCCCTTACAATGAGAAGCTCTCTCCTTTAAATAGGAAGGAGAGGCATCAAAATCCTAACCACTTTTTGAATGAGTGGCTAAGATTAAAAGATACAAATGTCTAATCAATGGTTGAGATGAGCTCAACAATAAAATACATGAATCACTAATAAAATATAATATGAGTGGACAAAATCGCTCTAGAAGAGGGGAATACCACCAAATCATGATGACAAAATATAATAAGAAGCTTATGGTGGGTCCAAGGGGTAATTTTAGACACCCTTGGTCAATCCCCATAGCACAATAATAATAAAATAGTCATCAATATACCAAATCGTGCCTCTATGGTCAAATTGTAGGCCTCAAAAGACCTCAAAAATCATCAGAAAATGCCATAAGTGATGGATGCGGGCCCCAATGAAGCTGAAACTACTGGAGGAGGTGTGGAAGACATCGATCCATCATCATTGATCATCCCATGCCATAACATTGCCTCAGTAGCCCAAATCGATTTCCTCAATAGCCATTTCTACCAATCCTGAAATGCCTCGGGAAGCGTGAAACTGCCCCAAAGTGCCTCCTGGAGTGCCTGCGCTGTCAAGGTGAGGGCACCAGTGTGTTCGGGACGGGGTAATATGGTAAAAACAAGTGGCTGGACCACCCCCTCCAAGCACAGCGCCCTAGGTCAACCGGATAAAAATCACATCTACTCTGACAAGGCCTCCGACAGACCAAAACTGCACTGGGATAGCCTACTGAGGCTCAATCATCACTGTAAGTGCCCGAAACTGAAAACAAATTGTCTCATTGGACTCAGAAGGTCCAAATCCATCCAAGATGTGTACTCATACACCATATGAGTCTCTGCCTGATCAATATATATATCCAATATACCAGAACAAGGCAAATAATAATAATCTGTAAATGATCAAATACTGTTGTAAACCATGAATCATCATCATAACCCTGTAGATGCTGCATAGAATCATCATGTATGTGTACATAGACCATATATCATCTATCCATATCCTCGAAAGGTCCAACCATCTCATGTCCTATGGTTGACCTTGGTCAAACTAGGTCTAACCAGGTCAACATGACCAAATATAACTCAGACCATCATCAGAAGCTACTGCAAAGTGTCAAAGGTTAATGCATGCTCTACAACTCATTCAAATAACAATTATAACACAAAGTAATCATTACTGGCGATCTAAATCCAAATATATAATGTCATTAATTATTATTATTACTCAGACTAGACTTTCAAGATCATACTCACTTCATAGCTGTGATCAATTTGCTAGTGAAGGGTGAAGGCTAAAATACCTGGCTAGGCCAAGGGATGACTTGACTGACTTAACTTTGTGACACTTTGGCAAAGGGAAAGGGAATACACACCATAGTATATACTGAATGAGCAACAACACAAGGAATGG
The DNA here is from genome assembly GCA_027924585.1 of Larix kaempferi. Taxonomy (NCBI): domain Eukaryota; kingdom Viridiplantae; phylum Streptophyta; class Pinopsida; order Pinales; family Pinaceae; genus Larix; species Larix kaempferi. The sequence continues at coordinate 8,665,520 of BSBM01000592.1, read as the reverse complement.
CGATGTCTCACAAATGGATGAGTTGTTCAAAGAGGGTTTATTCACCTTTAACAGATGCGCACAATCCATAATACAAATAAGGCCAGCAATTGTTTTGATATAGCATTTAAGTTCCATTGCTTTTTGGGCCTGAAGTTTCCATAGCCTTGGTCTATGTGTGTTTATAAACACATTGCATAGATTTTCATTTATTTTAGGCTTTTTGTTGCAGGTGTGTTTTTAAGGCACTTGTTTACCTGAGCACTTATAGGTGTGTCACGAACAACTTGTTTACTTAGGTATTTACATTTCCAAAAGATATAACATTTTATTTTCATGGCCATTTTCATTTGGCATGCCTTTCATTCATGTGTGTTTAGAAACACATTGCATGAATGGGCTTTTCATACAAGATATAGCATTTCGTTTTCCAGATTTTGTATTCATGGCAGCACTAAAAGTTTTAGTTTTAGCCAACACAAATTTAGTGACTAGGGGGAATTCCAAGGAACTCCAACTCACCATAGGTAAGTTTTGTCACCAACTTAGAGCCGAGACACAATAAACAGGGAAGCTCATCCAATACAGAGGCTACAGTGGGGAAAAGTCCTACATGCCACTAGTCAAGTAGTAAGTCAGGGTGATAAACTAAAAGGTAGGCAATGGATGGATGAAGACAATGAATAATGGAGTCAACACTAGCAAGCCAAGGTATGGTGGAATGATCACCTCTATTCTCCCTAAGGAGGGTAAAACCAATGAGTATGACTAGTGAACTTCTAAGTCTTAGTAGGGACAATATATATAATAAGCTCAACCAGGTCCACATATCTATATGATCGCCAGATCATGACACTAAGTGCTAAGACATGCTATAAGAATAAGTATAAAAGCAATATAACGATAACACAATGATATACCTGCTGAGTCATATACTTGAATGCTCATCAACCTGTACCATCATCTGTCCTCTGAAACTGCTGCTGTAAACTCTGGGCACTACTGACTGCTCTGTATCAATGGTATAATGGCTACATTGGTCATCTCTCTGAGTGTCCTGAGACTCAGTCATGGCATGGGGAATATATACTGCTGTCCACAATCTGATAGTGATCCAATATAGATGCTCATCTCAGCATCTCAAATGTAAGGGAATTGGCCGAATAGTGTACTGGAATCAGAAAAATAATGTATGGTAGCCTGGCTACTATATATGTGATAACAGTAACCCTTCTTAAGAATGCTCAAACCTTGTAAAAGGCGAGCTCTTGTAAAGCGTTAAGCATCTTATCAATTCAATAATATATATTTTATTCAATATGGATCTCGTGTCCTAGTTTTTCTCTTGCACTTTCCCGAGTCTACGAGTCATATGCCAGCCAAGTCTTTTCCGAGTCCGAGTCGTGCAACATTGATATTAAGTGTTACTGATTATATAAGATAAGTTAGTTGTTTTTTAATATATTTGAATAATCGGTTATTATTATTTTTTCTTAAAATAGTTAATGATATAAAATGTTTCTAATTTTTCTTTTTATTGATTAGTATTTTTTTCACCTGGTTATTGATTAGTATTTAGTATTTAAATGTTCTAATTATTTTGGGATGTATCAATTAAATATATTTATATTTTTTAAAAGGAGGTAGTATTTAGTGATATTATAAGTACTTATTTTGTATTAGTATTTAAGGAAGCATCCTGAACCGTCACAAGATCGTTGCAACACAAACATGCTCGAGACACAAAGGATAACTGGGAGGCCTTCATGGTGAATAGGTCACTAAAGGGACGTCAAGAGTTCAATTCATCAATCTTTCACCAAAGGATGTAGACCAAAGTATGAACTGTAATGGATGATGGATTGATGACCATAAGGTGGGTCCAAAGAAGGGGGTAAAAGTCCTTTCAAATACTAAGCATCATATAGGTTCAATGGTATATAAGTAAATCAAGAATCTACTACCCTTGTCAACTTGAAAGTGTGATACCACTAACTATACTCATCAGATAACCAATACATCATATGGTGGCAATATCAACATATAGTACATCATCATCATCATCATAAATCATCATGGTATGGAATAGCAGTATAAACATAGAATATATCTAATCATCACATCATATCATCTCATGAGAGGGGGACCCAAGAGCAACAAATATGGGCCTCAATACTCTAGAATGCAAAATGCTCAAAAGCATAGATAGGCCTGAAAATAGTATGCCTGCAGAATGTGGCATAACACCTCCAACTATGTTGCAACAAGAAAGTTGTTAGAAGAAAAACACCTCACCATTGGGTGGGCTCCATGTGCAGCCCATTGTTTGGACCTCATGCTTGAAGACATTGGGAAAATTGAGTGGGTGAAGAGGTGTGTGGAACAAGGAAAATCCATAACCAAATACATCTACAATCATACATGGGTTTTGAACCTTGTTTGGTCAGCCATTACAAGATTTGTGTGTGAATGCTTTCACAGTGCTTCAACATTGTGTAAATCTTTTTTATTTTCACTGTGATGGTTTGGAAACGATCGACGCATTTCGAGGGGACACTCCACTCATCTTCAGGATCCATATGAAGCCATTAATGCGTTTCGAGTGCACACTCCACTCATCTTCATGATCCATATGAAGCTGTTGCAATGGCTCCAGATGGGTCCTGAAGATGATTGGAGTGCCCACTCGAAACACATCGATCATTTCTAAACCATCACACAGTGAAAATCCAGAAGATTTATACAACATTACAAGATTTGCAATGATCTTTCTTACTTTGCAACCTATGGTTGACCAAAAAGCTGAAGGTAAAGACATTGTTGACAATGTTTTTGAGAAATCTTTTTGGAGAAAGGCAGAAGAGATAGTACTATTCAGTGGGCCTCTTGTGTCTAATATCCCAAACTGATATTTTTTTCTTTTTTTATGATATTTTGTTTGTTTGCTAGCAGTCTTATGCCTTAGTACAAGAAAGGAGTATGAAGTATGCACTAATCTAAGCATGCATGCAGATCTAATACCCATATAATCAAAATGCTATAAAATAGGAAGGAAAGTTATGCATGTATGTACCATCAGATAGATCGGCAGATGTGTGTCAGTATAAGACCAACATGCAAGAATTGTGCTGGTGGATGAGTGAGATATCTACTGTCTCCCCTCAAATAATGCGCCCTTGGGAATAATGCGCCCTCTCAAACCTTGATATGCTCGTGTGGAGCCAATACTCAGCAGAAGTAGATCCATAAAGGGTGTGATGGGGTTATAATCCCCCTCTGATCACAATAGAAGTAGCATGCAGATTGAATGATTGCTCATATGCCTAAAACGTGAATCTCCTCCTTGAGAAAGTTGCCCAAACAGAGAAGATGTCTTCCTGAGGAGTGATGTGCTGATAATTATCTTGGGAGTCAAGCTGAGAAGCCCTTCTTCCAGGGGAAGGGTAATACTGTTGCTCTCAGAAGAATGGAGCCAGCATGCAAGAGAATGGACCCCCGTAGCCTGTGATGCGAATAGATGTGTCCTTGAGCAATTCGCTCATGCAAGGAGGGCGAATCCCTCAATCCAGTAAATAGCTCGGATCCTGCAGTAACTGAAGAATAGTATCTGATGATGAAGCAATGCTGAATCTAGATGATCCAACCTGATATCGACTAGGGATGATATATTTCGCTGTCGAAATACACTAGTTAGTTGAGTGTGTGCACTCAACCCCAAATTAGCTCACTGAGCTCTCCAATTCGAAGTCACAAATCAATAATCATATAAGCAACTCTTTCTTACTTGCTTTACCTTTCTTTTATAACATTCACTTGCCAGACCTAACTTTTGACCTAATTAGGTCGCTTTATCTTCTAATTTCCAGATGACTTGTATGCAGTGCTTCCAGAGTGTTTGGAGACCCAATGAAGAAGTATTAGTGCATGCAACATGAAAAATAGCTCGGATGTTATGCATGCAGGTGGCCTTTAGTTCCTGTGGCCCCTATTTACCTATTAATGATATAATAACCATGCTAAAGATCTTCTTAGGGTGCATATGGTATCAATCCTCAATTAATTCCCTGAATGTCAGTGCCCGCTCGAACCTATGGGAATCAGATAGGTTAGCGGGACGGTCCTTTGAGCTTAAGCAAAAGAGGACATTACAGTCCTCCCCGCTCGAAATTGCTTGTCCTCAAGCAACTGTAATGCTAGGTGCTGTAATACCTGTTCTCCTTCCCAAGTAATACCTGTTCTCCTTCCCAAGTGGCCTCTTCTATAGGCAGTTCTCTTTATTGATCCAAGTATTCTCTAATGATCCTGTTCCTTAGTTTTCGCTCTCGAACCTCTAGGATTCGTTCTGGAATCAAAATCAATTGCCCCTCGTCATCAAGGGGGCGCAGCTCGGATGATGTCACAATCTGTTGACCTTTGCCTTTTTAAGGTTAGATACATGAAATACGTTGTGAATCTTGCTCTCTGGGGGTAATTCGAGCTCATATGCTATCTCTCCGACCTTCCGGATTATCTTGTATGTACCATAAAAGCGAGGCTTGAGTTTCTCTGCTCCTTTCTTCTTAAGAGATGACTGTCGGTAAGGTTGTAGACGTAAATATACCAGGTCTCCTACCTCAAAACTGCGCTCAATCCTGTGTCTATCTGCATATACTTTTTGCCGATTCTGAGCAACTTGTATGATTTCCTTGAGTATTTTGAGAATATCCCGACTCTCTTGAATCCACTCTTTGGCCTTGGGAGCCCTACTGTCACCAAATATCAGATCTGCAAAAGTTAAGGCATCATACCCGTACAAAGCTCTGAAGGGAGTCATACCAATGGGCATATGGTGGGTGGTATTGTAACAGTGTTATCCTAAGTGTAGCCATTTAATCCATGTTCTCTCTGACCTGCTACATAATTCCTCAAGTATCCCTCAATCCACTTGTTAACTATCTCTGTGTGTTCGTCGCTCTGTGGCTGATAACTTGTGCTCATAGCTAACTCGGTTCCCACCAACCTGAAAAGTTCTTTCCAAAAAGCTCCAGTGAACTTGTTGTCCCTATCATTGGCGATGGTCTTAGGTAACTCATGTAGTCTGAATACCTCTCTGAAAAATAGTTCTCCTACCTGTGCTGTTGAATAGTATGATGGGATGGAAAAGAAGTGAGTGAACTTGGTCAACTTGTCCACCACTATGTACAAGCAGTCTCTACCTTGAACCTTGGGCAACCCTGTAATGAAATCCATGGAAATGCTTTCCCATTTCTGCTCGGGAATGGGCAATGGTCGTAGTAAACCGACTGGGTGAGTGTGCTCTATCTTGTTCTGTTGGCACAAACTACACTCTTTTACATGCTGCATCACATCATTCTTGAGACCCTTCCATGAGAACCTCTCCTTAATCTGCCTGTAAGTCTTAAGAAACCCCTTATGTCCTGCTAAAGGTGAGTCATGAGAAGCTTGCAAAATCTTTTTCTTAAGGGAAGACTCGAGAATCAAGTAGATTCTGTTTTTGTAGTATATGATGTCATCAATTACCCTATACCTGCCATCCTGAATCTGTCCATCCAATTTTTCACAGGCAAATTTATCTTTGGAATACTCAAACGAAAGATGAGATCTCCAATCTGACGAAATGCTCATAAGGGATAAAGTGGTTGCTCGTCTAGAAAGTGCATCTGCTACCACATTGTTCTTTCCCTTTATGTATTCGATCTCAAAGTCATAGGCCTGAATCTTACTCACCCATTTTTGTTGCCTCTCATTTAGTTCTTTCTGCTCTAAGAAGTATTTCAAGCTGTTGTGATTTGTCTTAATCTTGAATCTGCCACCCACCAGGTACTGCCTGAACTTGGTTAGCGCATGGAGAATGGCTAACATTTCCTTGTCGTATATTGAGCAGTGGCGCTCATAGTCTTTGAGTTTCTTGCTCTCAAATGCAATAGGGTGATTGTTCTGCATCAATACTGCCCCTATTCCCTCTCCCGAGGCATCACATTCTAATACGAATGGCTGTGAAAAATATGGTGGAGCTAGTACCGGGCATGAACTCACTACCTTCTTCATTTTCTTGAACGTTTGCTGTGCTGCCTCTGATCAACTAAATGCCCCTTTCTTGGTAAGATCGGTGAGAGGTGCGGTCATCTGTGAAAACCCACTGACATATCTCTTGTAGTAAGTGCAAAGGCCCAAAAATCCCTTAAGTTCTGTCACATTTCGGGGTGTAGGTCAATCCAGTATGGCTCGAATCTTCTCTAAATGTACCTGTACCCCATTGGCCCCTATCACATGTCCCAAATATAGCATCTCTTGCATACCGAACTTGCACTTGGACATCTTGGCATATAGTGATTGTTCCTGTAAAATCCCAAGTACTTCATCTAAGTGTCTCAATTGTTCTTCCCACGTCCTATTGTATATCCATATGTCATCGAAGAATACCAGAAGAAACTTGCGTAACTGAGCCTTGAAGATGTTGTTCATGCATGATTGGAAGGTGGCTGGTGCATTGGTGAGCCCAAATGGCATCACTAGAAACTCATAGTGTCCATAGTGACAACGGAAGGCGGTCTTCGGAACATCCTGTTCCCTAACCCGAATCTGATGGTAACCTGATCTGAGGTCAATTTTGGAGAAGTACTTTCCCCCCTATAGTTCATCCATGAACTCATCAATCCTAGGGATTGGATACCTGTTTTTTATGGTCTTCTTGTTAAGTGCCCTGTAATCGATGCACATGCGTAAGGTTCCATCCTTCTTCTTTACTATCACCACTGAGGATGCAAACGGACTGCAGCTAGGTTTTATGTACCCTAGTCTTAGCAATTCCTTAATTGTATTTTCAATTTCATCTTTATATCTTTTGAGGTGTTTGTAAGGGGTAGTGCTGACTGCTTGAGTCCCCTCCTCTAACTCAATAATGTGCTCAAATCCTCGATCTGGAGGTCGACTTGCTGGAAGGTCTCCGAACACTGCTTTGTGCTTTTGCAGTAAGGCCTGTATATCTGCTGGATGTTGTGTGGCCTTATCTGGTGGTTTCCTGAAAGTAACCAAGCACTCTGTCGTCCACTTTGTCTCCTTGTCGGAGCATTGCCTCCATCCTATGTGATGATACTGCTTTGGGAGGGTAGGTATTCATCCCTCTCAACACTACTTTCTGTCCCTCAGTTCCCATGAATTCCATCTCCATGGTTTGGTAGTTCGTAGAATACTTCCCTATGGAATAGAGCCACTGAACTCCCAATACCACATTTGTGTCTGGTACGTCTACCACATAGAATGGTTCTTGCACTGTATAGTTCTAGAGTGTTACTTGCAATTTTGAGATCCTCTGACTACAATCCATGGTGTGGTGACCTGCTGCAACTACTGTAAATCCATCAAAACTCTCAGTATGAATGCCTTTCCTTTTTATCCAAGTAGCGTCAATAAAGTTGTGGGATGCCCCACCATCTATCAATACTCCAACCCTGTTGCCCTGCATGACACCTCTGATCCAGAGAGTGTGGAATCTAGGAACCCCAGACAATACAGCAATGGTGGCACCACCTGGTGACTGCTCCTCATCTGCTGTTTCGTGTGCCTCTCCCTGTTCCTGATCCTGATAATCCTCATCCTCTCCACTGTCGGAATAGACCTCTATGTAGTGAGCCTTTCCCTTCCCTGAACATCTGTGACCTGGTACCCATGGTTCTTGACAACTGAAACATAATTTCTTTCTTCTAAGGTCCTGATGGGTATCATTATGCATCCATTCTTTCTTGGGCCATTCTTTTTGGAAGGGTCTCTGGTACCCATGGTTCTTGACAACTGAAACATAATTTCTTTCTTCTAAGGTCCTGATGGGTATCATTATCCATCCATTCTTTCTTGGGCCATTCTTTTTGGAAGGGTCTTGTTATCACGCAACTTGTAGTTGCCCCTAGAGGTATCCCATCCGGGACGGTAGAGGAGTCAGGCAACTAAAGAGGTGACCCAAGAGATGCCACGGTTCCCAATGCAATGTGGGAGTCACGTCAACCGAGGCACTCTTCGCTTTAGGTCAAGGTGTAACTAGACCAAGGGGGAGACCCTATACCCCAATCACAGTTGATTGGATCCAAACAAAGGTTTCTAAGGGTAGGTAAATGATGAGTTACGGAAACCAATGCAAGGCTAAGTGGACCTAAGAGTTAAGGAATGGTTGAAGGTGGTGTAATGAATAGTTAGTGTTTCAACCTATGTATGGTTTAGGCCACATGATGGGGTATGATAATTAGGTGTAGTACCATGTGCTTGCACAAGTGGGTCTTGTTTTATTGGGAAGTGTGAAATGGTTCTAGGTGGACCCACAAGGTGAAGTTAAGTGTAATGTTGGTACTATAGGTTAGGTATAGGCTAGATCTATAAGTTGGAGTTGGTTCTAGGAGTACCCATGTGCTAGATCTAGGGTTTGACACAAATCCCAAGGAGTGCGACTTGCTTGGAGAAGGACTAGTGCCTTGTTGGATGGGCTAATGGGGTCAAGAAGTATGTCAAAGTGTAGATCGGGACACCTAGAAGCCAAGTCAAGTGGGTTGAATGAGATCCAATGGTTAGATCTTACTAGATCTAGGTTTTTAGGTGAAGACCCAAAGTGGACCACAATCCCTTAAAACAAGGAATGCAATCCCCAAGGCAGATCTTGACAAAATGATAGTATAGACCTAGGTTTCAAGGCATGGGCATTCCAAATCCACAAAAATCTCAAACACCCACCTCCTAGAAGTGGACCAACTCAAATTTCCAAGGGGGTGCGATTTGCTCAAGGAAGGCCAAAAAGTGGGTTTGGTGGACCAAATCAAGTCCAATGGCCACCAAATTGTAGATCCGGGATGCTAGTGCCCCGATCTATGTATGTTCAAAATTTCAAGTGAACCCAATGGCTAGATCTTAGTAGATCTGAGTTTTAAGATGCCAAGAGAATCAAAAGGGGGTTTTAACCCCTTAAAACATGGAGAGATGTCCACAAGGTAGTTTTCACCAAAGTAAAGATGTGGGTATAGGTTATCAAGTGTTTAGAATCCAAATCAAGTGGGATCTCACCTACCCATGTGCTAGATCTAACCCAACAAGCTTTTTTAGGAAAATCGATTTTGGTTCAAGAGGGCTTCTTGCATTGAAAAATGTGTCAATTTTTAGCCAATCACCACCAAACTATAGATCCAACTAGGGGTGGATCCTATAGAGGTGGGTTTTTAATATCTTTTCAATTGCAAGGCTAGATCTAAGTAGATCTGAAAAATACCAAAAACAAGGGTTTTAATTTGATTAGGTTTTTTTATGATCTAGAAATTATGGAAGATTCAAGGAAGAGAAGATCATACCTCTTGGAACATACCTGGATGAAGAGATGAATGCTAGTTGAGACGAGGATTACTTTGCCAAAGATCAAATGGAGAATTGTTGAAGCCCTCTTGCCAAATCGATTTTTCCAAGCCACATGTGATTCCTTCTAACCTGTCAAGCCAAGGAGCAAAGCATCAATCAGTTTAACAAATCGAAGGTAGATACAAGCAAGAGAGAGAGAGAAACATAGAATAGTTGACACAAAGGCAAAACTACTCCCTGTCAAACCCAAAACGACTTCTTCCAAGATTGAAGGGCAAGCCTCCCCACCAATTCGCCCTTGTCCAAAATCGCCCTCTTAACCTGTAAATAAAATATGGCAAATATGCAAGATAGCTACAATAGATCCTCCAGTGCAATGGACAATAGCATTTACAATCGAAACAACCAACATTCACTCCAATCCAAGCATGTACTCCAAAAGATAGAAATTTTATTCCAAGAGCCAAGAGCCAAAAATCTCTAGATGAATTTTACAATGAGAGGCTCCCTCCTTAAATAGGATGGGGAGAGAGTACAATCCTAACCACTTTTTACATGAGTGGCTAAGATTAAAAGATCTCAAGATCTAATCAATGGTTGAGATGAGCTCAACAATAAAATACATGGATCACACATAAAATATTATGCAAGTGGACAAAATCGCCCTAGAAGAGGGGAATCCCACCAAATCATGATGACAAAATATCATAAGAGGCTTATGGTGGGTCCAAGGGGTAATTTTATCCCTCCTTGGTCAATCCCCATAGCACAATAACCAATAAATAATCATGAATGTACCAAATCGTGCCTCCATAGTCAAATCGTGGTCCTCAAAAAGACCTCAGAAATCCACAGAAAGTGCCATAAGTGACGAATGCGGGCCCCGATGAAGCTGAAACTGCTGGAGAAGGTGTGGAAGACCCCGATCTATCATCACTGATCATCCCATGCCATAACTTTGCCTCAGTAGCCCAAATCGATTTCCTCAATAGCCATTTCTACCAATCCTGAAATGCCTCGGGAAGCGTGAAACTGCCCCAAACTGCCTCCTGGAGTGCCTGCGCTGTCAAGGTGAGGGCACCAGTGTGTCCGGGAGGGGGGTAATATGGTAAAAACAAGTGGCTGGACCACCCCCTCCATCATCAGCGCCCTAGGTCAACCGGATAAAAGTCATCTCTGCTCCGACAGGGCCTCCAACAGACCAAAACTGCACTGGGACAGCCTACTGAGGCTCAATCATCACTGTAAGTGCCCGGAACTGAAAACAAACTGTCCCATTGGACTCAGAAGGTCCAAATCTATCCAAGATGTGTACTCATACACCATATGAGTCTCTGCATGATCAAAATAAATATCCAATATACCGGAACAAGGCTAATAATAATGCGCTGTACGTATACAAACACTGCTGTAACCCCAGAATCATCATCATAACCCTGTAGTTGCTGCATAGAGTCATCATGTATGTATACATAGACCATATATCATCTATCCATATCATCATAAGGTCCAACATCTCATGTCCCATGGTCTTCCATGGTCAAACTAGGTCTAACCAAGACCAAATATAACTCAGATCATCATCAATAGCTGCTGCAAAGTGTCAAGGTTAATATATGCTCGACAACTTATTCAAATAACAATTATAACACAGAGTAATCATGACTGGCGATCTAAATCCAAATATATAGTGTCGTTAATTATTATTATTACTTAGACTAGACTTTCAGGATCATACTCACTTCATAGTTGTGATCAATTTGCTAGTGAAGGGTGAAGGCTTAAATTAACTGGCTAGGCTAAGGGATGACTTAACTGTCTTGACTTTGTGACACTTTGGCAAGGGAAAGGGAATACACCATAGTATATACTGAATGAGCAATAACACAGGGAATGGCGGTGTCTCACAAATGGATGAGTTGTTTAAAGAGGGTTTATTCACCTTCACAGATGCGCACAATCCATAATACAAATAAGGCCAGCAATTGTTTAGATATAGCTTTTAAGTTCCATTGCTTTTTGGGCCTGAAGTTTCCATAGCCTTGATCTATGTGTGTTTATAAACACATTGCATAGATTTACATTTATTTTAGGCTTTCTGCTGCAGGTGTGTTTTTAAGGCACTTGTTTACCTGAGCACTTCTAGGTGTGTCATGGACAGCTTGTTTACCTAGGTATTTATTTTCCATAAGATATAACATTTTATTTTCATAGCCATTTTCATTTGGCATGCCTTTCATTCATGTGTGTTTAAAAACACATTGCATGAATGGGCTTTTCATACAAGATATAGCATCTCATTTTTCCAGATTTTGTATTCATGGCAGCACTAAAAGTTTCAGGTTTAGCCAACACAACTTTAGTGACTAGGGGGAATTCACAAGGAACTCCAACTCGTCATAGGCAAGTTTTGTCACCAACTCAGAGCCGAGACACAATAAACAGGGAAGCTCATCCAATACAGAGGCTACAGTGGGGAAAAGATCCTCCATGTCACTAGTCAAGTAGTAAGTCAGGGTGATAAACTAGAAGGTAGGCCATGGATGGATGAAGACAATGAATAATGGAGCCAACACTAGCAAGCCAAGGTATGGTGGAATGATCACCTCTATTCTCCCTAAGGAGGGTACATACCAATGAGTATGAATAGTGAACTTCTAAGTCTGAGTAGGGACAATATAATATATATAATAGATCAACCAGGTCCAAATATCTATATGATCGCCAGATCATGACACTGAGTGCTAAGACATGCTATAAGAATAAGTATAAAAGCAATCTAACCATAACACCATGATATACCTGCTGAGTCATATACCTGAATGCTCATCAATCTGTACCATCATCTGTCCTCCGAAATTGCTGCTGTAACTCTGGGCACTACTGACTGCTCTGTACCAATGGTATAATGGCTACATCGATCATCTCTCTGAGTGTCCTGAGACTCAGTCATGGCATGGGGAATATAACTGCTATCCACAATCTGATAGTGATCCAAAGATAGCTGCTCATCTCATCATCATCTCAAAGTAAAGGAACTGGCTGAAATATGCTCTGGAATCTGAAAAATAATGTATGGTAGCCCGGCTACTATATATGTGATAACAGGTCTCTTCTCCTTATCTTTAATAGGAAAATTGGTTTTGGGAGGAAATCTATTCTTTGGGACTCAATCCTGTAAATCTCTAGTCCGACTGATGGCATCTGCTAGGGTGGTGGGTCTATAAGCCTTAACCCATCCACGTAAGGGCTCAGTGAGGGCCTCGGTAAACAACATAATCAATCTGCTCTCTGAAATGTCTGTCACCATGACTGCTACCCTCTAAAACTATGATATGAATGCATCTGGACTGCCTGTCTGTTTGAGCTGTGCTAGCTCTCTGAAATGCACCTCAGGGTCTTTTCTGTCAAAACGCTCAATGAGCCTCTGTGTAAAATCTGTGTACGAGGTGATGGCATTGCGACCCAAGGTCACTAACCCGTGGTACCATCACTCATGGGCCTCCCCGTCCAAATGCAAGGTAGCCAACTTAATGGCATCTGTCTCTATCATGGGGTTGAGTTTGAAGTGTCCAACTTTTGCACCCAATTCGGCGTTGGGCCACTCGGGGTCCCTTCAAAGGCATGAATAGTCAGTTTCCCTACCGTGCACTGTAACTCAAGGTTCTAGTTGAAAGGCCTATTGTAAGCTCTTGGCCTGTTCTTACTTTTAAAGTGGCAAAAATCAGTGAAGGTCATGGCTGACTGGAAGTCATCTCCCAGTGCTTTGTATTCTCTCAAATATACCCCCTTGGGATCTTCTGGCTCTACCTATACTATGGGCACTGCGACTGGGCTATCTAAGAACTATGGTATGGTAGGTCGGGAGGACCTATTGTAGATATGGGGGTGGCTCTGCATATTGGTATGTAATTGTTCCCCACTGCTACTTGTCGATACCCTATCACTGTTGGGAAACATAGGACTGTGTGGGGTGGGCCCTGATTTATCTGTCAGTTGTTTGATGGCACTCACCATTTCTTTTTGTCTTGCAGTTAGATCCTTTATAGCGGAAATGAGGCTATTGAAAGCTAACTTATCATCTTCTGCCATTGTTTCTTTGCTTTTACTCTTTTCAAACTGAAACTCTGTATCCCCCAATTCTATATGCTCTAACTCTTCTTCTTCTCTTCTCCCACTGTTCCTAAATCTCTGCCTCCTGTAAGTAATATTGTGTGGGTCCTCTGAATTCATTTACTTTTCACAATTGCATGCTCCCACAACTGGTGAGGAACATGCTCTGATACCACTGTAATATCCCAAACTGATATTTTTTTCTTTTTTTATGCCATCCTGTTTGTTTTCTAGTAGTCTTATGCCTCAGTGCAAGAGCATGCATGCAGATCTAATACCCATATAATCAAAATGCTATAAAATAGGAAGGAAAGTTATGCATGTACGTACCATTAGATAGATCGACAGATGTGTGTTAGTATAAGAGCAACATGCAAGAATTTTGCTGGTAGATGAGTGAGATATCTACTGTCTCTCCTCCAATAATGCATCCTTGGGAATAATGTGCCCTCTCAAACCTTGATATGCTCGTGTGGAGGCAATACTCAGCAGAAGCAACTCCATAAAGGGTGTGATGGGGTTATAATCCCCCTCTGATCACATAGAAGTAACATGCAGACTGAATGATGGCTTAGATGCCTAAAACGTGAATCTCCTCCTTGAGAAAGTCACCCAAACAGAGAAGACGTCTTCCTGAGGAGTGATGTGTTGATAAATAGCTTGGGAGTCAAGCTGAGAAGCCCTTCTTCCAGGGGAAGGGTAATACTGCTGCTCTCAGAAGAATGGAGCCATCATGTAAGAGAATGGACCCTTGTAGCCTGTGATGCAAATAGATGTGTCCTTGAGCAATTCGCTCATGCAAGGAGGGCGAATCCCTCAATCTAGTATATAGCTCATATCTTGTAGTAACTGAAGAATAGTATCTAATGATGAAGCAATGCTGAATCTGAATGATCCAACCTGATAGTGACTAGGGCAGATAGATTTCGCTGCCGAAATACACTAGTTAGTTGAGTGTGTGCACTCAACCCCAAATTAACTCACTGAGCTCTCCAATTCGAAGTCACAAATCAATAATCATATAAGCAACTCTTTCTTACTTGCTTTACCTTTCTTTTATAACATTCACCTGCCAGACCTAACTTTTGACCTAATTAGGTCGCTTTATCTTCTAATTTCCAGTTGACTTGCATGCAGTGCTTCCAAAGTGTTTGGAGACCCAATGAAGAAGTATCAGTGCATGCAACATGAAATATAGCTCAGATGTTATGCATGCAGGTGGCCTTTAGTTCCTGTGGCCCCTATTTACCTACTGATGATATAATAACCATGCTAAAGATCTTCTTAGGGTGCATATGGTATCAATCCTCAGTTAATTCCCTGAATGTCAGTGCCCGTTCGAACCTATGGGAATCAGATAGGTTAGCGGGATGGTCCTTTGAGCTTAAGCAGAAGAGGACATTACATTGTGAAAGTGTTGCAAATGGTGGATGGTGATAAACTCACCATGGGTTTTATTTAGGAGGCCATGAAGCAAGTTAAAGAGGCAATACAGACAAGTATCTTCCTTGATGGAAAATCATTGATGATGGATGGAATAGACAACTCCATCGACCTTTACATGTAGTTGGCTATTACTTGGACCCAAGGTATATAATTTCAAGGTTTGTAAGTTATATTATTCAAAGATTAGTTGCTAGCCAAACATCAAAGTTTCAAAGTTTGAAACTAATGCAAAAGATTTTGAAGCAGATTGAGAGGTAAAAGAAGGATTTTACAAATGCATTGAGCACATGGTGCCTGATCCAAAGGAACAAGACGAGATACATAGTAACCTCCTGCATTTCAATGAGGCCATGGGTACCTTTGGCATGTCTATGGCTATTTGAAGCAGATCTAAGGACCCACTAGGCCAGTAATTTCAAAGATTTTATGTTATATTATTCATTGCAAAAGTTCAATCAAAGTTTAAAAAATTCAAGCTCATTTGCTGAAGGTTCTTTGTCTTCAACTGTTGTTACTAGCTAGTGCCTTGATTTGCAAAAATTCGCAATTTGGATCTTTAGCTAGACATGTAGTGCTTCTGGGTGTGAACACAATTGGAGTGTTTCCTAGCTCATCCACATCAAGAAGCGAAATCGTTTGGAACAAAAACGATTGAATGATATGGTTTTTGTCCAATACAGGCTTAGGTTGAGGCGCATCCAGTTGTTGAGCAAGACCCCTGATTCAAGCACCATGGAATTCGATAATATTGGTTCCTCATTAGAGTGGGTTGTGGAGACTCAACCAACAACATTTGCCAATGAAGACCTATCTTGGATGGGTAGAGGATCTTAGCATTGTTGTTGGACTAGGGGAATCTAGTCGGAATCTTGGTTCAGGTTTTGTTGATCATGAGGAGGATCTAGGGGATGCAGATTTAGATGGTTCTAGCATATGATTAGAATCTTAGATTGTAGGCTCTAGACTTTAGTTATTAGTAAATTAGTAATTACATGACTACTATGCTTAAGTTTGGAATTTGGACTCTGGAGCTCATGCAGAGCCTCTTTTTTGATGTATTTGGGTTCATATATGGATTGCAATAGGTGTTATTTGGTAATAAGCACCCTTGTAGTTATATACATGAGATAACTTTGCATATTTTTGTCTAATGGTTTGGATTCACATGGATATATATGCAAAATTTTAATATTTTTTTTTTTGTTTGATTGTTTTTTTCTCCGGTTATTGTTCGATTCTGACTGGTTTCAAATTTTTAGGGTCCACCGATCTGATGACCGGTCTGATTCTGATAACATTGATATGTACATACTTCATTCATTGAGCATATATATATGAGCTTTCCAGCTGTCCACGTATTGTGTATATTGCATATTTGATTTCAGCATTTATCTTCTTGGGAAAATTATTTCTAACTCTTATTTGATTTTGACTAACCTTAGCTAGGGCATCTTGGGTGGTTGGATTTTGTTCCAGCCTTGAGAGGAGGCTATGGTATGTATGTACATCATTCATTGAGCATATATATATGAGATTTACGCTGTTGTTTTACACATTAATTTACAGCAGTCCTAAAGGCTGAAAATTCAAGGGTTAAGATCCGAAGGAGCCTTCTTGAAGAAGGTGAATTTTCAGATTTGCATTAATTGCGTGCTGCAAATGAAATTTCAACACTCAGCAACTCATGTTTCGAAGTATGCAAACAGAAACAAAAATAGGAACTGTGGCCTGAGAGAAATTTAGCACAACCTCTTGGGATAAAAAATTAAGAGCTAGGAAGATGCTAACAACAAGACTGAAAGGGCATTTTGCTTTATGAGGAGTTGAAGCTGGAAGTACAGTTTGTACGAGGACATTTTTATCGCCGGGAAATTACATATTCTGATCATTGAGTGCATTGTAAAGCAAATTCTGAAGGCCAAAGACATTGGGTCATTTACTAAACACTGATCAATCGGATAATTCTTTGCAGCCCAGTAACATGGAGGACTTCATCATGTTTATTAAAATCAATTTAAGACCTGCTCACTAGACCAATGCAATTGTTTTGGTGTCAGGTTGAATTATGTGGCTTTTATACCATTGTTGTTAATGAACTGAAAATCACTTGCAGGAATAAAAAGGAGAATGAATTAACTTCAATAAATCATATGCACTATTCCGTTTCTAGCATGAAACAAACAATGAACATTGGATGGGAAGATGAGAAAATTTGGATAAACCTACCACAATTATAATTTTAACACCCCAAAACCGAACAGACATGCCCCGAACATCCCCAAAATTTGCCCAGAATGTCCCTGAAATCTGTCCAGAACATCTTGGGTACGGCCAGCAAGTCACCAGATCCCCGATGAAGTAGGCGGCAATTTTGAAACGTTTTGTAGGCATCCGTAAGTCCCCAAAATGCTGGAACAGTGGGTATGAGGGTTCTTTTGGGGGGATGTGTCCCTGTGCAACATAGGTAAAGTACTATGAGCAAAGTATTTCAGATTCATTGAGTCTATTTATTCTGCATGCTTTTCTTGACATATCATGCGTTATCACTACTTGTGGCATTTTCCCTAACTTCTGCATCTACAATCCGTACTATTAGTGACAGGCTTGACTGTGTCTTACCCTCAACCCTCAAAACTTTGTAATCCATATATTTGCATGGGTTTTGCTCTTTAATGTTATGCTTCTCTGGCCTATTCTCTTCTATGGCCATAATGAAATGAAATGAAGTATGAACATATATAAATGACATTTGTTTCCAGTTTTTGCTTAAATGAAGACACTTAGTTATATTATACGTTTTTTCTCTTTTTCTATGTTGTTGACTGTGTGCCATGGTAATGAGCCAGGTGACATTGTAAAACCTTTATCACTTTGTCAAATTTTCTGTAACATTCAACTTACTTTAATGAACATGTATTAAATACTATGACCATGTCTCAATGATTTCTTAACATTGGGATTTTGTGAAGGTTTGGTTCGCAGGATGACATGCTATGAAAGCAAAATTCCAGATCCTAGTCTATTGCTGGACCCAGTGACACCTTCACCTATTTCTACAAAATCAGTGTCATCTGCTAATGAAGAAATGGTGAAGGAAAAAACTAAAGTTCCACCGGGGATATCTTATTCTCAAAACAATGATACTAATATTAAAGATGATATGCAATATACAAGTAAAAGCTTGAAATCATGTACACTAAATATAAAGCAGAAAACAACCTTGCAGGTGAATGCATCTGAATTGAGTTTAGAAATGCCTTCTTCAGGATCTCCGTCAGATTGCCCTTCACAGAAATATTCATCTAAAAATACTGGAAATGAAGTGGGAATATCAAAGCCAAATGAATGTGGCAGTCAGTCCGATAATTCTGAATTTGAGAAGCCCATTAGGAAGGGAAGGAAAAGAAAACAAAAACTAGTCATCTCCTCTGAAGGTGAAGAGTAGTTTGCAAATTCACTTCATGAAGGGAGCGGTCTATCTCTGCAGTTATGTTCATTGATAAATTCTGTATATCATTACTATCATTAGAAATGATCATTTCGATGTATATCTTTTGTACAATATTGGATAAATCTGGTGATTTGGTGTACTCTGTAAATGTTCCTCAACTGTTGCTAAGTTCAACGTAAATAAGAAAGAGGCTTCAATACTGTTGACTTTCATACAGAGAAATGTGTAAGAGATTCTGAGAATGGAAACAAGATATGGAACATAAGTGACAGATTAATTTGGAAGACAGACATAATTATTCTGTACAACACAAAATAAATTTTGGCACTTCATGGACCTTGCTATTTGTAACAGCTTATTGATTAAATGTTTGAAAGATGAAATAAATTTGACAGATGTGTTGAATCGACTACTCGATAATAGTTCTTGGGTATGTTTGGGATTTTCTGTTACAATGAAAATGTAGAGGGTCTTATGGATATATATCTTCACCAATTCTGTAATCTGATTGGGCAAGTTTCTGTTTGTGAACTGAATATGTTACCTCCATTTGAAATGTATCACCAACTGTTTTGGGATCTTTTCAGGAAATAGGCATGTTGAAAAAATGTACATGCTGGGAGAATGCATAATTCAGTCAGGTTTTTATTGGAGTTAACGACATAAGCTTGCAACTGTTTTCTCAGTTTGACATGGTGATATACTGTAGCCCTAGTTTATTATTGTTTTTATTAGATTACTTTATGGGAGATGCTTTAGGCAATCTGCCACTACTTGTACCTTACATAACAATATGTATCTTAGAGTCCCAATTGTTGAAAATTTAAAGGTTTGAATACAAGCACAGAGAAAATCACAGAACACATGAATACAACGGAAAATGAGAGTCTTTACTTTAATACTCTGCAGATGATTACATCCTTAACTAGCTTGAGATGGGCTGTCATCAGCACATTCCACATTTTCCCTCAAATAACCCCATGTTTCAATACAGTAATGAATCACTTATACTGTCTAAACCACGCAACAGTCCTTAACCTGAAACCTGGTCACATGCTACTAACTTTAACTGTTACAATCACACTTATGGCACTTTCTTGGACCTGGGTTCCTTGTCACCCATGTTTTTCGTAGTTTACCACAAAAGATAATGTTCTTTCAACATTTTTTTTAAAAGAGCTGCTCCTTATTGTTTAAATCACTTGAATTTTTATCTTCAACTCAATTCACTTTTATTAGACATTTTGGTTTCATTTTATCTCAACATAAGTGTTTAACTAATCATAACCTCATGTTGAAATTCATGGATGTTAGTTTTTTGTACCTAGGGCAGTGTTCCCCTAGTGATTTTATGCCTAAGTCACTTAGAAAGGGAAAAAAGTGACCATCACATTAAATAACTTGTGAAAAGCATTTAATGAGACTTTATAAACATAAAATCACTTTTTGATAAATTTAAGTGGGTGAGTGAAATTAACATTTATGGGAAATAAATGGAGCATTTAATCTCAACCGTCGATCTAAATCTATCTCATCTATTGGATTAAAAGGACCCTAGGGTTTGATAAAAAAGAGTAGGGAGGCATTTCTTTTCTCACTTTTGAGAGATTCAATAGATGAGAAGGGTTTTTGAGAGAGAGGAGACCAACACAATTTCCTAGGAGAGATTCAACACAGAAATCGAAGAGATTTTTTCAGCATTTATTTCAGGGCACATTTCCCAAGGCTTCCGTACAGCATAGATCAGGGCACACATATCGAGGAACATTTTTGGGCACTCATCCCAAGTTGCAGCACAGTTTTCAAGGAGGAATTTTTTGGGCACAAAACCTGAAATTTTCAGGCGCACATTTCGAGGTGTTGACTGGGCACAAAACCCAAGACTGCTGCATAGATTTCGAGGTGTCTGCACGTGTTTCGAGAAGGTACAACACGGATTTCGTGGAGTGAATCAACATAGAAATTGAGGTACAAATTTTTTATTTACTTCAACACGTTTTTCGAGGTGGCTTACTGCACACAAACCAAGAACAGTACATGTGGTATGGACTGTGTTTTTCCAGCACAGAAACCAAGGTTCTATTTGCACACATTTTGAGGCTGCTAGCACAAAAATCGAGATTCAGTTTGTTGCACATTTTTCGAGAAAGATTCTGGGTGGTGGAGATAAGTTATATTTTCATTGTAGTGTTGTTATGATATTTTTGCTGAAGAAATAAAATCTATCTCTCTCTGACTGGTTTTCCTTGTGGGGGTTTTTCGAGGGACATTGGCCAAATTTCCGAGTCTGATTTATTTTATGGCGTGCATGTTAAATTAGTTCTCTGCCTGTTAAACGTGATTTTTCAGCGTGTTTAATTGTCTGAGAATTTTCATAAGTAATTTCCAGCCTATGCAAAACCGGCTGGGGATGAAAACCACTGAAACAGTGACATAAACCAGCAAGCTACAAAACACAATTTTTTACATGGTATCAGAGCTTGGGTGCAGAAAACAGTAATATTTTGCAGACACAAAAATTTTCAGAACTCAGTAATTTCAGTAATTTTCTTCTGTTAGTGAACAACACTTTGTTGGGTTGAAGTAGAGATGGCTACAGAACTTAGGTTGGAAGATAGGCTAGATGGGACAGGGAACTTTGTGCCATGGAAGGCTAGGATTTTGCTGGTTTTAGAGGAAAATGAGATGTGAGAGGAAGTGGTTAGGAATACTACAGCAAACCCCGTTCAGATTCCCGCTGCTACAGATGCAGCAGCATTATCAGCCTTCAACAAGAAGGACTGTAAGGTTAGAAGAGTAATCCTTGATGTAGTTAAAGATCATATCCTCTCTCACATTTCAGGCAAGGCTAGGGCACATTTGATGTGGACTACTTTGACCAGCTTGTATGAGAGTACCAATGAGAACCGGAAGATGGTTCTCAAGGAGAAACTCAAGAGTATAAAGATGAATGGAGGAGAGGGAGTGACAGCTTATCTTACCAGGATATCTGCAGTTAGAGATGAGTTAGCAACAGTTGGGGAGGTGGTCACTGCTACTGAGCTTGTGCATACAACAGTGAATGGGGCTTCAAAGCCCTGGGGTGCATTTGTGTAGGCTATAGTGGGCAGAGAGAACCTACCTTCTTGGGAGAGACTGTGGGATGACTTTGTGTAGGAGGAGATCAGGAGAGGTCTCGTACAGGGAAGTTCGTCACAGTGTGGGGTAGATGAGGAGAACGTGGCTTTGACATTAAAGGGGAAGAAGAAGAAGGGTCCCAAGAAGGGTGGGGCCAAGCAGCAGCAGGGTGGGCAGAAGAAGGACTTGAGTAAAATCAAGTGTTATGGTTGTCAGACATTTAGGCACTATGCTTCACAGTGTCCAAACAAGAAGAAGAAGAAGGGACAACAGACTACAGCTTCAACGGAGGTTGATGACTTTGGAGACAGATTTCAGAGGGAGTTTTCCCTGTGTGCTGGACAGATTGAGAGAGAGAGAGCCTCTTTAGTTACCAGCACTGACGTGGATATGGAGAGGGAGTATTTCTTAGTGATAGGGCATCAGATGAGTGCATCCACCACAAGCACTTGGTATATTGATAGCAGAGCCTCGAGCCACATGACAGGAGCTCGAGAGATGTTCTCCGAGCTATCATAGAAAGGTAGAGATGTGGAGGTTGTACCAAGCGACGATACCATTGTTAGAGCAGTTGGTCGGGGGACCATTACATTTCAGAGGGAGTCTATGAGTCCCATGACTCTGAGGGATGTGTTATATGTCCCTGGGATGAAGAAGAACCTTGTATCAGTTTCCACCATTGAGGACAGGGGTCTTGGGGTATGCTTCTCAGATGGGAGACTACAGGTATTCCCTAGGACTACAGGAGTATCTACCTCTATGGACATTGGGGTTAGATGTGGAAAGCTGTACAAGCTCTTGTTTCAGCCGCAAAACGCTCTAGCACACAGCAGCAGCAGTGAGCTATGTGAGCTATGGCGTCGGAGGATGACCCACTTGCATCGCCCAGCTCTGAGATTGTTGAGGAGCATGGTTATAGGTTTACTCGAGTTCAGCACTGAGCAGAGTGATGTGTGCAGGGGTGTGCTTTGGGAAAGTACACCAAGACTGCTTTTCCAAGCAGTGACACCAGAGCAGCAGGAGTGCTTGACTTGATCCATTCTGATATTTGTGGTCCTATGTCATCAGTCTCTTTGACTGGTTTTGAGTACTATATCATTTTCATTTATGACTACTCCAAAAAGACCTGGATCTACTTCTTGAGGAGCAAGAAGTCACCCTTAGTATTGAGTGTCTTCCAAGTCTTCAAAGCCCTTGTGGAGAAGCAGATAGGGAAGAAGATTAAGATGTTGAGATCGGACAATGGGGGTGAGTATACCTCCAAGGAGTTCGATGCTTTTTGCAGACAGGAGGGTATACAGAGACAGCTGACAGTTCCCTACACTCTTGGGCAAAATGGAGTAGCAGAGAGGAAGAACAGGTCGATTGTGGGAGAAGCGAGAGCGATGCTCCATGATCAGGGGTTACCGTTCTTTCTATGGGAAGAGGCATGCAACACTGCAGTTTATCTGCAGAGTAGGAGTCCTCACCGTGCTTTGGGGAGGAAGACTCCTGAGGAGATGTACACATGCAAAAATCCTGAGGTGAGCCACTTCTGCATATTTGGTTCTTTGACTTACTCTCACGTCTCTTCTGAGAAGAGGACGAAGTTTGATCCCACTGCAGAGAGAGGCATCTTTGTGGGATATGATGAGACTTCGAAGGCCTATCGGCTTTACCTTCCTGGTCAGAAGAGAGTTGTTGTTAGGCGGGAGGTGAAGTTTGATGAGGAGAGAGTCTTCAGGAAGTCCAGAGAGTTAGAGCAGAGGGAGCCACCAGCTCCCACACCTCAGTTGACACAGGCTTCTTCGATACAGGTTTCAGGTCCATAGGTTTCCGGAGTGACTGGATCACATAGTACAGGCACAACTCCTACAGGTTCAGTGGTTCAAGTGACAGGTACTTCAGGGACAAGTTCAGGTTCTGGTTCGCAGGTTACAGGTTCTTTAGGGACTGGTTCATCAGTCACTGGTCCTCGGGGTGTTGGACCTTCTACTTCTGGGAGTTCCTCAGATGAGGATAGACCAGTATGGGAGGAGCCTTCAAGGAAGAGGAAGCCTAAATGGCTTCAAGACACCTTGAAGGAAGAAGAGGCATTTGGTAGATCCCAAGAGGAGATCAGGACAGTAGTGATGCCAGACAGATTGGGGATGGCTCTTATTGCAAGTCTTCGTGACTCTGAGCCTTCCACATTTGAGGAGGCTTCTTAGCATCAGGTATGGAGAGATGTCATGATGGAAGAGTACCATTCCATCATGAAGAAGGATGCTTGGGAGATAGTGCCGAGACCAGAGGGGAAGTCAGTTGTGACTTCCAAGTGGCTTTACAAGATAAAGCATGCTGCAGATGGCAGTGTGGAGAAGTACAAGGCTCAGTTTGTGGCTCGAGGGTTTTCACAGATTAAGGGAGTTGACTATGATGAGACTTTTGCGCCAGTTGCTCGGTATTCTTCCATCAAAGCATTAATTTCTATAGCAGCAGAGATGGGTTGGAAGATCCACCAGATGGATGTGAAGACCGCATTTCTCAATGGTCTTTTGCAGGATGAGGTGTACTTAGAGCGGCCATAGGGATTCGAGATTCATGGGAGGGATTCTCATGTGTGCAGGCTGAGGAAAGTCTTGTATGGATTGAAGCAAGCTCCTAGAGCTTGGTACTCCAGGATCGATACGTACTTGACATTGATGGGTTTTCAGAAGAGTGAGGCTGATCCCAACCTATACTACATTGTGGTTGGTGGAGATACTCTCATTCTTTTGTTATATGTTGATGACTTATTTATCACAGGGGATGAGCGCGTCTCATTGCACATTGCAAGAGAGACCTTGCTGCGGAGTACAAGATGATTGACATTGGGTTGATGCATTATTATCTGGGGATGGAGGTTTGGCAGGAGCATGGACATATTTTCCTAGGACAGGGGAAGTATGCAGTTGATATTCTGAAGAGATTTTAGATGGAGGATGCAGGCCGATGTCTACACCTATGATCACCAACTGGAAGCAACTTCATGCTTCTGAGGGTAAGTTGGTGGATCCTACACTTTACCGTCAGCTCATTGGATCGTTGATGTATTTGGTCAACACCAGGCCAGACTTGTGTTTTGCGGTGAACATTCTTAGCCAGTTCATGGTGGAGCTAGGAGTGTACATTGGACTGCCGCAAAACATGTGCTGAGATACCTAGCAGGTACAGTGGACTATGGTTTGGACTACAGGGGTTTGGGTCGAGTCAGTTTGGTTGGTTTCACAGATTCAGACTGGGCAGGCAGAGTGAGGGATCGGAAGAGCACTTCGGTTGTTGTTTGAGTTTGGGCTCGGCAGCAGTGTCATGGTTCAGTCGGAAACATATGTCCGTTGCATTGAGTTCCGCCGAGGCTGAGTATATGGCAGCCAGTCAGGCTACTTGCAAAGCACTGTGGCTTCGTAAGTTGTTGGTAGATTTATTTGATTAGGAGCTTAGACCTATGGTGATCTATTGTGACAATCAGAGTTGCATTAAGCTCTCTGAGAATTTGTTGTTCCATGATAGGTCAAAGCACATTGAGATCAGGTACCATTTCATCTGTGACTACGTCCAGAGAGGAGCAGTCGAGTTGCAGTATATTTCCATTGATAAGCAGGTAGCAGATATCCTGACGAAATCTTTGGGGAGGGGGAAGTTTGACTTCTTGAGACAAGTTGGGAGTGGTGCATAACACCTTCTTCGGTAAGAGGGAGTGTTAGTTTTTTGTACCTAGGGAAGTGTTTCCCTAGTGACTTTATGCCTAAGTCACTTAGAAGGGAGAAAAAGTGACCCTTACATTAAATGACTTGTGAAAAACATTTAATGAGACTTGATAAACATAAAGTCACTTTTTGAAAAATTTAAGTGGGTGAGTGAAATTAACATTTATGGGAAATAAATGGAGCATTTAATTTCAACCGTTGATCTAAATCTATCTCATCCATTGGATTAAAAGGACCCTAGGGTTTGATAAAAAAGAGTAGGGAGGCATTTCTTTTCTCACTTTTGAGAGATTCAATAGATGAGAAGGGTTTTTGAGAGAGAGGAGACCAACACGATTTCCTAGGAGAGATTCAGCACAGAAATCGAGGAGATTTTTTCAGCATTTATTTCAGGGCACATTTCCCAAGGCTGTCGTACAACACAGATCAGGGCACACATATTGAGGAACTATTTTGGGCACTCAACCCGAGTTGCAGCACGATTTTCAAGGAGGAATTTCTGGGCACAAAACCTGAAATTTTCAGGCACACATTTCGAGGTGTAATACTGGTCACATTTCTCGATACAGTCTACACGTGTTTTAAGAAGGTATAGCACGGATTTCGAGGAGTGAATCAACACAAAAATCGAGGTACAGATTTTTGATTTACTTCAGCATGTTTTTCCAGGTGGCTTACTGCACACAAACCAAGAACCGTATAGGTGGTATGGGCTGTGTTTTTCCAGCACAGAAACCGAGGTTCTGTTTGCACACATTTCGAGGTTGCTAGCACAAAAATCGAGATTCAGTTTGTTGCACATATTTCGAGAAAGATTCTGGGTGGTGGAGATACGTTATATTTTCATTGTAGTGTTGTTATGATATTTTTGTTGAAGAAATAAAATCTCTCTTTGACTGGTTTTCCCCGTCAGGGTTTTTCCAGGGCCATTGGCTAAATTTCCGAGTCTGATTTATTTTATGGCGTGCATGTTAAATTAGTTCTCTGTCTGTTAAAAGTGATTTTTCAGTGTGTTTAATTGTTTGAGAATTTTCATAAGTAATTTCCAGCCTATGCAAAACCGGTTGGGGATGAAAACCACTGAAACATTGACATAAACCAACAAGCTGCAAAACACATAAAATTTTACAATGGATACGTAGAACTATAGCTTGGTCCAACTTATCTATGTGTGTGAGTGGCATTTAAGCATGGATTCCACATTATAAGTTATACTTCATGCTTGATTATGGGTTTAAGCATGCGCTTGGTGGTTATATGGAGCACACACAAAATTTACTTACAAAAGTAGAGTTTTATCAGAAATTAGTCTTCTACATGATTCATCTATGTTAATCATTTATGTGCATAGTTTTGTTTAATTTAGTGATATTCTTCTCAATTTGCTTAATCAATTTATGGATGTTATAATGTGAGACTTAACTATGTTATGTGCATTTTCTTGGTATGTCAACTTTAAAATCCATATCTACTCTTATATGTTGTGTTTCTTTACAAGAGATTCACTGATATTTCTCCTTGCAAGGAGATATGCATAATATTATCAGTTTCTTAGTTGTTTGCTTCATATTAAGAACATGCCTCATCCCTATCATTAGGTTGACTATATCAAAGTAGTAGACATAGGCATTTACAAGTTGTTGGAAATAAAGTTGGACCCTTATGGGTGTTATGACCTCTGAGAATTTGTACCAATGTTCTATTCACCACCTCACACTATCCATCAATAAGGATGGGTGTTGTAGACCTCTTCAACTTGGTGCCCATTTTCTCCCAAAGTGAAGTCCAAAAGTTGCTCAATAAAAAGGAATTATGATATAAAATGGTGGATTTGATATGTAATTGATCAACTTATGATCAACTAATTGATTCACTGACATAGACCCTATACCTATTGTGAAAACTTACTATTTTGTGTTTTAATGCTAATGTGAAATTAGTAATGATTGTGCATTCAAATGCAAGGAACAAAGTGCAAAGAAATACTACAATCGCACACAATAAAACACCTAATTTATTCTAAGGAAACCCAATGAGAAAACTTTAGCTCGAAATAGATTTCTCAACTCTCTTTATTAATATATTCCCAGGGGAAATAGAAAGTAGAAGGGGGTTTGATGAGCTTTTGTTGTTGTAGCAATGACTCAGAGTCTACATGAGTGTAATCTTCCTTTGCTTTTCATTAATGTCTCCACAACCATTGTCATCTCTTTGAATCGTTGCTTGCATTGGTCTCCTCAATCATTCTCTCTTTGTAAATGTTTCCTTAACATCTCTATGCTCTTGAATCGACTGGTACCCAAGTGAGTGAACTTGAATTATTGAAGCCACCCCCTTCTCATCGTTGATTGGGGTATTTGCACCCTTTTATCTGATAGCCCAATCGACGCAACACAATATAATTAAGTAGATCCTAACTTTTGTGCTTGTGTGGAATTGATATGGTTTCATTGTTCTCAATTAGAGGTTGGCTTTGTTGATGTTGACATTTTGATGTTCCAATGGTGAAGGGTCTTGTTGACATGGGCCAAGAGACCACATGTATCCACTTCTTTGCGATGTCATCCCCATATGGGTCCTGTTATCACACAACTTGTAGTTGCCCCTAAAGGCGATCCTATCCAGGATGATAGAGGTGTTAGGCAACTAAAGAGGTGACCCAAGAGGACCTTGATTCCCAAGATGGATTGGTTGTCATGCCAATTGAGGCACTCTTCGCTTCTTGCTATCCAAGCCCTAGATAACAAAAGGGGAGACCTTGATCTACTCTCAGAGAGATCCAAACCAATCACTAGATCAAGATATTCAATGATGGATCTATTGTGAGAAGTGATTGAACCCTAGATTTAAGGAAATGAGTTACTGTAGAGGCTTAGGAGATATGAGATATAAGCGTTATTAGATCAATTACAATAACTTGAGATTTAGGATGGATCTAGGATGTAGGTGCTAGAGTAAATGATCAAAATTAGCTGCCTTGGGAAACATGTACTTAGAATATGA
Organism: Larix kaempferi; assembly: GCA_027924585.1. Classification (NCBI taxonomy): domain Eukaryota; kingdom Viridiplantae; phylum Streptophyta; class Pinopsida; order Pinales; family Pinaceae; genus Larix; species Larix kaempferi. Next base: position 8,637,374 of record BSBM01000592.1, on the reverse strand, counting down.
AAAATGGTCCCAAGGAGTAGATCTGACAAGTTTAGGGCTTCCTAGCATAGCTTGATAGTAGATATGACAGTATCACAACACACAAGCTCATAAAAGATGGATTAACCACTCAGAAGACCAACAGACCAAGGAGGGTGCAAGCATGGAGAGATCAATGCGTAGGGGTTCGGGTAAATGGAGTCCACATAGCTAGACGCCCTTGAGGACCCACTTGGGGATAGCCTAAGGATGAAAACCCAGAAATGGTTTGCCAGTAAACCAAGTAACTAACCCTAGAGAATTTTTAGAAATTTTAGGAGTTAGGGTTTTGAAGTAAATGATAGATGGGTAAGTTAAAGGAACCAAATAGGTAGCTTGTGAGTGTACCTGTATGATGAAAATGAATGCCAATAGGACGAGGATTACACCCGCAAAGATCAAATGAAATCTTTGTTAAATTTTGAGCATTAATTCACAATACTCTAGGATCTTTGCTGAGAGAATAACATATATAGTATATCAATGCATGACAAGCACAATATGACAAGCATCACAAGAATCAAAAGCATAAGAGACAAGAGACACAGAGTTTCCGTGGGGAAAACCCTAAGGTGAAAAACCCCACAACTTCTTCAAAGATAGAGAGAGCAATGGCTCAACCAAAGTACAACCAAATAACACTGAGATAGTCTCCTAGAAGCAGATGATCCTCCTCCTCACTAGTGCGCCACTTTCTGAGTGAGAGTGAGTTACTTTTCTGAGTGTGTAAAATAGAGATCTCCGATCTCTATTTATACTAACCTTTTTGCCCAGTGACCTTATGGGGCCGACTTGTCTAGCTAGGTACATCCACATTATATTATATATAATTCAGGGCCGACCCCACAAGGTGGTCTAATAACCCATCGACAAGTACACACACTTGCGACACTTGTCAATCCACATGACGACACTTCCTTATAGAGGAATGACACATCTCTTATAAGGGTACAATAAATATATATAAAATACACAGATGAAATACATTCCGAAGTTACATATACATCAACACTCCCTCTTAACTAGGAAGGTATTTCTCAACACAGTTCTGCTAGACAAGTCTTCTTCTCGGGATCATCGTCATCATCATCGTCACTGCTACTGCTATCTCAACCAATCTTTGACTCTACTCGTCATAGGAAGTTCTACAGAGCCAGTCCTTTTTCATACTGGATGTAGGCCCACCACCTACAGGTCTTCATCATCACTGGCCATACTGTGGAAACCTCAGGACTTATTACGTGCGCCGCAAAACCTGGCTGCAGCATCCCAGGCTATTACGAGCACACAACTCTACCTGTAGGATCTCCCAGGAGCACATTACATGTGATCCATCACAAAACCTGGCTGAAGCATCCCAGGCTGTTACGAGCACACGGCTCTACCTGTCGGATCTCCCAGGACCACATTACATGTGATCTCACCACAAAACCTGGCTGAAGCATCCCAGTCTGTTACGAGCACACAGCTCTACCTGTCGGATCTCCCAGGAGCACATTACATGTGGTCCACCACAAAACCTGGCTGAAGCATCTGAGGCCTTTTTCATCCTGTCCAGATATCCTAGGAGCAAATTACATGTGGTCATGGAAAAACCTGGTTGAAGCATCTGAGGCCTTTTTCATCCTGTCCAGATCTCCCAGGAGCAAATTACATGCCATAGGACAAAACCTCGAAAGAGCATCTGCCAGATATCCCATGGCAACGAATTACATGCCATAGGCAAAACCTCGAAAGACTATCTGCAGATCTCCCAGGGCCAAATTATATATCCTCCCAGAGCAAAACCTCGAAAGAGCATTTGCCAGATATCCCAGGGCACCGAATTAAATGCCATAGGAAAAACCTCGAAATACTATCTGCAAATCTCCCAGGGCAACGAATTATATGCTCATCTACACAACCTGTTCCACGACCACAGAGTATCATCTGATACTCACCATACATCATCCTGATGTACACATGATCACCCTGATCATCATCACTGCAACATCCTGCTGCATGTCATCTGGAGAAGCTCGTCATCCACCATCATCCTGATCATACAATGCATCCATCTGATCCACACCACGTATCTACCTGATACATATCATCATACATAGTGTATCCACCTGATACATAGATACATGATCCACACAATGTATCCATCAACATACATGATCTACCTGATCATATCTGATACATATCAATATACATGATCTACCTGATCATACAATGTATCCACCTGATACATATACAGATACATGGTCCAAGCATCCAACATGATGCATATACAAAATACATACACATGATCCAACCGATCATATCCAGCATCCAACATGATGCGTACATATATATAAATGATCCAACTGATCATATCTAGCATCCAACATGATCCGTACATACATATAAATGATCCAACTGATCATATCTAGCATCCAACATGATGCATACATACATACATAAAAATGATCCAACTGATCATATCCAGTAGAAACCAGAACATCATCCTGATGCTCATCATGCAGCGCTTACATCCACAGCCATGTGAAGGATCCTCCTTCCAACATGTTTGGAACGGCTTCAGCAAATGTGTCCATCACTTCTTCCTCGAAGTGTCCTCAATCTGAAGAACGCCAAGCCTCTCTCTGAAGTACTCGAACTTCACTCTGGCTAGTGGCTTCATCAGCACATCTGCAATCTGCTCGTCCGTCACAACATACAGGAGCTTCACAGCTCCTCTCTGCACCATATCCCTGATATAGTGATATTTGATCTCTATGTGTTTCGACCTGTCATGAAACACTGGGTTCTTGGACAGCTTCACACAACTCTGGTTATCACAGAAGATACCAGTAGCATCCAACGGGAGATCAAATAACTCAGACAGTAGCTTCCGTAGCCATACTGCCTCACAACTAGCTGAACAGGCTACAACATACTCTGCCTCAGCTGTACTCAGTGCTACGCAGGACTGCTTCCTGCTAAACCAAGAGATCACACCTGATCCCATACTGAAGCAGCACCCAGATGTGCTCTTCCTATCTGCAGCACTTCCAGCCCAATCTGAATCAACATAACCATGCAGGTTAAACTTTTGATTCGCTTCATACTTGAGCCCATAATCCACTGTACCCTTCAGGTACCTCAGAACATGCTTTATAGCAATCAGGTGAACACTCCTCGGATCCGTCAGGAACTGGCTCAATGTGTTCACAGCAAAGCAAATGTACGGTCTCGTGTTCGTCAGGTACATCAAGGACCCAATCATCTGACGATACATAGAGACATCAACCGGCTCAGATGAAACATCGCGTAGAAGCTTCAGATTCGATGCCATAGGTGTGGCCATGGCCTTGCAATCCATCATCCCAAATCTCTTCAGGATATCTACTGTGTACTTCCCTTGACCAAGGAAGATCCCACCTGCACTCTGCCACACTTCCATACCTAGGAAACAGTGCATCATTCCCAAATTTTTCATATCGAATTCGGCAACAAGCTTCCTCTTAGTATCTGCAATCAGTCTGTCATCTCCTGTTACAAATAAGTCATCCACATACAGGAGTAGAATCATAGGATTCCCTTCCTCAACCTTGTAGTAAAGGTTGGAATCCGCTTTACTCTTGGTAAAGCCCAAACTAGATAGGAAACTGTCGATCCTACCATACCAAGTTCTGGGAGCTTGTTTCAAGCCATACGAGGCTTTCTTCAATCTGCACACATATGACTCCCTGTCATGTATTTCAAAACCGAGTGGCTGCTCCACATATACTTCCTTTTCAACTACACCATTCAAGAAAGCAGTCTTGACATCCATCTAATGTATTTTCCATTTCATAGCTGCAGCCAGGGCAAGTACTGTTCTGATGGAAGTATACCTGGCTACAGGTGCAAAAGTTTCTTCATAATCTATTCCCTCTTTCTGAGAGCTACGAATCTTGCCTTGTATTTCTCTACACTGCCATCTGCAGCATGCTTGATTTTGAAGATCCATTTAGAAGTCACAACATACTTCTCTTTAGGTCTTGGGACAACATCCCAAACATCATTCTTCATTATTGATTGGTATTCCTCAACCATGGCATCCTTCCATTCTTTCTTTTCTGCTGCTTCTTCATAACTGGAAGGCTCTTTGTTCATAATGTCACAGAGTAAAGCAACATAGCTGGTATGTGATCTGGTTCTCTTCTTTGCTCTGTGTTCTTCTTCTGGAATGCCAAATCTTTCTGCATCTTGAATGAGCTCTCTAGCCCATGCAGGTTTCATCTTGTGAGAGTTATCCTCACGGGGTGGATCTATAGGTTCTTGCGGATCTTCAAACTCGCGAACAACTTCTGGAACTGCTTCATTCATGGTAGTGTCTTGAAATCTAGTTTCCTTAGGTTCTTCATAAACTTCGATAGGTGCCTTCCTTGATTTGATGAATGCTGAGTTTTCATCAAATGTTACATCCCTGCTGACATCAATCTTCTTGAGCCCTGGAAAGTATATTCTGTAAGCCTTCGAGCTTTCACTGTAACCCACAAAGATACCCTTCTTTCCTGAAGGATCTAGTTTAGTCCTCTTTTCTTTTGGGACACGAGTGTATACTGGACAACCAAATATTCTGAGATGGCTGACTTCAGGTTTCTTACCAGAAAAGACCTCTTCTGGTGTCTTGTTGTCCAATATCTTGTGGGGTGTTCTGTTCTGCACATATACAACTGTTCTAGCTGCTTCTGCCCATAGATGCATAGGTAGATCCTAGTCATGGAGCATTGCTCTTGCTGCTTCCATGATTGTTCTGTTCTTTCTTTCTGCAACTCCATTCTGTTGTGGATTGTAAGGAGTAGTCAACTCCCTCTTAATCCCTGAATCACTGCAAAGATTCTTGAAGTCACCTGAGGTGAATTCTCCACCATTGTCGGATCTGAATGTTTTGATCTTCTTGTCAGTTTGATTCTCCATCAAGGTTTTGAATTCCTTAAACTTATCAAACACCTCATCTTTGTTCTTCAAGAAGTATACTCAAGTCTTCCTGGAGAGGTCATCAATAAATGAGACATAGTAAACATACCCACTTAGAGAACTGGATGACATAGGACCACATACATCTGAGTGGATGATTTCCAGGATGTCTTTTGCCTTGCTTTCACTGCTTGGGAAAGTCTTCTTAATGTTCTTACCTTTTGCCCATCCTTTGCAAACACCTTCATGTTTGGTCTTGATTTCAGGAAGACCCTCTACAACCTTGCTTGCAATTGGAAGTGCCCTATAGTGCATATGAGCAAGTCTTCTATGCCAAATTTCACTTGGCTCCATGGATTCATGCACCATGGCATGTTCAGGTTGTCCCTTTAATTTATACAAACCTCCCTCTTGCTCTCCAATCACTACTGCATCATTTATGGTCTTTCCCTTTGGCCACATTAGGACTTGACCATCCACAAATGCAACCCTCATACCTTTTGCATCCAATGTAGATATTGAGAGTAAGTTCTTCTTGAGCCCAGGTACATAAAGAACTTCTTTCATCTTTAAAGATTTTCCAGAATCTAGGTTGTAGGAGGCTTCACCACTTCCTTTGATTGGGTATTGATAATCATCCCCAAGTTTCACCTTATGGGGTGATTCATGTTCAGATAGATTCACAAAATATTCCTTAAACCCAGTCATGTGTTTGGAAGCCCCACTATCAATCAACCAATCATTACAACCATTGGAGATGGTACCTGTGAGAGCAGAGATTAGAACATACTTTTCTTTACTTGATGAGTTATCATCACTTTCTGCCCTAGCCTTCTTCTTGGGTGGTTCATCATCCTCGACAGCATGATCATGAAACCTTCTTTTGATGCCCTTCTTCTTCTTGTTGGAGTTGTTGTTGTCCTTCTTGTTCTTGGGACAATTTATGGCAATATGTCCTTTCTCATTACAGGTGAAGCATATTCTTCTTTCTTTGAAGTGATGTGAAGATTTCTTGTAGTGAGATGGCTCTCCCTTGGACTTCCCTTTCTTGGTGTGATCTATGAGAGCTTGATCTTCATTCCCCATCTTTTCTTCTCGTTCCACAAGCCTTGCTTCTTCTTGTGAGCATTCTTCCCGTAGTCTACTGAAGGAGATCAACTTCTTCTTTGCACAAATTCCTTGGATAAAGGAATCCCATGACCTGGGTAGGCCATTTAGAGTGGTCATCACCACTTCACCATTCTCCACCATTTCATCCACTGCTTCTAGTTGTTCCTTGATCTGGGAGACCCTTGAAAAATAAGATTGAAGGGTTTCTCCATTCTGAAACTTTACTCCTTTCAATTGGTTCTGCAGGGTCATCTTCCGATTTATGTTCTTCCCTTCAAATAGCTTGGTCAAAGAGTCAAACATCTCCTTGGGTGTCTTTAGAGAGGACACATGGGGTATGAGATGATCTTTAATGGAATCAACAATGATTCTCTTTGCCTTGACCAAGTTCTTCTTATGCAATACCTTGGCTTCTTCATCCTTTTGGATAGGGATGTCTTCTTTCACATATGAGTCCAACTCATTTTCTTCCAGGATTAACCCAATCCTATACTTCCAAGCTCGGAAGTTATCAGCTCCTTCAAGCTTATCCTCAAGCTTGGTGTGGTGAGACATCTTAAAGAGTACTTCAAATGGAAATAGAAAAGATTTAGATCTTACCACTTGAAATGCTGAAAACTGGATCTGGTCCCGGATTAGGGTTTGTTAGAAAAACCCTAAAAATTCAAAATGTGAATTTCAAATTTCTGAAAGGATAGAAAGATGCGCCTTGATGAGCTGATCAGCTTGGTGCATTCACAATTTGAGATCAACAAATTTTTTCCCTTCAGAATTTTCTTTTTGTCCTCCCGGGTTCACTGGGGAGAGCCCTGAATTAGGGTTTGAGTTTCCCGGAGATCTACCCAGCCAAAAATCTCGATCCAAAGCTCTAACCTTCGATTTTTGCAAGGATCTTCCAGCTATGTCTTCAGATTTCAGAAATTCCTATTTTTGTGGAAACCCTAATTTTTAGGGCCAAATCTGAAAATGCTCGGAATTGAATTCTGATTGGACAGATAGATGCGCCTTGATGAGTAGAGTCAATCTACTATACCGATTTTCAAAAATCTGTGGAGAGAAACCCAATAAACAAGGAACTCAAGCTTCCGTCACAGCAAAATGTCTTCTTCTCAGGTTAGCTCTGATACCATGTTAAATTTTGAGCATTAATTCACAATACAAAAGGATGTTTGCTGAGAGAATAACATATACAGTATATCAATGCATGACAATCACAATATGACAAGCATCACAAGAATCAAAAGCATAAGAGACAAGAGACACAGAGTTTCTGTGGGGAAAACCCTAAGGTGAAAAACCCCACAACTTCCTCAGAGATAGAGAGAGCAATGGCTCAACCAATGTACAACCAAATAACACTGAGATAGTCTCCTAGAAGCAGATGATCCTCCTCCTCACTAGTGCGCCACTTTCTGAGTGAGAGTGAGTTACTTTTCCGAGTGTGTAAAATAGAGATCTCCGATCTCTATTTATACTAACCTTTTTGCCCAGTGACTTTATGGGGCCGACTTGTCTAGCTAGGTACATCCACATTATATTATATATAATTCAGGGCCGACCCCACAAGGTGGTCTAATAACCCATCGGCAAGTACACACACTTGCGACACTTCCTTATAGAGGAATGACACATCTCTTATAAGGGTACAATAAATATATATAAAATACACAGATGAAATACATTTCGAAGTTACATATACATCAACAATCTTGGTCTTTTCTCTTGTTCCAATGATCTGCCCAAGTCCACAAGTGCACCCCTCTTTTCCTGCAAAACCAAGGAGACAAAGCTCAATCAGTAAACAAAAATGAGGGTAGATGCAAATAAGAAGTAAAATATGAAGAATAATTGGTACACAGACAAAATCACTCCCTATGTGAACCAAGATCTGACGAAGAGAAACAAGGTGGGTCTCCCCAACCAATGCGCTCCTCTCCCAAATCGCCTCCTTCACCTACAAATCAAATTTGTGGTACAAAATATGCAAGATAGCTACCAAGGTCTTTTAGTGCAATGGAAAAGTAGTTTCAATCACCATAGCCAAGCATTCAACCCAAGATCACAAGAATTTCTCACAAAATATTTCTTTGTATTCCAATAGCCAAGTGCCAAAAGTCCCTTTACAATGAGTGGGTCTCTCCTTTAAATAGGATTGAGAGAGACCAAAACCCTAACCATTTTTTTAAATGAGTGGTGGATATCAAAAGATATAATAATAATAATCAACGGCTAAGATGAGCCGGAAATACAATACATGGATCAACTCACAATAGAGGGGGGCGCACTCACTAAAATGTCTAAGGGGGACGCACCACATGATAAGTGACTAAGACACATGACATAAGCACATGGTGGGGCTAGGAGGTATAATATATGATTCACTAGCATGGCCCCATGGCACAATAACAAATAATATGACAATATAACATCATAAAGTGACCATATGACCAAATCGTGCCCCCCTCAAAGACACAATAAAATATCCAAAATGACGAATACTGTGACATGTGGACCCCACTGATGCTAGAACAAGTGCTAGAAGGTGTGGACATCATCATCAAAATATCTCGGATCAATCTCATTCCATTTCCTTGCCCCACTAAGCCAAATCGATTTCCTCAATGAGTCGTTCTTCTGTCGGAAAACCACCTCTAAAAGTACAAAAATTCTTGTAACTCACTTCCAAGTGTCCCGGACACAAATCCGACTGTACCAAAATGTATGGGGCTGGGGAAAAATGGTATTAATGACTGGCTGGACCCCTATCTCCCTCTGTAGCGCGCTAGAAGAACATGCTAGCTCAATGCAAGTGTTGGACACGCCATTATGCATGGCAAACTAGAGAAAAGTGGCAATCTGACCATATCATCACTTGTAAGTGCCCGGAATTGACAACTGAATGCACCAATGAACTCAGAATGCTCAAATCCACTAGGAATGAGTACTCATACACCATGTGACCATCAAAATATATCTCTGTAAGCTCATCCATGCTCGAAATAATAAAAATAATGGTCCGTAGATAATAATAATCATAACAAAATTCATCAAACCATCATCTGAAACTATTTTCTGAGGCATCGAACCATATAATGGACACATATGAGCCATGAATAATGCATCTCGAACACTATCTGCCCAAACTCATCTTGGACTCTGCGGTTGACTTGGTCAAACTGGGTTGACCAGGTCAAGAATGATCAAACTAATGAACGAGACCATGAGTAACTGCTGCTGCAAGTACAAATGGTTATGATATGCTCCTTCAATTATATCAGCAGCTAGACCAAGGCATAAAATGATGTTTCACTGGCGTAAGCATGTAAATAATATAAATAAGATAAGTCTAGATCAAAGTAACTAGCTACTAAAAACAAGATTTTCAAGTGTATACTCGTTTACTGACTTGATCAATTTGCTAACCATGGGTGAAAGTGGAAAACAAAGGCTAGGCTAGGGAAAGGACTCAACAACCTCAACACTGCAATCTCTCGGATGAAGGAACCAGGTAGACCACTTATACATATATTGGATAGAGAATAACACGAGGAATGGCAGTGTCACACAAATGGGTAGAGTGATGAGAATGCTTCCAATAGGCTCTAGACAAGCAGCCTTTTAACAATTTATTATTTGTCAGCTTTTCACATTTAAGACTTAACATTTATTCCACTTTTATAGATTTTCACCAGCTAGCCTCCAAGACAAGGTACCTTGAATAGCCTAACAGGCCTCAGATAATGACTCAAGATGACCTCCATTTCCCGCCACCATCCATAGGTGCGATGGAGTAACCACCATGTTGCCTTGTAGGGGAAAATGACCTTACACCATACAAGTGATGAGTGCGCGTCCCTTGGCCACTTACTAGCTAATATAGATATGCATGGTTAGTGTTTAGCAACATTTTTTTTGCTGACTAAGCATCCCTTAGATATAGCATTTAAGATCCGATGTTCTAGTGTTTAGCAACACTGTTTGTTGGAATACTTGGTTTCGAGGACTAGAGGAGAACAACCATTGTGACCAAAATCACACACTTTAGAGCTGAGACACAATGCAAACTGGGAATCTATCCAACATAGAGGTCTAGGTGGGGGAATTCCTCGAGATCACTGGCTAAGGTGTGAGTCGTGATAAAACCAGTACTAGAAGATAGCGGATGGATGGAGAAAATGACTAATGGTGCCATGGATAGCAAGGGCCCAAAAATAAGGGAATGGACAAGTCAGTACTTCATGGAGTACGGGTATGACCAATGAGTATATTCAAGAACCTCCTATTAATAGTAACCAACCACTTTTAATCTAAACCACAAATAAGAAACAATTAAGATAGAGCCAACAACCATCTCAATATACCCAGTCATAAAATACCTAGATAAGAGGAAGAGCACATCAACTACCCACATGTACCAAAATATAACTATTGGATCATGTATCTGAGTCCCTAATCTGAACTACTTGATCCACACTAAAGCACTGTATCTAAATGTAACAAAGGTCACTGCCATCAATTTGCTCTGGATGATAGAGGAATGGCTATCTCAATCACCGAACTGGTGTCATGGGACTCAGTCCTGGCATGAGACTGTAACTGTGCAAACTCTGGATCCACTAAATATATGTGAGTGACCATCAAAATGTTGTTTATCATAGGATGATCTCATAAAAAATGTGTAAAGGACTGGCTCAAAAATATACATGAAATTGATCTGCAATCATGGTAGCCCAACTACTATGGATGTGATAACAGGTCTCATTGATCTAGTAGAATCATGGGTTTCCTTGATGCCAATGAGTTTATGTTGCAAGTTGTCCACGTATCGGATCCCACTTCCCTTTTCATTTGCAATTGTTAAAGTTACAACATCATGAGTTATTCTCCAAGACAATCTTGTGCGCCAGGATTGAGCCTCGTGTATTGAGGTAGTGCCTTAGAGAGCTTGAGTTGGACTCAGGAAACTTGGAGTAGATTCTTGAGTTGGAATCAAGAATGACTACGCTTTATGTCATGTAAAAGTTAAGACTCATGTGTTGAGGTAAGTGCTTTGTATGTCAAAGTGATGATGTTGTACAATATTGCTTGTCAATGATAAGGTCTTGTGTGTCAAGACAAATCCTCATGTGTTGAGGTAATGATTTGCATGTCGAAGCATGAATGGTGTGCTATACTATTAACTATGGTTGAGGTATTAAGTCTCCTCTAGAGACTGGCCACCTCTAGAGTGAATTACTTTATCATATGACCACTTGGAACGATAGTAGAACAAGATGATCACATCATTGGAAAAATCTCTTTAATATATTTGATATGATAGATAAATTAATGTTGGCACATGTGGACCATGCATATAAAACAAGAGATAAATACAAGCTGTGATAAGATAAGAGATAACTCGATTTGCTTAGTAAAGACTTCAGTAAAATAAGAGAGAACTCGAATTGTTAAACTTCCATTAGAGAAAATTTGGGGTCTAAAATGGGCCTTATAAAAAAATGTGCCATGGACAAGTGTGTGATGAGTAAGATTTATCAAACCAATAGAATTTACGTATTTTGGTCAACCATTATGGTTTAGTTGGACCTATAGAAATCAAAGATGCATATGTGTCATAATTTATAATGTTAAGATTCAATATGCTAAGATAGATAACATCAGTGTTCAATTCAATTTCACAACAATAGCATATATAGGATCACTGAAAGAATAACAAGCAGAACATAAACACACGAGCCACAAATTTATCCTGGGAAACCCTCTAGGGGAAGAAAACCCAACAAACTTCCTCAATATAGATGATCAAAAGTACAAAGACAAAACCCCAAACAAGTGCTCCTTCTCCTTGCAGATATCTCTCTCTCTCTCTCCATTGTGAATTACACAAGTGAGTGTGTGTGTGAATGAATAAATGAGAGAGCCTAGTTCTCTATTTATACATTCAATTCTACTTTATTTTACAACTTGACATGTAGGCCTCAACTAACTTTACCACTCAATTAATGCTGACTGGTCCAACTCCTCTAGGGGAATTAAAAACCCCATTACATTTGACTCTAGGGGGATCTAATGCCCCGACTTACAAAGGAGGATTTACCTCAATGACTTTACATGACCAAATGTAATAATAACATCCCGATGGAGGAATAAAACATCTCCGAATAAATTACAATAGAGTATTCTTCGAAGTTACAATATTTCAACACTCCCCCTTAACGAGAAGGGTATTCTTTGACTACAACAACATCAACTGAAGGAGCAAGGAGAGAGAGCATCATCAACAACATCAAGGTGATACATCTATAAATCATTGGAATTTTTCTTCAACAACATCAGCAACTGAAACATCTTTAATATCTTCAACATTTTCAGTGCTGGAGCATCATCTTCTACAGCACTGAGTCTTCATCTTCTGCAACACTCGATCACTCGATCGTCTACAGCAAAAATTGATCTCTCGATCAACAACATCATCTTGATCTTTTGATCAACAACATCATCTTGATCTTTCGATCAACAACAACATGACCTGCAACACACATGATCCAGTTACAGGATGATCAATCCATTTCACTTTAGGACATAAGTCCAAGGATGATACAATCCAACCACATTCTCGATGACAGAAGTCACCAAATCAGTTCTGGACTGAAGTCTAAGGATGATACAATCCAACCACAGTGCCAGTCCTTTTTCCTATTGGATGTGACCTAGATCAAATCTATGATTTTCCACCACAATTCTAGTCCTTTTTCATACTGGATGTGACCTAGATCAAATCTAGGATTTTCCACCACAGTTCCAGTCCTTTTTCATACTGGATGTGACCTAGATCAAATCTAGGATTTTCCACCACAGTGCCAGTCTTTTTTCATACTGGATGTGACCTGGATCAAATCTAGGATTTACCACCATAGAGCCAGTCCTTTTTCATACTGGATGTGACCTAGATCAAATCTAGGATTTACCACCACATGCATAGCCAATCCTTTTTCATACTAGATGTGACCTAGATCAAATCTAGGATTTACCACCATGGAGCCAGTCCTTTTTCATATTGGATGTGACCTAGATCCAATCTAGGATTTACCACCACATGCATAGCCAGTCCTTTTTCATACTGGATGTGACCTAGATCAAAACTAGGATTTACCACCACAGAGCCAGTCCTTTTTCATACTAGATGTGACCTAGACCAAATCTAGGATTTACCACCATAGAGCCGGTCCTTTTTCATACTGGATGTGACCTAGATCAAATCTAGGATTTACAACATCATCATCATCACATTCTTGGAGACAAGAATCTACGGATCCCTTTAGGCCATGTGTCTAGGGATGATACAATCCCACTGCAACATCATCATCATCACATTCTCGGAGACAAGAGTCTACAGATCCCTTTAGGCCATGTGTCCAGGGATGATACAATCCCATTGCAACATCATCATCATTTCTCCCCCTTTCAAGGAAGGTCCTTTCAAACCACACCAAGCTTGTCACGGAAGTACTCAAACTTCACTCGAGACAAAGGCTTAGTCAACACATCAACAACTTGCTCATTAGTGCTCACATATTGGAGATTTATAGCTCCCTTCTGTACCATATCCCATATGTAAAAATACCGTATTTCTATGTGCTTTGACTTGTCATGGAACGTTGGGTTCTCTGTCATCTTTATACAACTCTAGTTGTCACATAGAATCACTGTGGTATCCAACTCCAGGTCAAATAGACCTGACATCAACTTTCAGAGCCATATGGCTTCACAACTTAGCAGTACAAGCTGCTATATACTCTGCTTGAACTTGTGCTAAGGAAACACTGGACTGCTTCTTGCTAAACCATGAGATCATGGCGGATCCCAAACAATAACATCCACCTGAGGTGCTCTTCCTGTCTGAGACACTTCTAGCCCAATTTGCATATATATAAACATACAATCTGTAGTCATGATCTCCAACATAGTGTAGACCAAAGTTTATCGTACCTTTCAGGTACCTCATCACATTCTTTGCAGCTACCAAGTGAACACGTCTAGGCTCAACAAGATACTGACTCAAGGTGTTCACAACAAAGCATATATCTGGCATGATATTGATCAAATACATCAACGAACCAGTCATCTGTCTGTAAACTGTAGAAACCATTGTCCATCATCCCAGATCTCTACTTCACATTTTCCTTGGCTAAGGAAAAATATCATCTAATCTCAGCCATATATCTAATCACAAGAATCATGCCAAGATTCTTTAACTTTGAGATGTACTCCCTCTGAAGTGGAGTTTTCTATATCTGAGTATTGTCCTCCCTCTGTGACTGAACATCATTCACACTCTGGATTGAGTGATCTTCTACATATCTAGCCATGCCATCTCCCATCAGATGGGTCTACTGATATGAGCCTCAAGATCACTCGAACTCTATGGTGAGTTCCTTCTTGCATCCATTTGAGAGAAGCATGTCATCTGTATATGGAAACCATCTTCAACCTTGTAGCAAAGGTTGAAATCCGTATCACCCGTGGTGATCATCAAGCTTGTCAAATGACTATCGATCCTGGGTACCTGTTGAACCCGTACAAAGCCTTCTTCAATCATGTGATTCTCTTCAGATCTTGGGAGTTTGCTCGATATGTGTTAGGATATTCCTATACTCCATCATAGTCCTACTAGATTTTCAATCATTTTCATTTTCAGTATCTTAGGGTTTGCATGCACTTTTAGGGTTTGCATGCATTCTAGGGTTTGCATGCATCCTAGTCATTAGTCCCAACACCTAGCCCTCAATTAGCTAGCCTTGGAGCTTCTTCCTGATTAGTTTCATCCCTTCTAGTGCCTAGTGTGCCCTCCTTTCATCTACTGCATGAGAGAGGCGCACTTCTTCACCTACCAGTCCAGTTATGTTCAGTTAACAAGAGTTCTCTCCCTGATTTTAGGCTTGACTCACTCTTAACTGACCTTATCACTCCGATGGACCTCCAGTGTGACTAGATAACCTGTTCTTACTCCAGTTAGCTCCATGAGCGCCCTCCACTGAGCCTCATTCACTACATTAGTGCTTCCATGTGTCAGTTACACCTACCACATGTGCCAGTTACACCTACCACATTCAATTAGACTCAGTTGACTTTTGGTTGACTATTACTTGTGCATTGATGACTTCACTGATCATGAGTTGGACTCCTAGTTATGACTTGATGAGACTCCACTGATTATGGATTTTTCCATGCAGGCTAATTCGAATCACACCTAGTGTATTCAAATCCTGAGCATTGTATATTTACCTTTTACTATTCAGATTAATGTAACATGTGTAATTATTCTGCCTCTATCTGAGCTCCTTTGGATCTATGTTCTTCTGCTCTATTCTTCTTGTGTCATTCCTAAATTCTTTCATTGTGAGGTTTACATCATCTCTTTGGATCTACTGTGAGAATTTTCACATGGTATCAGAGCCATTTGAGAGTATATTCTACCTCCATTCTTGAGAGTTTTTTGCAGGTATTTCGAAGTTCCAGCAGTAGTATTAGCAGTTCACCTTTGCACTCGTTCCAGCAGTCAAGATGAGCAATTCGAATGCTCTTTCCTCTCCTATAATTCTCACTCCATACAATTACTTCGAATGGAAGGGTAAGATGAAATTACACTTGTGTAATAGACAGCTAAATAGAATGGTGTTTGAGAAAGATGCCATACCTCATACAGTTGTAGAGAGGACTAAGCATCTAAACAAAATGGATGAAGCCTTTGGATTCATATGCCTTCATATGTCTGAAGATCTACTGTTTCATGTTGAAGGATCGAAGTCTCCAAATCAGTTATGGACAAAATTGGAGAGTCTCTTTGGCAAACAAGATGGGCTAAGAGGCCACATTCTAAAAAATGAATTGGTTGCCATACAACCTAGCAATTTTGAGAGCATTCAAGAATTCTTCTCAAAATTTCACAAATTGGTTTTACAATGCAAGCACTGTGGCATCACTAAAAGTGATGAGCAATTGGTGCTCTCCATTTTGAGCAAACTTGGATCTCAATTTTTTGTCTTTGTATCTACCTTCCATTCTGGGCGAATGTCAATCCCTGGATGGAAGTTTCCCACCTTAGCAGTCTTTGCTGAAGCTCTCACTCAAGAAGATGACAAATTGATTCAAATGGGTGCCATCAAGGCCTCCAAAGATCTATCTCTTCTAGCTGGAGAAGCAAGTGGAGCGAATGCAAAAGGGAGGCAAAAAGACAAGGACAAGAAGCCTTCTAAATCCAAAAATGACAAACACAAGAGACCTAATTGCTCCTACTGCAAGAGAGAAAACCATCCCGAGAAAGCTTGCATGCACACGAAAATAAATCTACTAACCAAGCTTCTTGAACAAAACAAAATTGTTGTTCCAAAAGAAGCAAAGATGTCTGATTCTGGAAGTGGATTTAATGATTGCCATGCATTGATGGCTGGTTTTTCAAAGTCAAAATCCCTCCTCATAGATTTTGGAGCCTCCAACCACATGGTTGCCTCTGAAGAATCTTTTTCCTCTTTAGATCTCAAAGCTGGGCCTACTATTCACATGGGAGACAACTCTCAGATCTCTGCCAAAGGATTGGGTACAGTACATATGGGGCATGGTAAGTTCAAAAATGTTTTATTTGTTCCTTCTCTAACAACTAATTTGTTGTCAGTATATCAAATGACTCATACATGATCACCAAAGCAAGTAACTTTTGGTCCAAACACAGTAGAGATTACAAAGATCTCCACTGGAAATATTATAGCGAATGGGGTTGCTAATCATGCCTCTAAGGCATATAAGTTCGGACACTTCATGCCCTTCTCTCTGACTATTCCTTTAGATTCTGATCAAGATCAGAGTGAATCCTCTTCTGATGAAGAAGAAGATCAAGATTTTGATGTTGAGATCATAGTTCAAGAAGATTCAGATCCATAAACAACACATATTCTCAGCTAGATTCGAGGTCAATATGGGCTCACACAGTCCTTGCTACTACTGAGAACACAGTTGAGGATTCATCTGTTCACAGAACTACCAGACTTTAGCATCATGCCAACCTTGCATTATGCCATCTACCTCTCCATGAGAGATGCAGCATGATGATGGGGTTCTCTCTTCCATCACTTGGGAAGACTCTTGATGTTCCATTCGCTCCAGTTGCAGAAAGAATTCCTGAGAGACTTGCTTTGTCCAATACATCCTCTACACAGTGGAAGGCACATCAGAAGACTAGATCCACATATAGCACCTGTTTTGGCATCCTACAGGGGATCAACTTGTCAAGTTTTTTGCAGAAGTTTTCACTGATGAAATCTTATTTCTTTTCTGCTTAGTATGATGGTTCTATGAGTTATTTACTGTTCTTTTGAGGGGGGGTATTTTTCCCATGAGGTTTTCCCCATTTCCTCGGTTCATGGATAGTTTGTTATTGTATGGGTGACCTTTGGTCCTAGTTACCAGGGCCCGGGATGGATTAAGGGGGGCTGTTAGGATATTCCTATACTCCATCCTAGTCCTACTAGCTTTTCAGTCATTTTCATTTTCAGTCTCTTAGGGTTTGCATGCACTTTTAGGGTTTGCATGCATTCTAGGGTTTGCATGCATCCCAGTCATCAGTCCCAGCACCTAGCCCTCAGTTAGATAGCCCCCAGAGCTTCTTCCTGATCAGTTTTATCCCTTCTAGTGCCTAGTGCGCCCTCCTTTCACCTACTCCATGAGAGAGGTGCACTTCTTCACCTACCAGTCCAGTTATGTTTAGTTAACAAGAGTTCTCTCCCTAATTTTAGGCTTGACTCACTCTTAACTGACATTATCACTCCGATGGACCTCCAGTGTGACTAGATAACCTGTTCTGACTCCAGTTAGCTCCATGAGCGCCCTCCACTGAGCCTCCTTCACTACATTAGTGATTCCATGTGCTAGTTACACCTACCACATGTGCTAGTTACACCTACCACATGTGCTAGTTACACCTACCACATTCAGTTAGACTCAGTTTGACTTCTGGTTGACTATTACTTGTGCATTGATGACTTCACTGATCATGAGTTGGACTCCTAGTTATGACTTGATGACACTCCACTGATTATGGATCTGTCCATGCAGGCTAATTCGAATCACACCTAGTGTATTCGAATCCTGAGCATTGTATATTTACCTTTTACTATTCAGATTAATGTAACATGTGTAATTATTCTGCCTCTATCTGAGCTCCTTTGGATCTATGTTCTTCTGCTCTATTATTCTTCTGTCATTCCTAAATTCTTTCATTGTGAGGTTTACATCATCTCTTTGGATCTACTGTGAGCATTTTCACAATATGCACTTCTTCTTCAATTACACCATTCAAGAGAACGGTCTTGTCATCCATGGGTGTAATCTATCTCTGGAAGTGTGTCTAGCCATTGGAGCAAACATCTCATCATAATCCTCTCCCTCTTTATAAGAGAATCCTATAGCCATGAGCCTTGCTTTGTACTTCTATAGTATGTTTGATTTGTAAGTCTTCTTGTTGAAGAGTCATCACTTGTTCTTTGGAACAAGTGTTCATCATCCTTCTTTTGTAGATCATAGCACACGATCTTTCCTACAAATCAAATTCAATTACATGATTAGTAACACTTCATAATTATCAAATCATGTTGACATTTCAATGCCTCATCGGAGGCTAGCCATGTATTCAAGAGAAGGTCTAATAGAGTATGTGAAAGAGTTCCAATGAATCATATCCGAAGTATTAGAGTTGGAGAATCAGGAATGTACCATATTGTGGAATGTCGCAATCGAGCATGTGGAGAAGGTTGATTGACCAAATCCTATAGTGCATTGGAATGCAGTATCAGGAGTGTGGTATTGGAGAACCATGACATAAAATTCGACAAACGTATCCTATGGTATATTGGATCCTACCTATCGGAGATAGCTCATCGGAAGTGGGCCATCATAGTAGTCATCCGACAGAGAATGCACATAGGTTACAAAAGAGACGATAAGCGATATCCAATAGAATATCAGATCTGTACTACCAGGGAAGGCTCATCGAGAGTGGATCATTTGAGTATGATTTCAATGGAACATATTTGTCGAGTGTGATAGAGCCGATAAGCGAGGTAGGATGGGATATTGGACCCGATGTGTGTGTGTCATCGAGGATTCATGAAGCAAGGCCACATAGGGATATTTGATAAGAGAAGGACGATGTGTCAGAGCTAATGATCGGAAAGGATGTGGAATAGAGAAATAAGGATAAAATACAGAGTTGTCCACAGAGGTCATAACGTTTCTTGAGACTTAGAAAGGGTTATGGACATGACCAAGGACATTTCATAACGATATAAAAGTTGGAATATTTCCAGAGAGTCATGTAGAGAGATTCCCATCAACCAAAGGATATATTAGGATGGTCATGGATAAGAAGATTCTATTTTACTTTATTGCAATCATGCATGAACTAGTCTCTGAGGTTTTTATAATTTAATTTCTCTGGTTAAAAAAAATAATTTTGTTGCGTATATTTTTCTATGAATGGAATACTGATAGTTTGATGTGCAGTTCACACTAAGAGAGTGTGAAAAAGATCATGGCTCTAACAATTCACTTCAACATTATTTCATTGTATTTCATATAATTTGACCAAATACATTATAATTTAGAAGAATCATACCTTAAGAATTTTTTCTAATAGTATAGGCCTAATTTGGCCTTGAGGCCATTCCCTCTCTTTATAATATTATGATAGGAAGGATTATGAACTTGTCATATTGGGTATCAACCATGATGGAATCTCAACATATCAACTAGTTAGATTCTAGTAGCTCATTTGTTAGTGAGTTCCAAAAGGATGCCCTTTCCTTGATATCTTTCAAGGCACAAATTGTTGGGTAAGACAAGATTTCAACACTGTCCACAGTAGGTGGCGGGTTGGGTCAGAGCCATGATCAATCATGAAATACACTAGTTTTGGTGAGGCAAGGGGAGAGACCCCACCCTTTCCATTTGCTTGGTTATAAAAACACATTCAATGAGATAAAAATCATGGTTGTCCTTGTCAAGATACCAATAATTTTACTTTGTGCAAACACATAATATGTAAATCTGAAATCAAATTATGATTCCTCCAAACCATGTTATAGGTCCCTTGATATCCCATGATTCTACATTGACTGGAAATTGATAGTGATGTAGTCCATGTCCTCCTCATCTCCTATGTTGGCCACAATGTGGAAAGAGTTTGGAAAAATAAAACTTCTCACAATGGAATTTGAATTGAGTAATCAAAGGTACAAGTTATAGGAATTTTCAAAAATTTCCAGTGTTTGTTGTTGGCTAAGGTTTTAATAGCAAGGGCGGATATTATAACCTATCACCCCTCGAGAGGAAAGGCATGGAAAGGGCCAACAATGTATTTTTCCATAGTAAAGGTTGTAGTGTTCCTTGGCATTAACCTTTCAACAATAGAACTTTTGGTTGGATGAACCTTGGGATTCGGTACAATTTTATTACATTTTTTACCATTTGAACATGTCCTTCATTTTCACCTGCAAACAAGGTATTTTAGGATTTGCGCTACAAAGAAGGGTAGACTTAAGGGGATGGATACTTTGGATCTTCCTTTAGCAGACAATCCTAGATTCTATGTTGGGGATTTTGGCACCTACAACAAGTATTCATACCTCATACACTCTAAGAACTCTTCATCCCCAACCTTGACGTAAACAAACTCTTTAGTTTTTGGACACAATAATTCTAAGGCACACTCACTTCTAGGGTATAGGGTTAATGAAACATGAAGGATTCCAACATATAAGTTTCCCTAAGGGTGCAGAGATACACTACAGAAAATCATAAACCTTCAAGGGTAGGCCCAATATCTATGCTTATATGGGAAAGTAAAGTTGCACATATTGTTTAGTTAAAACGGATTAATCCTAGGTTGTTAACACCACTAATGGGTTTCAACATATCCAATAATTGTGAGGAATAATGGTATCATAGTAGTGAGATTCTTCCTTGAATGTAAACTAAAAAACATTAGTAAGGATATATGTAGCCATGCAACTCCCATATGTCCTTACCTCAAACCTTAATAATTGACTTAGGTAGAATCTATCCCACAAAACACTTGAACAACACATGATGTTTAAATTTATTATAAACACCAATGCTCATCGAGAGAAAATTGTCCATACGGGTTTCATTGGATGGAATTTCATACCTCATGCTTTCTTAACACCATCAATGGAACTATCTAATGGACAATAGTTCATTTACTGAGGAATACCCAACATAAGAAGGATAATAGGTTGAAATCCATATAGGATCAATAATATATATTTAATAATGAATAAGATTGATAGAATGTTACAATGTCATATGACTATATACTTACATGCATTGACTAGTCGTGATGGTTGATAGGTTATGTCCCTTGGTTAGGTCATGTCCTTTAGTTAATTTGTGTCATTTAATTTATTATCATAATTATTTGATGATTGTGTGTGTGTGTGTGTGTGTTACATTGCCTATCCCTTCAAGATGCTTTGTCCTCAAAGCATTTTCTAGAAAAGCTTATGTCCTTTTTGGCTTGTAATGCCTTCTTATCATTTTCTATTCTTGAAGATGTGATGGTTGGTGACATGATACAATATGAGTTATGAAGTGATCCATATTTATGTGAGAACAAAATTAAAGAGCATGTATATATTCACATACACGTGTATATTTCAAGAAACACAGTGATACAGTAAACTCATATTCTTTTAAAATGAATGAAACATAACAAACTGTAAAATAAAAGCATCTATAATGGTGGTAGTTATATCTTTGTGAAGAGATGTGGAGGATACATTCATTTGTGCCAAGTTGAATACAAAAAGAGGCCAAAATGGCCTATTTATCATAAGCACTAGGGAAGGAACCCTAAACATCCAAAAACCTAACCCTAGAAGATAAACAGTCATAAAGTTTGCAACCCCAAGGTGGTTAGTTGAACAATCAACTTCCCGAGGTCATAACTTTTGCATACGATCTTCGTTTGGGATGCTCTATAGACCATTGGAAATTTCTATCTGGTCTCTACAAATTACGACTAGGGCCAATGTTTATTCTGATAATTGCCCCCCGAATCTCCAAAAAATGTTGTTTGGGACCTCAAAACGGCCCTGGAAGTTCAGGACCCGAAAAATCACAGAAAGATTACTAGAAAATTGCCGAAATGGAAAAATATCTTGAGCCAGTGGAATAGGTAGGTGGCCACCTATATCCATCTGGATCAGTCCTCCCCCCTTAGGAAGCAATGGTCTCCATTGCGTTGAGTTCCCCCATCAAATGGAGAAACTTCTACTGAACTTGACTACTGGTGAGCCACTTGCCTTGGTGGAGTAGTTGCCTTGCTTTGACAACCCGATATAGTTGAATCCTTTGTTGGCGGGTGCCCTTAACATGCGTGTCCATGATACGATCATTTGTTTCCTATTCCATGTAGTTAGGGTTAATCTCTGTAGGTGTAAATTGTTCTACTACCTCTGATGTGTTAAGCAATGGTGGAAAATATGGGTAAAGGAGCTCCACATTGAATACTGGGTGCAAGCCAAGGAATGGAGGAATGATTAATTCGAAGGCATTCTCCTCGAATACCTTGGTGATGGTGTACGACCCATATTGGAGTGTGAAAATCTTGCGATGGGGTCTTGTGAGCCTCTCTTTTTGTAAATGCAACCAAACCTTATCACCCACCTGGAACTTGTGTGGAACCTGATATTGGTCATGTCGTTGCTTGTACTTATTATTGGATTTTTCCAAAATGTCATGGGCCCATTGGAGGATGTGCTAGATTCGTTCAACAAATATGGTGGCCTTATTAGCCTCAATCTGAGCATGGGAAAATCCCTCCCGTGTGGATGCAATGGGAAGAGATATATGAATTAGGTCCAATGGTTGGAACCCTAGGCACACTTGAAAAGGGATGTGGCTGGTAGAGCTATGAAGGGATCTATTATAGCTATGTTGAACATATGAAAGGATCTCATCCCATGTGCATGGATGTTTAGAATTGTACATTCTTAGAATGTGCACAATCATTTGGTTGACTACCTCTACTTGTCCATCGATCTAGGGGTGGAAGGAAGTCGATTTGGTGAGCTTGGTATCCATCAATTCCCATAGGATGGACCAGAAGGTGCTTAGGAACCTATTGTCCCAATCTGAAATGATAGTCTGTGGAAGCCCGAAATGAACCCAAACATGCTCGAAGAAGAGCTTAGCAATGGCTTCGGCAGAGATGCTCTTCTTGCAAGCTCTCAGAATGGCCATCTTAGAGAAGCGATCCATGACCAAAAACACTCGGTCATTACCATGCTTGGTGTAAGGTATTCTTGACATGTAATCCATGGATATGGATTCCCATGGCCCATTGGGAGTAGGTAGAGGCCCTACAAAACCCCTGCTTCTTGATGGCAGGTTTCATGATGGTGGAGGCAGTGCATGATCTGATTATCAACCAAAATCTTGTCAAAGCTTGGGCCAATAAAAATACTTCTGCAATACCACCATTATATTTTTGGTTCCAAAGTACCCTACCACTCGAGTGTAATATGCTTCCTAAATAAGATCCGCACACTCGCTTGAAGGAACACCGATATGGACTAGGTGGAATATCAATCCTTCCTAGAGATGAAAGTCTACCGCTGGTGTTACCGCACTTAAGGCTTGATAGATGGAAGAAAATTCATGATCACTGTCATATAGTTGAGGCCACCCATAGGTTTCGTGGCCACAAGAGTTGAGAACCATTATCAATGCTGCTACTGGAGTTCAACTAAGGCAATCAACGACTCGATTTGTGTTGCCCTTCTTATATTTAATGTTAATTTGGAATTACTGGAAGTAGGTGGACCAATTTTGGTGGTGGTCATTCTATAACTTGGGTTTGCATGAACTGCAGGGGCTTGTGATCAGTGTGGATGACCGTCTCTTTTCCTAGGATGTAATGCTTCCATTGGAGGCAGGATAGGACACTGGAATACATTTCCTTGTCATAGGTGAGGTAATTTTGGGTTGTATTTGAAAGCATATCACTATCATATGCCACTGGAGGTCCATGCTAAGTTAGGACTGCACCGACAACATAGTCTGAAGCATCTGTCTCAATATCAAAGGGTCATTGCAGATCTAGTAAGGTAAGGACTAGAGCCAAACATAAGCATTGATTCAACTATTCAAATGATTGTTGTTGTTGCTTGGACTAGACAAACTTAGACTTAGATATCCATTTGGTCATCTAGCTAAGGGACCAAGCAATATTAGAGAAGACCAACACAAATATGCGATAGAAGTTGGCAAGGACCAGGAAGTTCGAAGCTCTGTGAGGGTTGTCGGGGTCGGCCGATCATGAATGGCTTGGATCTTTGCAAGATCCACATGCACACTGTTGTAGTCCCGTGGGTCACGAGGTTACCAGAGATACATTATATATTATAAACAAGCATGCATAGTGATTTAGATATAAGAGAAAAGAGACCAATAGAGAGACAAAAGCACAAGCCTTTATTACCAGCAAGAGCAGAATGCTACATAGAACATATCTTAGTTAACCAGTACACTGGCTCAACAGCCTATATATATATGTTTGCATTCAATTATATAACTGTATTGTTGGCACAACCGACCGACATAGCCCGAATGGTCGACACAACTTATCGACTTACATTGCAAATGGTCGGGTGGAGGGCCTAGTTGACAGGACAACTTAGGCTCCTCCAACATCTCTCCCACCTCAAAATATTTCTTCGTCTCGAAGAAATGAGGAGATGTAAAATAACTGAACAAAATATGGATGATTGTGCTGTTACTGTTATTCATGACTGGAAGTGGTCGTTGCTTTTTGTTGTGCACAGACCTGAACAATTGCTTCAGCCGAGACAGATAGGTGGTGCTGAAAATCCTCCCAATGGCGCAGCGAGTTTTGGATGTCAATGGTAAGTGTTGTCAGGCTCGATAAGTCAATCATATTTTCCTGTGTTGTCTTGCCCTACAGATGAATTAAGTCGAGAACAAATAACTCAATTTTCTCATTGGAACCTGTAAGCAGGGTTTGGAGATGTGGTTGGAGTTGTTCCACTTTGAAGAGGTTGTTTCAGGCTTGGCTCAACCACTTCTCTTCACTTTTTTCTAATTTCTCCAATTTCCTATTTTCTATCACAATTTGATCTTCAATGGTTCTGCCCATGGTGTTGTCAACTACTCGGTGTTGCTGATGAAGATTATCAATCAATTCACGCGTCACCCACATTTCTGTGAATACATTGCCATAATGTGTGTACCAATTGCGGAGAACATCAATGACTGTACCTGCTTGGTCATTGTACTGGCTGAGTTGATCATATGCTGAGTTGAATGCTTCATATTGTGCATACATCATAGACGTTATTACTATTTCCTGTTCCTGTCGGTCCCTGATGAGCTCCTCGTGCAATGTCGACACGATAGATTTGAACAATTGGAAAGCTTTATCAAGTGTGCTAATCATGTCGGAGCTGGTTGGAAGAGGGATGACTTGTTGCGCTAAGTCTTGACACTTAGCAAAAAATACCTTTTGGTCCTCCTCTAACCGGTGAATGTGATCTTCGGCTTCTAGTCATTTATGTCGTTGTTCTCAATTAATTGCATCAGTCAGTAAGTCGAGCTCTGCTTGTGTTGCTTGTTGTGGCTTGTATGTCGAGATGGGCCCGAATTGGTCGAGATGTACAGATAAGCGACCCAGCTGAGAGATATGATGTAGATGTTGTTGTTGTTGCTAAAGGTCTTTGTCTTGGCGCCGTTTGTATTTACACTGCTTCTTCTTAGACTTTCCCTGAGATTTTGGAGCCTCTAATTGTTGTTCTGACTCTTTTCGTGTCTCGGCTGCTTCGGCTGGGTGTTGTGCCTCTACTTGTGATTCGGCAATGGTTTGTTCTGCTTGTATTAAGTTGCTTGGTACGGCTGTTGTATTTGTCGGGAGTGCTTCATTAGCTACTGCTTGAATGTCTTGTGCTGTTGGCTCGACGGCTGCTTTAGTGGTTTGTGCTGCTGTTTCGGCTGTTGCTTTCGATATTTCTTGAAATGGTGTTTCTTGTTCTTGAATTGCTTCAGATGTTGTAGTGGTCCTGTCGGCAGGGGTAGGTGAAAACACATTAATAACTAGTGTGTCTTCGACTAGGGGAGGAGGGATAGGAAGGGGGCTGCCAGACGGTTCCGAATTGATGACAGGAGACAAGACTTCTGGTGTTAATGGTTCGACTAAATCCAATATTTCAAGATCTGGGGACTGTTTTGGTGGATTGACGATAGGTCGGGGAGGTGAATGGGCTTCCATCGACGGGTTGACTGGAAAAGGGATAAACTTTGAGGTTTCTTGGGCAATAATAAGACTATTGGGGTCAAGATTACACTGAAGATGAGTATGACGCATACCAATTGCTTTTGGTGCTAAGGTATCCGGGGGTTTCAATAGTTTAGTTGGGTTAGCACCTGGAGGGGCAGAATCAGTTGGTGGGCTATTGTCAATGAAGACAGGTTTCTTAGTCACTAAGTCTCGCCATTGTGGAAAGATAGAGGTAAGTCGGGATATGAACTGAGTAAAGTCGTGATCGGTTGGAAATGTTTGGCGAAGGGGAAGAGGAAGGGATTGTACAAGATTTGAAATTTGAGGTGTTGCTGAAGGTGCAAGTAGAGTACTTACCAAAGGTGTAGAGAAAACAGTGTCCTCCGTCACAATGGTCAGAGACATTGGAGGTGAACTTACGGTCAAGTCGATAGAATGCTCGATCATAAGCTGAAATTTATTTTTGGGTTGTGGTCGGCTACGATCTTGCTCATCCTCCAAAAATTTCTTGAACTGCTTGTTGACTGGCACTTTGTTCTTAGTTGCATCTTCTAGAATTTTTGTTGCACCGTCGAAAAGTTCTATTTCGTCTTCCTCTATCGGCTCCTAGATGATCATTTTTCTTTTTCCCTTCCCATGTAGTTGTACATTCCTTGCTTGTTGATCTTTCAATAACTCATCGGCCATCTATTGACTGTTGTCCCTCGTCAAAGCGTATTCTGGATTGTCGGTCTGGGTTTATTCATCTGACTGTTCGACTATATCCGGAGGGTCTTGGTGAGGTGTAAGAGTAAGTGCTATAGGTTGTGGCGCAGCCACAGGTTCAGCTTCAAATGCAAAGTTGTTCATGTATAGATGACTTTCATACTCTTCCTCTTTTTCTGCATCTGTTAGAGGTTCGAATATGGGAATGCCGACCTCTCGTGCCTTAATAGGAATTGTCAGTTTTGTGTTGGATTTCCTGCTGATCTCATTGAAGATTTTGTCGATCGAAGGGTAATAGTCGAGAGCTTGTGCGGTGCTAGCTATGCCTTGTAGGTGCGAGACCGATGTGTGATCTAGCGCAAGTTGGATGTGCGTCGATGGAGGCAGAATTTGTCGAACATTCTGGGGTACTCTCCATCTGGTCGACTAAATTTTTAGGTTTTGGAACCAGAGTTCTAGCCAAATCTTCATTGTTCTAGGACCTAGTCGACTTCCCCCATGTGTAAAACACCAGAAGTTTTGCATTAACACAGGTCTTTCTTGAGAAAAGTATTTATTTCATGTTGGTCTGAGATGCGTCATGGCAATCCAGATAATTAAAGATGGGTACTGAATGGCCGCTCTGTCATCCTAACACTTGAAGCATATCGTCCAGATAATTTCGGCTAAGTAGTCAGCCCAGTTGTATATTTTTTTTGTTTACTACCATGTTTAACACAACCTCTAGCATTTCAATTTTTAAATCCGAACTGCGACCGAAACTTGACAAAACGGTCGAAACGATTCAGGAAACTATCTTATAATTTTCAAATTTGATTTGACTTACTACTAATCCTCAAGAATTTTTTCCAGATGGGTGCTTTGTAAATTCTTTAATCAGTTCTGGCTTCTGTCGAATGGGTACATCTGCACCTTTATTTGACAATCCTGTAATCATGTTGATAAGCGCACCATTTATTTCAACCGGAGTATCGAAATAAAATTTTCCATCGTGATATCTGCTAACTATGAATTGGGAAATAATATCCTTAAGTCCACCAAACGGTTCGAGCAGAGGTGCTTGCATGTAATGCAGAACTGTAGAAGTTCGTAGTCTTTGGGCTTCATCTCTCCAAAGGCCTTCTGCATCCTCTCCTCAAGCTAGAATATCTTTCCAAGTTCTTCACCAATGTGATTCTGGTACTTTAGCATTTCGAACCTGCTGCAAGCGGGTTTCAAATAGGGATTGATCCTTCTCCAACTCACGGACTTTGGCTGTGACTGAGCGAGTTTTTGCCTGAAATTTCTTGGGCGCCATGGCTTCTGTGCAATTCTCAGGATCCCAGAGGTTTGCCAGTATTTTTTAAGTCTAGTTCTCAAGTTCTTGGCAAAAGAGTATCTAAGAATCCTCGAGCTTGGGGTTTAAAGAGGATGAATTTGGCACGTGTGACTGCGAAGTAGATGGCTGTATTAAAGACTGATTTGACAAGGGATTTAATTTTGATTGACAGGCTATTCGTCCCTCATCAAGTGCATGTCATTTTTTCTCATCTACTGGTCGGCCCTCCTGACTACTTTTTGCTGCTACATTTATGTCAGGGGGTTGTCGTCTTCTATCTTTTTTCTGATCATGTCGGCTATGGCTATGATGTCGAGTCTGAGGAATATGGTCTTCTCTTCTTCGGTTGTCTCTATACTCATGGTGCCTATAGTGTCGACAGACATGCACTAGTCTTCTTTCTTGTCGATCCTTGCTCTTATCAGCTTTACTCGTCCAGTCCTTAGTCATTATGAATGTGATATGGAATGTTGTTTAGGGAGATTGATTATAATGCTTCTCTCTTTCAATTATTTGTAACCATTTTTTTTTTTAAATGCTCATTACTTGTACCGCTTTAGCCGAGCGCCATTTACAAGTTTGTTGAAAACACTACCTTGTAATGTTTTCAGTTGGACTGAACCGTTGGTGTTTATCACTTCCATAATATAGGGCCCCATCCACTCCATGTGCAAATTTTTTGGTTTTCCTTTTACGCGGCTATTATAAAGCAATGCCAAGTCACCAACTGGCAGATTCTTTCGTTTGATGTTTCTATCATGCCATGCTTTCTATTGTTGTTTCTTGATTTGTTGATGTTCCATTGCTATTTGTCGATTCTCGTCAAGTTTCGACAGTTGTAATAGGCACTCTTGTCGTGCATCTTTGACATCAATGTGTAATACTGTTGTGATTGTCGGGGTTTGTCGTCGGAATTGCAGCGGAACGACTGCTTCTTGCCCATAGACAAGTGAAAAAGGTGTTTGACCCATCGTTCTTTTGTACGTTGTTCTGTATGCCCAAAGAATAACAGGTGCTTTATCATCCCAGTCATCCTTCTCCATGTTGCACACTTTCATCAGTCCTCTTGTGAGTGTTTTGTTAAATGATTCCACGACGCCATTAGATTGTGGATGATATGCAGTGCTTATTCTATGATCAATTGCAAACTCTTTTGTTAATGCAGAAATATTTTTGCAGACAAAATGCGTACCTTGGTCGTTGAGTAAAGTAAGTGGGCATCTGAAGCGGATAATGATGTTTTCATAGATGAATTTGGCAGCAACTTCTCTAGAACATGTCTCGACCGGTTCTGCCTCTACCCATTTGGTGACAAATTCTACAACAGTGATGATATAACGTGCACTTGTCCCTCTGTCAATAACTATAAATGGTCCAATAAAATCAATTGCCCTGATTTCGAATGTTCGGCTCGGATTAATTGGAACCAAGGGCATTTCTGTATTAGGCAGCGGT
Organism: Larix kaempferi; assembly: GCA_027924585.1. NCBI lineage: Eukaryota > Viridiplantae > Streptophyta > Pinopsida > Pinales > Pinaceae > Larix > Larix kaempferi. The sequence continues at coordinate 8,607,477 of BSBM01000592.1, read as the reverse complement.
CGTCCCATACATTGACATCTATCACATTTAGTTACAAATTCTCGACAGTCTTTATGAACTATCGACCACCAGATTCTAGCTTGCAGAATCTTCCTTGTGATTATATTTGCGTGATAATGTCCTCCTGTCAGTCTGTAGTGTGCTTCTGAAAGTATGCTCTATCGCTCATGCTCAAGTGCACACCGCCGTAACACATCATATAAGCCAATTTTGTAGAGGAATCCATTAATGATGGTATAAGGTGCAGCTTTCATAGCAAGAATCTTCCTCTTCTTCTTAGTCATTCCTTCAGGAGCTTATCCATCCTTGAGAAATTGTGCAATTTCTGCCAGTTCTGAGGGTACAACTTCAATTTGAAACAAATGTGCATCTGGCAAATCATCTTCAATACATGTCGGTTCCTCTCTGGTGTCGACTCTAGATAAGTGGTCTGGCCCGACATTAGCCTTTCCCAGTCGGATTCTTAACTCAAATTCAAATTCCTGAAATAGTAGAAGCCAATGACACAACCTCCCATGGTGCAATGGCTTATTGACTAGATACTTCAAAGCTTGATGATTTGTGTAGAATATGAAGGGGTTTGCCAGTAAGTAGTGACGGTATTTTTGTAATGCAAATACCATACATAATGCTTCTCTTTCTGTAGTAGAATAATTTCCTTCAGCCCTGTTCAGCTTCTGGCTGCTAAAAGAATTAGGATAGTCCATTTCGTCTTCTCTAGGTTGTGTTAAAATAACACCGATTGTTATTCTAGATGCATCGATATGAACACGAAATTTCACTGACCAATTTGGGAACCAGAGGATGGGCGCTTCGACGAGTTTTCTCTTCAATATGTCGAATGAAGTTTTGGATTTCTCCGTCCACCTGTACTCTTGATTTTCTTTCAACAACTCTTCGAGAGGACAGGTCATGTCAGAGTAGTGTCTGATGAACTTTCTGTAATACCCTGTATGACCCAACAGGATTCGCACTTGCTTTGGATTGACTGGTGGTTTTAGCTCGAGAATAATTTTTATTTTTGCATAATCGACCTTGATTCCTTCTTTACATACTATGTGGCCCAACAATACACCGATAGGAGTCACAAAAATGCACTTTTTTTTATGTTCAACGACAATTGAATCTGCCGACAATGCTCCAGCATCAGTAGAAGCCATTTACAATGATCTCTTAACATTGAATAGATTGTCCAGTCGTCAAAATAGACATCCATGGTTTTGTAGATATAATCTTGAAAAGCCTTGACGAAAATACGGGAAAAGACCACTGGTGCATTCTTCAGACCAAAAGGCATGAATTTATATGTGAATGACCCAAATTCACATACGAATGTAGTCTTTTCCGATATTCTTTCGCAATAGGTACTTCATTGTACCCAAAGAATCCATCCGTAAATGAATAACACTCATGCCTTGCAACTTCATTAATAATCTCATCTGCGAAAGGAGTTGGAAAGGGGTCGGTAAGTGTTACCTTGTCCAATTCACGGAAATCGACACAAATCCTCAGTCGTGTCGGGTCGTGCTTCTTTGGTTGAACAACCATCAGGCTCACCCACTCTGACTAGTCGATAGGATATATAATCCCGACTTCGAGCATACTATTGATCTCTTTTTTAACAATGTCTTTATACTTGTGTGCAAGCTTGTAGGGCCTTTTCTTCACTGGTTTGGCATCTGGTTTGATATTGATTTTCATTTCACTCATCTCCTGCAAAGTCCTTTTAGATCTCTATAATCGCGGGAAAATATATCCTGAAATTATTTGAGGAGGCTGGTGATATCTGCAGTCTGTTCTTCCTTCCAGTAGTCGCCAATTCTTGCCATCTTTGGTCGACCATCATTTGAGTTATCCACTTATTTTGTTTTGACCTTTGCATCCATCCACTCTAGAGCACGGTTGTCATTTATTGTTCTTTAGCCTTCTTTTATTTGTGTCAATGCAGGTGGAAATTTCTTTTCCGATAATATTTCGGGGTCATCTTTCTCGACAATCTCCATGCTAAAGACTATTTTGACAGGCTATTTGACAGGCTTCGATGAGATGGGGTGATCTTGTATCCATTGAAAACTTTTCCCGACTGACTTCTTTGTTTCTAAGATTAGTCATGTAGAATGTTGGATTTACTTCGACGTTATGTTATGACAGGTAGTTGATCGCCGAGCAGTTTGCTTCTTTTCAACAGATGCTATATTTTCTGTCGGCTGCAAAAACTCTTTGATATGGTTGCTTGCTTCAACCAACTTCTCCTCCTTTGGTGAAAACTGGAAATCATGAATGAAGTTTTATTTCAAATATTTCCATGTGAATGTTTTTCCTCTAGCCTCTTCCATCTTGTACCATTTATTGGGTAAATCATCCAGTGTGCTGGGGAAGAGGTGTGGTCACGCCCTTTCGTCTTTGTAACCCAGTTTTCGCCATTCTTTTTCACATTGGTCGAAATGAACCTCAGTATTTTTTCCCTGGGTGAACATAGGGATGTTTTCCTGACCCGTCAGTTTCTTTCCTCCAAATCTTTCTACAAAAAATGTCAACACGTTGGTCCAGGTTTGGAGTCTCGATTGGTGGGTATCCCACCATCTCGCAACTTTCCCAGTGAAAGTCTCAACCAGAATTTGTAGTCTACCTTGCTCTCCGACATGTTTTGAAACTTGTTCGACATGTGCTGCTGGGGAGTCACGTTCCTTGTATCTCAACACCAGATTAAATGTCTGTTCATTTTTGGCTGGTGCAAGAGTCGGGTATTCTCGAATTTTTTGCTCAAATATTCTTGGAGCGGTCGAGATTGAGAGACATTTCTTTACTTGATTTTTTGAGATGGCTTCCATCGTCCAACATTCTTTTGCATGAAGATCGTAATTCTCTACTTGTCAGTCGTAAAGCTCTGCGTCAGAATTATATCTGATCGAAACAGGGTCTCCAAAGTGAAGCTCTCCTTGAGAATTTGGTTCAACATGATCTTCGTTATTATCTATTCGATAGAGCTATCGAATATCATTATCTTCTTCCATAGGTTCTGACCAAGGTTCTCCCTAATATGAGAAGATTGGTACAATAACCTTCTGACCATTTCCTTTTATCTTGATGCGCCCTTTATCTAATGAAATCGAAGCCTTCATCTTTCTCCCCCAAGGTCGACCGACCAAGGCTAGGAAAGAACTTGCATCATCTTTAGGATTAATGATTTCAAAATCAACTTTTGTTGAGATGCCTTTGATAGATGTTTCAACTCCCTTCCACACTCCGATTGGCTCAATGAGTCCTTAATCCGCGAGCTCAAGATAAATACCTGATTCCTGCAACTGTGGTCGACTGAGTTTGTCCCAAGTATCATGAGTCATGATATTGACTTGGGAACCGAAATCCAGTACGACTTGGTGTACATGGTAGCCATTTATGTCGAGGTCGACAAGAGGGTCAGCATCATTTTTTTCTTTTTGATTAAGTCGACAAATGTTTTTGGTTTGTCTTTGCACGACATGTTTATGCTTGACTTTATGCAACAAGTCGATTAAATTTCCTATAGCTTCATCATTTGTGATTAGATTGAACAATTCATTTAGTGCTTCTTGTCGATTTTCTGTAGTGTCTTCATGGGCTGCCAATTCTGAAAATATGTCGGATGCATTTTTAAACACTGACTTTGTTTAGCCGGATTTGGATAATCCTCTTTAGTTACTATCTTACTTATCTGTGGTCTATCTGGACCAATATGGGTACCTTGTCGAGTAACAATTTGCAAATTTTTGTTCGAAGCACATCATATTTAGGTACACAAGACAAGACATGAACATTGTTTTTATTATTGATTTTTGCAATCATGATAGGGCAATCCTCTAAAAATTGATTGCCTACCCCACATTTTGTACAAAACTTTAGATCGGCTCTTTCTTTGTATGGGAATTATTCATGCCGATGATCTTCACTAAGACATGTAAAACATAGACCAGGTCGATTGGATCGGATACCACAACCACCACCGCCACGACCGCGACCTTGGTATCCTCCACGCCTGTTATAGCCGTCATATCGTCGATCATATATGCGGTCATCATATCTGGGATATCTATCATTTATGTTCTGGTTATACTGGTCATTTCTTCCATCATTTCTGTCAAATCTGTCATTTCTTATGTTTCTGTCGTTATGCTGCTCGACGGAATTTGTTTGGTACACTGCATGGTAGTTTTGTCGATTCTTCAAAGTCAGATGGCATTCATCAATCGAATGAGTCCCGACTTCGCATATCTAGCACCATTTTGCTTTCTTATTCTTTAGATTGTATGCGAAATCATTCATTGAATGTAAGTCATATTCTTTACATAGATCAGAAAAGCATCTGGTTTGAATAAGTCTAACATCTTGCGTCGATCCTCAATTCGACAAGAATATTTAGTATGCCCTGCAGTCAAACACGTTGTACACCATAACTCTGGTCCTTTCAAATTCATGCTTCGGATGGCCTGATCCATACTGTCGAGGCGTTCATCGACATGTCTGTCAATGGATACCAAGGGATATTCATCATCCATTTCAATATCCAAAGCTCTTGATAAGGCGTCTTCATATGAAGTGACATTCTGTCGACGAACATGTACTCTGATTTTTCTTATAAGGCCAACGATGAACCATTTGATGATGAGTTTGTCTTCAATTTCATAGTCGATCTGGATCAAGAGGTCTTTAAATCTCTTATCATACTATTTGATAGTTTCTGTCAGTTTCTGGACCGTCGTCTTCAATTTTTTCGCAGCCAAATATGTTGCATCCTCTGTTTTAAGGAATGATAAGAAACTTTGCATGATTTGTGCTTTTGTTGAGTTTAGTGTTTTAGCAATGTATCCCATGTACCAAGTTAATGTTATTTTCCTCAAAGAGCCAACTGGCATTCTTTGCTGGTGAGTTGATTGGTTGTCCATGTCGACTCGCACACAAACTAGTGTATGCTTGGGTCTTCGTCACCTTCATAAAATGGAAGATGTGCCATTGAGTGCGACATGTCTGCTTCTATTTAAATTTCAGAATTAGATGGTGGTGTTGGTGGGTTATTACCGGAATCAGACTTAGGTGCTTCTTTAGCTTTGACAGTTACTAATGCTAGCTGCTTATCCAGGAAGGTTTCCTTGCCTTCAGTATCAGTGTCTCGAACTTCTTCTGTTTCGCTGGGTCTTGGGATTTTGTCTTCTTCTACTGCTTCTGTCGAAATCCATACAAAGTTCTGCTCGAATGGGATTTTGTTACTTCTTGGATTATTTGAAGTACTCAATGAGTCACTCAAGTATGGTATTGGCAAGGGAGGTGCTTCTTCATGTTCTGAGTACATTAGATGAAAAATTCTATTTGAAAATTCGGGCTGAAAAGTCACCCAATTTCCTTCCTCAGGTCGATGAATCAACAATATGTCGACTTCATCACCTTCTTCATTACGACGACTCCAAATTTTTGAATGGCCAGCATGAAGACCAAGATTTTCTTAAACAATCTCTTTCACTCATACACTTTGCATTAGATGAAATGGAGAAGGGGGTGTTAACCTCTCGAGTATCTGAACTTGGAGAGCACTACCACGCTCTATCCACAAGTCCTTATCCATCGGCGATAGTTTTTCATCGACGCCCCAATCATCGCGGGCTCGAATCAACTCTAGCATATTTCCTTCTTCATCTATCGTGACACCTGATCCTCGCTTCTTCCGGAGCGCATTTGCATGCTCCCTTAGCTCTTCGCGTCGCTGTCTCATTTTTTCTCTTTCAATTTTTTGGATGTCCGGAGTGATTTTGTGACTAATGGTTCTGTCTTTGTCGGATCTATTGGGTCCTCCACTGCTTGTCATGTCGCCTTGTCATATGTCACCTTTCATCAATTTCGGTACATCAGAACATGTTTCACCACCCCCCCAATGTCGTCCCCAAGCTTTCTAGACGACTGGCGAAATGCAGGCCGTCATTTGTTCAAAAAGAATTCCCATTCACGCTCTTTCATGAATATTTCCCACTGACGTTCTTTCTCCTCCCAGTTAGAGTTCGGAAGGGGTGGGAGCAGCAATGGTTGTGTCTCAACAATGCGCGCAGCGCCTTTGTCGATCAAAAATTTGAACAATAACGTTGGCAGGGAACACAAGAATTGGTCAGCTAGCTCGATGAAGAACTTTTTTCTGATTTTGTCCATAGATACATGCTCTTCGATCGCTTGCTCTTCACAAAATTCATCCGCAATCATTTTGTACCATTTCGATAGATTTGTACGTCCTCCGTTGATCAACTTCGACAACAGCTTTCGCTCTTCTTCATCGGCTAGTCTTTTCATCTAACAGCTTTTTCAGGGCGGACAACACGGACTCTAAAAAATTTTCATGGGTCTCTAAGAAGAATCTTTCCCTCGCTTGAATAATCGTCAGCTTGTTCCGTTGCGCATAATTCTTCAGGTAGTTCGCGATTTTCTTCTCCCACCAGTCCTTAATCTCCTACCCTGAAATCATATGTCATGTTGTTAATTTTGAATGCATCACCTGACAATGGAACCAGTGTTGTAGTCTCGCGGATCACGAGGTTACCAAAGATACATTATATATTATAAACAAGCATGCACAGTGATTTGGATACAAGAGACAAGAGACCAATAGAGAGAGACAAGCACAAGCCTTTATTACCAACAAGAGCAGAACGCTACACAGAACAGATCTTAGTTAACCAGTACACTCGCTCAACAGCATATATATATATATATGTTTACATTCAGTTATATAATTGTATTGCTGGCGTAACCGACCGACATAGCCCGACTGGTTGACACAACTTGTCGACTTACATTGCAAATGGTCGAGCGGAGGGCCTAGTCGACAGGACGACTTAGGCTCCTCCAACACACACCATGTTCATCCATGATGTATCCTAGATACTGAACCCTCTCCATGCCAAATGAGCACTTCTCTAGATTGGTGTATAACTTGTGCTGTTGTAGGGTGCTGAGGACCTGGTGGATATGATGCAAATGTTCTTCCCATGTTTTGATGTAGATGAGGATATCATCTAGATATACAACCATAAAATAATTGGTGAATGGACATAGAATATCATCCATCATCCTCATGAAGGTTTCTGGAGCATTAGTCAAGCCAAGGCATGACCAACCACTCAAAAAGGCCTTCCCAATATCTGAATGCAGCCTTCCAGACATCGGCCTATTCAATTAGCACTTGATGATAGCCAGACTTCAGATAAATATTACTGAAATATCTGGCACCCTTGAGATGGTCAAGAAGGTCGTATATCCAGGGAATGGGATACTGATTCCGAATTGTGATCTTGTTTAGAGCTCAATAGTCAATACAGAGTTTCCATGTCCCATCTTTCTTTCGTACCAAATTGGGCTCCCACAAGGTGAGGAGCTGGGTTGAATGTGCCCATTTTCGATTAATTATTGAATCTCGTGTTTGATTTCTTCATTTTCCATGAGGGAATTCCTGTATACTAGCCCATTCAGTAAAGGCGCCCTAGGGATCAAATCAATTGAATGCTTGACCTAGCAATGTAATATCACCTCGGTAGGTGTGGTGAATATGTCTCGGTATTCTTCCACTATCTTGTCCACCTGCTTCTGCTGCGTGGACAGACCCTGTGTAGAGGTGGTTTTCATTGTTGTTATCTTTCATTCACCTTTAGAATGAATCATAAAGTGGACGAATTTCCTTGTCCGGGAGATTAATTTCTTGCATTGCTTAGTTGTGATGAGAGACACCACAATAGTGGGAATTGTCTCTGGTATCCTATAGAGTTTCTTTCCCAAAGTAATGATGACACTATGAGGTTGAGACTCATACATAACATGACATTTAAACATATATGGTTGTCCTAAAAGAACATCACAAACTTCAAGTGGGGAAACATCACACATTACCTTGTCTTTGAAGGGCTCGATGTCGTAGGATATAAAACATTGTTGACTGATGCAGATGTCTCGTCCCTGGATCATTCAACTGATGTTGTATGTTTAGGGGTGGGGAACCGCTGGAAGTTTCAATCTTTTGATGACCTCGACCGAGGTGAGGTACTTCTATGTACCACTGTCAACAATGAAATGTAGCGGATTCCCTTGCACCCAAAGTTATGAATGGAAGAGGTGCTCCCCTTCCTATGGCTCCTCCGATTCTTATGGTTGGATCTTTGTGGTTGAAATGGTGGCACTAGGTTCCACATCAATCATCCACTTTTCCTTTTCTTGCTTTGAATCAGAGTCTGAGCTAGAGTTCGGTTCCGTGGATTTTTTCTCAGCCAACAACGATTGTTTTGAGCAACATTCATCAATGTTGTGCCAGGGGATTTTGTGGAACTCACACCACTTGTTGGTGTCCTTCTTCGATTTCCTGTTACCCTTCTTTTCTCGCAGTTTGGGAGAGTTGTTAGGATTTTGGTCATCCTTTCCTTATCCTCTACTTTGTGATTTAGGTCTACCTTTTCTAGGATTCTGCTACTATTGATTTGCAAACCCAAATTCTTGCTTATTCTTTTTCTTAAATTTTTGCTCGATCTTGACAACGTACCAATAAGAAACTCTCAGTGACGATATATCCAGGAAATCAATCTATGTTTGAATTTGTACCTATGTAGGACACTGTGGTACTTTAGGACCAAGTGCCATTCGGAGTCTCTAATACCCAATTTTGAGCACATGGTATGGAATATGTTGGTAAAATCCAACATTGTTTGCTCTCTTTCCTAGCGCAAAGTCATCCACCTAGTGTACTCATCATCATATTTTTTCACAGGGTATAATTCCACCTTGACAACATCGAAAAAATCCTCCCAAGTGGGTTATGTCCTAAATATTTTAGATGCATCCCTTGCATGCCTCTCGCAATACCCACCCATCAATCTTTAATATGGGGGAGGTATTTAAGGAGCGCGAAGGTGATCGTTTCACTGTCAAAAATTGTATTTAACAAAGAAGTAACCCTTTAATAGACTTAACCATTTATAGAAAGCATACGAATCTATCTTTCCTTCAAATAAGGGGATGTCAAAGTTAACTTGTACCTTGAAGGGAGTTGCACCTCCGAAACGACTGCTTTGAAAATGATCCATCATCTCGTTCCTTTGTCGTGTAAGGGATTCCTTGAGAAACAACTTAATAGGATATCTTAATCCAGAATCTCTCTTTTCATATCCTTCCATATGAGGCTGCTTGGTCCAATGAGAGTGGTTTTTCCCAATTTCAACTAGTTCAAGACCCAACTCTCGATATTTAGATCACGTTGGGGACATTCACCGAGAAACCACAAGAGCAGATCGCTCTGATACCACTGATCCAGATTTATGTGAGAACGAAAATGAAACATATATATATTCACATACAAAGATATATTGCAAAAAAAAAGTGATACAATAAAATCACATTCTATTAAAATGAATGAAACAGAACAAACTGTAAAATAAAAGCAGCTAGAATGGTGGTAGCTATATCTCTGAGAAGAGATGTGCTGGATACGCTCATTCATGACAAGATGAATACAAAAAGAGGCCAAAAGGGCCTATTTATCATAATAACTAGGGTGGGAACCATAAACATCCAAAAACCTAACCCTAGAAGATGGACCGTCATAAATTTTGTGGCCCCAAGGTGGTTAGTTGAACAATCAACTTCCTAGGGTCATAACTTTTGCATATGATCTCTGTTTGGGGCAATCGATATCCTGCTGGAAATTTCTATCCGAACTCTACAGTTTCCAAATAAGGCCAATGTATGTAATACTTATTGGCCCTGTGAATAGCCAAAAATTCCGTTTAAGGCCTCAAAACGATCCCGGACGTTCAAGACCCAAAAAATCGTAAAAAAATTACTAGAAAATTGCGAAAATGGAAAACTGTTTTGAGACAGTGGAATAGGTGGGTGGCCACCTATATCCATCTATATCATGAAGCATTTAGAATAATTGTCTTATTGTGAAAGGGTCATACCACCCCAATTCATCTTTTTGTAGAACTTTGTGGTGACGACTTCTATGATCTGGGGACATATAAGATTTCACACTTGAAATTCTCTTAAGATATTCACTTAGTTTCTCATATTGATTTTGTATTTGCTTAGCTCATTTAATAATATGATGACTTATATAATTATGATGACAATAAGGCATCCTTGTATCTTATTTTTGGAACCTTCATCTTTTAAAAATTTTGATGATTTATTGGTTGATAAGGTTTCAATTGGATTTCTATTAGTTCCCTTCTCCAAGGTCAAGATTTTTACATTTGATGACTTCTCTATTTTAGTGGGGCCAATCATTGTTTCTTTATTGATCACAATTTACTTGTTGGTAACTTACTCCAATGTTTCTTGTTTTGATTTCTTTTACTTTTTAACTTCTTAATTTGTGGTATCAAGATTTGATTATGATTCGTAAGGTGAGGAATTTCTTCATCTTTATCAGCAATAGCCATGCCAAATTCTTTCTGGCGATCCTATAATGTTTGTATTGATTGTTGACTATCTTGAAAGTGTTGATTTTACCACTTACAAATCTGATAATTATTTTCCTTATGAATTTTATGCAGCAGATTCTTCATAAAATAATTATACACTGAAAGATTCAACCATATGTTACACCTTAAATGTTTTTATATAAAAGATGAATGATTGAATAAAAAATGAGTGAATACAATACAATACATGGACCTTTAAATAGGTCTCACCGTGCCTTTTCAAATATAAAAGGCATGTCCTTTTACTCTTTATTTAGATGCTTAATTATTTAATTATTATATCATTGCCTCTCCCATGGTTTCATAAAACCATAGTATTTTCCCATGGTATTTTATTTCTTTATCTTTTCACTTTAATATTTAATTTATTATTATATCATCACTTCTCCATGGTTTCATAAAACCATGGTATTCGCCCACGGTATTTTATTTCTTTATATTTATATTTTTATTTTTAACTCATTATTTTCTCTTATTTATATTATTTATATTTATTTATTTGCACACACCCTCAACTATTCTTTAATTATCATTTATGTATGTAACAAGATCTAGAAACTTATTCTTAATATCCCAAGAAGGATTTCCATGAGCTTCCTTCACATGCACTTCCATCCATGACAGAAGAGATCTAGTGTGTATGCACCCACACTAGAGTAGGCTTGACCATTCCAACATGGGTAGCTAATCCCTAAGAATGGGCAAGTGAAATCCACTCTATTATGACAAGGAATACCTGAGCCAGGTAGGCATGTGATGGGAAACCCAAGTCATATACCACTTGATCAAGTACCATGATTAAGGACTATACCGGGACCTCCCAGAACCAAGGAGTAGATCTGTAAGCATCCAAGCCTTCTACCACTTGGAAAAGCACCATGACCAAGAAAGGATACATCCAGGGGACTCACATACACCAGTGAGTGAATCATCATCATCCTCCATAGGTCAAATCACCATGACCCATCAAGCCAAGCACCATGGCTACATCCAAGAGGATGCCTGCCCAAAGCTGCCCCAAACATCAACATAAATATCACTTTTGATACATCATTTAGGATTTATGATGAGCGTGCTACTAATCATGAATTCATTTTAATGTCCTTCAATCGTATCTACTTCTTTTTATTGGAGAACGTAAAAACAAGTTCGTCATGTTTAAGATGAAAGCACCCAATGTTTCCATCTAGTTTAAATATATAATTATATCTTTAACATTTTCAAATATAAATGCAATTTTGAATTGGAATATGAAAATGTAATCACTAATTGTAAATAATAGAACATCTAAGTAATTGATTGGCCATGCCAACATTGATATAATTCCCTTTGTTGATCAAACAAATCGCAATGTTAACATATTTTCCTTGAATAGTCCCAATGAGTTTTATTAATGGCACACAAAGAGTTGGAATACTTTCATAATTAAACTTTCTCTTTTTTCCTTTAAAATCCATTTAAAGATCCTTTTCAACTTCTTGGGCAATTAAATAACTTAGAAAATTTAAATACTCCTTTAATCTCCTTCTCTTTGATACTTATTAACTTTAACAAACATTTTGATCATGTTTTTGTTTTACTTTGAAATGCTAATGTTCTTATTTCTCCCTTTTGATGTATAAGACTTGATAATATTAATAAAATTTAATATTCTACAAAGTGGTTAGTCCCTTGCTAAAAGTAGTTGAATATAGAAATTGAGAAATTAAAGCGGAAATCACAAGAACATAAAAAATTATACATTTGTCATATCAATAAGTAAATGTCCTCATAACTAGCCCAGTGGATTAGCTTGAGTGGTTGAATGTTGTGATTTACAAGCATGAGGTCATAGGTTCAAGTCCTTCCACTGGTTGCCTCTGAATATTGTGAGCCTCGATGTCTTCACTAGCAGGTTAGGTTGCCAAAACTGATATCAGACTCTTTACCCAGGGTGCCATCCTTGAAATGAGGGGAACCACTGAGAGGGTTTTCCAAGATAGGTATTTTGTCAGGAAAAATAATAATTGTCCCCATAAAAGCGTTAAAATTAAAATAGATAAAGTTGGTCACATCAAAATCAAAACATCACATGGGAAGTGACAACAATCTTTTTATTTTTATTTTTAAATATTTTAGTAAATTAAAGTCAACAATGGCATGTGAAAGTTGCCCCATTAAAATTTTTCAAATTAAATGTATTTTTTATTTCTTAATTAAAAATAAATCCATACTTAGGGATTTATGCCCCATTGATAACCTCTTTGACCAATCAAAATATTGAATGAGTAAAATTTAAACATTCTAAAATTTGCTTTTAATTTTCATAAAGTATGTTCAAAAAATTGTTTTTGAAAACATTGGAAACCTTTATAAAATATTATATTATGAAATTGAATTAATGTGAAGTCGTAGCATTTAACTTGCATATGAAAAGTATACTAGGTTTAGTATGAACTAATAACAATGATTTTGTTTAATCTTTATATAAATTCATTTATCTTAAAAAGGTCATGACATTGATTATTTTAACCCGAGAATGCATATGAATATTAAATATTGGTTATGACTAAATTAGAATATGGTAAGTGTTGCGACTTATTTTTAAGTGAGGGTGCTTTTCTACTTTCATGAAATTTGACACTATGTTATCTTATAAAATTTGATAATTAGACAATTCCTTGATGGATGAATACCTTTGTCCTCTTGATTTACAAACAAGTTTATTAAGACAACAAATAAGATCAAGGTACTTGCTCAACAAATCTTTGACACAATTTGGCGGATGGAAGTTGCTACCACATAGAGTACCCTCACGGATTTTGACCTTCATATATGTTAAGACAACTTAGTGTTGAGGGTGGTTATGCATGGAGTGTGATGCCAAGGTGTCCCCTAATGATAGGTTTCTATTGTGTAAATTTGTTTGTATTGTGCAAATTTGTAACATGTGATTGACCACAAGAATATTCCCTTTCCTTTGACAACTAATTTGGCATTGAACGAAATCTATAGTTAATGATTTACAGTTGTGGTTGATGGAAAATGAAATTGTATTTTATCTTTTCTTCATGTGTAATTGTTCAACCTACAATAGTGTAGCCTCAACACACTTTTTCTTAAAATTGATAACTTTCAATACAACCTTGACACTCTTTGGAAAAAAATGGTTGCTTCAAATAGAATGTTAATGCTTGTGCAAAGGTTTCTAATTTTGAATCTTTGGTTTCTTTTTCTTTGAATCTGCAGTGGATATTTTCTTGTTAACGTTAAATACACAAGGGTCGGTTTTTGGTCAAAGACCTAGGGATCAAATAAACTCTGAAGAAAATGTGAGTGGCCAAAAATCGGATTACACAAGGCTTGTTAAAAAGATGTGGCCAAGGTCCATTAACAAATTTGGTTTTGATACAAATGAAATGAACAATAATTCATTTATTAAGGAATATCCAACATAAGGAGGACAATAAATCCATGTAGGATCAATACTATTTAATAATGAATAAGATAGATTGGTTAATGTTGCAATGCCATCCGACAATATGCTTACACACATTTACTAGTCATGATGGTTAATGGGTCATGTTCCTTGGTTAGTTCATGTCCTTTAGTTAAGATGTGTCAATCATTTATTACTATTATTATTTGATGTTTATACATATTTATGTTTATTAAAAACTATAATTACAGTTGCTTCTTCCTTAAGAATCTAGTCCTTTATTGGTTTCTATAACCCCAACCTCAAGCTAAGGGGTGGCCATATTAAGGCTCCCTCAAGTCATATGGTTTGTAAAGGTCACCTCACAACATTAAGGCTATCAAAGTAGCTTGCAAATGAAATAATGATGTCTAGTAATAGGGTCCAATGGAAGAGCATTCAAACACCAACCATTTGCATGCCCCAGGTAAATGTTTTTTAAGACACCCTTAATTCCCATCAAGTTTCTTTTTGGTTTCTTGTGTCATCTTAGAAATGAGATAGAACTCTTTTCTATTACTTCTCTAAAACATGAATTCAGGGTTAAAAATAAGAGCTAGGTTTCCTAAGCCCAACCCCATAAATAAGATGAAACCTACTACCTTTGCTTAATCATCTTCCCTTCTATGGGAAAACATAACAACAATGGTTAGAACATAGGAGCATCCAACACCACAACTAGGATTCAAAAGAAGTAAGGGTATTATCTCAGGAAATGATGTCAGATATGATAGTTAGACAAGGTGATTGGTAAACTATCTTGGATATTTCAATGGATAGTTCATGACAACAAATATTTAATACAATATTGTAATTCTGATAAGACTCTACTCCACCATGCAATGATTATTTATGATTGGGACATAATATTAGAAGCGCATTGCTCGCATCAATAAAACCAAGTTGATGAATAAGAACAAATCTACAATAATTGTATAATCACACCACAAAACGCCATGAACACAAGATTTATCTCGACAAAACTTGTGAAGGAAAAACTTGATCTAAAACAAGGACCCTACTTTGCTCTTATTTTACAATTCATAATACCTAGAAAACAAACCACTATGGAGCAAATGAACAATGTGGCTTGTTATATCTTGCAACCCAACCATCTTCTTTCTCTTCTTTGCTCTATTATCCCACTTCTTTGCACTACTCAACTATAGAACATAAAATTACTATAATATGAATGAAACCTCTATCTCTCCTAGGGACTAAGGTTTTACTCATTAATGGTTGTTAGGGTTAGGGTTGGGGCTTTTGCATTCTCCAAATTTTGATTAGGAGTAATATTTTATACTCTCTAGAGTCCTCTTGAAAGGCCATATGTGGTTGGATCCATATATGTGAGTAATGGAATTTGATGCAAATTTAAATTAACAATGGGGTGGTTAGAGAAACGATCAACCTGCTAGAGGCATAACTTTCTCATACAAACTCCATTTTGACACATGATACACCATTGGAAATTTCTTGTTGAGAAGAACAACATGGAAAAATCACCTTATAATTTTGGCCAAGTTTTGACACCAAAAACCATTATAAGCCCCAAAATTGTTAATATCTTAGTATTGACTCTACTTAGTAGAATTCATGTTTGGTTGTGAAAATGGCCTTGAAAAGGTGTGGCTCTAGTATTACATTCCATAAAGCACCAAAAAGGAGAATAAATATTATTGGTCCAGTTTGGATCTCAAGGGATTAACTCTGTTAGTGTTAGCTTAAGGACAATTTTGGGTTTTCCAAACCTAATAGGATCATTGTTGATAAAATTTGAAGGTTTATTCATGATGACTTCTCCATTAAGTTGGGCCTACAACCTCCTCACAATTGGTTGAGATATTGGAAATGTAATAGAGAAATTTTTTATGCAATGCGTAACCATGTTGATGGTTAATGGTTATAGATGGCCATCATAAGGCCAACACTTGATTACATCGCACTCAAGTTGTGGAAGTTGAAGCAAAAATCATAGTGTATGGAAGATTTTGTTGGAACCTAAGAAGGTATTTTTTATATGGCCATTGATCATGGGAGATTTTCATGTAGATAGGAGGCCCACTTGCTTGGGTGTCCAAAATACTCATGGTCCTTAGTGTGGCACCTTGAAATGCTAAACACTATCATCTTGCCAAGTTTGACTATGGTTGGTCTAATTCATTGCATGGTCAACTATTCCTTGCGACTTATTAGAGTGTCGTGATGCTAGGAGAGTCCCTTGCCTTGTAGGGTTTCAAATTGCTTGGCATCTTGTTCTTGTTGATTTTGTCTTTTGGTCATGTAGTAGTTTCAACCCTCATTCAACCTATTCTGAGCCTTTGGTCCACGTTTCCCTTAGTTGTTTTAAATTACCCATCAACAACCAAATGGGAGATGTGCCCACTAAGAAAGTTTAGGGCCCTCACCACCATACCCTTGGATTCTGTTGAAATACTAATGTGAAATTATGCATACGTGATACTCCTTACATAATCGATATTGTACCCAACAGAGCTACAAGATCTTAGAAAACTGATTTTATATAGGCAAGAAATGACATCCATGAACAATGAGAGGTTTTCAATCAAAATCACCAAAGGGGAGTTTAAGAAATCATGGGACCTCCAATGTAGAATTTGGATCAAGGATTGGGGCATAGAAGAGGACGATTTCCCAAAAAAAAAAAAAAAACTCGAAAACCATATCCAAGAATGTTGCAGCTAGGGAAAATAGAAGAAAGACACTAATATGAAACAACAATACTACATAGAAAATTTCAACAAGCATGGAAAATAAAAACTCAAGAATATATGAAACTAAACACATCATGGCATGAAAAACATGTGATGGCTCAACTAAGAACTGACTCCCACAAGCTACAATGTGAGTAAGAAGAAGATAGCAACCCAAGGAACCATGGGAGGAAAGTTTGTGTGAGATATGTGAGAATGATGAAGTGGAAGCAACACAACACCTCCTTCTTCATTTCAATGCGTACTTGCACATCATAAAAATGGCCAAAAGTTGTACCAAGGACTAAGAAGCAACTTTCTAAGAGGATTGAGTAGGGTCCATTTGAAGGTTGGCCAAGAGAGAGATACAAGCAAGATAAGGGTTGTTAAAGAAGAGTATAATGGGGCAAACAATAGATCCTTAATTTTATGATATGTGTATATTATAATTGAGAATTAGCCATCATGGTTCCCTTCTTGTTTTTCACTATTGTTTTATGTCATTAAAGGTAGGTGTCATGGTTACATGCAAGCTTTCTTTTGTTTATTTGTTATTCTCTTTCTAATTGCTTAATTTACAAGTGATGCAAGTGGTAACTATTTTATTTATTTATTTCTATGGGTTCCCATACATCTTATGATCTCTTTATCCCTTGGACAATTTAATAAAAAATATCCCTCTCTATCTACATTTTTTTGGGTAACTGTGGATTTTTTATCGAGCCACAATAAACCAAGAGTTTGGGCTAGTTTTAGTTCGAGTGGAAGAATGATTTGTTGAGTGAGAGTAGAATTGTCGCTAGGATTGTACGAGGCATTAAAGGGTTCTCCTCGTAGGGAATTGAACTTGGAATTCTATGGGGTCAGCCATAAAGTCACACCATTGACTCCCACCCTCAAACCCTCTCTTTATCTACTTATAACATAATGGGTTGTTGTACTTGCTCAGCAAATCTTTGACACAATTTGGCAGATGGAAGTTTCTACCACGTAGAGTACCCTCACATATTTTGACCTTCATATATTGAATACAACTTAGTGTTGAGGTTGGTTATGCATGGAGTGTGATGCCAAGGTGTCCCCTAATGTTAGGTTTCTATTGTGCAAATTTGCAACATGTGATTGACCACAAGAATATTCCCTTTCATTTGACAACTAATTTGGCACCAAACAAATCTATAGTTAATGATTTACAATTGTGGTTGATGGAAAATGAAATTGAATTTTATATCTTCTTCATGTGTAATTGTTCAACTTGCAATAGTGTAGCCTCAACACACTTTTTCTTAAAATTTATAACTTTCAATACAACCTTGACACTCTTTGAAAAAAATAATGGTTGCTTCAAATAGAACGTTAATGCTTGTGCAAAGGTTTCTAATTTTGAATCTTTGGTTTCTTTTTCTTTGAATCTGCAATGGATATTTTCTTGTTAACTTTAAATAGATAAGGGCCGTTTTTTTATCAAAGACCTAGTGATCAAAGAAACTCTGAAGAAAATATGAGTGGCAAAATGTCGGATTACACAAGTCTTGATAAATAGATGTGGCCAAGGGCCATTAACAAATTTGGTTTTGATACAAATGAAATGAATGATAATTCAGTTATTAAGGAATATATGACATAAGGAGGACAATAAATCCATATAGGATCAATGATATTTAATAATGAATAAGATAGATTGGTTAATGTTACAATGCCATCCGACAATATGCTTACACACATTGACTAGTCATGATGGTTGATGGGTCATGTTTCTTGGTTAGGTCATGTCCTTTGGTTAGGATGTGTCAATCATTTATTACTATTACTATTATTATTTGATGTTTATACATATTTATGTTTATTAAAAACTATGATTACAATTGATTCTTCTTTGAGAATCTAGTCCTTTAGTTGTTTCTATAACCCCAACCTCAAGCTAAGGGGTGGCCATATTAAGGTTCCCTCAATTCATATGGTTGGTAAAGGTCACCTCAAAACATTAAGTAAATCAAAGTAGCTTGCAAATGAAATAATGATGGCTATTAATAGGGTCCAATGCAAGAGCATTCAAACACCAACCATTTGCATTCCCCAGGTAAATGTTTTTTAAGACACCCTTAATTCCCATTAAGTTTCTTTCTGGTTTCTTGTGTCATCTTATAAATGAGCTAGAAATATTTTCTATTACTTCTCTAAAACATTCCTTTCGGGTTAAAAATAAAATCTAGGTTGCCTAATCCCAACCCCATAAATAAGATGAAACATACTTGCTCTGCTTAATTATTTTCCCTTCTATGGGAAAACATAACACCAATGGTTAGAACATACGAGAATCCAAGACCACAACTAGGAATCAAAAGAAGGAAGGGTATTATCTCAAGAAATGATGTCAGATGTGATAGTTAGACAAGGTGATTGGTAAAATACCTTGGATATTTTAATGGATAGTTCATGACAACAAATATTTAATACAATACTGTAATTCTAGTAAGACTCTACTCCACCATGCAATGATTATTTATGATTAGGACATAATATTAGAAGCACATTGCTTGCATCAATAAAACCAAGCTGATTAATAAGAACAAATCTACAATAATTGTAAAATCACACCACGAAACGCCATGAACACGAGATTTACCTTGACAAAACTTGTGAAGGGAAAACTTGATCTAAAATAAGGACCCTACTTTGCTCTTATTAATCTAATATATACAATTCAGAATACCTAGAAAAAAAACCACTATGGAGCAAATGAACAATGTGGCTTGTTATAGGTTGCAACATGACCATCTTCTTCCTCTTCTTTGTTCTATTATCCCACTTCTTTGCACTACTCAACTATAGAACATAAAATTACTAAATATGAATGAAACCTCTTTCTCTCCTAGGGACTAAGTTTTTACACATTAACAATTCTTAGGGTTAGGGTTGGGGTTTTTGCATTCTCCAACTTTTGATTAGGAATAGGATTTTATACTCTCTAGAGTTCTCTTGAAAGGCCATATGTGGCTAGATCCATATATGTGAGTAATGGAATTTGATGCAACTTTAACTTGGAAATGGGGTGGTTAGAGCAACGATCAACCTGCTAGAGGCATAACTTTCTCATACAAACTCCATTTTGACACATGATACACCATTGGAAATTTCTTGTTGAGAAGAACAACATGGAAAAATCACCCTATAGTTTTGGCCAAGTTTTGACACCAAAAAGCATTATAAGCCCCAAAATTGTTAATATTTTAGTTTTGACTCTACTTAGTAGAATTCATGATTGGTCGTGAAAATGGCCCTAACAAGGTGTGGCTCTAGTATTACATTCCATAAAGCACCAAAAAGGAGAATAAATATTATTGATCCAGTTTGGATCTCAAGGGATTAACTCTATTAGTGTGAGCTTAAGGACAATTTTGGGTTGTCCAACCCTAATAGGATCATTGGTTATAAACTTTGGAGGTTTATTCATGATGACTTCTCCATTAAGTTGGGCCTACAACCCCCTCACGATTGGTTGAGATATTGGAAATGTAATAGAGAAAAGGTTTCCGCTATGCATAACCATGTTGATGGTTAATGGCTATAGATGGCCATCATAAGGCCAACGCTTGAAGAAATTGCACTCAAGTTGTGGAAGTTGAATCAATAGTTTATGGAAGCTTTTGTTGGAACCCAAGAAGGAATTTTTATATGGCCATTGATCATGGGAGCTTTGCATGTAGATAGGAGGCCCACTTGCTTGGGTGTCCAAAATCCTCATGGTCCTTAGTGTGGCACCTTGAAATGCTAAACATTGTCCTCTTGTCAAGTTTAATTATGTTTGGACTAAGTCATTGCATGGCCAACTATTCCTTACGACTTCTTAGAGTGTTGTGATGCTAGGAGATTCCCTTTGTAGCATCCCCATATCATCTCGGTGTCCTTCAGAGGCGATGCGAGACCCTGATACTTTTTTTTTCTCTTCTAAATGCTTTCATTCATGCCTTAAAGCAATTTACTTCACCGGATATGCAATCTGCAATCCGCAGGTTGCCTCGGATCCGCAATCTGAAATCTGCAAGTTTCCTTGGATCCGAAATCCACATTGCGGGATTCGGAAGATGGATCGCTGAACTTATGTCTCCAATACCCTTCCGCAATCCGCATTGTGGAAGTCTAATTATTCTATCAACTGCCTTTCCACAATCCGTAATCCACAATTGCGGAAGTCGAGTTGCGGAAGTCCAACTTCAATTTACCGAAAAACTACTCTTTCCGCAATCCGCAATCTGCATTATGGAAGTCTGAATTGTGGTAGTCCGAACTTAACTTTCCGAAAAACTTACCCTTCCACAATCCGCATTGCGTAAATCGTAATTGCAGAAGTCCAAACTTGACTTTCCGAAAAACTTATCTTTCTGCAATCCGCAATCCGCATTGCAGATGCGGAATTGCGGATACTCCCTCTCTTTATCTGCAAACTTCCCAGACTTGTTTCTCCCTTGTCCTTGATCCCAATAAGGAAAGTCTGGTACTATTGGAAAGCTATTGGAGATCTCTCTCCACTGGTATAACTCTCTCATCCATGTGAGGATTATAAACTTGTCATTACTCTCATCTAAATATTCCATCGTAACTTCACTTTCCATGCCTTAGAACTTCTTAAAACTCTATATGTCTTCTCCTATGACCTTTCCCCTTCACCTGATCCTTAGAGGGGTTCTGAAACACATAAAGGTATCCCCCTACCTTCCCAAAGATCAGGTGTAGTCACACAACTCATTCATAGGGTTAATCAAACATATCACAACATGTAAGGTGCATAAAGTTAGATCTAACCATTATATCTATCACATGCAAGACTTATAATGCATTAAACTCATGCAATACAATGATATACATAACGATAAGTTAGCCTCCTACTCAGGTTCACATATGATCTTCCTATCAATCAAATTGATACAAACATGCATTCCACAACTAAACATAAGCAACCATATTATAACAAGGAACATCATCATTCATCATAACAAGGAAATACTTATCTTTTAACTTTCTGAAACTACCAAGCAACTGGCTAAGTGAGAGCAACGTTCCACCCAAACTTAGATCTCTGTCCAGCCTGTACTCTTTCAGCTGAGAGATCACCCCTGAGCTGGGTTGTGTATCCACTAAGGAGGGCTATCAGGTTCTCTCACAGTCAATTTTCCATCCCAATGGTAAGCCAATCTGCAGTTGGGTTTATTAAGAATACAGGGATATACTGGTCATGCTAAGCCAACTTACAGTGGGTTTATGAAGCATACCAAACAACATAGTCATGCCAAGACAACATACAATTGGGTTTATCAAGCATATCATGCAAGATGACCATACTAAGCCAAGCTGCAGTGGGTTTATCAGGAATATAGGGTTAACAAGGAAGGAATTGCTAAGCCGGCGAGCTCAACCACAGAGCTGCAGGAATATCAACACTCGGCATACCTGGCACCCACATTACCTATTGCACCCAACACAAGGAAGAGTCTCTTCTCTGCTTCATAGTCCCTCAAGGCCTCTTCCCTTCCTGTGTTATTCAGGATGCGCATAGAAAGGTTCAGTCGCTAGTTCTATGAGATTACAGCCTTCACTGGGTTTATCAAACAACCCAACCTCTTCCACAGTTCAACAAGTTGACTCCTTTTAGACTTGCGACAGGGCTTTGTCCCGCAATCTACTCTCTACGATCCAATTCTGGGTCCTCACGGTTTCCTTTGCATTGTTCAAGCTTTGTGATTCCTCACAAGCTCTTATCACTCTATCACGAGTAGACTCGGTTCACTCACACACTTCCTATGGTATTTTCTATTACACAGGAAAACACCATTATCTTCAAGCTTCCTCACGGCTAGCTCTGCGGGTCTATGTATGCATGAATATATCTACCAGTTCTCTCTCGATGAATGGATGGATAGTGAATGGCGATTCGTGAATGCATAAGAAAAACATTCCTGAATCCCCCCCCACCAACGGGTAGTCAAACAGGTTTTTCGAGTTTTCTGGGCGATTGAGTGTTTTCCAGGACAAGCAATCAAAGCCATGCCTGCCATATGAAATCGTAGGCATGCTCCATACTCCATCGGCTTCGGCAACAGGGTTCTCAACCACCCTCTGCAACCAAATTAATGTCAACAAGGAGGTCAAAAGGGTTCACAGTCAGACATGTGGCAACATGGGTACCAATCCCATAACCCCCTCACCTCTCCCTAGTGGATACACTTGACCCCTTTTCATTATTTGCCTCATTATCCAGCTTCTTGGTTATTTTATTCATTAATAAATAATTACATCAATTACATTTCTTCATGGCTTAACAACCCACGAATAATCAAACTGTCAAATACTTGCTTATGCAATAAATTTAAACATCCACTAGTGGGGGCTTGGCCTTGAGCTCCACACTAGGAAGAATACACACAAACCGCATATACACAGTGTTTACATTGAATCCAATAAACATCAAGGGAAAAATGGGGTATCACAACTCCCTCTCCCTTAAAATAACACCGTCCTCAGTGTTCTCAAAACTGAACAAAAATGGGAATGCCTCTTTCATGGCATCCTCCAGCTCCCACGTGGCCTCTTCTGGGCTAAGTTTCCTCCATTGCACCTTTACCTACCCTATGGACCGGTTCTAGAGCAAGGTAACTTTCCTGTCGAGGATGCATATAGGCTCCACCTGGAACTCTCCCTCTGGTTCCACCTGTATCACATGCCAATCAATGATATGATTAGGATCATGTACATATTTCTTAAGCAAAGATACATGGAAAACATTATGAGCTTTCATGTTAGCATGAAATGCAATCCTATATGCAACAGGCCCTATCCTATCAAGGACTTCAAACGGTCCACAATATCTTGTTGCCAACTTGGCACAACTTCCCAAATTCATGGAACTCTTTCTTGGTTTCACTCTCAAGTAGACATGATCCCCAATCTGAAACTCCTTATGCATTCTTTTCAGATTTGCATAAATTTTTTGCATGTCATGTGCTGCCTTCAAATTCTGTCTGATCTTCACAATCTCTTGCTCCATTTCCTCTATCATTTATGGTCTAAGCACTACCCTGTTCATTGGGTGTTCCCAGCTCACTGTAGTTCTGCATCCCTTTCCATACAACACTTCAAAGGGACCCCTTTTCAATGATGCCTGATGTCCATTGTTGTAATCAAATTACACTAAGTGTAAATAGTCTTCCCACTTGGATGGATTTTCCATCACATACATCCTTAACATATCTTCAAGAATCTGGTTTACTCTCTCAGTCCGACCATTCGTTTGAGGATGATAAGATGTGCTAAAATTCAACTAAGTTCCTAATTCCTGGAACAATCCTTTCCAAAAATTAGATGTGAACTTTGTGTCACGGTCTGAAATTATTTCCTTAGGAAATCCATGCAATCTGAATATCTCTCTCATGAAGATATCTGTTATTTCATTGCCCTTATGAGTGGACTTAACTGGAATGAAATGATATACCTTTTATAGCTTGTCCACTAACACCATGATTGCATCATGTTTCTTCACTGTCATTGGCAACCCTGTTATGAAATCCATATAGATCACTTCCCACTTCCATTCTGGAATGGGAAATGCCTGCAATAATCCTGCTGGATGTTGATGCTATGCCTTAAACTGTTGACACTTCTGACACCTAGCAATGTACTCAGCTATGTCCCTCTTCATACCATGCCAAAAGTATTGCTTCCTTGCTGTTGTTATAGTCTTCTGATATCTTGGGTGTCCTGAGTATGGTCTTTGATGAATCTCATCCATCACCAACTTCTTCAAATCCACACTGTTCGGAATGTACAGTCTGGTGTTTTGATAAATGAGAAAATTATCCTCGCCTATCTGATATTTTGCATACTTTTCATCCATAACATCCTGCTGCAATTTCCCCTTGATCTGGAGGTAGACTTCATCACTATTTTGAGCCTCTAAAATCCTTCCCTTCAAGTCTGATTCACACCTACGTACTGTTTCAATATGAAATTTTTTGTTGAGCGCATCAACAACCTTATTCTCCTTGCCTTTAACATGTTTGATTTCCAAATCAAACTCACATAGAAACTCCATCCATCTAGTTTTCCTAGCATTCATATTTGGCTGGTCAAACAAATATTTTAGACTCATGTGATTCGTCCTGAGTTCAAATATTCTTCCCAAGAGATAATGTCTCCATCTCTTGAGAGCATGAACTATGGCTGCTAGCTCTAAGTCATGGGTGGTGTAGTTCCTTTCGTGCTCTTTCAGCTTCCTTGGCTCATAACAAATTACAGACCCTTCCTTCATTACTATTCCATCGAGTCCTTCAATGCAAGCATCAATGCATACTATAAAATCCTTGCTAGTATCTGCAATCTTCAGAACATGGGCACTAGTGAGCAATTTATTCAACTGTTGGAAGCTCTTCTCACATTTATTAGACCATACAAATCTGATACTCTTCCTCTGCAATGAGGTGATTGGGTGAGCTATCCTGGATTACCCTCCAATAAATCTTCTATAGTAACCAGCAAGACCCATAAAAGATATTACATCTACAAGATTCCTCGGAGTAGGACAATCCATTATGGCCTCTATCTTCTCAGGATTCACTGCAATAACATGACCTAAATATTGCACTTCCTTTTGATAGAATTCACACTTACTCCACTTGGCATACAACTGATGTTCTCTAAGAACTTGCAAAACCATCCTTAGATGCTCATTATGATCTTCTTCATTCCATGAATAGACCAAGATGTCATCTAGGAACACAATCACAAACTTATCCAAGTATTTATTGAAGACACTATTCATGAGGCACATGAATGTGGCAGGTGCATTAGTGAGACCAAATGGCACCACTGTGAATTCGTAATGACCATACCTAGTCCTGAAAGTTATCTTATGAATTTCCTCTTCCTTAATCCTCACTTGGTGGTACCCCGATCTCAAGTTAATCTTGGAGAGCACTCTAGATTCCTTCATTTGATCAAACAAGTCATCAATCATTGGCAAAGTATACTTGTTCTTAACTGTCACTTTATTGAGTTATATGTAATCAATACACATCCTCAATGTTCCATCTTTCTTCTTCACATACAACATAGGTGCACCCCAAGGGGATACACTAGGTCTGATATATTCCTTGCCCATTAATTCTTGCAGCTGCATCTTCAACTCAATTAGCTTAGGTGTGCTCATTCTATAATGAGACTTGGAAATTGGTGCTGCTCCTAGAACAAGGTTAATGGAAAAGTCAATATCTCTCTTGGGTAGCAGTCCCGACACTTCCTCCGGAAACACATATTTGAACTCTTGCAACAATGGGAAGTCTTCTATACTTGGTCCTTTATCTTTTGTTGAATATGATGTATGCACAGCATACAATTGACAACCCTTCTTATAAAACTTCCTCAATTGCAGAGCTGAAATCTACCTCATTAAAACTCGCTTTGGAATTCCTTTTACCAGCCTTGGCTTGCCTTCATCGTTAAGGAATGCAAGTGCTTTCTCATAATAGCCAATTTGTCTCTATTCATTTCCAACCAATCCATGCTAATTAAGGCATCATATGATCCTAATGGTAAGACATTCAATTCTGCATGAGTGAGGAGTCCATTCAATTCTATGGGACACTTCCCCACTACTTCATTTACCTTCCTCTTGGTTCCTGTGACTAACTAAACTAGCCAAGACTTACTATGCTTTACTTTACCAAGAGAACAAATTTCAACTACCCCAGGAGATACATAACTATGGGTAGACCCTGGTTCAATAAAAACATAAATAGATTGCTTAGCAATCTTACCTTCTATCTCAACCACCGTTGATTAATGGTCTGCTTGACGGTCATCCAGTGCTGCATAGATCCTAGGAACTGCTCTTACCATATCTCCCACTGCAGTTTCTCCTTCAATGTTGTGCACGCTCCTCGGGTACTCTCTTTTAGATGGAAAATCTATGAGCACGTGGTTTCCTCCACATCCCCAACACCGAAGTGGTCCTTTATGTGCTTTGTCTGCTGCTACTGCCGGCTTAAATCCACTCCTAGCTTGTTGTCCTTGTGGAAAGGTTTTGGGTGGATTTCTAAGAGGTGGTTTAAATACACTTCTTTTTTATTCAGACCTGCCTTTGGGCTTAACTTTCCATGCTGACTGCATTTCTGATTTACCTTTACCCTGCTCATAGCAATGCTTTGCCATTCTAATGGCTTCTTCCAAGCTTGGTGGATTGACAACTCAATCCTATCTCTGTAACTCTGTGGTAAACTACCAAGGAAACATTGGATCTTGACTATTTCATCCTTGATGTATTCCACATACCTCAGCAGCTCCAGAAACTTATGGACATGCACATCCATAGTGTTATGCCCAAGTTTGAGTTCATTGAACTCTTTCCTTTTATTATCATAGTACCTAGCTGACATGTATTTCTAAAGTACCTTTGGAATCTGTCCCAACTAATTCTTCTTTCACTAATTCCTTTCATATGCATGAGGTGATCCCACTAAATAGAATCTCTTCCACCAAGGTTATAAATAGCCACCTTAGCCTTTTCATTCTCTGAATATTCATGTATCTTGAAGTAATTCCTCATTCCAAGAAGCCACACCTCTGCTTCTTGACCTTCTTTACCTTCACCATCAAAAGTGGGAGGTCTTTCCTTCCCGAAATTGCCTTGCAGAATACCTCTGTATTTCTTTCTGCTCCTACTCTTGCTGGGAGTATGCCTTGGGTTTCCTTGAGAACACTGGGAATCAGTTGACCTACTAGAATGAGATCTGGAAGAGAGTATTATGTGTTTCCTTCCCACAGAATTCCTTCTAGGGCTTAGAGTCCTTCTCCTAGAACGACCCCTAGACTGAATTTATGCATTCATTTCTTCTCAACCCTCGGTTCTCGAACTAGACCCACCATTTAATTTCTGTTGCAAGTTTGTGAGACTCTGTAATATAGCTTCATTAAGTTGATGTTGCTCTTTATTGACACAAACCCAGTCGACAGGGGTTCCTCACTCTATTGACGCCCAAACCACCGCAATCTCCCTGAGCACCGGCCCAGACAGATTTGACCTCGTCCAGCAACACCTGCAGAACATATGAAGTCTCACCCGAGATGTTCGAGGGAGAGATGATGGAACCATGTTTTCGCTGAATGAAGGAGGACCTTGCGCATCAACTTATCGACTTATCACAACATTATTTAACAGATCTAACATTTCATCTTATGCATCAATATCATCATTCAACAGATCTTATTATCAGCAAAACCATAATGTGCAAATAGATCTAACAATATAACATCATTTGGAACATATAAACATCGCATCATTCACAGTTTCATATCACATTCATAACAGAAAAACAGGAAAAGACACAGTGATTCTGCTCAAACTCCGTCATGTCATATTAATCTTCGCAACAAAACATAGATACATCAACACAGTTCTTTTGTCACATACCCAGATTCAAACAGACCAAAACATGTGCAATTCTTCTCTCCAATCATGATAATGACTCTTCTATCAATTATTCTAACACTTGCGCTTCTACATCTACTTATAGGCTTCTGCCTTTACATTTATGGTCCACTTAGGAAACCTCCTAACTACTTCTTAACAAAATCTACAAAAGAATGACGAAATCCCGCACAATGCGGTCCAAAATGACCCAAAAATATATAAAATACTATTGTTTCCAACTTGTGCGCTGCTTTTCTCCTTGCGCGGCATCTTTGACCT
This sequence comes from Larix kaempferi, assembly GCA_027924585.1. NCBI lineage: Eukaryota > Viridiplantae > Streptophyta > Pinopsida > Pinales > Pinaceae > Larix > Larix kaempferi. The sequence continues at coordinate 8,579,088 of BSBM01000592.1, read as the reverse complement.
TGTGCAACATCTATGATGTTGCGCAGCTGACTCATCCAAACCCGCCTACCAACAGGCCCCCCCAAAAATGTTGTGGCTCGCCCTCGAGCCACGTTAGCTAGACATGGTGTACTCGTTGATCTTGAACCTGAAATCCTCGTACTGATGACTGATCTCCTTAGCTTGCTCCTTGACAGCCGCAGCGATCTCCTGACTCTATGTCAAGTCCTGCGCTAATGGATGCTCAACCAGCTTATCCGCGACTTTCTTCTTGCCTTCCTGCATGTCCTGCAGTGCAGAGAATTCCTTGACCGAAAGTTGCACTCCAATATCTTAGAACTCATCCAACTGCGTGGTGCGCTTCCGCTGACGTTCTTGGTCTCTTGCAACGGGCTGTTGTAACTCCTTCATCTCCGTAGGATTCATGACCTGAACCGCCATGGGCAGTACTCTCAACGAAGTCTTCATTGTTGCTAGTTTTCCTTCTGCTTCTTGCGCTAGCTTGGTGAGTTGATCCAACTGCTCATCCTGGACCACGCTGCCCCAAAATTGTACAGTCTCTTCAGTTACTTTTGTCGCCTCTTTCTCCAACTCTCCTAGCTGGGTCGCCAACTCCTCCATGGTGCTTTTCTTTTCGGCTACTTGCTCTGGCGGTGTGCTTGGTTGTGTCAAAGCCAGTAAGTCGGCATTATCTTGCTGCAACTGGGCAACGACGGCCCCAAGTCGTTGTGCTCTTTCGACCGCATACAACGCTGCAGTGGGCTCCAATAGATACTGGCAGGAATCAGCAATTGCCTCTTCCAACCGCACTCTACTATCCCAGAGATTTGCTTTCTCCATCATCAAGCGGTCCTGTTCCTTCTTCAACTCCTCGATTGCTCTAGCTTTCTCTGCAATCAACTGCTCTTGCTTGTTGATGTATATATAACTTCGGAATGTATTTCACCTATGTATATTGTACTCCTATAGAGATGTTATTATTCCTCTATATGGAATTGTCGTCATTTCTATTGATAAGTGTCGCAAGTGTCGTAACTTGTTGTGATGGGTTATTAGACCACCAAGTGTGGGGTCGGCCCGGATTAATGTAACCATGGGTTATTAGACTCTTCTAGAGAAGTTGGCCTTGCTAGTGTATTAGGCAAGTTGGAACAAGTATAAATAGAGAGCAGGAGATCTCTATTTGTTCATCTCATTATTCACTTCTACATCACTCAGAAAGTGGTGCACTAGTGGAGGAGGAGGTTCAGCTGTTAGGAGGACTATCTCTGTGTACTTTGGTTGTATCATTGCTCTTTCTATCTCTGAGGAAGTTGTGGGGTTTTTCACCTTTATGGTTTTCCCCAGTGAAACTTTGTGTGTCTATGGTCTCATGTGATTGCTTGGTGTGATTAATATGCATTGTTATACTTGATATGTTGTACATGTTATTCTCTCAGTAAAGATCCTAGAGTATGTTGAATTAATGCTCAAAAATTAACATGGTATCAGAGCTAACCTGAGAAGAAGACATTGTGTAGTGGCGGAAACTAGGGTTTCTCTCCACAGATTTTGGAACGGAAGCAAGGTAGATTGACTCTACTCATCAAGGAGAATCTTTCTGTCCAATCAGAATTCAATTATGAGCACTTTCATTTTTTGCCCTAAAAATTAGGGTTTCTACAAAAATAGGAATTTCTGAAATCTGAGGACATAGCTAGAAGCTCCTTGGAAAAATCGAAGTTTAGAGCTTTGGATAGAGATTTTTGGTTGGGTGAAGCTCTGGGAAACTCAAACCCTAATTCAGTGTCCTCCCTAGTGAATCCAGGAAGACTAAAAGGCATTTCTGAAGGGTGAAACTTTGCAGATTTCAAATTCTGAATATACCAGGCTAATCAACTCATCAAGGCGCATATTTCTATCCTTTTAGAAAGTTGAAATTCACATTTTAAATTTTTAGGGTTTCTCTGACAAACCCTAATTCAGCTCCAGATCCATAATTCTGCAAATTAAGTGGTAAGATCTAAATCTTTTCTATTTCCATTTGAAGTACTCTTTAAAGATGTCTCACCACACCAAGCTTGAAGATAAGCTTGAAGGGGCTGCTAACTTCTGAGCATGGAAGTATAGGATTGGGTTAATCCTGGAAGAAAATGAATTGGATACTTACATAAGTTCTGAGGTCCCTGTCCCAGAGGAAGAAGAAGCTAAGGCCTTACATAAGAAGAACTTGGTCAAAGCAAAGAGAATCATTGTTGATTCTATCAAAGACCATCTCATACCACATGTGTCATCTCTAAAGACACCCAAGGAGATGTTTGACTCTTTGACCAAGCTGTTTGAAGGGAAGAACATACATCGAAAGATGACTCTGTGGAACCAATTGAAAGGGGTAAAGATTCAGAATGGAGAGACCATTCAATCCTATTTCTCTAAGGTCTCTCAGATCAAGGAACAACTTGAAGCTGTGGATGAATTGGTGGAGAATGGTGAAATTGTTATGACCACTTTGAATGGCCTACCTAGGTCATGGGATTCCTTTATCCAAGGAATCTGTGCAAGAAAAAAATTGATCTCCTTCAATAGACTGTGGGAGGAATGCTCACAAGAAGAAGCAAGGTTGGTGGCCCGAGAAGAAAATATGGTGAATGAAGATCAAGCTCTCACAACACACACCAAGAAAGGAAAGCCCAAGAGAGAGCCATCCCATTTCAAGAAATCTTCTCACCACCATCAGCATAAAGAGAAGAGAATATGTTTTACATGTAATGAGAAGGGACATATTGCTATAAATTGTCCCAAGAAAAAAAAGGACAACAACAACTTCAAAAAGAAGAAGAAGGAAACCAAAAGGAGGTACCATGCTCATGCTGCTGAGGATGATGAACCCCCCAAGAAGAAGGCTAGGGAAGAAAGTGATGCTTCATCAAGTGAAGATGAATATGTTCTGATCTCTGCTCTCACAGGTACTATCTCTCATGGATGTAATGATTGGATTATTGATAGTGGGGCTTCCAAACACATGACTGGGTTTAAATAATCTTTTGTAAATCTATTTGAACATGAGTCAACCCATAAAGTAAAACTTGGGGATGACTATCAATATCCCATCAAGGGAAGTGGTGAAGCCTCCTACAACCTAGACTCTGGGAAGTCTTTGAAGATGAAAGATGTACTATATGTACCTGGGCTCAAGAAGAACCTACTCTCCATATCTACATTGGATGCAAAAGGCATGAGGGTTGCATTTGTAGATGGCCAAGTCCTAATGTGGCCAAAGGGTAAAACTATAGATGATGCAGTGGTGATTGGAGAGAAAGAGGGAGCATTGTACAAATTGAAGGGACAACCTAAACAAGCCATTATACATGAATCCATGGAGCCAAGTGAACTTTGGCATAGAAGGCTTGCACATGTGCACTACAGAGCACTACCACTTGCAAGTAAAGCAGTAGAGGGTCTTCCTGAAATCAAGACAAAGCATGAAGGTGTTTTCAAAGGATGTGCAAAAGGAAAGAACATTAAGAAGGAATTTCCAAGCAGTGAAAGTAAAGCAAAAGAAATCTTGGAAATTATCCACTCCGATGTATGCGGTCCGATGTCATCAAGTTATCTGAGTGGGTATGTATACTATGTCTCTTTCATTGATGATTTCTCTAGGAAGACTTGGGTTTACTTCTTAAAGAACAAAGATGAAGTATTTGATAAATTCAAGGAATTCAGCTGCTAGGAGGACTATCTTTGCGTACTCTGGTTGTATCATTGCTCTTTCTATCTCTGAGGAAGTTGTGGGGTTTTTCACCTTTATGGTTTTCCCCAATGAAACTATGTGTGTCTATTGTCTCATGTGATTGCTTGGTGTGATTAATATGCATTGTTATACTTGATATGTTGTACATGTTATTCTCTCAGTAAAGATCCTAAAGTATGTTGAATTAATGCTAAAAAATTAACATTGCTTGTCCTCCAATTCTTCTACCACTTTTCGCGCTGCTACCGCCTTATACTTTAATTCTTCTACTTCTTTCTGGGTCGCTTCCTCGTTCTCCTGCGATCACAAGAACTGACCACTGATATCTTGTTCCCTGTCTACCAATTCCTGGTTGGCGACCGTTTGCATATGCACCAACGTCTGCGAGGACAGCACGTTGATGTTGATGGAAAAATCTTGTAACTGCTGCAGGGAAGTATTAAGCTCCTCATTGTTGGTCTCAATTGCAGTCGGTGGAATTTGCACATTTTGAACCCGCGTCCCATTGCTGATTGATCCAAAGTCTTGCACAGTCGCTACCTCCGGTACCTTCTTCAAAACAACACCAAATAAGGAATAAGGTCGAGTTTTAACCTCGATGAAACCTTCTGCCGCTTGCATCTTCATTGCTTGATTTGTCACATTTTTTGCGCTTGTTAAGGCCTCAATAAGTCGGTTCAACTGCACTTCCATCGCGGGGTTTGCTCCACTTGTCATACCCCACTCATAACACATCTTGGTTCTTCCCTCCTCAACCTCGCGCTCTACGTCCTCATCAGTGGGTGTCTACGATGACTCTTGATCTGAATCATGGTTATTCTATTGGTCCATCTCTAGCACATCCACTGGTGGCCCCGTCGATTCTTCTTCGAGACGAACTAGTTCTCGCCATTCTACGGGCCAATCATCGACGATCGCATCTAGCTCCCGATCGAACAATTTGTATGGTGTCGGAAACCACTACTTCCCCAGATCGCATCGCGCTTGCACATGAATGGTATGTGGGCCAATCACAAACCGAGCAATCCGTTTATATTTCACTACGGTTGTCTGAGACAATCAGGGAACACGCTCAGCTTCCACCTACAGTGCCTCCCAGTAGAACCAGAACTGTGCTGCCCAGTCCTTAATCCGCTCAGGTTCCTACACCCACCAAAGGTTCTGATAGCGTTCTCCCTTACAAACCGTCACCGCGTCTACTTCCATCCCTTGATGGTCATCGGGCTCCATCCAAGCTACAAGCGTGATTAAGATCAACAACCAGATGTATGCAAATGACCGCTTTCCCGCCTGGACTGTCACTGCATCCTCTGTCAACTGGTTCAGTAAGAAGAGTGACCAGTTCATTTGTACCCCTTGCACACACATCTCAGCACTAGCAATGGCCCCTGAGTTACCATGGTTGGTTTGGTTATTCCTGACTAGTTTAGTAGCCAAAATCCATGACCCAATGCGCACCGCCTAAACATTGATGTTGTTGATGCGATATGCCCGTCCGTCATGTTGTAAATCATAGCGCATCCTCAACCTTGCTGCGAGCTTCTTATCATTGTTTTTCCCCTGAAAATACTACGAAGGGGTCAGACCCATCCTTAGGCAACCCCGTGATTTATGAAACAAGGTCGATCGTGACTATGACCGGTAAAATCCCCCCATGAAAACAGGCTAAAAGCTGCTTTATGCAGGCATTTGCCTTAGTTAACTGCCCAAAATGCGGCATGTTGATTAATCCCAATAGTCCTACTTTATCTAATCCACGCGCCCAATCGTGTGAAATGCGTGGTGTCGGGATGCCTCTAACTACTGCTCTTGGCACATATGGTTCCTCCATAACGTCCCTTAACGTCAGCAGATAATGGTCATCATACTTCATCTACATCAGTGCAAGCACAATGTCTGCAGTGCATACCATGCCTTATGGTATCACCAACATCCTGACTTGGTATCTTTGGTTCTTGGTAAGCTTCTAGGGCTGCGCACCAGGTCGACAGGGAGGTACATACCCAAGGATATCCGTAGTGGATACCCCTGCTCGAGCTGCTGATTCCACGACTCCTGGGATTGATGGACACATTTGCGTAGGTACCTCCTCCTGTACATGGGTGGATGATGTAGTATGCCTCTTCTGTGGCCCCGAGGAGCTAGGCTACTTCCCACCCCTCCTCTTCTTCGGGATTGTCAATGACCCGACCGACATACTGGCAACTTCCTCCTCAATGGTTACAGGGACAACGGGTGAGTCTTGTTGACTTGAAATCTCAACCATGTCTGGTTCACTCTGCATGTCGCATCAGTGCCCCGCAACGCCCAATTATTGCTCAACCTCACCCTACTTGGAAACTAGCTCAGCACAATGCAACTCCGCTCTGCAACTCTACTCAGCCTTGCATAATTCAACTCAATACGACTCTGCTCAATTCACACCTTGCAAAATGATGGCTTCCAACCGGCCTCGGCCCGTTCTTATAGTGCCAAATCGATCCCTCCATCATCATGACCAAATCACGTCGATCATCATGACCAAATCATACATTAACTGCTTGAATCCGTCGTTGATCCTGTCAATCTAACAGTCGGATCCTCCATAAATATGCGTCACTTCAATGAGCATCATCATCTAACTGCATTTAACTGTCTGCATTTATTGTTGATTTGACTGTGTCACGGCCCTGCGGTCGTTGTAGCATGGCTTCCTGACTGTGGTACCATCTCTCCTACTTGCGCATCCTGTCCCTGCTGGTGCTCCATCCTTCTAACTAGCATCCTGTCGTTTTTTTTCCCCGCAATGTCTTAAGCATCATGCGGCTCTGGGCCCATCCTGTAGGGCTTCAGCCTGCTACCATTCACTAGCTTGGTAGCAGCGCTCCATCTAACTACTGCAGTTGTACCACGCCTCCTGAAGTAATGAAACTAATGCGATATGGACCTAGCCAGTGCATCTGTAACTTGCCTGGATGCTTCATGAGCTTGTTGTCATACAACAACACCAAGTCACCTTGCTGAAATTTCTTGTTTTTAATATGGCGATAGTGCCAAGCTTTTTGTCTATCCTTCTCGACGCACTGGTGAAAACCTGCGACAAAACAGTCCTCCTCAAGTTGCACCAACTATGCCAGTCGTTCTTCTAATGTTGTTTCGTCATCCATGCCTGTTGTGGTCGCTATGCGCAAACTCGAAACAATGTACTCCATAGGCATGACTGCCTCTTTCCCATACACCAATTTGAACGGTGTCTGTCCCGTCAATCATTTACAAGTGGTGCGATATGCCCACAAGACTGCTGGGATCTTCAAATCCTAGTCATCGTGGTTCGCGTTAAACACCTTTGTAAGCGCATGCTCCAACACTTTGTTGAAATCCTCCACTGTTCCATTTGCTTGCGGATGGTACGGTGTACTCTTCTTATGCTGTATCTGAATCTCTTCTGTCAATGTGCTAATTGTGCGATTGATGAAATGACTCCCCTAGTCACTCGTCAATATCTTTGGGCATCCAAACCGAGCAACAATATTGTCAAACAAGAATCGCGTTGCTGTTGCAGCGGTGCAATCTACAACTGGTGCGGCCTCTGCCCACCTTGTCAAATAATCTATTGCTGTAATTATGTACCGTGCACTAGTTCTCTTTCCAGGTGGGTTGATTGGTCCCACGAAATCCATAGCCCATTTCTCAAATGGCTGCAATGTCACTTGAGGTATTAGCGGCATCTCATCCCTCCTTGAGGGTTTTCCAGTTCTTTGACAAACATCGCAGGTTCGCGCATAATCCGTTGCATCGCAGTTTCGTGCATAATGCCTAAGCTTCTGTAGTGCATATACCATTTCTAGACCTTCCCTCTCTGTAGTTGTATAATTTCTCTCCGCAGATGACAATTTCTGACTTGCAAAAGCAATCGGGTGGTCAAGATCTCCTTCTCCTAATTGAGTGAGCACCACACCTAGCGCAATTGACAATGCATCCACATGGACATGGAATTCCTTGCTCCAATCAAGAAATACCAGTATCAGGGCAGAATCCATCTTAGCCTTCAGTGTCTCGAAACTCACTTGAAATTCTGGACTCCATAAGAATACCACATCATTTTTCAACAACTTCTCCATAGGGGCTGTGATTGCAACATAACCACGGATAAACTTGCAGTAGTACCTCATGTGCCCCAATGTCGTTCTCAACTATTTTACATTTGTAGGTGGTGTCAAGCTCAAAATCAGCGCAATCTTCGCTGGGTCAACCAACAATCCTTGCTTGCAAACAATGTGACCCAACAACATCCCGAAAGGTGCACAAAAAATACACTTCTTCAAGTTCAGCAAAATCTGATGATGTCTACATCGCTCTAGCATTAGTCGCAGGTTTTCCAGATGGTCGCTGATCAATCCATAAACTGTCTAGTCATCCATATAGACTTGCAAAAACTTTTGAATATAATATATGAATGCAGTGACAACAACATGGGAGAATACTGCAGGTGCGTTCTTTAGCCCAAATGGCATCACCGTATACTGGAAACAACCCCATTCACTCACAAATGTTGTCTTTTGATGATCCTCTTTTGCGATCCTAATCTGGTGATAGCCAGATAAACCATCCGTGAAGGAATACATTTCTTGACCGCCCACTCCTTCCAGTACTTCATCAGTGAATGGCATCGAAAATGGATCATGCATACATGCATCATTTAACTTCCTCAACTCAACACAAATCCGAACCTCACCTGTCTTCTTGTCCTGAATCACCATGGGACTAATCCATTCTGATTCTTCGATCGGCTCAATGATTCCAGCATCTATCATTCTATCAAGTTCTGTTTTGACCCTTTCCTTGTGTCACGGATTCAGTCGATACGGTCGCTTCTTGGTTGGTTTCACATCTGGCTTCAACGAAATATTCATCTCTCCTAGATCCCCCAATATTCCCTTCATCTCGAAAAACTTCGTAGGGAACAAATCTTGGAACTCATGCAACAAGTCGGTGACCTTTTCCATCATTTCTTCATCCTAGTAGTCCCCAACATTCGCAAACTTTGGGTTTTCCTCCGTCCCAATGTTGACCTTCCTAATCTTCAGCAGCTAAGTTATTGGATCTGTTGGTACATCAGGTGCTACGACATCCTAACTCCCTTCTGTTTCCAAGATATTAATGTTCCGTGGGTCATCACCATCCTTCGGCCCTCCAGTAATATTATAGCATTCCATCATCGACTGCATCTGACACTGCACATGCGGATCCGCGGGGTATACAACTGGAAGCACCTTCAGAACAACATCGCGGATGATCTATAGGGCATTGTGAACATCTAGGTTGGCATCCGCGAAACTGAAGGTGTGAGTAAAGCAAACCGTTAACTCTAACCAAGTGGTAATATCCCCGCGCAACTCAGCTGAGGCATAGCAAGATCACGACATTTCATCCAAAGTGTGGACAAAGGCATGGACCCATTCATCCTTTGGTCGCGAGGCCCACAAAGTATGACATTCAATCAAATGACCGTCGGGGTCATTATGCCCATCATACTTTCTAGTGTGGTATATTTTTGTGTCGCCAAAGCGAACCGTCATCAATATTCAACACTGCAACCACCCGGTAATAGACTTCTTATGGGTCACCCACCAATGTGCTAGAGCAGCCTTCAGCGCCTCCCCCAATGCTAGCAACCATTGTGGCTCTAACACATTGCCTTCAAATTCCACTAGAAATTCAGACAATCCGCGCAGGCCTTCGTATATTGGTAGTTCAACAGTCTCAGTCGCGACACGGCACAACAACTGTGTGATCAAACCACGACACCTCATGCATGCAGTTTTGCCAATTCTCTAAAGCATCGTCAGAGTTGGAAGACGCAGAGCTAGAGTTGCGCCAACCGAGTTCTCCATCGATAGTTGGATGGATGTAGTCTTTTGAAATGTTATATGCGTGATCCCATCCGCTTACAACTTCATCCTTTACCGGTTCAACATACCTTCGCCCTTTAGTCGGATCCAACGGAGCTATGACTATGAGGTTTTGATTTCAAAGGTCATCACCCTCTTCTTGAAATTAATCACTTCCATACTGTCATTGGCCCATCCAATCCCCTGCAATGCGGGATAGGAGCCTCCACCATCGACAACTTCAATAACATCAAAATCAGCATAGGTTTTCATCCCTTCAATTTCCACAACAAGGCGCGGAACTCTCCCAATTGGTGTTACTTTGGCCTGATTAGCCAGTTGCAGCTGCACAGGAGACCAGCTCAGCGTTGGGATCCCCATATTTTGCCATGTTTTCTTTGTTAAAATGTTGACATCTGAGTTGATATCCAGAATGACTAAATCTACCTCGTAGTCCCCAATCTGGATATTCATGCGCATCTATTTTCCTATCTTCCTCCTTTGTAAAGAGTTCACTTGGGACTCCTTTCGTCCTTTGTCCAGTCGATGAAACAAACTCTCCATTTCAGCAAGAGCATCGGGATCTCTTTCCAGTGATAAGAAACTTTCAAAGAATTTATGCAAAGTACCATACTGTTGCGATGGTCCTACTCCCGAAGTTGAGTCAAAAGCAGCAGTCGTGTCGTAAGTAATTGAATTACCAAGATTTCTTCCTATCGCATCACGTGCTTCAAAGAATGTGTCTCGCTCAACATCAATATCAAACTGCACTTTATTCTTTCCAGCCATTCGGATGAGTGGATGAGGACCATCTTCTCTTGTCATCGCACCTCCACGAGTGATAACAACAACGTCGACATCTTGTGTTCTTGGTTCTGCGGAAATCGTCGCAACATTTGATCCCTGAGTTTGGTTTAGCGGTGGATTCACAGGTTGGTTCACATTCTAATTTGTGTTTTGATTCTGATTTGGACGCTGATTCTGGTTCGGCAACTAATTTTGATTCGACAATTGGTTCTAATTCTGAAACTGGTTCGGATTCGGTAACTGGTTATGATTCTAAAACTGGTTTGGCAACTGGTTCTAGTTCTGTAAATGTGGAACATTTCCTGCCTGCCATCTCGCAATCAACTGTGGATAGTTCTCAACAGTGTGATCAACAACGATACAATACGTACATTGTGCTTGCAATTGTGGAAAATCTCTCTGATAGTGTCCCAATACTCCGCAATTATAACATTGTACTGGTTCGCGACCTCGTCCTCCTCCTCGACCAAAGCCTCCACCGCATCCTCCTCGAAATCCTCCACGACATCCTCCTTGTTGCTGATACTGTGGTTGATTAAATTGTTGTTGCAGGGGATTCGGTTGCAGCTGAACACACTACCCTGGCTGAACATACTGCATTGGCTGAACGTACTGCGGCTGCTGCGGAGCCATCTGCATCTAATTATACTGCGGTTGTGGCACAAACTATTGTTGTGGTTGCGACTGCGGTACAAATTGCATCTATGGTTGATGTGGCGGCTGGGCCACTTGTGGCTGCAGCTGCGGTTGTTGTACTGCACGATGGTCGTCTCCCTTTACATAGTATGAGTTGTATGTTCTTTCCTGGGGTAAGCCATATGCGCGGAAATCCTTATCTTCATGCCCAATAGACTTGCAGAATGTACAATATAAATTCATCGGCTTCATGACCATCTTCTGCATGTATGCACACTCTTCATGGCGATGCCCATAAACTTGACAAATGCGACACCATGGAATATCTCCACCACTCAGTGGGTTCGACACTCCTGATAATAGGTAGTTTCAGAAATCTGCGCAGTTATCCTTGGTATGTCCCTCTACACGACATCAAGTACACCAAACTTCTTCGCGGTGCTCTTTACCCTTCTTGAGATCTTGCAACTGAATTGTCAAATTCTCCAGCTACATATGGATCTGAGACATGCCAACTGCACCCCCTCCAACAAGGGAAGCTTCTAACTTCATCGCAATCTCCATATCCTCGCTCTGTGTCATAATTTTCTGATGCATCAACGGGAGTCTGATATGAGGTAGCAACGCCGCGATGAACCATTCCTTGTGTTGAATGTCCCTCATCCCAAAACTGATCCTTCCCATTAGTGTTTTAAACCTTTGGTCAAAATCCCAAACATTTTCGTTTGGATATTGTTTGATCTCGTTCAATTTTGTAATGTATTGCGCTTCAAACTTCGGTTTTTTGAACTCTTCAAGTAATCCTTTTCTAACTTCATCCAATGTCTTCTCTGGACTCCCCGCAGGAACTTGTACAAATTTCATGAACCAATCCAATGCGCGACCCCGACGAGTCGTCGCCAATTGACTTTCTTGGCATCATCATCCGTAATTTGTTTAATAGTCCACACAACTTCACATAAGAACTAGTATTTCCCTGGGTCTTCAGTTCCGTTTCCATGGAACAGAGGTAACTTCACATCCTCTCCTGCCATCTTGGACCTTTTTCCTACAGTCGTTGATCCGCTACTTTGTGAGTGTTGTTGACACGCCGAACACAACGGTGTCAAAGTCGTATTTCTTCCTGGTTGTGATATAGTGAGCAGAGGTGTGGATACGTTACTGCTGGGGGTTGGTCCTACCTCTACCTTGGGTGTAGCCTGGTTGTCCTCACCGACACTGTGAGGTCACTTCATCCCATGTGGTCTTCCTTCGCGGTTTTGCGTTTCGATCGCAGCAGGACCTTCTCCTGTCCTCTGCCTCTTCTCTTGTCGAAACCTTGCTCCTCCCCTCGTAAGACCACTCTCTTCCTCGGCTTCCTTCACAGTCTCATCGTAACTTGCACCCATCTACCCCGTATCATTTCATTCGCCTCCCCCTGCCTTCGTGGTATCCATAGCCTCATCCCACCCAGGTTCTTCTACTCAAGGTTCATTTTCAGTATGCCCTTTTCGCAGATGAGCATCTTAATGGACAATTGCAACGACAACAGGAACCTGCCTCTCAGTCCATTGAAAAATTCCCTTTCAGCTTTGCTATAAGATTTTAATGTGTCGACCGCAAACTCGGTGATATAGCTCTCCAATATGCTATCAAGCCAGACTTCAATAGCCCGCGATGCCCTGTTGTCTACCTCTTGCAACTCCTGGATCAATTTTGGGGTCCAGGACGCAGGCTGACTGCCTTGGAAATTTACCTTGCGGAAGGTCAATTGCGCTAACCACTCATACAAGATGGTCAGGAATTTGCAGGAAAAATACTCGTGTGGACCGTCGTGTATGTACCTTTCTAGCCACCAGTACGTCATCAGTCCATGGTTTTGATTTTCTTTTTTCAGAAAACTCTCGCAACTTTTGGTCAAACCAATCTTGAAGTTCTGGTTTTGATGGATGCCACAACACGTCCTCCCTCCACTTCGCGTTAGGGTCTCGGCAACGGAACCATTTGTTGACACAAACCTAGTCGACAGGGGTTCCTCACTCTGTCGATGCCCAAACCACCGTGATCTCCTTGAGCACTGGCCCAAACAGGTTTGACCCCGTCCGGCAACACCTGCAGAGTAGATGAAGTCTCACCCGAGATGTTCAAGGGAGAGCTGACGGAACCACATTTCCACCAAATGAAGGAGGACCTTGTGCATCAACTTATCAACTTATCGTGGCATTATTTAATAGATCTAACATTTCATCTTATGCATCAATATCATCATTCAATCGATCTTATTATCAACAAAACCATAATGTCCAAATAGATCTAACAGTATAACATCATTTGGAACATAGAAACATCGCATCATTCAGAGTTTCATATTGCATATCACATTCATAACAGAAAAACAGGAAAAGACACAGTGATTTTGCTCAAACTCCGTCATGTCATATTAATCTTCGCAACAAAACACAGATACATCAACACAGTTCTTCTGTCACATACCTAGATTCAAACAGACCAAAACATGCACAATTCTTCTCTCCAATCATGATAATGACTCTTCTATCGATTATTCTAACACTTGCGCTTCTACAACTACTTATAGGCTTACGCCTTTACATTCATGGTCCACTTTGGTAACCGCCTAACTACTTCTTAATAAAATCATCAAAAGAATGACCCTATCCCGCAGAATGCGGTCCAACATGACCCAAAAATACATAAAATACTATTGTTTCTAACTTGTTCGTTGCTTTTCTCCTTGCACAACATCTTTGACCTTGTGTAGCATCCACGATGTTGCATAGCTGACTCATCCAAACCCACCTGCCAACACTCTTCTTGCGCTTTCATCAACCATTCATTAAAGCTTACCATGGTCTCGTCCAAGTTTGGGGGCATTACTCGTGCCCTCCTCCCATCAAACTCTGCGTCTGTATGTGCTTCCCGCACATTCTTTCCTAGAACATCTTCTTCTTGTTTGTAAGGATGTTCGTAAGGGTCTTGGGCGTCATCAAAAGTCACCATCTTTACTTATTGGTACACGGCCTTCCAGGACAACCCAACTTACCGTTGTTGTTGCTGTCACTATGCATAACAGAGAAATCTATTAGACATTACAAGCATACAATAAATATTATACATCCATTCAAATATGGAATTCATTGGACAATCAATCAATTAATACACATTCATCCAAAACCCGCTTCATGGACGCATTATTTGCATATAAATCTTTCCATGGCTCGGCCCAATAGCTCAAGTGTTGTAACTGAAGCTCTGATACCACTTTGTAGCGTCCCCAGATCACCTCGGTGTCCTTCAAAGGCAATGGGAGAGCCTGATACTTTTTTTTTCTCTTCGAAATGCTTCCATTCACGCCTTTCCACAATTTGCTTCATCGGATCCGCAATCTGCAAGTTGCCTTGGATCCGCAAGTTGCCTCAGGTCCGCAATCCGTCCTTCCGCAATCTGCAATCCGCATTGTGGGATTCAGAAGACGGATCGCCGAACTTATCTCTCCAATACCCTTCCGCAATCCACATTGCGGAACTTGGGATAGCGGAAGTCTAATTATTCCATCAACTGCCATTCTGCGATCCGCAATCCTCAATTGCGGAAGTCGGGTTGCGGAAGTCCAACTTCAATTTACCGGAAAACTACTATTTCCACAATCCCAAATCCGCATTGCGGAAGTCCGAACTTGACTTTCCAGAAAACTTACCCTTCCACAATCCGAAATCCGTTGCGGAAGTCCAAACTTGACTTTCCGAAAAACTTACCTTTCCGCAATCCGCATTGCGGATGCAGAATTGCAGAGACTCCCTCTCGTCATCTGCAAACTTCCCATACTTGATTCTCCCTCGTCCTTGAGCCCAATAAGGCAAGTCTGGTACCGTTGGAAAGCTCTTGGAGAGCTCTTTCCACTGGTATAACTCTCTCATCCATCTGAGGATTATAAACTTGTCATTATTCTCATCTAAATATCCCATCATAATCACTTTCCATGCCTTAGAACTTCTTAAATCTCTATTTGTCTTCTAATATGACCTTTCCCCTTCACCTGATCCTCAGAGGCGTTCTGAAACACATCAGGGTATCCCCCTCCCTTCCCAAAGATTAGGTGTAGTCACACAACTCATTCATAGGGTTAATCAAACATATCACAACATGTAAGGTGCATAAAGTTAGATCTAACAATTATATCTATCACATGCAAGACTTATAATGCATTAAACTCATGCAATACAATGATATACATAACAATAACTCAACCTCCTACTCAACTTCACATATGATATTCCTATCAATCAAATTGATACAAACATACATTCCACAACTGAACATAAGCAACCATATTATAACAAGGAACATCATCATTCATCATAACAAAGAAATACTTATCTTTTAGCTTTCTGAAACTGCCAAGCAACTGGCTAAGTGAGAGAAACGTTCCACCCAACCTTAGATATTTGTCCAGCCTGTACTCTTTCAGCTGAGAGATCACCCCCGAGTTGGGCTGTGTATCCACTAAGGAGGGCTATCAGGTTCTTTCACAGTCAAGGTTCAATCCCAATGCTAAGCCAATCTGCAGTTGGGTTTATCAAGCATATAGGGATATACTGGTCATGTTAAGCCAACTTATAGTGGGTTTCTCAAGCATACCAAACAAAACAGTCATGCAAATCCAGCATACAGTTGGGTTTATCAAGCATATCAGGAAAGCTGACCATGCTAAGCCAATGTACAGTGAGTTTATCAAGCATTCAGGGTTAACAAGGAAGGCATTGCTAAGCCAGTGAGCTCAACCACAGAGCTGCAGGCATCTCAACACTCAGCAGACCTAGCACACACATTACCTACTGCACCCAACACAAGGAAGACCCTCTTCTCTGCTGCACAGTCCCTCAAGGCCTCTTCCCTTCCGATGCTATTCAAGATGGGCATAAAAAGGTCCAGTCGCTAGTTCTATGAGATTACAGCCTTCACTAGGTTTATCAAGCAACCCAACCTCTTCCACAATTCAACAAGCTGACTCCTTTCAGACTTGCGGCAGGGCTTTGTCCCGCAATCTACTCTCTCCGATCCAATCCCGGGTCCACACGGTTTCCTCTGCACTGTTCAAGCTTTGTGATTCCTCACAAGCTCTTATCACTCTGTCATGAGTAGACTCGGTTCGCTCACACACTTCCTATGGTATTTTCTATTATACAGGAAAACGTGATTATCTTCAGGCTTCCTCACGGTTGGCTTTGCGGGTCTACGTATGCAGGAATATCTCTACCAGTTCTCTCTCGATGAATGGATGGATCATGAATGGCGAGTTGTGAATGCATAAGAAAAACATGCCTGAATCCCCCCCCACCAACGGGTAGTCAAATAGGTTTTTCGATTTTTTCGGGTGATTGAGTGTCTTCCAAGACAAGCAATCAGAGCCATGCCTGCCATACAAAATCGTAGGCATGCTCCATACTCCATCGAATTCAGAAACAGGGTTCTCAACCACCCTATGCAACCGAATTAATATCAGCAGGGAGGTTAAAAGGGTTCACAGTCGGACATGTGGCAACATGGGTACCAATCCCACAGCCCCCTCACCTCTCCCTAATGGATACACGTGGCCACTTCTCATTACTTGCCTCCTTAGCCAGCTTCTTGGTTATTTTATTCATTAATAAATAATTACATCATTTACATTTCTTCATGGCTTAACATCCCATGAATAATCAAACTGTCAAATACTTGCCTGTGGAATAACTTTAAACATCCACTAATGGGGCCTTGGCCTTGAGCTCCACACTAGGGCGAATACACACACACCACATATACACGGTGTTTGAATTGAAGCCAATAAACATCAAGGGGAAAATGTGGTATCACACCCTTGCCTTGTAGGGTTTCAAATTGCTTGGCATCTTGTTCTTGTTGATTTTTTCTTTTGGTCATGTAGGAGTTTCAACCCTCGTTCAACCTCTTTTGAGCCTTTGGTCCACTTTTCCCTTAGTTGTTTTAAATTACCCATCGACAACCAATTGAGAGGATGTTCCCACTAAGCAAGTATAGGGTCCTCACCACCATACCCCTGGATTCTGTTGAAATACTTATGTGAATTATGCATACGAATACTCCTTACATAATCGAGATTGTACCCAATAGAGCTACAAGCTCTTAGAAAATTGATTTTATATAGGCAAGAACATTGAGAGGTTTTCAATCAAAATCACCAGAGGGGAGTTGAAGAAATCATGGGACCTTCAATGTAGAATTTGGCTCAAGGATTGGGACATAGAAGAGGACAATTGCCCGACAAATAAAAAATAACTCAAAAACCATATCCAAGAATGTTGTAGCCAAGGAAACTAGAAGAAAGACACTAATAGGAAACGACAATACTACATAGAAACCTTCAACAAACTGGAAAATCAAAACTCAAGAATATATGAAACTAAACACATCATGGCATGAAAAACGTGTGATGGCTCAACTAAGAACTAACTCCCACAAGCTACAATGTGAACAAGAAGATGAGAGCAACACAAGGAACCATGGGAGGGAAGTTTGTGTACGATATGTGAGAATGATGAAGTGGAATCAACACAACACCTCCTTCTTCATTGCAATGCATACTTGCACATCATGAAAATGCCCAAAAGTTGTACCAAGGACTGGGAAGCGACATTCTAAGAGGATCAAGTAGGGGACATTTGAAGGTTGGTCAAGAGATCCTTAATTTTATGATATGTGTATATTATTATTGAGAATTAACCATCATGGTTCCCTTCTTGTTTTTCACTATTGTTTTATGTCATTAAAGGTAGGTGTCATGGTGCTTTCTTTTGTTTATTTGTTATTCTCTTTCTACTTGCTTAATTGACTAGTGATTCAAGTGGTAATTGTTTTATTTATTTATTTATGTGGGTTTCCATACAACTTATAATCTCTTTATCCCATGTACAATTTCATAAAAAATATCCCTCTATCTATGTTTTTTTTGGTAATTGTGGAATTTGTACCGAGGCAGAATAAACCATGAGTCACGGCTAGTTTTAGTTTAAGTGGAAGAACGATCTGCCGAGTGAGAATAGAATTATTGCTAGGATTGTACAAGGCATTAAAAGGTTCTTCTCGCAGGAAATTGAACTTGGAGTTCCATAGAGTCAACCATAAAGTCACACCGCTAACTCCCACCCTCAAACCCTCTATTTATCTCCTTATAACATAAACTTAATTTTTGGGAAGCGGCTCCATGTCCCTGTAACATGAGTACGGTGCGCACTCCAAACAGTGTCCAAGTTACAAAGTGCAGGATATATTACAGGGTTCTTCATACAATCCAATTTTCTAAATGGAAAAACTTATATAAATATAAGGTAGAATTTAGAGATACTGTATAACAGATTATGTTATCCAATTTTCTAAATGGAAAAACTTATGTTATCCAATTTTCTAAATGGAAAAACTTATATAAACAGGGGCATTCCGAGAATCGAACTCGGGACCTCTCGCACCCGAAGCGAGAATCATACCACTAGACCAAATGCCCTGCACGTTTCTATATTGAACGTGTAAACTTAGAATCATACAACCGGACCAAATGCCGTGTTTTTAACGTAACAATTAACTGCACGAGAATCATACCATTGGACCAAATGGCCTGTGTTCAAATTGAACGTAACCATTAACTGGACAAGATATTGTAAAACTAATTGGACGTAACCTCCGACTGGACTAGGTACTGTAAAACTATATTTAAAATTTGAACATTGGATTAAATTATTAAATGTCAGAAGTGGGATTTGAACCCACGCCCTCGTAAGAGGACCAGAACTTGAGTCTGGCGCCTTAGACCACTCGGCCATCCTGACAGTAATATAAAATGATTGTGCTCTGTTATTGAATTTCACTAAACTCACTACATCACATATTATCCACCTAACTGGCTCGTATATGAAAACCAAGAAGAAATAAATGTCAATGATTATAATGAAATGAATTATATAGGTGATGCATTTACATCGATGGGGGTGAAGGATCAATTTTTTCAAATTAAGTTTTATTAATTTTTGTTAGATGTGATATTTGTTTATTTGATATTTTTATTAAGAGATAAATATTTTATAATTATATATAAATCATTTTTTGATTAAATTGTTGTATAATAGGGGTATTTATTTTCTCAAATCATTTGGTTTTGCATCTAACTCTAATTGTTATTGCAGATACTAGTGTACAACTATTACAAGCATATGTACACATCTTGTATTGAAGGCACTAACCCTAGTAGTGGCATTAACAACACCCCACTTTCACTAACTTATCAAGTCATTATTAACCTTTACCTCCTTTCATAATGCTTTCATTTACATTTATGTTTTCCATACAAAAAGCTACACAACATTCTACTCAGTTTGAGCTTCCTCGTTAAAGGATTGTACATAGTACTTACCTTCATTGCTTACAAAATACAAAAAACCACACACTAGTTGGCATGTGTAGTCAAAGACAAGAGTGGAATGTTCATCTTTGCCTAAACGGACCATGGCTTCAATGATAAACATAATGATCTTCCATGAACCTTCCAGCGTAGGCTCTTACATGTTGATGGTCATCATAGATTTCCTCATATCACCAAAAATGAACTCTAATATTAGTGAGTTTGTTGGATGTTTAAGTTGTGATCTATGCTTTGGTCTAGAGCCACTCGTTCATCTTATTGTTTATGCTTAGGAGTTCTCCTAGTGTTGCCTCTCTCTCCTCCAAATTCTCGTCAATTGCATTGGCATGTTCTTTATCTAGCTTCTTGAGGCTTACATCTTGAGTTCCATATTTTAGAGGACCACAATCACTTGGTGTAGTTTTTCTCTAATGAACTCTAGCCCATTATCCACCTTGTAATTAATCTTCTAACCTTCCTTTCCATGGCAATTAATCTCAACAAGATTTCACTTTAGATAGATTATCTCCTCCTGTAGTTGTTCAAAAGTGGGCAAAGGAAACTTATTGATTCATCTATAAGAAAAGATGAAAGCTCCATAGTATCTCTACTTCTAAGACCTCTTCAAATTGACACAAAAGAGAAGAAACCACGAAATGTATACCTTTGCTTGCAATCCCGTGCTATTAATGACTTCACCTTGTCAGTGCCACCTATTTCACTTCAATTTGCCTTCTCTCAATGTGAAATATCCCTATTGCATGGGATGACTTTTATTTCCTCAATAACATTTTTAACTAACCAATTTGCCACTTTATACTTTATTTCCCAACCTTCTTGTTCATAAGAATGAAACATAAAATCCATGTAATTTTCCATTTCCTATATTAACATGTGATCTATAACAACTTCATAACCATATTTATCTACTTATTATTTGGCTCATTCATTGACTTTTTGAAATGATGAAAGAGGTTGTTTATTGTTGAAACTTGGGATTAATAAGGCCGTCACATCCACTTAACTCATGGCTAATGAATGGTGATAGGTGACAAAATGAAGATGGGAGCAAAAACAAGAAATGGGAGTAGCACTAGAGTGGCAAGTAAGAGATTGGAGTAACAACAAGACATTGGAATGATAAACCTCAATCCACTTGGGAATTGGATGACTAGGATTAAAAGAAAATACGATTATTAAAGCTAGCCTAACCACCCAATCCTCCACCTTTCATTTATTTTCTAATTTAAAAACATCTATCAACATAACTAAAGACCACAGTCATGCTTGTATTCCCATCCACCACTCACTTCATTTTTCCAAAAACACAACAAACTAAATTAACGAACCTACACCTTCCATTAAAAAACAAGAGCTACGAGGAGGCAATGTCCCCGACATTGCTATTGTTGGGGCTGCTTGTTTGCAACTACAAATAATTGTCACTAGTTGTCACTTGCCAAAGAGAAAAGATTACATTGAAAAAATGCAAAAACATTTAGGCTGAGTGAATGATACTCCTCTTGTGAAGGAAGATTCCCTTCACTTTATTTTTGCGCCTTTTTTCAGTTACAAATATATTAATATAAAATGGGACAAAATTAAATACCATCTCAAATGTTTGTATAACTTTTTTCACAAGTTTATTAAAGATATTCACTAAAAAGTTAATGTCAATGACATTATTTATAGCATGGTTTGATGAATATCATTTTTATTATTATTTTGTTTGATGATTATACGTAGGGAATATTAGCACAAGCCGAATTGCTATAAGATGATGAGACTGGTCCACCGACATGTTATTAAAAAGGATCCCTTTCTTACTATTATTTTCATTATAATTGCAAATTGAGGGAGATCCCAATGTTTCAAAAGAAATCACAAAGCTTTTTCCAGCTTGCAAAAAAAACACCATTAATTCTCCATGTAACTGAAATTCTCCATCTGCTGCTACATTTCCAAAGGCACCAAATTGCCAGGCTTGATAATTCTTAGAATGGATATCACATCATGAAGAATTCAACAACCAGATCGCAACTCCCAACAACAATTAAACAACATAAAAATGCTTATTTTGTTAAATTATCAGGATTCCTCGTCGTTGGCTTGTTTCGGTATATACCATCAGATCATCATTGTTGGTTGTATAATACATTTAATCAACAAAGCCGTACCGGTCTCTAGACTTTTTCTTCCATGCACACACCTGAGCATCATCTTCCGAATTTCTAGTTGGTGATCTTCCCACTCCGTTTCAAACTCATATTCAAATCGAAAGCGAACTTACCTATAAATTATTCCAGACAGCTAGCATCCGAGGAGCCAAGTGATTCCAGGAATCTAGCATCCAAGGAGCCAAGTAGCCAAGCCAAGTGAGAAGGAGCCAAGTGAGCATCGTAGGCTTGGTGGAGTGCTTAGAGTGCTTGGTGGGCAGTAGGTCCTAGAAACTATGAAATCCACAAACACCATAATAGGTCCTATAAACTATGAAAGCATGCCCCTAATGTGAAAGCATGCCTCCAACGTGAAAGCATGCCTCTAACGTGAATACAAATGTAACTCACGGAAAATCAATTATGATAAAATTAAAAAACTATTTTACTAAAAGTTACCAAGAGGGACCAAGACAAAACAATTGTCATTCAACAAGAACACCAATTTAGATTAAGTGACACCTAGTCCATGCAAGCTTATGCCATGTAAACTGTGTGTAAACTCTCGAATAGCCATGAACAACTTTTTGATAGTAACATCTACATTTTTTTCATTTTCTCTCATCCTTCTCTTCATTGTCTGGTTCGATCTCAAGAAGTTGGTAATTCATCTCACACACTTTATATCTCTTTTCTTCTTTGTTTTCAAAAATCTTCTGAATTTGCATATGTTTTTTTGTCTAAAACGACAGAGGATGAAAGCAAATTCAAGTACAAAGTGGGTCCCACTGGGACTGAGCACTATGGGAGCTCAAGGAGGAATGGAAGGCCTGCGAGAACATGATGCAAAAATCTCCAATCGATGTGGTGAAGAGACATACCATAATCAATCCAGATATGTGTAGGCTCCCTAGAATCTATCGCCTTGCAAATGCAACCGTCATGAACAGGGGCCACGACATCATGGTCAGTAACGGAAACTTTTATTTAAATCTCTTTCCATCTATCTACCAGGTTTAATACTTGCAAACAAACTACCAATCCATCTAAATACTGATTTTGAAAGAAAGAATTAATTTGGCAATGGCCTCGTGATATATGATCACCTGCTGCTTTAAGCGCCCCAAGAATGCCTATATTTTGTCGTAAGAAGAGAGCCTTCTCAAAGTATGAATGCTCATCAATATTCAGAGAGAAAGTGCCATGCTTCTCCCATTCATGTCCCCAGAACTTGTGCCCATCACTACTCAAACAACTTAACGAGCCCCAATATTTGTTCAACTCTTCCTTCAGATCTGAAATCTGCAAATTCTTCATGATATACAAAATCCGGCCATGAAAAACTAGGTTAAACATTATATTTTATCTAACCAATAGTACATTAAGGGAAAATATAGAATTAGTGGCACCTTTGTGTAATTGAAATCTAGGGAGGAACCACAGAACTGGGGCCATTTGTTGTTGTTGTAATTGGGCGAGAGGCCATGAATGGAAAAGTCGGAAGCATGATTTCTAGTGCGAGGGTAACAACATCCTCTACGCATATCACAGTATGAACCAAGCCACTGTATTTACAAGCAATCAGTTACCGTTAACATATACAAAAGAAAGAGTACTGAAGCCTGAAATTGATGGTCATAATGACTTCCTGAAAATGATTAGCAGGTATGAAAAATAAATACCTGTTGAACTAAATTATAGAAATCAAAAGATCTAGCAATAGCACCAATGGAACAACACTAAAAAATGGTAAGCACCAACATTATCCATCGTCCGTTGATACCCCGACTGATCCCCATTTCAAGGATTTTCCGCAATGAACTTTGCCCCTTGTTGCAATGGTAGCTACATTTGTATCAATTTTGATTAATGAATCAAATATAATGTAGATAAAGGAAATGTTGAAAGCTATGGCATGTGAAGTGGATGAATTATTGTCCGGTTCCTGGAGTTTTCAGTTAAAAAATTCACTTAAAACAAGTCTTTCATTTTACCATATTAGGATGGGGTAAATGAGAATTCTTGGCAATATACCAGGCAACAACAAAATCCGGAACAAACCCTCCAAACGCCACCGCTCCAAATGCCATCGTACCGGCTAACAACCACGAACCTGCCACCAACCACAATTTTGTAGACCCACCCACAGGTAGCAGCCAACGAACACAATCCAACAAAACAAAGAAGGCACGAGTTCTGCCCAGAAGCACCCGCCAAAATAAAAGACGAGCAACCACAACAAACATGAACAATCCAAACACGACCAGCCAATGAACAAAATCCATAAAAATGAAGCAGACACTAGTTCCACCAAGGAGCACTCGCTAAAAGAAAACACGAACCAGCAACAGCAAAATCTCTCGCAAACAACAACAACAACACCAGTACGTCCAAGTCTATAAACCACTGTCAGAGATTGTCCCCTGACCTCGCACAAAAGTAAACCTCCCACCATCGCATTTAAACCTCATGTACACCTCCTTTGTTCCAGTTTTAATGTTGAACTTGGCTCCAAGCATATTTGAAGAAGCTTGCACCCTGTTTGCACGCCCTAGGGATACGGACCAGATCCAGAACAAATCCTCATTTATGAGGTGAAACACACTTTCGCAACCTGTAAGGGCATCAGGGGGTGAAACAAACCACTTGTCCCTTCGATAACACAACCCAGCACAAGCCAGCTGTAAGGGCGTCGGGGGGTGAAACGAACCACATGTCCCTTCGATAACACAACCCAACACAAGCCAGCCGCGTGTACATCGATAACATAACCATTGAAGGAAGCTTACATTCGCTCCCCACCCCTTGGTGGGAAACACAAAACGAGGCAGACGTCAGTTTCATATACCCAATCAAAAAATTTAAAAATTCGAAATTCAAAAATTAGTTTAAAATATTATTTTTTTCCCTATGTTAAACCCATAGCCGTTTTCCAAAAATTGAACCCAACCTAGAATTAATGTCCCCGACTGAATACTATATGTCGGGGACATAACAAATGTGGCTTTGGAATTCACCAATAAAAAGGTTGAAATTTAATAAAAACCTTAAACAAAAATAAGAGAATAGTTAAATAAAAATAAAAATACAAATAAAATTCTTTTATCTTAAATAGATTTGGAAACTTATATCCAAATATTTTAGCATATATAATTTAAATTTTTAAAAAATCAACATATTTAATGAAATAGAACTCATAAACTTTGCCATACTAAGTGAATAATCACTTTGCCATAAAGATTTCAGCTTTAATTTTGTGGATATAAGTTTTTATTCCAAGAAGGATGTCCACTTAACTATGTCACTTTGAACAAGCCCACTTGTCACTTCTCTCCACAATTTTGGTTAATTGCCCCCTCAAAAATTTATGGAATAAGAAGTATTCGATAGGTCAATGATAAATACCTTTCTATTTGCTTGCAACTTGACTTGACTCTTTTTTTTTCCCACTTTTAGGGCCTGCAAGATTTCAGCTTTAATTTTGGTAGATATGGGTTTGAACAATCTCACTTGTCACTTATTTACACAAATTATCAACAGCCATGTGCAAATCTATGGCATGGTATTGAAACAGTACAGATAAAAGAAATGGTATACGTTACGTTTGTTTTTTGTTTTTCTTTTTAATCCAAGCCGTGATCTTTCCTTTCATTCCGTATCCATCTTTAACATAAATTATAATTATACAGCCTAATACTCCAAGACGAAGATTTTCACAGAGTATCTTATGGCCTGGGATAACTGACACTCAAATCACCCCAGTATCCAGGCGATTAGTGACGGAAACTTTTCCAGCAAGGCACAGTTCCACCCTTTCTGATTATTTTTTTGGAATTTCGACGATCTGGATCGTCTTAAAATGCCCCAAAATCCCTAGGGGCACAGTTCCATGGCATAGTTCCACAGTGAATGGGGTGGAACTACGATTCTGCCAGTTTTTATAACCTTATCTAAGAAAAAATGGCCGGAAAAGCGGGGCGATCTGAGTGCCAGTTATCCCAGGCCTTATCTTATTACGGGGTGTGATAACTGGCACTCAAATCACCCTCTGCCGGTGACGGAAAATTTTCAGGCAGTTCCACCCCTTCTCGTTATTTGTTTGGAATTTCCACGATCTGGATCGTCTTAAAATGGGCCAAAACCCCTAAAGACACAATTCCATGGCATAATTCCGCAATAAATGGAGGTAGAACTATGATTCCACCAATTTTTATAACCGAATCTAGGAAACAAATCACCCGAAAAGCAAGGCAATTTGAGTGCCAATTATCCCACGCCTCTTATTACAGGCGACCACACACTTTGTCTCCACTGAAAAAGTGATTGGCCCCATCCCATTATTCACAGCTCTTGGTGGACACCAGAAAATGGAAGCCATGAGCGTTCATGGCCCACTACCACATGTCTGGATGGAGGATCATGCAGATGTCAAAGGAAATTATTTTAATATATTGAAAGTGAAGGAGCGCACAACTTTCTGGCAACGTGATATGTTCCTGCAATGCCCGATCAACCAAACGAACGATAAAGAGGTTTGAACTACATTTGATTGTGATCAAGAATCAGATCTACTGGCCACACTTTTTTCTCTTTTAGAACTTTGTTATAATCTAATTGCAATCACTTACTTCTACAAGTTCAGGATTGCGATTACGAAGTTTCACCCGCTCTGCCGTTGAACCAATTAACAGCAGCACAATCACCTGGGCTTTTGCAATTAAGTGATGATGATAATCCCGTCAGCCGTGGCATCTACACGACATGACAAGCAATTCAGATATTGCAGATACCCAAATCGACCGCCCTAAACGCAGGGCCCAGACAAATCTGGTAAAAGCAATTATGTGTTTTGATTGATACCCAAAAAGGCCAGGAAGCCACAGCTGCCCAGTGCCTATCAGTGATGAATCAACACTCAAATTATATTGCGTTGCCTCGCACTGTGCACAACTCAGTCAATCGTGGAGTGACACGCTGTTGTTCTAGGTTTCCATTGTTATGTGGTGCAAATGGTTATATATATATAACCTTCTACACCCGAATAACAATATCACTCTTCGTTTCATACAAGCATTACCAAAAGCTCGTTTAATCAAATTTTGCTGTGTGCTTGGTTTTATACAAAGATGGCCGTCCCTGTAATTGACATGAAGAAGCTGCTGAATGGAGAAGAGAGGAAGCTCACCATGTCCAAGATACATAAAGCCTGCCAAGAATGGGGTTTCTTTCAGGTTATCCCCGGCCAGCTGTTGCTTTAATGTCTGTTCTATTATTATTATATCTGGCTTGATTGTTCTAACATATTATCACTTCTTGAACTGTATGTTATCTTTTAATCCAGCTTCTGAACCACGGCATACCGCACAGTCTTCTGGATCGAGTGAAGGAATTGTTTAAAGAGCATTACAAAAATTCCATGGACGCGCAGTTTAAGAATTCTGCCGTTGTGGAAATGCTTGAAAATACTCTCTCACAAGGCATGGATTCCAGTACTAGTAAAATAGACGCTGACTGGGAAACGGGCTTCTTCCTCCAACACTCGTCCCTTAAATCTAACACAGTGGCGCAGCCTCTGCCTGCCAGTTTGAAGTACAATAATGCTATCACTCCTTATGTATTGATCATTTGCGTGATTGATTTTGCTAAGATGTTGAATGTTTTAAATGATAACCTTTGCGAAAATATATTAATCACTGCCCTTCTGGATATTGCAGCGAGACGATAGATGAATTTGCAGAGGAGGTGAAGGGATTGGCAGAAAGAGTATTAGAAATAATGTGCGAGAATCTGGGACTTGAGAAAGGATATCTGAAAGAAGCACTAGCAGGGGTCAATGGCCCTTCCTTTGGCGTAAAAATGTGTCACTATCCGCCATGCCCTAGGCCAGACCTTGTAGATGGCCTGCGCTCCCACACGGATGCTGGTGGATTGATTCTGCTGCTACAAGATGATGAAGTCGATGGCCTTCAAGTTCTCAAGGACGGCACCTGGTTGGATGTTCAGCCTATTCAACACGCAATTGTAATTGACATTGGAGATCAGCTGGAGGTATATAACTATTACAGCCATTAACTTGTTATATAACTATCACAGCCATTAACTTGTTGTTTATAGGTTATAAGTTAATTTGCTATCATCAATCTTCTTTTCTTTTCTAGTTAAACTAGTGTCTTTCCAGTCAGTGAATGCATGCATGCTGTCAATGGAGTTGTCAAACTGTAGTTAGGGTAGGTTTTCACTTTAGCTTATGCAAATGAGCACATGCTAGTCCTTAGTCCTTAGTAACAGTTCAGAAAATGGAAAATACTAGAAGTAAATGACAGCAAATAGTAAAATTAAACAACCTAAAGTGCATAGTACAAATAAAAACCAAATCTAACATGAAAGCAAATAAACTAGAAACAAATGGAAAAAACTATAAGTAAATGACAGCAAATAGTAAAACTAAACAACCTAAAAACTAAGCATGTGCATGGTACATATAAAAAACTAAATCTAACATGAAAGCAAATAAACTAGAAACATCCATATAAGAACTCAGGTAAAAATTGGTTTTCACTCTTCTTTTATAAGAGTAAACAAAGGTTTATATGGACTTGTTACCTCAAAGGTGAAGTTGGTGGAGAGTTTGCAGCCCTATGAGAGAGGGAGGATGCTCCAATGTTCCAAAGTCTTCTTTTCTCCAAATGCTATAATAGTGGTCCACTATTCACCCTATCCTTATGCTGCCGGATTTCACCCAAGAATCCTAGCTCACTTCCCATGCTATAAGTTTTTTTAATATATTTTATATATATAATTGTTTATTTCTAATTTAGAAGGAGGTCTATAAAATCATTCATCATTCTTGACAATACAGTTGTGTCATCCATCTATAATTTAGGAAAATCATACTGACTACTCCACCTCAAATTCTAAAATATAAAAACCTATCAATCTAACTATCACAACAACTTCACACTTCACTTGTAATCAGTGAACACTACACCACAAGTTAATATCACTCAATGCTAGTTATTTCTTTTATTTGTCACTATAATTGAGTTGTACTTGAGTTGTACTGAATGTTTAAGATTGTGGATGCATACAATGCAGGTAATGACTAATGGGAAATATCAGAGCATGTGGCATCGCGTGGTTGCGAAAGAGGATGCGAATCGAATGTCTGTTGCAGCAATTTATAACCCTTCAAGCCTTGCAGAGGTGTATCCTGCTCCGCAGCTAATGATCATGTCGGCAGAGAAGAATGGCTACAATGAGAATGAAATTATTGTGAACGCAGAAAGTAATTACGATTATCCAAAGTTTGTATCAGCAGATTACATGAGGGTGTATGCCGCGCAGAAGTTCCTCCCCAAGGAACCGCGATTTGAGGCCATGAGAACACTGGGGAACTGAGCTAACAAATGGCTTTGTTTCCACTGGATTTTGTCATGATGGTTAGGAGCAATAAACAAAGCAAAATGAGCATATCAAATAGAATATAAAAGTTATTTCGAGAACACCGAAGCCTATAGTATACAGTATAGGCAATAAAAATAATAAAGTTCATTATAGAATAATTATAGGTGTAGAATAAATATTGGTATGTGAGGTATACTATTTAATTAATTTGTGGTAGGAGAATTTTGATAGGTTACAAGTTAAATGGTACATGTGTTTTTTAGTTATTTGTTATCCCATGTAAACTGAGTTATTTTTAGTATGTATTTTTTATAATTACTTATTTCGAATTTTAATTCTATAAAATAAATTAATTTGTAGAATAAATATTGGTAGGTGAGATATACTATTTAATTAATTTGTGGTAGGAGAATTTTGATAGATTATAAATTAAATGGTACAGGTGTTTTTTAGTTATTTGTTATCACATGTAAATTAAGTTATTTTTAATATGTATTTTTTATAATTACTTATTTTGAATTTGGAATAACTCCACAAACTAAATTAATTTAGTGGAGATAAAGATAAAAAATAATAAAAAGAAAAAGAAAAAAAATAAAGAAAAGAAAAAGAAAAAAAATAAAGAACTACTCACTTTACTTTAATGTTTTATTTATATACTCATCAAACTTAAAAAATTATATTTATATTTATTATATATGATATGTATAATAACTTTCACATACCATATCATATACAATAAACTACATATCTATATTTATAAATTTCTTACTCCATATTAAATTGACTCCATATCTATATTTATAAATTTCTTACTCCATATTAAATTGACTCCATATTGATGAATCTCATGTTCTATATTGAATTAACTTTGGCCAAGCCATATCAGTATTTCCATAGAATTAAACATAGAATGATAAAATGTATACTTAAGCTTTCGATCCTTCTTTATTATGTCCCCTGCGGGGGTCATATGTTTAGTCATTGGGTATTGATCCATATAAACAACTATTTTCACAAATATAAAGTTTAACATGCTATTTTTTTTTTATATATTAAGTTTTATTTAAATTAAATAGTTTATTTGGTACTTCATTGCCGTGTAAGACCATTTATTGCACACTTGAATGATCGCCAATGTTAATATTGACAGATTTAACTTTTTAAGGGTTTGTATTTTTTACGAAGTAATGTTTTTTATTTGGATTTTTTTAAATTTTAATAATTTTAATTATTTTAAAATAAATTAAAATATTTAAAATCAAAATTCTTTTTAATTAAGTAAAATTATAATTTTTAACCAAATTTCTACACAAATAAGTAAAATTATAATTTTAAACCAAATTTCTACACAATTTATAAAAGAAATTGAATTAATTAATACTAAAATTATCTTAATACTCCAGCAAAAAGAAAACTTTGCTTTTTATAATACTCCAGGAAAAAGAAAACTTTGATTTTTATAGATTTGATGATGTAATTATTAGAATAAGACAAAGAAAAAGTTTACGACCGTGTTCCCTCACCATGTGGTAGAATTCCTCGTGATAATGATGACGTGAAAGATACCACTCATGACTTTCATTAGAGATGCTCACATTGAGAGAAAATTATGATAACTATAAGCTGACGTGGATCATGTTGCATTTAATTTAACTTTTTTCCATCACACTTTTAGGTTTTTTATGCCGAATCGCCAATAGGCCTCCACAATTAAAAAATTAATCAGAGTGCGCCTTTTTAATCCCTAATTAAGGATGGAGGGCAGGGATGCAATGCTTTAGCATATACCCAAAAATATTCCTCGGCCATACACATCCAATGATGGATATTTATTGTGGAGGGACAGACTAGCAAAAGATCATTTCTTAATTCATCATTTCTTTTTGGAGTAGTCTATTTATTCTATTTTTTTGATTTTATGGTGGGTTTTGATTGGAATCCGGTCATTTGTTTTTGGTAAAATCCAAATTTCTACAAGTTTAAATTGTATTTTTGAATTCATAAATAAATTCGAGACCCTCAAATATCCCATGGCACCTAAATTATGCAATTTCCATAAGTGATATATGTGATTCTAAGATTTTTTAAAGATTTCCAATCAGAATACATGAACAAGCTCGAAAAAAGTTGAAAACGTAGAATATTTAGACTACACCTTTCTTTTTTAATCCAACTATGTTGGCAAGTGGGGAGCCAACAGAGAGGTGGTGGGGAAGTCTAAGCAATCCATTCCAAGTTATTAGCAATCCAGGTATAGCAGTGAACGAAGAGGGTACAGTTGAATTTAATCCAAGCACTTCAGTTTCATGTTTTCGGGGCCGTTTTAGTTTTTACCATGAGAAGATCATTTCAATTTTGTATGAAATCGTTTCAGTATTTCTATCCAGGAAATCTCTCCCAACGTTTCTTTGTAGAAGAAACTTTATTCTATAACTATGAGTGCATAGAGAAATAAGAGCCACGAGGTGGCAATGTCCCTGACTTTGACAATAGTTGTTGCTATAAGAGGGAGCTATAGAAAGGAGAATGTAGATGGATACACATGCAATACATAAAAACACTAGGATATTCTATCTTGATTCGCAAAAATGTACAAATGGATAGATAATTTTGATGAAAAAAAACAATGTAGATAATTGTTTAAATCTATGTTATCTGATAAATTTATGGTCTTGGAAAAATGTCTATCACCTCCCTCTACCTAATCAAAACATGGAAAATACAAATCTATTCTATGATACTTATTTTAAAATTTTTCAAATTAGTAATTACGGTAATGTTTGCATAATGCTCTGATATCTTGCTCTTTCTTAACGTAAAAATACAATTTCAACATCAAATTGTTTGGAATATATATTTTCAAAAATACTTAAGACAAAAAAACATACAAAAATGGCGTTATACTCGTCTCCAACTTCTGTTTTGTATACCATGTAACTATTTATGAATCTCAATTTAGATATACAACTTTTGTTTAAATTTTCTATACTTCCAATGCCTTCATTCATATCGAATAAATTTTCATACTATAGTCTATCTTTACCATGATGTTATGTCATAATTGAGGCATTCAAATGATTTTATTGCCCACGGGTAAGCTTTTGGTTTATATATGCTTACAATTATCTAATCATAAATCAAAAGAGGCCACTTGGTATGGGATAATGGTGGAGCAACTAATCCCGACAAAATAGAATTTCAGA
The DNA here is from genome assembly GCA_027924585.1 of Larix kaempferi. Taxonomy (NCBI): domain Eukaryota; kingdom Viridiplantae; phylum Streptophyta; class Pinopsida; order Pinales; family Pinaceae; genus Larix; species Larix kaempferi. Next base: position 8,546,896 of record BSBM01000592.1, on the reverse strand, counting down.
GAATAACAATAACAACAAGTTGTATAATGACTGATTATGCCAGAATATATATAAAACATTCCAAATTCATATTACATATATAAAACATCCCAAATTCATATTACACATTATGAGAGTGGCTAGCCGAAGGTATACAGAGGTATACATAAGCATCATCGAAATAATACCATGAATTTAGTCTTTGTTTAAACATCGTCGAGATTCATCTATTTCATTGCCATCATCAATAGTAAAATTGTGGAAGCACGGCTATACATCAATAAATTTGGAAATACAATGGACTAGAAGCAAAGGCTTGGACAATTAGGTGGCGAAGTTGGAAATCATGTTGAATCGTTACAATAATCATAGATGTAGTTCCGATGCACCCATATCATCATTCGTCTTTGTTGTGGAGTGAGGGATGAATAAGAGGACATATCCCACCACTTATTTCCATTCTCATTAACTACTCTTGCTTCTTCATTTAATCTAATTTCGTTTGCATCAATGTCCAAGCCTTTGTAAGTGGAGGTGAAGGGAGAATGGCTCCAGTTTGTCTTCACAAGCCCACCTTGAGTAGCCTAGTTCTCTGCATTCCAAATTGAAGAGGATACTCTCATCCACCTTGAGTAGCGCAGTCGTTGGTTGATTTTTTGGATATGGAACTCCCAACTGCTCGTTGTTGGGGGGATACCCAAATTAGAACACTATCTACAATGAACCATACAAACATCAATTGACACTTCTTAAAGAAAATTCAATGTAACAAAGAATTATAAAAGTGATAGTCATATACTTACACAACTTGGTTGTGGTTCCATATAAAATAATAGGTATGGAAATTTATGTCGTGGGTTCAAACTAGAGGTAAATGCGTTGTTCCCTGTTGCTAGTGCCTTTGGAGTCGATATTAGTCTCAACAATATACGGCTCACCCGAAGCATTCCCCAAGAATTCGAAATCGAATTCGTCATGCAAAGTTCCCTTGGAAGACATATGAGAAGAAAATGATATCAAACACATGGATTCATAGAAACAACAAATGGTCACAATTGCTAAAATGAAACTTACATAAAATGCAATAAATGTGTCAATAGAGTCACCGAGAACAAGCTTAATCTGCACACCTGCTTTTCCAAACAAATATGTTTCCTTGGAAGCAAAGCCAATACTTGTACATTCAACACCATGAACTTAAATCTAATTCGGGACTAAACCATAAAAGTGTTATTAAACCATGAATGGAACCTTGTAATATTTGTAAAAAAAATATTAGTTCTTGCAAAGAAATACCAGAAATGTTGTCAAGTTTGAGCTTCAACAACTCTCCCTCATACATAACATGGTCAATCGCCCAGCTGGGCTAGAAGATGTCATTGAACTTTGCACAATTAGATACCCAGAAGCAAAGAACCATAATGAAGAAGAAGCAGCTCTGCACACCCAAACAAGCCATATCAACAACAACTTATATGCGCTATACTGCTACCATGCAGAAGAAGTGGAATATACAGGTCTATCCTAAAACTTCAACTCACAATATTTACTGAATGCATCATTTATACCTGTGACAAAGAAACTGATCAATTGTTGAAAAGGGAGAATATGCTAAATAAATAACTGACGAACTAAGGGGTCAAGCTTCCCTCCTTTCCACCATAGTCACCATATAGAGAAAACTGACTGTATATGCCTGAGTTGGTGTTGATACCATGCCAGGGATGGCACTTTCTCCATGACATGCCTATGCAGAGAAGAGGGCTAATGGTTGACTGATGCATGTCTAAACAAGAGAAAAGAAGCTTGCATATCAAGCCTACACCAAGGTCGAGGCCTTAAAGGCGTTGTACTCCATAATATAGGTGGCCGACTATAAAATTACACTTAACTCGAGAGCCATGACCAACATTAAAAACTTGTACGATGCATTTTACATCAGTTCGTTGCATTTTACATTCTGTGGCCGTCGATCGCCCTGCCAGCGTTGCTGAGTGTTGCTCCCCACCATCAAATCATCATCGCAATGGTGCTCACCTCCATGGAATCACATTTAAACATCTATGACGCCAACACGTCGTTAGGGGGTGCACACACAAACCCAGACCGACATCACGGTGTAAAAAGCCAATAGAAACACATAGAGATCGCTATTTAAAAATCATTGAAATTAAAATTATTTCAAACTATTGCAAAACTTGAAAAAATGATTTTTTTTTCAAACAGCCCTCCCAATTAATGTCCCCGACTGAAAACTATATGTCAGGGACATAAAAATAATTCACACTCCCCACATAATGCATTGGCAACCAAAGCCACACTCCATGTAATTTTCCGATATTCTAGGTTCTTTATCTTAATTCGTCCACGTCGTTAAACCACTACACAAGTACTATCACGGGTTCTAAGTATTAACTAGTTATCAAAATTAACCTTAACAACATTCAAAATATTACAAAATTGAATATTGGTTACATTTGCACAACTTTGGCTCGAGGGTTAAGTGGGTTAAGCCTTAAATGTTGTATTTAAAGTGTTGAAGACGTTACAACGCGACTTTTGAATCGAGGACGAGCATGGATTCAACTCGAATAACTATTCAATGTTTTTTATATTTTCTTTGCTTTTCAAACTGCACTAGAGGAGTTATAAGAGGTAGTGGGTAAGTTCGAAAATTGAAAATATCTACGAAAAATTCTAACAATTATTCATTTAATATTGTTCAACTCAAGTGCCATATCTAAATGCTTACATAAGTAAAACATGTCTCCAAGTCTAACATGATTTTATGAGGTAAACGTGATTCTACATAACCAACTAGAGTTTGTGTTGCACTTTATAGTTTTAGAGATTAATGTGATATGTGTTCATATTCAAGGTGAGGGTTAGCGTTGTACTTTGTATTTTGTATTTTTAGAGATTAGGGATTAATGGGATAAGTGAATTTTATATTTAAGGTGAGTGTTAGGGTTTTACATTAATTTTTTATTTTAGCAATGTGCAAGGTTATAAGGTCTATTGGATAGTTAGTGGGTAGTGACTTAATGTAAAAAGGTTATCTTTATTGAATAAAGATCCTTAGGTGGTTGACCACAAGTAGTTAGGGTGTTGGCTATTGAAACACTATATATAGAATAGTAAACTATGTAATGTTTGTTAAGAATTGTGATTGTATTTGGAGTTTTTCACTTGGAGATTGCCTCCTAAAAAGACAAGTGAACATAGGTTTCTATTTTGAATGTCTTTCATAGAAGAGTTTTTTTTGTTTTGTTTTTTTATTCTATCTTATGTTTTTCTGTATTTGCTTTGAAATTTTGGGTTTAAATATATTACAAGTGGTATCAAAGCTCATTCTTGGATCAAAAAGGAAGACTTTTAATCACAGGATTTGCCTCCTTCAAACAAGTCATCTTGGCATTTTTTCTCCAATTTTTTTTCTACAAAGTTGCAGGGTTTGAAATTTTCAAGTTACAAAGAGGACATACATAAGTAATGTGTGTTAAAATTTCAGCTTCTGAGTCACTATACTTTAAGATATACGCTCTGTGTAAGTTAGAGTTTTTTACTAGTCCAAAAGATTGGCTCCTTCAAACTAGTTATATTGGAATTTTCTCTCTAATTATTTCCTTGAAGTTTCAGGTTATATGGAAGACATAAGGACGTAATATGTGTCAAAATTTCAAGTTCTCGATTGTTATACTTTCATAGATATATTATGTGTAAGATAGGGTTTTTTACTAGCCCAAAAACTACCCTTAAACAAGTGTTATGGATAAAATTGGTATATATGAAGTTAGAAAAATATGAATTGATTTCAACCAGTTGCATTGGGAAGAAGACATACCATAGTGTTTCTGGTAAAAATTTCATATTCATAACTGAAATAATGGATGCATGACAAACTGTACAAGTTCACTCATATAAAAAACAACAAGTTTTGGGAAAACTGCTATAACGTTTTTTTGTAACATCATAATTCGGTAAACCCTATGGCATTGCAAAGTAGACATATCATGCTACTTCAAAACAAAATTTTAGACTTAGAGGTGTAGAAATTTTAGAGTTATAGAAGCTTCAATATCAACTTGCAGGACTGTCTTCAAATCATTGTTATGCAAGGAGTTGTTCTTATTTGAAAATTTCAGCCTCAACCCTACCTTGAAAGTAAGTTATTTTTTGGCAATTGTATATCTCTTTCTGGGGTGAGCAAGCTCCTAAATTTTTAAATTTTATTTTTTTAAGAGACGTGTTCCAATGTCTTTAAATAACACATAGATTTGTCATTCAACAAGTACCACATTAGACAGTACTTGTATACAGATTCTCATTTCCACATACCCTCAGGTATATAGGAAGTTCCTTAGGTATACTTGGGACCAAATTTATATAAGCCGTTCGACCGACTTGTTTCTATAGTACATTGAGAACAACACTCATGTAGATCACTCTCTAGTACTTAAGTAGTCGATTAGTATGATTAAGGGCATGCTTAAGAGTCCTTAGTTAGTTCCCTAAAATATCGAGTCGGGTACTAGTCCCCACATGTATATCAAAGAGCTATAACACTTAACACTCCCTTGTCCCTAGGACCTGGCGAATCCAACCCATGGTGGATCCATATAAACCACATCACACAAACACCCCATATAATATGGCCATCCACAATACTACTAACATGTTAGAACACCTAGAACCTTAATACATAAATATTAATAACCAATTTCAACACCTTCAACAAACCATCAACAACTAGGATCATACATTGGATTAGAAGTTGGATGAGAAAAATCAACAGACCCTAGACCATTTGGATAAGATGTTGAATGAGAAGTTTACATGTATGCCAGTTAGTGGCATACAAGCAAAAGACCATTGGAATGCACAACATAGTGAGCCACACCAGGAAGAAGCTTCCCACTCGAGACTATCTAGCCACCAAAAACCTCATTTAGGTCATCACATTGATAAACCACTCTCCATGGATGATAACACATGACACCATTTTCCTAAAGTGGACATGAATATGTTTTATGGATCCATTAGGATGAGTCACCCAGATGGAACATTACTTTTCTCTCCATGGCATTATTAATGACATGATCCAACCTAGGGTGGGGGTCTTGTATTTGGATCCAAGATGATGGCAATGGTGCGAATGGCATAAAAAATCCTATGGACGATACATTGCATGGAGTCTATTTTTTAAAGCTATCCATGCCCATTATGAGTGAGATACTCACTATTTAGGTGTCTTACCAAGTTATGCCATATATGCTCAATTGTGGATTGTATCTCAGCCTTTAAACAATTATCCTTTCATACATAAAACCTATAATATACTTTCCATAAATAATGTTTCATCAATGGCCACAAGGATGAGATTAAAGCACAAGTTAGAATGCAACATCTTGCTACCTGGTTAGAGGCATCTCAGAGGGCTATATAAGCATAGACGATGATCAATTGACAAACCAAAAAACCCTCTTTCATTCCCTACTCACGCCCTACACAAGTCAATTTATCAAGCACAATCCCTTCACCTCCCTTGAAAGTACAAAGGTTGTCTCTAATAGAAATGGTATACCAACAAAGATGTGGACTCTGCTATAACTATGATGAAAAGTATGCTCCCAATCATAAATGTAAAGAACATAATTTATTTCAAATTGATGTGACTGATCCTACCCATTTTGAATACCTCATTATAGAATATACTCCTAAGTTCAAGTTTATCGACCAAAGTCCTCCCATGTAAGAAGAAGTGCATTATGAAGTCCATCAAGAAGAATCACTCATCTCTCTCCATGCTTTATCTAATATTTGAACACTGCAAACCTTGAAACTTCTAGGTTACATCAAGCACTGCAAAGTGATAGTCTTGGTTGACAACGGTAGCACCCACAATTTTATTCATCGATGAGTGTTTGTTGAAGAAATCCATTGTTATGTCCGCATTTTATGTCCAATTTTCAAATTATGATAGCCAATGGCGAGATGATTAAATGTGGTGGGCGTTGTGAAAATGTGAGACTCCAATTGGATGGCTATCATCTCAAAACTCATATGTTGGCCATAGATATGGGTGGTTGTGATATAGTTTTAAGGGCAAAGTGGTCACACACGTTGGTTCCAGTCACCATGGAATTAAAGGAATTATACTTGAGTTTTACTTAGGACTCTCATACTCACACCCTCAAAGGACTCCAGATAGGTTCCCTTGAAATCATAAGTTCTCATCGGATGGAAAGCTTATTTAAGAAAGGCCATTTGGAAGTTATTGATCACTTCTATGCCATATAGGCATTGGACAACACTGCACCAAAGATCCATCTTGACTTACAAAGGGTTTTGGACAAACATCAACAATTCTTTGAGACCGAAGGGTTTACCCCTATCTAGAGACGAGCATGTTCATGGTATACCCTTGATTTAGGGCATTCAACCTCCAAATGTATGCTCATATAGGCACCCATTTTCCCCAAAGAATGAAATTTAAAAGATCATTAAGGAGCTACTAGAGGTGGGAGTCATTCATCCCAAAATTAGCCCATATTCATCCCCAGTGGTCATTGTTTTAAAAAAAGAAAGCACTTGGCGTATGTGTCTTTATTTTCATGCACTCAATAAGTTGACCATTAAAGATAAATTCCCCATCCCAATCATTGATGATCTTTTGGATGAGCTCCAATGTTCCAAAATTTTCACCAAACTCAACCTTCTTTTTAGATACCACCAAATTAGGATGAAAGAGTTTGATATTCCAAAGATAACTTTATGCAGACATGAAGGCCAATATGAGTTTTTGATAATGCCTTTTAGACTTTATAATTCCCCCTCTACCTTTCAGAACATCATGAATAAACATTTACGGTCATATCTTCATAATTTTATGTTGGTTTTCTTTGATGACATCTTGATTTACAATAAAGCTTGGGATTACCATGTGCAACATGTTGATAAAGCCTTGCAACTACTTTGGGACCATCAATTGTTCATTAATCACTCAAAATGTCATTTTGGGGCCTCAGAGGTTGAATACTTGGGTCACATTGTTGGACAAGATGGGGTGAGAGTGGACCACAATAAGATTGTGGCAATGAAAAAATGGTCATGCCCTAAAACCCTAAAGAGCTTACGTGGGTTTTTAGGCTTTAGTCACTAATATAGGAAGTTTGTGAAAAACTATGGTAAAATTGCAGAACCATTGGAAACCTTCTCAAGAAAAATTCCTTTGCATGGAATGAAGTGACAAGACAAGCATTTTTAATTTCAAAGCAAGCCATGTGCACCACCTCAGTCTTAGTCTTGCCTGATTTTACTAAGACTTTTGTATTGGAATGTGATGCTTCAGGAAGAGGTTTGGGTGTAGTTTTAACACAGGATAGAAGAACATTAGCATTCATCAGTAAGCAATTGTGGGACAGGAATTTGGGAAAGTTTTCCTGCGAGAAAGAAATGATGGCCATCTTACAGGTAGTTGACATATGGCAGTTGTATCTCATGGGGAAACGCTTACATATCAAGATGGATCACCATAACATGAAGTATTTTTTGGAACAAAGATTTTCATCCCCAGAGCATCATACATGGGTCACCAAGATGCTTGGATATGATTATGAGATCATCTAAAAGGGGAAAATATAGTGTTGTTGTAGATGCATTGTATAGGAAAAATCAGGAAGATGGAGCCCTCTTTGTCTTATCCTATCTGGTACCTGAATTGTTAGAAGAAGCACAACACAAATGAATAATCAATGTTGTTGTATATAAGCTCATCAAGTGTATTCAAGAGGTTCCCAACCCTCCCAAAGGTTACACTTGGAAACAATATACAATGTAGCATAAAGGTCTCCTTTTCTAGTACCTAACTTTGCTTTAAAAAATATGATATTAATAGAGTTTCATTCATCTCTCCTTGTAGGTCATTGCAACTTTTGGAAACATTATGCATATGATAGGCACCCCTTCTTCTGGGAAGGAATGAAAAATGATATCCTTACTTTTGTAGTGGAATGTGACACTTTCCAAAGGAATAAGGGTGAGACAATGAAGACTACTGGAGCATTGCAACCATTGCTAATACCAACCACTATTTGGATAGACATTTCCATGGATTTTATTGTTGGCCTTCCAAAAGTAGGTAACAAATTAGTCATCATGGTGGTAGTTGACTGAATTTCCAAATATGCTCACTTTTGTGCTCTCTAACATCCCATCCCTTTACCCTTGCAACAATTGCCCACATTTTTCTAGACCATAGTTTTAAACTCCATGGCATGCTTACCTCCATTTTGTTAGACCATGATCCCACAATCACCAACAAATTTTGGAAAGAACTATTTAAACTATAGGACACCCAGTTGCAAATGAGCACATCTTACCATCCCCAAATAGTTGGCCAGAAACAAGTAGTCAACAAGTGTCTTGAAACATATTTGCGATGTTTTTCAATTGAAATGTAGCACAAGTGGGAACAATGGTTACTGTTGGCAGAATGGTGGTATAATACCACTTATCATGAGGCTACACAAATGACACCATATGAAGCAGTCTATGGCCAACAACCTCCCTTAGTGGTTGCTTATCTACCAACCTCCAAAGTACACACAATAGATAGTCTGCTTCATAATCATAATGTTACTCTTTGCACACTTAAGGAAAACTTGGCAATGGCTTAGAGCGTTCATTTGTAGAATGTGACCATGTGTTCCTTCACCTCTAACCTTATAAGTAGGCCTCTCTTAAAGTTAAGGGCCATCATAAGCTTGCACCAAAGTTTTATGGGTCATATTAGATTGTTCAATGCATTGGTTAGGTGGCCTTAAAATTAGCACTCCTAGCACACTCCAAGATTTTCCCAGTATTTCGTGTCTCATGTTTGAAGGAAGCCGTGGGTCAAAACTGTCGAGTTAAAATTACATTACCGTAATTGGATGAAGAAGGCTCCATTTGGCTCCCACTAGAAGCAATGCACTATCCATGAATTTTTATCCAATGGAAGGATATCTCACCAGAAGTTGCTACTTAGGAAATCCCGTTCATTTTGCAGTAGTTTCCCATCTTTAACCTTGAGGACAATGCTGCTTTTGAAGGGGAGGGGTATGTTAGGGTCCTACACAACCCCCCTACTTGATCAATGTACAAGGCCATAAGGCCAATTAAATAGTTAGTGTGTAGTGACTTAAATGTAAAAATTCTCTCTTTATTGAATAAAAGACCCTAGGTTGTTGACCCTCATTAATGGTGGGACCACAAGTACTTAGGGTATTGGCTATTGGAGCACTATATATAGAGTAGTAAGCTATGTAATGTTTGTCAATAATTGTGATTGTATTTGGAGCTTTGCTCTTGGAGGTTGGCCCCTTGAAGAGGCAAAGTGAACATAGCTCTATATTTTGAATATCTTTCATACAAGAGACCTTTTTTGGTTTTATCTATTCTATCATGTGATTTTTTGTATTTGCTTTGAAATTTTGGGTTTAAGTATCTTACAGTGAGGCTTTATTTGTTAAGATGGTATTTTTTTTTCTTCGAGTATGAGGTTCAATTCCTTTCAAGGATTTGATCTATGTATTCATGGATTGTCCTAAATTATTCGTTGATAGCTAACTGGGGGGTTATTCCCACCAAGTGAGTCCAAGACCTTCATTGTCTCCCGAAGAATTGTGGTAGGAGGAGTGTGTAAACATAAAGAGAGGTGGTTTATTTTGATCCTATGACCATCCAACATCTTAAAGGAGGTCAAATGACCAACTCAACTATAAGGAAGTATATTACTTGAGGATCCCCTTACATGATATTTTTTTCTAGTGTCTTCAACATTAAGGAAATTTTCCTCACCCCAACCAAAGTCAAAAGTAAAGAAGTATTTGTGGTCAAAACTATATGAAAGGATTGATCTGTGAATAATATTTTTTTATTTAGATGAAAGGGTGTAAATTTATGCCTTTACCTCTCCTTTTACAAACATTCAATTTAGTCGTTAATTATTCTACTCAAAGAAAATAAACCCTTATCCATGACCCCTGGTTCTTAGTGTTGAGGCTCTTTACAAGAAGAATTAATATAATAGTGGATATTTTTATGTTATGAGTTCAAGCACCAAGAAAGTTTCCATATTTCCCTTTCAAGGGTGGTAAAGAATTGAAAGAACCATCATGGATGTTAGGGTGGTTTAGGTGGCTTCACACCCCTCTATATTAAAAATGCAAATGGCGTTCCACCTTTGGGTAATGGCCAGAAATTTGTGGAATTTAAGATCTTTAATGGTTACTTTGAAAGTATTCTCAAATCCTATTTTTTATGTCAGATTTAGAAATTGGACCCATGGTTGAAGTTTTTTTTTGTAATGCTGCAAAATTCTATTAAACTAGGAGAAATAAAGATACAGTAGTAGTTACAGTTTGAGGTGGTCTTATCATAAGTGTCCAACCTTGAAGATCAACAGATTCATGGAGGTTCTGATCAAAATTATACAAAAAAACCCTGCCCAGTATAGGGAGACCAGGGTAAACACGAAGTAGAGTCATAGCCATGAAAGCTTTGAAAAAACTAGCAGTCTAGTGCATAGTGAAACATACTAAAAAAAAAAAAAGTTGTTGAAAAACACAGGGAGGAACCTCCTTAATAGGGTGTTGAAGGTGCCTCTGCATCGGACGGAATTTCTTCCAAGATGGGCAGCTGTAGCATCCATCATCCTCCAAGTCTTTCGCTGGTGGCAGAATGTCTTTCGCAGGGAGCTTTATAGGCAGGGACACAGTCTTCCGGCTGACGGGAGCATAGCCATCCTACTCGTTACGAGTTCGTTTGGAGAGAACAGGGCCCAAGGTGGAGGGGATGGGGAAGGAGAGATGAATCTACTCCTTGCCTTTCTGAGAGTCCAACACCCTGCCACATGGAGGGACCAAAGCCTTTCCTTTCTAAGTTACCGAATCCTTGCCATGAGGAGTGACCAGGTTGTCAAGTGACACATTGGTTTTACCAATCGATGGGGTGGCTCCATGAGCACTGCTTCCAGGATGAAAGTCACGAAGGAGGTGGCAGGTGGGGGCATAAGAGTCCCAGTTGAGGGTATGCTCCTGACTACTAAGTGTGGCTGCCATGTTTGGCAGGGTAGCTCTCAGGGTCTGAGTAGCGTGTCTTGCAGTGGCCCAATTGGAAAGCATATCATCCATGAGTTCTCCAAACATATTTTTCACCATCCAGTAAGGATCCCAGGGCTGTTCCTGACTCCCCTTAGAGAGGTTGTATGCAATTAGCCTTGCTTCCCAATTGTTGACTAGTAAACAGACTGGAATTGAGACCTATGCACCATAACCTTTCTTGGTTTTCCCTGTTTCCTAGGCTTCATTCTTATTTTTTCCTCTGGTGCCTTTAGGCTGACCCATGTAGTCAGTCCAGAGGATAACACAAATGCTGGCGAACAGGAGCTCATGGAGCGTAGGAGCAGGGGGATCCCAATACAGAATGACGGGAATGCAAATGAACATGGATAAGAGTCGAGACAAAATGTTGTTGAAGAGATGGGAATGCCAATCAGCTGGAGAACTAAACTCCTCACGCCTGAGAGCCATGGGGATGGTGCACGATATGCCAGTCCAGGCGAGTTGAGGAGACTTCACTGGCAGGAGGTTTAATGAGACCAGCGACTTGACATCGCTTCCATAGTGGGCCTGACATCAGCATTGCCGCTTGGATGACGCTCATGCCCAAGTGTTACGTTAGGCTAAGTCCTCGTGGCATTTCCATTATCGCCACCCGCATTCGGGGGACCCATGGTTAAAGTTAAAAGTGAGACTTAAACTAATTAATTTTAACAAGTTTGTGCCATATACAATTAAAATCTTAGTCTTAATATTATCTACTCTTCAACTTGGACTTTAATATTACATGAGTTGGTTAAAAGATTAGAAATGGAATTGTTTTAAAGCCTTCCTCAAGTATAAACTAGTCATTTTCTACCATTAATTGTTTGAGAGCTAGTTGATATTAGATGTTTGCCTAAATAAAATTCAGAGGTTGAAATTTGTTATGAACATAAATATCATAATAATAATAATAATAATAATAATAATAATAATAAATAATGAAGAGACATATTGAAAAGATGTGCCTTATTGAAAAGACATGACTATTAATGAAAGGACATTCCATCTCTCTCTCTCTATAAGGCCCTCAGTTGTAATATGACATCTCATTCATTCTTATACATTTACTCAATATATTATTATTTTAATGGATTACTTTATATTCCAGATATTTTGAATAATTTTTGTGTGAACAAACTTTGTTTATCTCATTTGGTATCAAAGCCTTGTTGTTTGATCCAGCCTTTGGCCATCTTTTTCAGAGCTTGTATGTCTTGTATTTTGGCCATTAAATCCGTTGTAAAGAAAGAAAGATTAGAACAAAAAATAAATCAGAAATTCAGTGAAAGAGAACCAATCAATTGCTAAATTTCAATACTGGTGACCACAATCTGGAATACTAGGTTGAGGTTGTGTAGACGTCACTACCACCGTAACTGTGAATAAAATTGAGGGATTGAGTATATTAAACGTTATCCATGATTTGATGTTAAGATCCTAGTGGACGGCCTTCACTAACATCTCGAGCTTTTGGTGTAACGGTTTGTATCATTTGGTATCAGAGCCTCCACCCAGGTTCGAGTCACAGAGCGGGTGGCAATGTCGGCATTGCAGTGTTCGCCCGGGGCTCGTACGGCGCAAAGGGGACACCACCGTACGGGCGCACATCCAGCCCAGAGTCTGGACTGCGGAGCGTGGTGGGATGTTAAGATCCTAGTGGACGACCTTCACTAACATCTCGAGGTTTTGGTGTAACGGTTCGTATCATTTGAATTGTGACACTGCCATATGAATGACATCCTTCTAAAAATTGTGATTGTTGACGAGATAAGATGCACGCCCATTCCTCGTCACTGTAGTGAGATAAAAAATAGGATTCTGTGAGTGGGAAATCATGAGACCATTTTCATCATTTCATCCCTATACTTGTTAATCCAAGAAATAAACCAAAAAATGTGACCACTGGAAAATGCAAAAGGATCACCTTGTATTCTTATTTGAAGAGATGTGTCTCTTGGTTGTTGGTTAAAACCATAAGGGTCTCATCAATTCAAATCGCGAATGCCACTTAAACTATGGTGGGAGAACCAAAAGATAATCGCTTGTGGTAGCAATCGCCAATAGATATATAGATGCCTTTGGATTTTGAGCCACCCCTTTGTTAATTCCAATAAAGAAAAAACATTAATCTAATATTTATGAACCATGAACTGGGGAAGGTCGTGAAGATGGACTTTAAGTTGTGTTGTATACATTAAAAAAACGGTTACTCAAGGTATCATTTAACGTAAATTATCAATGAAAGCAAATTGAGTCCAACCAGCCTAGATCCAAATCCTGGGATCTATCAACCGTCGAGAGGGATCAAATCTCTTGAGGTGCAAACCTCTCCTCTAAAAGCTACTTGAGTGAAATACCTGAGAAGAGGTTTGCACCTCGAGAGATTTGATTCCTCTCGACGCTTGATAGAGCCTAGGATTTGGATCTAGGCTAGTTACATTCGTGGGCGGTGACACAAAATTGGAGTTTGATCAGCATTGTAAGGAATAGGTTAAGTTGAAAACGAAGATAGAATTATGAAGATTATCATAATGTAAGTAATAAGTATGAGTAAATTGTTAAACTGGAAAATAGAGACAATAATTTTGTAAGGATTAAATAAATGAAATAATAGTTCACATCGTGATCATTCTCAATCTATCTTCTTCATCTTTTCTTATCTTCACACCTGGTAGTTTTAACATCTTCTCATATCGATCATATGAGAATCTACATTGGACCTGTATTTGTATTCCAGCATATGACTCCTGGCAGACATGACACATTTGAACTTCTTCTAATTGATCAATTCGTTCATGAAATTTTCGATGTCTAGTATACATTTCTTCAGATGGTACCAATATATTATCATCAATTTCAATCTCCTTATCTCAGACCATATTAGTAATTGGAGCTGCTTGAAATTGGACCATGTCATCAACATGTCGCTCTCTGACCGTTACACGTTGAGCATATCCCACAATTGGTTCTACGGGTATATTGGTTGAATATTGTCTTTGTTGTTCTACATTTTGATTTCTTTGTTGTTCTACAAATTGATTTCTTTGTTCTTCCAATTGTTTCAACTTTCTCTCTTGATATGCTCTTTGTCGATCAATGTTTCATTTTCTTTGTTCTTCTCGTTCTTCTACCGCCAATTCGTCTAACTTTCTTTTTCGATATTCTTTTTGTTGATCCACGTTTCATTTTCTTTGTTCTTCTGCTGTCATTTCATCCAACTTTATTTTTCGATAATCTTTTTGTTGTTCTGCTTTTCATTTCAAGTCTTCTTCTCGTTCTTTTGCTATCATTTCGTTATATTTTCTTCCTTGATATGCTTTTTGACGTTTGACGTTCTGTATTTTTTGTTCTTCTCCTGTTTGTCTGATAACATCTTCTGCATGAACATCTTCCATTTCTAGTTCAGACTCTATATAAAAAATGTCAAGCATTAACATATACATTGAAATTTATGCATCTATGGAATCTACACTAAAATTTATGCATCCATGAAATCTACACTGAAATCTATGCGTCCATCGATTAACAATTACACTGAAAAGCATGCAATGATAAAACACCATACACGGAAATCTATGCAAGTATAAAACTCACTTTACATGATAATGAAATTCAATATCCACATAACTTTTGGTTATGTGGTATAAACCTTTATCCTTCTCGTTCTTTTGCTGTCATTTCATTAGATTTTCTTCCTTGATATGCTTTTTGATGTTCTGTATTTTTTGTTCTTCTCCTATTTGTCTGACAGCATCTTCTGCATGCACATCTTCCATTTCTAGTTTAGACTCTATATAAAAAATATCAAGCATTAACATATACACCGAAATTTATGCATCTATGAAATCCACACTAAAATTTATGCATCTATGAAATCTACACTAAAATCTATGCGTCCATCGATTAACAACTAGACTGAAAATTATGCAATGATAAAACACCATACATTGAAATCTATGCAATTATAAAACTCACTTTACATGATAATGAAATTCAATATATTCTCAAAAAAATAGGTGATGTGGGAGGATCGAACATTGGACCTCACGCCCATTATCCCAACACCCTTACCACTATACCACAGGTAGTTCTTATTATACATAGTAAAGAACTTATATATAAAGTTGAATAATATTACATTTGGCGAAAATGGGGGAAGGGTGGATCAACAGGGTTTGACCCCATGACCTACCTATTTAGTAAATTTTAATTTTTTTAATAATTTTAAACTATTTTTAAATTTAATAAATTTTAATTGTTTAATATATTAAATTCTAAATTATACTAATATTAAAAATTGTGCAATCAAAAAAATTAGGTGACGTGGGAGGATCGAACTCACGCCCATTATCCCAACACCCTTACCACTATACCGCAGGTAGTTCTTATTATACATAGTAAAGAACTTATATATAAACTTGAATAATATTACATTTGGTGAAAATGGGGGAATGATGGATCAACAGGGTTTGACCCCATAACCTACCTATGACCACCACAATGTGTTACCAATGGGATACACCCAATTGTTTGAAAATTAAACGATTTAATATATTTATATGTTTGAATCAGGAGTTAAATTTAAATTTAAATTTAAATTTAATATAAATATTAAATAGTTAAAATAATTTAAAATGTTTAATATTAATATAATTTAAAATTTAATATATTAAACAATTAAAATTTATTAAATTTAAAAATAGTTTAAAATTATTAAAAAAATTAAAATTTATTAAAATTAAAATTAACTAAATAGTTAAAAATGATTATAGTTTAAAATAATTAGAATTAATATTCAAAACCATTCACACCATTAATATCATATTCAAATTACCATTTAAAGCATTACCATTAAAACTATTATTTTTAAAAAGTGAGTATATTAAACAAAATTTAGAAATCTATTTTTAGAAAAACTAAATTCAAATTTAAAGCACTACAATTAAAATTATTATTTTAAAAAGTGAGTATATTAAACAAAATTTACAATTATTTTTGTAGAAAAACTAAATTCAAATTCAGTATTCTATTTGGAAAAACATAATTTAGTATTCTATTTTTATATAGAATCAAATTTCAAGAGAAAATGAAATGAAACGAAACTTGCTTCTAATTTTATTCACTTGGATCTAGGCTGGGATACTATTAAAGCACTACCATTAAAACTATTATTTTTAAAAAGTGAGTATATTAAACAAAATTTAGAATTCTATTTTTAGAAAAAACTAAATTCAAATTTAAAGTACTACAATTAAAACTATTATTTTAAAAAGTGAGTATATTAAATAGAATTTACAATTATTTTTGTAGAAAAACTAAATTCAAATTCGGTATTCTATTTCGAAAAACATAATTAGTATTCTATTTTTATATAGAATCAAATTTCCAGAGAAAACGAAACGAAACGAAACTTGCTTCTATTTTTATTCACTTGGGTCTAGGCTGGGATAGTGTTAAAGAATTTCTATTAAAACTATTATTTTTAAAAAGTGAGTATATTAAACAAATTTAGAATTCTATTTTTAGAAGAAGAAAAAAATTCAAATTTAAAGCACAACAATTAAAACTATTATTTTAAAAAGTGAGTATATTAAACAAAATTACAATTATTTTTGTAGAAAAACTAAATTCAAATTCAATATTCTATTTGGAAAAAAATAATTAGTATTCTATTTTTATTAATGGCCAACATAATATTTTATTACTTTTTACTTTGTATTATTCTTTTTTGTTTATGGCCGACATGTTAGGAACAAACGTTACAACATCTCTCTCATACTTGACAAACGTTACAACATCTCCATCATAATCGGAAATATTATTTATGGCCGACATGTTAAGAACAAACGTTACAACATCTCCCTGATACTCTACAAATGTTACCCCACAAACGTTACAAGATCTCCCTCATACTGGGTTGTAGAGCACCTCTCGGTGCAATAATGAAGAGAAAGACAAATTCCCTAAAACTTCAAAAATTTCTAATTCAATGCTAATTAGAGTCAAAGGGACATTTATAGAGAAATATATCAATATCTCCATCGATTCCATTGGATGTAATAATTATATTAGTATTGAATTCGCTAACTAGTTAGCAATTCTCGAATAAAATATAACTGAAAAACTAGATTCGTGGAACAAAAAACAATATAGCATAAGCAATTTACAATTGAACATTAGAGATTATACTATTGTCTTGCAATTCATTGTTAAATTTTTTTGGAACAATGACGGTGACATAATTTTTGGTGCACCCTAGATGGAAGCACTAGGGACATTCATTTTAAATACGAAGAAGAAGTTTTCGACATTTTCATACAAAAAGAAAAATATAACATTATAATACTCTACATTGGAATCAAATCCAGTAACATCAGAAGACCTTAAAAATATCTCAAAAATTATCCTCGAAGATAGTCATAAAGCAATAAAAAAGGTACAAAAGGAAGTTTACGAAGTTATCACAGATAAAAATGAAGAAATTTCTTGCTTAAAAGACCACAATAAAAAACTACTTGCACATATAAAGAATTCTAAAGATAGATAACAATGTGTTCAAAAGTTGGAACTTTGGAACAAGAGAATCAATATCATGAGAATAACCTATCATAAAAAATGAAGAAAAATCTCATTTGAAAAACCTTAATCAAGATCTATTAGAACAAATCAGAAAGTTGAAAGAAGATAAACTTGAAAATCCAGACATTAAAGATATCAACAAATCAGATAATGAAGAAAATTCAACTATAAAAAATCATCATCAAAACCTACTGATGTAAATTAATAAGCTTAAGAATGATAAGAGGTTGTCGGAAAACAAGTTAGAGCAAATCCAAAAGGAGGCATCAAAGTTCCTAGGAGTAAAAATCCAACTTGTGGAAAGATGAACATATACAAACCTGATCCACATCACAAGTCAAGAAGATACCAATCCAGTTGAAGAAAAAACATACAGGGATGTTGGAGTATAAGCAAAGGGAACTCCAAGTATACATACTAATATAAGTTCATCAATTAACCAAGAAACATCAAGGCGGAAATAAAATCATATACCGAAATTAAACCAAGAAAACACTACAAGCATGATAAGGGAAAATAATGTTGTAATGACTCCTTATTGACATCCAAATCATAAAAGCAGATATCTTAAGCAATTAAAGTATCAGTGTCCCTTAGGTCGGGAACAACTAAATTATCGTCTGAAAAATATTGATACTATTGCAATTAAGTCTCATGATAATACTTCATCATGGAAGTGCAATGTACTGCAAAGAATTGAATTAGGATGGTCCGATCCTTTTATAGTTTGAAAATTTTGCTTAGCACTCGGAGGTTCATACCGTCTTGTTTCATCTACTACGATAGAATAGAGAATGTGTGACAACATTACAAGCATTAGTGAAGATGTAAAGCTTTTTCATCAATAGCTTTGAGGACAAAACATTTCTAAAGAGGAAGGCAATGTTATGAACATAAATAACATAAATATTATAAATAATAATAATAATTACTGAATGGATATATTGAAAAGATGTGTCTTATCAAAAAGACATGACTATTAATGAAAGGGCACTTCGTGTGTATATATATATATATATATATATATATATATATATCATGCTCTTAATTGTATTTTTTCATTTTATTTATTCTTATACATTTATTCAATATATTATTTTTTTAGTGGATTACTTTATATTCTAGATATTTTGAATAATTTATGTGCAAACGAAATTTATTCATCTCAAAATCTAAATAGATTAATTGACTCTTGAAATTAAAAAGTATTTAAAAATCCTCAATAAAATTTAAGAAATCAATTTTACCTAGTTTCTCATGTCAAAAGATTTAATTAGTGCCCATTATCTTGTTTAGATTTTTAATTTTGATAATACAAATGAATGATCTCATTTTCTAAATACAATCTAACTTTTGTGTTCTTTCAAAAACACCTTCTCATATCTATAAATATGACTCATAGAGTTATATAGTCATTTGAGAAAAGTCATGTTATTATGTAGACACTAAATGTTGGTAAGTACACATAAATATTTATGATTGTGTCGAGAAGCTTTACAGGCCAGGTGGAGGGGAAGTGTCCATCTGTAAAAAAATAAATAAATAAAAATAAGAATGCATGCACCATTGTATTGTAGCATAGTGGAGCCATGATGGGGGATGTGTTTGTCTGTCTCATTGAAAAAAAAAAAAAAAAGAATGTGTGCATCAGTGTGCTATAACATAGTGGTGAGAGGGATGTGTGTTGTAATTTAGTGGTGGAGTGTTTGCAAATTTGATCCCCTCGGTGCTTTGAAGAACCATAGTTAGATAGGTCTATACTGGTTCATAAAGTTATGTGGTCATCATATCTACAAATATGATTGATAGAGTTGTGTAGTCATTTAAGAAAAGTCATGTTATTATGTAGACACCGAATGTTGTTAATAAGTACACATAAATATTTATAAATATTGATTTAATATGATTCATAGAATTATGTCGTCATTTGAGAATAGTAATGTTATTATGTAGACACCAAATATTGGTAAGTACATATAAATATTTATTATTCATAGAGTTATGTGGTCATATAAGAAAAGTAATGTTATGTAAACACTAAATGTTGTTGGTAAGTACACATAAATATTTATAAATATTGATTTAGTGATAAATATTTAATTTCTCACCATCCATTATTATTAAAAAATGTTAGAGATAACCAAAAGATATTTGAGATAACCATTTTTTAGGAATGGAGTTCTTGAGTACCATATATAATGTTGCAACAAATAAAGTCATGGGAGTTCAATGTAGGCTACCTATTATATAAGTACTACTCTCATCCATTGAGGCCATCTCTTTGATTTGGTAGGGATTTTACTCTCCAAAGGCATTGATACTTGATCATTTATCTCTATTAGCTAGGCTAAATGTTCAACTATTCATTACGATTTCTACGATAATATATTTTTAT
The DNA here is from genome assembly GCA_027924585.1 of Larix kaempferi. Taxonomy (NCBI): domain Eukaryota; kingdom Viridiplantae; phylum Streptophyta; class Pinopsida; order Pinales; family Pinaceae; genus Larix; species Larix kaempferi. The sequence continues at coordinate 8,526,796 of BSBM01000592.1, read as the reverse complement.
GTAACTTTATTTCCCAATTATTTTTATGTCACATTCCCACACCTCCTAGATGGCCTTTAGAGGCCATGGGATACCCTCTGATTTCTTTTTTTTTCTTCCAAATTCATCCCATTCCACACACAACCGCAATGGGCTCGGGTCTGCAATTCCCCATTGCGATCCGCAATCTTCCCTTTCCGAGTTCTGCAACCCGCATGCGGAACTCGGAAGTCGGATTTCCAAATCCAACCTTCCAAAGAAATTCCACATGCGGAAGTCGGAAGTCGGAAACCAATTTTGGCCTCGAAAGTCCGTCCTTCCAACTCCCACAATTCTGCAATCCGCATGCAGAACTCGGAAGTATGTCCAAGCACAAATAATCTAATCACTTATGTACATGTGTGATCGCTAAGTGGTGGCCACCCTCGTCGAGGGAAAGGTGTTGGTGTTGGTGTTGTGGGAATTCCTCTTGTGATAGGAGGAAGGACTTGCAGCCTTAAGGAATGCCTAGATGGTGGAAAGGTAATTATAGTTCCTCCCTAAATAGAAGATGGTTTTGTGATGTGTTCAACATGAAATAACTAAAATTTTACAAATGCAACAATATGATGGAAAATATAACATATGCAAAATATGGTGTAGGAGTATGTATTTAAAGTCGCATTAATGTTACTTTATAGCATGTGTTCCTTAATTATGATAGATTCATTGTAATTAAAAGAAACAGTGAGGTAATCTTATTGAATTAACATCCTTCCTCTCAATGTGGTAATTGAGCCTTCCAATAGATATCTTGTCACTTGGTTATGAACCTACTGAATATGGATAGTGAAGGTGTGGATGGATCAATTATAATGAGGGGTGTTGGGCTATGTTCCAGATGAAATGGAAACACTTCCAACATCCAACAAAATATGATCAAGGTGCAAATGCATCTCCCAAATTCCATTTGGTGATAATCCTAGTTTTTTTTCACTAAGATACCTACCTCAAGTGTGGATAAGTGGTTCAACCTTGAATGATCAAGTGTCTCCTCCACAAAGTGTTGGGTGGATCGATGTGGAAAACAAAAAACAACCCAGTATCGACTTTAGCATCCTTGGGAACTGCACCTTCTTATCCGGGATTTAAATCTCCCTATAAGACAAAAACTATTGTTTCATGTGAAAAATATTGAGGGACATTATTTGGATGCCTGGCCAAAAAATCCTAACTTGGACTATAATTTTTTGTGACCTTTTGGTAGAGGAATTTAGTTGGTTTAGGATTAAGTTTTTAATTGATTTTAAAAGATTCCAAGTTTTGAATTAATGTGTGAAAAGGGAGATCTTTCAAACCCATCAAATTTTTTGATTCATTAAGATCACTTTATGAGTGCAAGATGAAGAAAATAGTTTATTGAGAAGAGTCTTTAGGTCCCTTTTGTGTGTGATTCAAGTGGTAAAACACTGCATGGGAAAGAATGCTTCAAAATAAACTTACAATTTAAACTTGGAAAAATAAAGATTGATGATGTGAGCATGTGTGGGTTCTCACTCCTTTCAATTTAAACTCCTAAGTGTGATTTGAATGATTGAAAGAAAAACAAATCAAACAAGCTGTGTTTAGGTATGTATTTTACTCTTTGGGTCCTTTTTTATTCATCAAGATCTCTTTATTAGTGCAAGGTAAAGAGCATACTAATATTCAAAGAGTTTTTAGGTCCATTGCTTGTGTGAAGAGTGGACTAATCTAGATTGTTATGAAAAAGAAATATGCAAGCGACAAAAAAAGTTCAAATTAATGTAAGTTTACCTAAATTTCCTAGACTAATAATTCCTTTTAACTTTGAAAGCAATGAAGATTTTTTGTAATACTCTATTGTAGGCTATAATGTATTTGGTAACCTTAAATCCCAAGCCCTAGAAAAGAAAGTTGCAAATTGATTTTGCCTCTTATTTTAAAACCAGGTGATTTAATGACTAAGGAAGAAAAAATAGATTGTGGTTGTTTTGTTAATTCCTTAAAATATGTGAGTATCCATGTGGACTGCAATTTGTGAATAAATCAATCTAATTACACCTAATTCTATTACGTTTCATGGGTCTTAGTGTTAACAATTGCATGATTGTGCGACCTAAGAGTTGATGGTTATGTTGAAAAAGTAGTGCTAACAAACACACATGCAACCTGAGCGACATTAAAGGATTGTGGTTACAAGGGTCATGTGATAATGTAGTGCAACTAAATAAAAAGAGGGCTTGAGTGACAATGCAACTGTCAAAGGATTAACCGTGTGGAATCACTTGAAACATATGATAAGAACCACATGAGATGAAAATGAGAATAAATTGGTCTTCGGCTTGAAAAATTCACTGGTTAGGGTATGAACATCAAGAGTACAATCCTGCAACAAGCCCCAAGTTAGAAAAAATCAATTAGATAACCTATATCTTGTAAAATAAAGAAAAACACAAAGTGGAGTTGCCAAAACTATTGTGGGAAAAATGGATCAATGGTGAGATAAATATCCTTTTGTTGCAGGTTGCCACCAAGGTGTACATGAGTGGGTTAATATGACCAATACAATGATGTTGAACCTATGAAATAAGTAACAACACATACAAGAGATACTTCTAAGATTAAGCTTGCAAAAATGACATGGAAAATACAATAAAGAGATGAGCTTCAACCAAATGTTTATTGACCAATGGAAAATATTTGAATACAATAGTATCACCTTAAGGAATGTAGATTCCAAGAGGAAACCAACACTCCCTTTCAGAGGTTCCTTTGAATTCTCTCTAATTACTCACTAACTAACTTTGAATGGTGAAGGAAACACTTGCTTCTTTAATGAAGAATCCAAGGGAACTTGAGATGCCAATGAATGAGTTCTTCAAAGAACTATTTCAAGATGTGAATGCTCTTCTTCATGAAGTGGATTCCAAGTACAAAGATGGTACTATTGAATGCCCAAGTACCTGATAGAAACCAATTCAAACATCTTTGGAACTCAAATGTAGTTGAGGATCCTTGAATGCATCGTGGAATTTATTAGTCCGACGTATTTACAACCATGTGGGTTTCAAAGGATTTTCCATGTGATGTTGCACAGGATCCCTTTGTATGAAGTCTCTTGGGTCAACAAAATTTTGATTGTGTTGGAAAAAAATTATTCCACATATTGATTTTTGATAAAATGAAATATTTGTGAGATGCATGATATATGTTGATGATGTCCTTGAGTAATGAATGTCGAAATGTCACAGGTGTGTGAAATTCAACTGATAACACCTGCACTTGAATGGGATGTGCTCAATGTCCAAGGTTTGGGTCCATTAGTTATCCTAGAAACCGATTTTTATGAACTTTGGGAGAGCCCTTAAGACATTCATATAAAAATATATTTGAGCATAAGTTGTGTATCTTCCATTTTTTGGTCATTTCTAAGGTTTTAAAAAAACTACATAGAATGTTCCCTATCCTTGCTAGGATTTCCTTTTCCTAGAATTCTTATAGAATGGAGTACATACCAATCCATACCGAAGCCTATGTGAAGTATTAATTTTTCAGGGTAAATTGCTTTATTTAGAATCTTATATGAAGCCATGTGGAGTTGAAGAAATAGGGACCATTCTCAAATACTCTATCGATATATTTTGTACTAGTAAAAATGGCTATACAAAAACCTTTGGAACACAGCTAGAGGTTGGCCTATCCTTTTTATTCCACCTCATGTTTCAATTTACTAGGTGAGAGCCTTATTTGATGGCCATATTTTCCTGAAATTTCCATGATTACATGGTCCTTCCTAAACTAGATGTAGTCTCCTACCCAGTGAGGAAGTTAACTCATATTCGGGGTTAACTATCATCTTAGCTAAGAAAACTCCATATTTAGTTTTGGGTTTACTACCAGGAGTCTAGTGGGATTCATTTTTTTGTTTATTTAAGGAAATTTCCATGGATGCACCCTCTTCCATATCCATCTATTTTTTTCTACTGAGACTACTCTTACCCTTCTCTAGAAACTTCCTTGCACCCCCCATTTCCATTGAGCCTGAAGGGTTTCCTGACACTGCATATTTGAAATTTTTCCCATGCTCATGATTGGGCGATCCTTTGACTGGATCACTTTATACCTCCCCCATTTTGAGAGGGGAGAATTCTTCTTGAAGGCCCCACCTTGTAGATCCCCACCGATTGGTTAATCTTGATGTTGGTTATTGGTTACCATGGTCTCCCTTGCTAGCATTTTGGATTACCTACAAAATGATGTTTTGGAATTTGTATTACATTATAGAGACTTACACATTGATTTATCGATATTGTCCAAATTTTCAATTGAATTGTTGTTCATTTTTTCATAGGTGTAGACTTAAAAAACATCGTTGTAATAGAGTGTTTAATAGTGATTGTAAACACTTTTTGTTATGTTCAATAATTCTTCAAGGATCTCCTAACCTCTAATCAATTTTAATTTTGTTATATTTATGTTTGTCTCAAAACTAGATCTCTCTCAACTTTAAATTCCCCATAAATTTAAATTTGGTTATATTTATATTTGTCTCAAAACTCTCTCTCTCTCTCTCTCTCTCTCTCAACTTTAAAATTTTGTTATATTAATATTTCTCTCTCTCTCTCTCTCTCTCTCTCTCTCTCTCTAATACCCCTATTTTTGACTTGGAATGTATTTAACCAAAACTATGTAAATGATGTAAATATTCTAGTGTGGATTCCTAGTGCAAAGATCAAGTCCAAGGCCCGACTAGTGAATGGATAGGCATGCATGATGTATATATTTTTATTTGGAATGTGGTTGGGTTGTCATGTTGATTTATAATACATGTAAATATTATGTGCATAAATAATAAAATGGTCCACGAATGGTTGTGTAAAGAGAACCAAAGGGGCTATCATTCCACCAGAGGGGAAGATGAAAGGGGGTCTATGCGAGACTAAATTGTTGATGGAAAATGTCAACCTTAGAACTTACCCAAATTCGGTCATGTGCTTTAAATAATCCAATTATCTCCTTTTTTACTATTCTCCAATCATTGAATGCATGTGTGAGGTTGGTGGGAAAAGTCACCTCATGCAGTTATTGAAGCATGGTGTTGACTGCACTTTTGTGACAGAATTCAGTCTACAGCTGCCATGATTTCTTTCTTCTACTGTAAGAAACTATGTTAGTTGTCTTTTCACCATTTTCTCATATCCCTTGGAGTCAACCCTCGAATATTCTCACCATATTATTTTGGTTTTTCTTGCCTTGCATGCATGCATGCATTCCATTAGCACTCCATGCATCCATGCATCATCATTTGAGTCTCCTAGCACCTAGTCCCTATTTTGGGCCCCCTAGAGCTTGTTTTTGGCCATCCTTATCCCTCCTAGCCACTCAGAGCGCCTTGTTTCCATCACTGGAGTTCCAATGTGCCCTCATGCACATATTTAGGAGTTTTGACAGTCAATTGCATGATTTAGGGAACCTTGTCCCCTTGATTGCTCAGTTAACTGACTGTAGCTCCTAGTTTGACTACTACTGAGTGTAGGAGCACCCTCCTTGACCATTGACAACTAGTTATGCACCCCCTTGGAGTCTCCTTCCCTATTTTGGTGCCCACGTGATTCAATTATGCTCAGTCCTACTCCATTTGACTGATTATTCATCATCAGTGGCCACTAAACCTTATCAGGAGATGGTTCCAATGCAAAATAAACCTAAACTTGAGTTGAATTCAAATCCTTCCAGGTGTATCGAATTCATTCTATTGTAACATACTTTGATTTCCAACTTACTTGTAATGTCCCTAAAACTGTAAAAATTAAAAAAAAAATGGTATGGTCAACATCATCAATTTAATCAAATGTTTAGTAAATTAACTTCAGCACTGGGAGAATGATAAAAGATTTATTAATGCAATAAAGATATACAGTTCGCAATTCTGTTCGTGGTTTCCCAGCTTGGTTTGTTTGACGTAAATGGATGTACTTGTAGTTCTGCGGAAGCGATAATTTGAATAGAGTTTTAATGATCACAATGAGCTAGTATTTAGTTATGTTTGCTCAAGTCTTATTGTGTGTATGCTTAGACTTAAAATGGATGGGTTTTCAATGCGTAACCAATTTCCTTTCTTTTTAAATGTATTCTTATAGATCTTTTTAAAGGCTTGAGGGGATGAAATTTGGTGACACAAGCCTGGCTTACTTAGCAAAATGCTAAGGTTTTCCCTTACCTTTGTTTTGTAGGTACTCTTCCAATGAAAATGTTCTTAATCCTAGCATTCTAAAGTAGATGTGGTTTAAATAAAAGGTCAAAATAATTGTAATGTGCAATGGTTGACAAAGTCGAGTTTGAACATTAAGTGACTAATGTGCAATGGTTGACAAAATCGAGTGTGAATAATAAGTGACACTCTCTACTATGGAGAATGGATAAAAATCTCAAAGGTGGTGGGGTTTTGTGGCATTCAATACGTTTGCCATGATTATGCTGGACATCTGGAGTAAGGTAAGGTTCAATGCGACTACGGTGGCTTTCGCTGTAGTTCATTTTTGCTATTTGAGTTGGGATGGAGAGCTCTTTAGGGTTTGATGGTAAGAGAATAGGGTTCATAGGGCTTCGAAGTGTGGCCATGAGACCATCGTTGGCCATGATCATTTCACTCAGGACTGCTCTCATCCAGATAGCGTGAAGGCAAACCTTCCTTACGAGGTAACTTCTGCAACTTCATTCTTTGTTATGACTGTTGGTGCTTTATTTTCGAAATGCTGAGAATAGTACATAAAGCTTTGAGTTTGACTTTTTTGACAGGGTTTACGATGTGGGAAGTTCGAGATTGGCATGATGGGTTATTCGCAGCTATGATGACCACGTGTAAGCCTGATCCTCTGTGGCCATTTTCTCCCTTCAAGCGAATGGTTGCCTGTACTATTTGTTTGCTCAACATGTAGGGATTTTGGGAATGATTAACCATTCGGGGAATTTCTAGAGCTTTAATGAAATGCCAAGTTTGGGTGAGAAATCGTGGTTAGATGGCACGCTCTGTAGTTGTATAAACCAAAATTTTGATTTAAGTGGAAGCATGTATGACGCTTTGGTTTTTGAGGAGGCCCTAGCTTGGCTCCTGCACAAATCAATTTATGGTTTCGGCATTTGGAATTTCTATTTGTAATTAATATGAAGACTTCTTAATCAATCTCTGTCAATTTTGTGGATGTATTTTAATTTGTTTTAACTACAGTGGGAAGCATTGACCCTGTAACTCTGTAAATGGTAAATACTGGAACGTAGAGTATTTGGGACTTTGGGTTATTAATTTTGTTGTGGGTTCTTCTGTTGGGTGAAAGAGTAGCGTATCTCTGTAGCTCACATTTACTGGGGGTGTAAGAATGTTTATACATTCAGGTTCTTTGCCTCCCAGAATATTTATGTTTGACTGTGGTAAACTCTAGGGTTTTACTATTTCATTTTTAATGAAGACTGAGATCCTTTCTGGAAGTCGTAGAAGGTTGAACCTTCCTGATCCTTAGCGTGAAGCTCCTGTCTGTAATTTTAAATTATGCATATTCAATTTTGGTCCAACTATTTTTAACTTATGCGTTTTGCATATGGAAGCAAAACCCCTCATGCAAATGGTAGAAATGTTATTTAAATTATATTGATGGAAAGGGCTTTAGCCTGGTTGTGCATTTGCTTGATTTTGCATATGGTGATATGACTTTAGTTATATGAAATATGTTTATGAATCTATGTAGAAAATCGAAACAGTGAAAACGATACCTTTGTCCTTAAAATGAAATGGGTGTTTCAAGATCTAATCATGGATGTTTCAGTTTGTGCATTTTTCTCTAAAATGGAGCATACGTCTCTATAGATGAATGAATTTTAGTTTTTATTAAGTGTGTGTTGACCCTGAGCATAAATCCTGGGTGTAAATTTTCTCATATGTGTTCTCAGTTTGGAGGGTTGGCCTCAGAGTAGCTACGTTGTAACGCTTCTTTATAGAGATAAATATTACGGTATAAATTATGAGTTTTGGTTGTATGAAGGTATGATCCCGTAAATTGATGTTCAAAATTAATTTAATTAGAAATAATTCGCATATAAAAACTATGGGTAGAGCCCTAGCGTAGAAATCGCATTTTACATCTTTGCTTTTCTTTATTGTTAAAGATTATGTTGAGTTGGATGGTGATAATTTTTATATGTGCAGAATCAATCATGATCAGGTTGCATTGATATTTAATTGGGTTTAGAAAGGACTCTAAATAATCCTTTTTTAGAGATTTGATTATTAAAGTTATTAATTAAAATAAAGGAATGACACTGTTGTAGTTTTGATTTTAATTAAGTTTATATACTAGGGTCAAAGTAAAATGATATTTTTAGCTGAAACAATTCAGATGTTAAGAGAGGATAAACGTAAAGTTGATTTAAAGTTTTCCTAGGGTAAATTAATGTTATAGTTTGTCCAGACAGAGATCTAGCACAAGCTAGCATTGCTAGCTCTGCTAGATCTTCAAACTTTAGATTTAGAGTAGGGTTTATTAAGTTTAACTTTAAACAAAAAAATAAATCCAATGTTTAAACTAATTGATTTTAACCTGGGGAGCCCATGCCTTAGCCCTTGCTTCCAATGCATAAATATAACCAAATTACTTATGGAAAGAAAATGACAGTAATTCAATCTCTAACTTTCAGCCTATAATAATTTGAAAACATAAAAATAAATCATACCTAAGCTTTGCAGCTTGACCCTTCTACTGGTGAATACCTGCACAGCTCAAACAATGATTAATGGAAACAAATATGCTTTGGTTGACCTGTAGGATGTTTAACCGAATGACTTTGGAACTACCACGTTCCTCCCAACCATGAATCGGAACCGTTCCTGGTTCTAACCCGATTCCCCCCGAGTTGGCTCCAACATGTAAAGAGATCTAGAGAACCTAGGGCAGTTAGCTGACTGAACTCAATCTTGGAATAGTACTTCTCCATAAATTGATGGGACAATTCTCTCTTGGTACCATGCAAAATGATAATATGAAAAAAGATCCCCTTCCTTAGGACTTTGTCCTTGATTTTATAAATAATCTTTTGGAATGGCAGTTAAGTTAATAATAATATATTTAATATTGACTTAAGTTTGATTTTCAGTTTTGAAAAATATAATTAAAATTTTATTTAATAAACTTCAGTTTTGTTTTAAAACTCTTACTTAGTTCTTTTTGAACTAATTTGTAAACTTTATATTTTATTTAATTAATTTATATACATGAGATTTAATTATAAGTAAAATCTATTTAAGTGGATATATATAAATATATATCTATTACTTTATCAACCTAGGTATTATTTATTACTCTTATATATATATAACCATATCTATATATATAATATCTTCTATATATATAAATATCTTTGTATATCACTTTAATACATAAGTGAGATTCTTTATAATTAATCCACTTTGATTTAACCAAGTAGTTATATATCATTACAATATTTTTATTTAAGGGATAGGGTCAACTCTTTTGACAGGGCTATTGGTAGGTTAGAAGGTCTCCTAGGTTGGGTAGCTCTAGGTCCCTTTTTGCATGTTGGATTACCTCATTTTCTGTGGTAGTTTCCTCCGTCCTTGATGAGATGAGAAATGAATCAATTTAGTCAAAGTAAAAATAAGTATGATGACTGGTGCTATTTAGAGCCTTCCTCAACTCAACACCTTCTTTAAGTAAAGTAACCCCTAGTGCTATTCAGAGCTTAGGCTCAACACTTTTACATGGGTGTTACGCTAGTGCAATTCCAGCGTTCTTCGCTCAACACTAGTGCTAGGATGTATTTGTAAGATACACCTAGGGATACAATGGCCAAAGATCCAATGCTCCAGAGCTTCTGCTCAACATCAAATTTGGAGTGCTCCGGGGCTTATGCCCAGTACATAATAAAAGTCCTCTATGTACATCGGGGCTTATGCCCAGTACATATGCCATCCATGTGCTCCAGAGTCCACGCTCAACGCATTATAAAAGTCAGTCATACATATCAGAACTCTGCACAGTATATAACAAAGATCATCTCAATATATTAGGGTTTTGTACCCAATCTCATAATAAAACATCAATCAAATACATTGGGGATTTCTGCCCAATATATAACAATAAACTGCATCTGTTAGGGTCCATGCCCAAATGTGTATATCTATAACTAGGATACGTCATGTGCATCGAGGCTTAGGCCCAACATATATAATAAAAGTAAAACATGTGCATTGGGGCTTATGCCCACTATACCAAAATAAATCATATGCATCGGGGCTTACGCCCAATATAATCAGCAAAATTCAGGATATTACTTTACAATTTATTAATGTATTAACAACAGTTTTTCATGTGTGTTTCAGTTTTATGAGTGAATTGATCCATGTTCTTGTCTAATTCTTCTCAGTAATTACATTGTGAAATTGCGAGGTTTGTTCAGCTTAGTGATATACCCCTGTGGAATTTCACATGGTATTAGAGCTTGTGAGAGATTTTTGAGTTGCATCAGTAGTGGCATTTTATTGAGTAGTTGTTTTTCAATAGTGCACAAGAAGCCTCTGGATTTCCACAATAAATCCTGGTGCCATTTCATTGAATTCATTGGAGAAATCCTTTGAGGTATATCCAGGTGTGAAGGATCTGGATAAAAGTGCCTACTGTCCTAAAGCAATGTTCAATAGATTCTTTAACAATCCTCCAGATAAATTTCCATTTTTTTGCAAGTTATTCCATCATCACAAGCGCATTCAGTCAGCTACTATGGATCTAACCTTGATTCCCAAGCTCACTCCCTTCAAATTCTTTGAATGGAAGGGACAAATAGAGATATTCATGCTCAGCAGAGGTCTCTACAAAGTGTTACAGGGCACTGAGTTCGAACCAAATGGTTCTACAGAAAAGGCCAAGTATCTAAACAAACTTGATGAAGCAGTTGGATTGCTATGCCTCAGCATTTCCAAAGATCTATTCTTTCATCTCTCCGGTCTGAAAACTCCCAAGGAGGTTTGGACAAAGATCGAATCCTTATTTGGGAAACAAGATGATTTGAGAGGACATCAATTGGAAAATGATTTGATCTCAATGAGCCCCAGCAGTTTCGAATCCATCATAGATTTCTTCACAATATTCAAGAACTTGGTTGTGCAGCTAAAACTATGTGGAATTGAGAAAGAAGACAAGTAGTTGATTCTTGTTATTCTTTCAAAATTGGGATCATAATATTTTGTGTTTGTATCCACCTTCCAAACATCAAAGATTTCCATCCCAAACTAGAAAATTCCCACTCTAGATGCATTCATCCTCTCTCTCACAAAGGAGCAGGACAAATTGGTGTAGATGGGAGTAATAAAGCCAAAGAGGGATCAAGCTCGTGTTGTAGGAGAAGGAAAGAATGCGAATGGTAAAGGAAAGAATAAGGGTAAGGAAAAGAGACCTTATGAGCAGAAGTCAAAGGAGACTCCTAAACAGTCAGAGGGAACCTCAAATCCAAAGAGAGGCAAGAAAAAACAAAAAGAGAATACCAAATGTCCATACTGTAATAAAGGTTTTCATCTAGAAAGTGCTTGCATGAAGAATACCATTGATCTCATGGCCCAGCTTCTAGAGAAAAACAATCTTCCAGTACCTGCAAATGCTAGAATAAAAGAAGTTGATCCTATATTAGAGGACAAAGAGAGGTGTCATGCACTCATGGATGGCACTTCGAATGAATCATCCTTCATCATAGATTCTGGAGCATCCAAACACATGTATGCTTCCAAGGATCTATTCTTTGGATTCGAACGCACTGTTGGGCCTTCTATCCTAATGGGATATGATTCTGAATTTTCCTCAGAAGGGATTGGAAGGATCAATATGGAACATGGATACTTCAATGATGTGCTCTATGTTCCTACCCTGGAAGCTAACCTCCTTTCTATTTATCAAATGACCCATACAGGAGTTCCCAAGAAAGTAATTTTTACTCCTAATGCGATTGAAATACAAGATATCTCTTCTGGGAAGATCATTGCATAAGGAATTGTAGATCACCATTCTAAACCCTTTGCATTCTCACTTCTTTCCTTACTCAAAACAAATTTCACTTCTTACTCATGTAAATGAAGTGAGCAGACTTTGGCATGAGAGGTTTGGGCACCTCAACTACAAATATTTGCAAGAACTACACAATAAAAAAATGGTTGAAGGGCTTCCAAACATCAGATTTGCTAAAGGCACCTGCAAAGGTTGCTTGATTGGTAAGCATCCAAAGCACAAGTTTGAGAAAGGAAAGGCAAAGAGAGCCTTGTCTCCTCTTGAGTTGATTCACAGTGACATATTAGGACCTATTCCTCACCTATATTTGAATAATTCAAGATACATATTAACATTCATAGATGATTATTCAAGATTCAGTTGGGTATATTTTCTAAATTTGAAGTCACGAGTCTTTGAATACTTCAAATATTTTAAAGATTTTGTAGGAAAGTTCACTGATAAGAAGATCAAGGTCCTTCGTACTGATAATGGAGGAGAGTATGCGAAGAATGAATTTGAATTTTTGTGTGCAGATGAGGGTATTGATATGCAACACATTTTTCCTTACACACCACAATAGAATGGTGTAGCAGAGAGAAAGAACAAAACCTTGAAAGAGATGGAAACTTGCATGCTTGAGTCTAAAGCTTTGGCTCCTTGACTTTGGGCAGAAGCTTTCAACTATGTTGCATACCTCCAGAATAGAGTTCCTCACAAAGTCCTACAAGGAAAAACTCCTTTAGAAGCATGGATGGGATACAAGCCAGATGTGTCTCATCTAAGAGTCTTAGGATCCAGAGCTTGGGAAAGGATTCCTTCCGAGAATAGGAGAGCCTTAGATCCACAAAGAAAAGAGTGCATACCAGTTGGTTATGCACAGAATGCAAATACCTGTAAACTGATAGATATTTCTACCATGAAGACCTTCCTTGAGATAAGTGTCAATTTTGAGGTGTGGCCGTTGCATGATGCCCACCATGTCAAAGAAGATAGCTTTCCAACTACTCCACCACAACAGATTGAACAAGACAGCGAATCATCCTCTCATGAAAGTTCATATTTTGACTCGGAAAGTGAAGATGAGCGAAAGCTAGATCCAGATCCATAAGAAACTGAAGATATAGCACCTAAAGATACACCTCCTCTTCCAATATGGGCTGCCAAGAACCTGGAATTTGCAGGTGATCTTTTTGGAGATCCACAAGATCCAAGACGAAATAGATCTGAGTTTCAAAATGCAAGGTTTGCACTCTCTGATACAAATCCTTTTCCTTCTAACAGATGTTTTCTTATGATTGGATCAGATCCAAAAACCTTCTTTGAGGCCTCCCAATATCCAAGATGGATATCAGCTATGGATGAAGAGTACCAATCTCTTCAAAGGAATGAGACTTGGGAGCTTGTTTCTCTCCCTCCTGGAAGGAAGCTTGGGATTCGCTACAGTACTCCACCAGTCATCTATTGTGACAATCAGAGTGCTATCAGGATTTCTACAGATCTGGTTCTAAGACAAAGACCCAAACAAATTGATATACACATGCATTACACCCGAGGATTGGTGCATGATCGTACCATCACACTGCTTTATTGTCCTACAGAAGAGCAGATTGCATATATTTTCACCAAGACTTTTTCAGTGAAGAACTTCACTCATCTCTGATCCCTTCTTGGGGTGAGTGCTACCTTGGTTGATTAGTTTTTTACAGTCTATCTTGAGGGGGTTTTTTTTGTTCCCACTGGGTTTTCCCTCTTTCCTCATTTTTTTTAGATTGTTGTACGGGGTGACCTTTGGTCTTAGTAACTAGGGCCCTAATTTCCATTTATTTACTTGTATTTTTCCTCATAGTCTGGCTTAAGGGGGGTGTTGGAATATTCTCACCATCTTATTTTGGTTTTGCATGCAAGCATTCCATGCGACACTCCATGCATCCATGCATCGACAGTTGAGTCTCCTAGCATCTAGTCCCTATTATGGGACCCCTGGAGCTTGTTTTTTTCCATCATTATCCCTCCTAGCCACTCAGAGCGCCTTGTTTCCATCACTGGATTTCCAATGCGACCTCATGCTCATATTTAGGAGTTCTGACAGTCAGTTCCATGATTTAGGGAACCTTGTCCCCTTGATTGCTCAGTTAATTGATTGTAGCTCCTAGTTTGACTGCTACTAAGTGTAGGAGCGCCCTCCTTGACCACTGACAGCTAGTTATGCGCCCCCTTGGAGTCTCCTTCCCTATTTGGTGCCCACATGATTCAATTATGCTCAGTCCTGCTCCAGTTGACTGATTATTCATCATCGGTGGCCACTAAACCTTATCAGGATATGGTTCCAATGCAAAATAAGCCTAGACTTGAGGTGAATTCGAATCCTCCCAGGTGTATCGAATTCATTCTATTGTAACATTCTTTGATTGCTAGCTTACAACTGATTAATGTATCAACATAAATTTCCCATGTGTGTTTCAATTTTATGAGTGAATTGATCCATGTTCTTGTCTAATTATTCTCAGTAATTACATTGTGAAATTGTGAGGTTTGTTCATCTCAATGATCTACCCCTGTGGAATTTCACAATTCTCTCATTCTTGCATGCATATCTACACTAGGCAGACCTCTCCATTGTTGTCCATGAACTTACCAGACTGTTTTTAACCCAAAAATTTAAATTTGGAGAGAGTGTTGCAGATTTGTAAAGGAAAATTAATGGGTGTAGGTGAGCAGAGAGATTGGGAAATCTAAGAACCCTTACCCATTGAGTTATGCTACTCATAGATGCTTGAGAAGCCACAAATTGAGGCTACATGTGGTTCTCCAACAACACATATAGAATTGGATTTATTATATGCACACACTGTATGCACCTGACAAGATGGATCGCCCAAGAGAACCGTGGATCAGTGAAGGGGATGGCTGGGCCCAGAAGAGTGTTGTGTGGGGCAGGTATTGTGGGAGCCAAGGTTGTGATGGCTGAGTTTTTTCTGGTTTTGATTGCATTTCATGTGGTAACACCTGTCTCCCTAGCGTTTCACTAGAGATCTAAGATGCATATTGTTCCTCATAATGAAACTACGAGCATCAAGTGCCTCGCTATATATGGAATTAACATTAAATACATAAAAAAAAATATATAGAGTTAAAATTAAAGACAACTTGGGCATGGTGGGTTAAAGGAGAAAAAGACAAATTATTACCATGTTAATGCCTTAAGAGACAAATATTGAAGTTTTTTTTGGGAGGCATATTGATTCAAATGATAATACAAATGAACATGGTTATAAACAGAAGGAAAAAAGGTTACATTTCTACCCTCATAATATTGATAAGAGAAAACCATTAAGATATGCTCAATTTTACAAGAGTAGGAAATTATCACCCTTGCGATATTAGGGATATACAATTTTTTTTTTTTAAGGAGGATGGTCTAGGCGAGACATGCCATACATAATGGATGCAGACAAAATGCCACCATGTTGTCTATGAAAACATGCTGCCCCAAGTTAAAATCATTAAATCCTAAAAAGTACACATAATAAGAAGATGACAGATTACCCATAACACTTGCAGAATATCAGCTGGTGGGAGATTAAGGCTATTTTTTATTAGTAATGTTCATCGTCCGAGAGATAATTCTTATAGATATATGTGAACCACCCCCGAAGAGAACACAGTGCATCGAGTTACCATAGTAGGTCAATAAGATTATAATATTATCGTAAGATAATTTTATATTTGTTAATATATAGCCACAACAGCTTAACTTTAAGTGCTGCTACATCATTCCAGCAGGTGCGGGTAGATAACTGAAACACATTGCAATTCAATGACGTTAATCATTTTAATGATCAACACATTTTAAAATCCTTGATTTCCTTTAGAGTAGTATCAAACCCAAGTGTTGCAAACAAAGAAAAAACCTCCCACTGCCTTCCTAGTACCCTCCGTCTTCTTGGGTGATTCCTCGTTTGCATCGTTTCTCTGCACAATAGGAACTCCCTCCAGCTGTGTGTCTACTTTGTATTAAGTTTCTCTGCGTGTCATCTCCATGGAAATGTTGTAAGTTACCATACGCTACATTGTCTTCACTTCCATTATTATTTTATTTTTAAATGTGAATTGCCGTATAAAACCCAACGAGTACAACATCAACGGAGAGGTCTCCTCTTTTGTGAAAAAAGTTGTGAAAGCTGGGAAGACAGGCACTGCTAACTTAAGTCAGGTGGAATCGAGATCCAAACTAGAAAAAGTGAGCATGGGAATATTTTTTCCCATTTGCATGTGCATGTCTAGCATAAATCTAATAATTTACTTTGTGTAGCACAGGTGATGCGGGGACTATTCCACGGGAAGATTTACCATCATCATACAGATACAAATACAAATACTGCATGTACCCAGAGTGCATGCTAAAAATAAGTGTAGGTTCACAAGATTTATTATTCCACCAAAATTAAATGAGAATTCCATCAATCATACTGCTAAACCAACAAACCGTGGTCATGAACTGATATGTTCGAGAGGATTGTGCACTGGTCATGAACTAGTCTGTTCAGGAGGATTGTACACAGCAGGCTGTACACGGCATCAAATTTGGTTACAAATGGGAGGAGTGCATCTTCTAAGCTAAGTTTCTAAACTAAATCTAATTAAACTAAAGTAATAAATTAAACATTTTATACTATAATTTATAGGAATTAATTTAAAACTTTAAAACCCTAAAAATTTGAATGTAATTAGTCATAAAAAAAACCCCTAAAAAACTTAAAAATATATTAATTTATCCAACTTAATGTAATTAAATTAAACAATTTAATAACATATTAAAATTAAAAAACTCTAACCCTAATTAAATTGAATTATTTGTAATTAATTAATTTATTAATAATTTCATTTTAACCTTATGTACTTAATCTACCAAACTAATCAACTATATTTGTCAACAACATGAAATTTGTCAATTATCACTATTAAAATTAGTTTATTAACGATTTTAATTAAATTTAATAAAAATTAAATTAATAATTATAATACAATTAATTATTAATAATAAAAATTAACTTTCAAAACTAAGAATTGACTTTAACTAAGAAGAAACTAATAATAATTTATTATTTAATTGAAACTAAAAAGGGTGAATTTGAAATTAAAACTTAACTTTAATATAAATTTATATAAAATAAAAGGAACAAATCTTAATTCTTTATGAATTTAATTTAACAAACTAAAGAATTTAATTTAACAAACCCTAAAACCATAGAAACTTACCATTAATTAATTTATCTTAAAAATTCAACTAAATTGATTCCCAAAACCCTAGAGTCGGCCCCATTAAAAACCCTTTTTGACTATTTTATATTTCAAGGATTGATGAGGGAGATAATCTACTTGGCATCGCTAATGTCCTGATGATGAGCCAAGGATGGCTCGAAACTTTGACTACAAATCACCTACCGCAGACTCTCCACAAGATGCCATAAATTTTCACTACGGATTCTCATCTAATTCTAAGTAATTAAAAAATAGATGTTCGTTTATAAAATAAAAACTTAAAACTTAAAACTTAAACCTGGATCTATCAATCAAGAGAGATCAAATTTCTTGACTTTAAATTTAAAAAAAGAAATACACCTCAATTTCTTGACTTTAAATTTACAAAAAGAAATACACCTCAAGAAATTGGATCCCTCTCGGTGCTTGATAGATACTGGTTTAAGATGGATCTATGCTGGTTCTATACTTGTACATTTGAATATTATTCAGGTTTAAGCAATTTTGTGCATTTTTGTAGCTAACATGCTTGATCTGATTATGTTCAACAATTGCAGAATCTGGTGCTTAAACAATATTTAGAAGAACAATGATAATGTCTTGTCAATTGGTTCTAAATTATTGATGTGATAACAATATTGTTATTATTTAAATGTTTAGTTTTATTTTATCTAACCTTTCAACTAGTTGTTATAACAAGATTTTATGTAGGTCACATAAATTACATTTTCATATGTGTGTAAGCTATGTTTATGTAATTTTTGGTACCTTAAAATAGTGTGCATCTCATCTTAGATTTACAGTTTGCATTTAGATGAGAAGAACTTAAACGAAGTCTCCTTTCGAAGAGCCAAAAAAAATGTGTCAATAATGGAGCCCTTAAATCCGTTAGAAGTGACTACTCCAAACGACTTGGGTTTTGCTTTAAGAACCTCAGACCGGATCACTTCTCCTACGTTGAAGAGCAGTTAGATGAGAAGAACTTAAACGAAGACTCCTTTCAAAGAGCCAAAAAAAAAATGTGTGGCAAATGGATCCCTTAAATCCGTCAGAAGTGACTACTCCAAACGACTTGGGTTTTGCTTTAAGAACCTCAGACCGGATTACTTCTCCTACGTTGAAGAGCAGATTAGAAATGCCCGTCAACAACATGTCATTAATTTTTTCAAATTTTCTTTTAAATTTTTACTAATCATAATATTCCAATTGGTTATATTATTATTAGCAAGTTTATAATATGTCGCATTCCCTTTGAAGTCTTACTCAATCCATAGGCAAGGACGCTACTTGAATTCTAAATCACAATATAAATTCGAATCCATTAAAATTTAAACCCATTCAAATTCATACATGTATAAAATTAAATAGTTATTGACAATCATTCTAAAGTATTGGGGGAGATTCCTAAAGGTCTTCCACCTACTCAAAATCTTGACCATGCTATTCACTTGCAACAGGAAGGTGTACCACCTAACATCAAACCCTACAGACCCATGATATGCACAAAAGAGTGAATTTGGGAATATGGTTCATGAAATGTTAGATGTAGGCATCATTCAACCTAGCCAAAGTGTTTTCTCTACACCAATGGTGTTGGTTCGCAAAAAGGAAGGTTCATGGTGCATGTGTCCAAATTATAGAGAGCTCAACAAGATGACCATTAAAAATGTTTCATATTCCCATTGTTGATGAATTACAAGGAGCAATTTTATTTACCAAGTTGGATCTCCATTTTTGGATATCGTCATGAAGGTCATTATGAATTTTTGGTGATGTCATTTGGCCTCACTAATGCAACTTCCACATTTCAAAGCTTTTAATTAATTATATTTTTAAACCCTTCCTTAGAATATTTGTGTTAGTATTTTTTGATGACATACTGATCTATAGCAAATATTGGGAAGAGAATGTACAACATGTTGACATGTTGATCTTAAAACTATTGGAGGAGCACCAGCCATATTCCAATCCCTCTAAGTGTGCCTTTGGGGTTTAGGAAGTGGAATATTTCGATCATATTATATCTCATGAAGGTGACAAAGTGGACCCTAACAAAATTAAAGCTACGATGAAATGGTCGATTCCCAAAACCTTGAAGAATCTTAGGGGATTTTTAGGATTTATAGGCTATTACTACAAGTTCGTCAATGATTATGGTCAAATAACAACACCTCTAACAAGGTTATCGAAAAAAAAGGCATTTTATTGGACTCAAGAAGTAGCCAAAGATTTTTAAAAAATTAAAGAGACTATGTACAACTCCTATATTAGCCACACCTGACTTCACAAAAACCTTTATTGTGTAATGTGATGCCTTAGGGCATGGCATTGGTGAAAATTTAATGCAAGATGGAAGGCCCCTTTCCTTTGAAATTTTCCAATTGAACGAAAAAGACATACTCAAACCAATTTATGAAAAGTAAATGTTGGTCATACTACATGGAATTAAGAAATGGTGGCCTTACCTAATAGGAAGACACTTCAAGGTTAGAACAAATCATGATAGTCTTTAGTACTTCTTGGAATAAATATTATCTTTAGAGGAGCAACAAAAATGGGTTACAAAAATATTAGGTTTTGACTTTGAAATTACCTAAAAAAAGGAAAGCAAAATGTGGTGGTAGATGCACTTTCAAGGAAAGAAGAAGACACAAAGGGATTTCTTTGTGTTATTTCCATTCCACAATATGATTTTGTGGAAGAACAAGGATAGAATGGAAGTAAGATTAGAAGGCATGTAATATAATTCAACAACTACAAGACCCTTATGCATTACATAAATCGTTGTGAAATAATAATTCACTATGGTACCATGAACACCTATATTTATGTAAGAATTTCCCACTCAAACGGAAGGCCCTTTTGGAATTGCACACTTCTCTTATAGGAGGACATTCAAGGTTATTGAAAACTTACCATAGGATCAAGAAGTATTTTCTTTCTGGAAGGTCTAAAATTGATGTCCATATGTTTGTGGCAGAACATTTGGTTTGTCAATAGAATAAGGGAGAGAGAATCAAGACACCAAGTCTTCTAGAACCATTAACCATATCGAGTCGACATTGGGAAGAAGTCTCAATGGATTTTATCATAGGTATACCAAAGTTTGAAGGAAAGAATGTCACCATGGTAGTGGTGTATCGACTCACAAAGTATGCTCATGTTTCCTCTCTTTCTCATCCTTTTAAATCAAGTACAATAGCTGTAGCATTCATGGAATTTGTAATGTACCCAGGGAGTTACCCATGGGGATAATAATTCCCATGTGGTGTGAAAAGAAACAATTGTAATAAGGCATACAAAAAGGTTTTTCCTACTAGAATGTTTCTTCTCTAGAAAGTATCTAGAAGGTTCCACCTACTAGAGATTTCCTTCTCTAGAAAGTACCAAGAAGGTTGAATAGAGACTATATAAAGAAGTAGAAGGATTGGAATTAGATGCCTTGTGAGTATATCAAATGTAATATTTATAGCAAGTATATAACATCTGCATTAATTCCTTCTATAAGGAATAGTTAATGGTTTTACCCTACCTTAAGGTTTATTTCCATATTCTTGTGGCCATCCTATTGTGGATGTATTTGTGTTTATTTATGAATTTAAAGAGTTTTTTCTTGTTTGTGATTAAATTTTTGGGTTAAGGAACATGATAGAATCCTCAAAATTATTATAAGTGATAGAGATCCAATTTTCACTAGTAATTTTTGGAAGGAAATATTGTATTCTTTGGGTAATCGATCAACTCACATCTCCTCTTACCATCCTTAATCCGTTGGGAAAACTATGATTGTGAATAAATTCATAGAGTGTGTTGACACAGTCCCAGTCGACAGGGGTTCCACACGCTATCGACACCAAGCCACCGTGATCTCCTTGAGCACCGACCCAGATAGGTTTTACCTTGTCCAGCAACACCTGCGGAGCAGATGAGGTCTCACCCGAGATGTTCAAGGGAGAGTTGACGGAACCATGTTTCCGCCGAATGAAGGAGGATGTTGTGCATCAATTACTTAACTTATCGCAACATTTAAAAGGAGAACTAAGCATCTAACTCAGGCATTAAACATAACTGTGATATTATTCAACAGATCTTAACATTCACAGAATCATTATTGCAACAGATATAACAGTAAAACATTAATTGCAGCAAGAAAACATCGCATAATTCACAAAGTCATATCGCATGATGCATTTACCACAAAAAGATGGAAACGACACAAAGGTTTTGCTCAAATACTCTGTCACGTCATATTATCTCCGCAAAAACCCAGGTACAACAAAATGCTCAGTCTTCCACTCGGATCAAGATCAAGATTTCACATTGATATGCTTCTCCCAGATTCCTCTCAACACTTATCAACCTACATCTATTTATAGGCTTACACCTTTACAATTATGGCCCACTTAGGCAACCGCCTAACTACTTCTTAACAAAATTTACAACAACCAACCCAAGGTCCCACAAAATGAGGTCAAATGACCAAAAACCCCCATAGTGTGGTCTAAATGACCCAAAATATACATGGCGTGGTCCAAATGACCCAAAACTACAAAAATACTTGTCCCCTTGCTTCGTTGCTTTCCTTCTTTCACGGTATCGCAACATTCGCGATGCTGCGATGATGGCTCATCAAACCGCCTGCCAACAGGCCCTCAGCACAATCTTGTGGCTCGCCCTCGAGCCACGTCAGGCAGACATGGTGTACTCAGAGGTTTTGAATCTGAAGTCCTCGTACTGCTGATCGACTTCCGTGACCTTCTCCTTTACTACCGCAACCATCACCTGACTATCTATCATGTCCTGCACGGATGGATGTTCTCTTGTCCTGGTAGCAACTTGCTGGTGACCCATCTGTACAACCTTTAGCACAGAACTTGCTTTAAGAAAAAACTGACCACCAATCTCTTGGAATTCTTCCAGCTGCATGGTGCGCTTCTTTTGACGTTCTTCAGCCTTTGTGATGCACTACTATAACTCTTTTAATTCTGCTGACTTGGTGACCTAAGCCACCGGTGGCATCGTTCGCATCGCCGCTTTTAATGTCGCTAACTACCCCTCTGCTTCCTTTCATTGCTTGGTCAATTGTTCAATCTGCTCATCCTAAACAATGCTTCCCCAAAACTGCACGGTGTCTGCCGTGAGTTTTGTCGCTGTCTGCTCCAGCTCCCCCATCTGTGCAATCGCCTCCTCAATGGAGCGTTTTCGTTCATCCACCTGCGCTTCGGGTGTGCTGGGGTTTAATAGAGCTGTTAACTCCTTATTGTCGTGCTGTAATTGGGAAATGACAGCACCAAGTCATTGTGATTTCGCTACCAGATCCAACTGCGCGGTGGGCTTGAAAACATGTTGACAGGCCTCAGAAATTGCCTCCTCCAACCGCACTTTGCTATCCCAGATGGAAGCTCTTTCTACCGTCAACTGATCCTGCTCCTTCTTGAGCTCCGTTACTACACTATTCTTCTCGGCTGTCAGCTGCTCAAGTCCATCCTCCAATTCATTGACAACCTTTGTCGCCTCATCTTCCTTCCCCTTTAACGCTGCGACCTCTTGCTGGATCGTGGCCTTGCTTTCCTACTAGCGCAGGAACTTACCGCTGACCTCATGCATCCTATCTGCCATTTCCCGGCTGGAAACAACTTGCATAGTTGTCAACTCCTTCGCAGGAAGCTCATTGATGTTAATGGTCAAATTTGCTAGCTGCTGCAGCACGGTTGGCTGACCCGCATTCTCAGTCACAATCGCAGTCGGGATGATACTGACGTTCTGAACTCGGGGCTTAGTGCGAATTGTGCCAACTGTCTGTCCAGTTGCAACCTTTTTTCTCTTCTGTGAAACATCGCATATTGAATCAAGCCGATCGTTGACTTCTTTGGAATCGGCTTCCGCCTTCGTTGTCATTGCTTAGACTGCCACATTCGTCGCATTGGTGACAGCCGCTATGAGGCAACCCAACTATGCCTCAGTTGCTGGAGAGGCCCCGCTGATCGTCGTAAACTCATGACATTCCTTCATTCGTCCTTCCTGAAGCTCATGGACGATTTCATCATCCGCATGCATCTTCGTGGACAACTCCTGATCTAATTCATGGTGACTCTGCTGGTCCTGTTCGGACAATGCATCCTCTGGGCCCTGCGCTGGGAGTCCTGCTTCAATCTCTGTCGGAATAATAGGTTCCCTCCATTCAAGTGACCAATCATTGACAATGCCCTCCAGTACCTCCTCAGACAACTTATAGTGTGTCAACAACCATTGCCGCCCAGGGTCACGCCTTGCCTGCACGTGAATCGCGTGAGCCAGAATTACAAACAGTGCAATTGGCTTGTACTTCGCCATGGTTTCTTCTGTTAAGCGAGGTACCTTTGTCACCACATCTCTTAACATCTCTGAATACATCCAAAACTGCAATGCACATTCTCTAAGGCGCTCGGGTTCTTGCACACACCACAAGTTCTGATACCGTGCACCCTTACGGCTTTTCGCGGCCTCTACTTCCATGCCCTGGTAAGTATCAGGCTCCTTCCAGGAAACTAGCGCGATCAAAATGAGGAGCCAGCTGTAAGTGAACGATCCTTTCCCATCCTGGATGGCTGCTGCATCTTCCGCTAACTTGTTCAACAAAAATAAGGACCAGTTCGTTTGCATGCCTTCTGCGCATTGTGTTGCACATGCGACGACCCCTGAATTGCATTGGTTGGGGTGATTCTTTCGGACCACTTTGCAACTTAATATCTTCACGCCAGTGAGGACCTCCTTATCATTGATACTACTAGTTTTGTAAGCGCGCCTGTCATGTTCCAAGGCGTATTTCCAGACCAACTGTGCTGCCCTCTTTTTGTCGTTTTCCTTCCCATGGAAGTATTGCGAGGGATCTACCCCCGCCTTCGACAACCCGGTGATTTCAGCAATCAAATTGACAGTGACTAGAACCAGTTTGTCTAGCCATAATGTACCACCGTGGTAGCAGGCCAGCAACTGCTTCACACAAGCATTAACCTCCGGCAGTCGTCCAAAGTGTGGCATGTTAATGAGCCCAAGAAATCCTGCTTGGGCCAACCTGCACGCCCAATCCTATGGAACTGGCATACCCTGAGCTGTGACCCTGGTACATAAGGGTCCGACGTAATCTCTGGATATGCCACCGTGTCGTGGTCATCGTATTTCAGCCGCATCAACACCGACACAATATCTACGGAGCACTCCATACCTACTAGGAGCGCTGGCATCTGCATAATGTATTTCTGATTCTTCGTGAACTTTCGAGGCGGTATACTAGGCTGACAAGGGGGGACATACCTAGGTATATCCGCAGCAGATAGCCCTTCCCAAGTAACCAACTCGTCAACTCCGCGGCTGGACTGTCCTATTTCCTCTTGGACATCCTCAATTATCGCTGTGGAGGAGCGTAATTGTTGTTTTCTCTGTGGGGACTCGGAATGCTAACCCCCCCTCCTTTTCTCTAGAATTCCTGTAAACGCCGATCCACTCGGCATGCTGACAACCTCTTCTTCGATGCTTACCGCCCGAGCTGGAAACTCAACCCCACTGGAAACTTCAACCATAGGTGTGCTTGGCATGCCGCAGCAGAGCTCCTCGTGGTGCAACAACTCCTCACGCACCAACCCAACTTGCTACAAACAACCACTCAACTCCCAACTCGACAATTCAATTGAATAATGCAACATTGAACTCTCCCTTGCACTTGGCGCAATGGTGCCTTCCGACCAAAGCCAGCCCCCTTCTTATAGTGCCAAAGTGTGTCCTTAACCATCACTACCAAATGGAATTATTCATCATGACCAAATCATGCCTTAATTACCCGAATCCGTCGTCGATTCGGTCGATCCAACGGTCGGATACGCCATAAATTTCGATCATTCCATCACGCGGCGCTAATTAACTGTTTTTAACTTTTTGCATTTATTGTTGATTTGACCCGGTCGCAACCATGCCACTGTCGTGAACCTACTCCTAAACTGCGACGCAAACACTTCTGCTTGCGCATTCTATCCCTGCTGGTGCACGGTCCTGCCACATGGAATCCTGCATTTTTTTTTTCCAATGCAACTCAGGCATTTTGCTGCTCCAAGCCCATCCTGTAGGGATTCAACATGCAACTACCATTAATCAACTTTGGGAGCATCGCTCCATCTAACTGCTGCAACTGCACTGCTCCTCTTGGAGTTATGCGACTGATGCGATATGGACTGAGCCAATGCATCAGCAATTTCCCTAGGTTCTTCATAAAATTGTTGCCGTACAACAGCACTAAGTCACCCGGCTAAAACTGTTTGTTCTTGATATGGCGATCATGTCAGGCCTTTTGTTGATCCTTCTCCACGCTTTGGTGGAATCCTGCGATAAAGCGATCTTCTTCAAGTTGTACTAGCTGCGCCAAACGTTCTCCTAACGCTGTCGCATTGTCCATCCCTATTGCTGCCACGATACGCAGACTCGGGACAATGTACTCCATAGGCATAATCGCTTCTTTCCCATATACCAACTTGAATGGTGTCTGTCCTGTCAACCTTTTACAAGTGGTGCGATACGCCCACAAAATGGCTGGAATTTTCAGGTCCCAGTCATCGCGGTTCACATTACAAAAATTGGTCAGCGCGTGCTCCAAGACCTTGTTGAAAGCTTCTACGGTCCCATTTGCTTGCGGATGATATGGCGTTCCCTTCTTATGCTGATTCTGTAGCTCCATTGTCAATGTGTTGATGGTGAGATTGATAAAATGACTGCCTTGATCGCTCATCAACACCTTCGGGCAGCCAAATTGAGTGACGATGTGGTCAAATAGGAAGCGCATTGCTATTGCAGCGGTGCAATCTATGACTGGTGGAGCCTCCGGCCATCTTGTCAAATAATATGTCACAGTGATGATGTATCTTGCACCAATGCGTTTCCCAGGTGGGTTGATAGGGCCCACGAAATCCATTACCCATTTATCAAATGGCTGCAGTGTCACTTGAGGTTTCAAAGGCATCTCGTCCCTCCTGGAGGGTTTCCTAGTCCTTTGACAAACATCGCAGGTCCGCGCATAATCTGTTGCGTCATTGTGAAGTGTCGGCCACCAAATTCCTAAGTGAAGCACCTTCCTGGAAGTCGCACAACCGCCATAGTGCCCACTAGCTACTCCTGCATGTGCTTTTGACAAGATCTAGCCTTGCTCATGTGGCAAGACACAACGCCTCAATATCTCATCCGATCCTATTTTCTATAGCTCGCCTGCAATCAGTTGGAAGTATGTGGCCTTAACCACCTACTGCTTCTTCTGACTGGTAGTAAACCCCTCTAGTGTGGTACCTGTCACTAGGAACTGAATGATTTCTTCATAGTGCCCATCAGCTACTTCAACCTTAAGCAGTTGCGCATCTGGAAACCTGTCTTTGATGTTGGTGGGTTCCTCTCCTGTCTCAATTCGCGACAGATGATCTAGGCCGGCGGTCAATCGTCCTAGCTTCACAATCAATTCAAAATCAAATTCCTGAAAAAGAAGTAGCTAGTGACATAACTTCCCCCCAACATAGGCTTATTGACCAGATATTTTAATGTCGAGTGGTCTGTGAACATCTTAAAGTGACCGCCTAATAGGTAATGCCTAAACTTCTGCAGCGCATATACCATCGCCAAACCTTCCCTCTCTGTCGTTGTATAGTTTCACTCTACAAATGATAACTTCCGAATTGCAAAAGCAATGGGGTGATCCAGATCCCCTTCCCCTGGTTGCGCGAGCACTACTCCCAACGCTATCGATGAGGCATCGACGTGGACATGGAATTCCTTGCTCCAATCCGGAAATACCAGTATTGGCGCTGAAGCCATCTTAGCCTTCAAAGTTTCAAAACTAACTTGACATTCGAGACTCCAATGAAATACTGCATCTTTCTTCAACAACTTCTCCATAGGGGTTGTGATCGCGACATAACCCCGGATGAACTTGCGATAATACCCAGTGTGTCCCAACGTTGCTCTCAACTGTTTGAAATTCGTTGGTGGTGTTAAGCTTAGAATGAGTGCAATATTTGCTGGGTCGACTAACAATCCCTACTTGCACACAATGTGACCCGGTAATATCCCAAATGGTGCACAGAAGATGCACTTCTTCAAGTTCAACGATATCTGATGTTGTCGACAGGGTTTCAACATCAATCGTAGATTTTCCAGATGAACGGTGATCAAGCCGTAGACTGTCCAGTCATCCATGTACACCTGCAAAAGCTTCTGAATGATCCCTGAAGGCAGCAACAACTACCCAAGAGAATATCGCCGGTGCATTCTTCAACCCAAACAACATCACTGTATACTGAAAACAACCCCATTCTGTCACAAAGGTTGTCTTGTGGCGGTCTTCTTTCGCAATTCTGATATGATGATAGCCAGAGAACCCATCCATGAAAGAATACATCTCTTGGCCACCCACACCTTCGCGCACTTCATCAGTAAATGGGGTCAGAAAAGGATCATGTAAGCAGGCATCATTCAACTCCTGCAAATCGATACAAATGCGCACTTCACTGGTCTTCTTGTCTTGCACCACCATAGGACTGATCCAGTTCGACTCCTCAATCTGTTCAATAATGCCATCATCCAACATGCGATCAAGTTCGACTTTGACCCTCTCCTTATGGTGTGGATTTAGTCGATAGGGTCCCTGCTTGATTGGTTTGGAATCCGGTTTCAACGAGATCTTCACCTCCCCTAGATCGCCTAAGATTCCCTTCATTTCAAAAAACTTAGTAGGGAACAAGTATTGGAATTCATGCAAAAAGTATGTGACCTTCCCCATCATCTCATCATCCCAATAGTCCCCAACATTCGCGAACTTTGGACTGTCTTTTGTCCCATTGTTGACCTTTCGAAGCTTCAACGGTTGACTAATCGGATCAGTTGTGCATTAGGTGCTACAACATCGCGACTTCCTTCGGATTCCGAAATATTGACATTCCATGGATCATCACTATCTTCTGGCCCACCAGTGATATTATGACATTCCATCATGGATTGCATCTTGCAGTGCGTATGCGGATCTGCAGGATATGCCACCGGAACAACCTTCAGAACTACGTCTCGGATGAGCTGCAAAGCATTATGGACATCCAGGTTGGCATCCGCGAAGCTGAACGTATGAGTAAAACAAACTGTCAACTCTAACCATGTGGTAATTTCTCCTCGCAATTCAGTGGCAGTATACCATGATCCCGGCATGTCATCCAGCATATGGATGAAGGCATGGACCCGCTCATCCTTGGGTCGCGATGTCCACAACATCTGACATTCCATCATTTGACTGTCAAGGTCAGTCCGACCATCATATTTCCCTATGTGGTAAACTTCGATATCGCCAAAGCGAACTGCCATCAATCTACGGCACTGCGGCCACCCTGTGATCGACTTCTTATGTGTCAACCACCAACGTGCTGAAGCAGCCTTCAGTGCTTCCTCCAATGCCAGCAATCGATGTGGTTCTGAAACTTTTTCTTCGAACGCCACAAGAAAATCAGACAAGCCGGGAAACCCTTCGTACACTGGTAGTGCAACAGTCTCAGTCGCAACATGACATAATGACTGCGTGACTAAACCATATTTGTGGAGTGACACCTCATGCAGGCGGTTCTGCCAATTCTTTGACGTGTCATCAGAGTCGAAAGATGCAGAGCTAAAGCTACGCCACCCAAGCTCACTGTCGGCAGTCGGATGAGTATAATCTTCGGAAATATTGTATGCATGGTCCCATCTGCTGGGATATTCATCTTTTACTGGTTCAATATACCTGCGTCCCTCAGCCGGATCCAATGGGGCGATGACTCTGAGATCGCTGTTTTCAAAATTCATCATCCACTTCTTAAATTTGATTACTATTGCACTGTCGTTAGCCCAGCCAATCCCCAACAATGCGGGATAGGAGCTTCCCCCTTCAACTACTTCGATGACATCGAAGTCGGCGTATGTCTTCATTCCCTCGATGTCCACGAACAAATGTGGAACTTTCCCAATCGGTGTCACCTTGGCCTAATTAGCCATCCGAAGCTGTACGGGAGACCAAGTCAGCGTGGGAATCCCCATTCTCTGTCAGGCTTGCTTGGTTAAGATGTTGACATCCTAACCAAGATCCAGAATAACTGAATTAACCTCATAGTCTCCAATTTGAATGTTCATACGCATCTCCTTACCTATCTTCTGCCTCTGTAAGGAGTTTACTGTGGACTCTTGCCATCCCCTGGCTGGTCGTTGCAACAGCCCTTCAAGCTCAACAAGAGCATCTGGATCCATGGCTAGCGATAAACAACTCTCCAAAAATATCTGCAAGGCCCCAAACTGTCGCGATGGACCTACCTCTGAAGTGGCATAAGAAAAAGGAGGCATATCACAAATAATGGCCTTACCGTGATCTTTGTCCATCGCACGACGTGCCTAAAAGAATGCATCACGCTCGGAATCAATGTTAAACGACACCTTCTTCTATCCTGCTAACCGGATGAGTGGATGTGGGCTATCCTCTCCTGTTGTTGTACCTCCCCGAGTGATAACTGTGATAGCAGCATATTGTGTCCTTGGCTCTGCATAAATTGTCGCAATAGTCGCACCCTGAGTCTGATTCAGTGGTGGATTCCTAGGTTGGTCACATTCTGAGTGGCATTCTGATTCGGACGCTGGTTCTGATTCTGCACCGGTTGCTGACCTTGATTCTGCACTGGTTTCTGTACTTGATTCTGGTTCTGCAGTTGCGGAACATTCCCCGCTTTCCATCGCGCAATCAACTGCGGACAGTTTTCAAAAGTGTGATCTGTAATAAAACAAAACGTACACTGTGTCTGCAATTGTGGGAAATATCGCTGGTAGTGTCCCCACACACCGCAATTATAACACTGAACAGGTCCTCGACCTCCTTATCCTCCTCCGTGACCAAATCCACTACCGCGTCCTCCCCATAATCCTCCCTGCTGCTGGTACTGTGGTTGATTGAACTGTTGCTACATAGGATTTGGTTGCATGCCTTGCCCTTGTTGCACATACTGTGGTTGTTGAACGTACTGTGGCTACTACAGAGCCATTTGCATTGGAGCATATTGCGGCATAAACTACTATGGTTGTTGCTGCGGTACAAACTGCACCTGCGGTTGAGGTAGCGGCTGGGCTACCTATGGCTGCGGTTGCAATTGTTGTACGGCACGTTGGTCGTCCTTCACATAAAATGCATCGTACGCTCTCTCCTGAAGAAACCCATACGCCCGACAGTCCTTGTCTTCGTGTCCCACTGACTTGCAGAATGTACAATATAGATTCATCGATTTTGTGACCATCTTTTGCATGTATTGACACTCCTCGTGGCGGTGTCCATATACTTAGCAGATGCGACACCACGACATATCGTCGTCGTTCAATGGATTCGGTGCTCCTGAAATCAGATAATTGCAGAAGTCTGGGAAATTATCCTTAGTATGCCCCTCTCTGCGACACCGTGTACACCACTCTTCCTCGCGTTGTTCTTTACCCTTCTTCAGGTCTTGCAGCTGTATAGTCAAGTTAGCCAACAGGGTTTGGATCTGCGACATACCAGCTACGTTCTCACCAATCGGTGTGGGAGCGAGGCCGCAATGAACCATTCTTTGTGTTGGACAGTGCTCATGTTGAAACTGACCCTCGCCATCAATGTCTTGAATCGCTGGTCAAAATCCCACACAGTTTCATTGGGATACTGCTTAATCTCTTTTAGTTCAGTAATATACTGTTCTTCAGACTTGGGTTTTTTGAACTCGGCAATCAATCCAGCTCGAACTTCATCCAACATATTTTCTAGAGGGCCTACAGGAACCTGCACAAACTTCATGAACCAGTCTAATGCACGACCCCGAAGGGTTGTCGCCAATTGTCCTTTCTTAGCATTATCATTAGTAATTTGCTTTACAATCCATACCGCTTCACATAAAAACCAATACTGCTCAAGATTATCTGTTCCATTTCCATGGAACAACGGTAACTTTGTATCCTCGCCCGCCATCCTGGGCTTCCTTCCTCCAGTCGTTGAGCTATTAGTAATCAAGTTTTGTGGACCTGATGAACATGGTGGTGTCGAAGTTGTATTTATTACTAGTTGAGAGATAGTGAGCGGAGGTGTGGGCACGTTGCAACTGGGGTTTGGTCCTACCTCTATCATGGGTGTATCCTGGTTGTCCTTGTTAGGACTGTGAGGTCGCTTCATCCCGTGTGGTCTTCCTTCATGGTCTTGCATTTTGATCGCAGCAGGACCTTCTCCTGTCCTCTGCCTCTTTTCCTGTCGAAACCTTGCTCCTCCCCTCGTAATACCACTCTCTTCCCTATCTTCCATCATAGTCTCGTCGTGACCTGCACCCATCTACCCCTTATCATTCCATGTACCTCCCCCCTGCTATCGCAGTACCCACGACCTCCGCCCACCAGGGTTTTAACTGATCCAAATGCATCTTCAATATGCCCTTCTCGCAAATGAGAATTTTAATGGACAACTGTAGCGACAACAGAAACCTACCCTAGGTCCGTGGAAGAAATATCTTTCAGCTTCACTATAGGATTTGTTCGTATCAACCACAAATTCAGTGATATACCCTTCTAGTATGATTTCAATCCAAACTTCGACAACCCGCGACGCTTTGTTGTCGACTTCCTGTAGTTCTTGGATCAGTTATGGGGTCTAGGCTGTCAGCTCACCAGCTTGGAAGTTCCTCTTCTGGAAGGTCAATTTTGCCAACCACTCAAACAAGATGATTGGGAATTCACAGAAAAAGTATTCATGTGGTCCGTCGTGAATGTACCTCTCCAACCATTGATCTGTCGTCAGCTGAGGGTTCTGGTTTTCTTTTTCAGCAAACTCTTGCAACTTCTGATTGAACTAGTCTTGTATTTCTGGTTTCGTCAAATGCCACAACATATCCTTCTTTCCCTTCATGCTATGGTCCCGGCAATGGAACCATTTGTTGACACAGTCCCAGTCAACAGGGGTTCCACACGCTGTCGACACCAACCCACCGCGATCTCCCTGAGCATCAGCCCGAGATAAGGTCTCACCCGAGATGTTCAAGGGAGAGTTGACGGAACCATGTTTCCGCCGAATGAAGGAGGATGTTGTGCATCAATTAATTAACTTATCGCAACATTTAAAAGGATAACTAAGCATTTAACTCAGGCATTAAGCATAATTGCGATATTATTCAACAGATCTTAACATTCATAGAATCATTATTGCAACAGATATAACAGTAAAGCATTAATTGCAGCAAGAAAACATCGCATCATTCACAAATTCATATCGCATAATGCATTTACCATAGAAAGATGGAAACGACACAAAGGTTCTGCTCAAAAACTCTGTCACATCATATTATCTCCGCAAAAACCCAGGTACAACAAAATGCTTAGTCTTCCACTCGGATCACGATCAAGATTTCACATTCATATGCTTCTCCCAGATTCCTCTCAACACTAATCAACCTACATCTATTTATAGGTTACGTGAGGCTTACGCCTTTACAATTATGGCCCACTTAGGCAACCACCTAACTACTTCTTAACAAACTTTACAACAACTAACCCAAGGTCCCACAAAATGCGGTCAAATGACCCAAAAAAACCCCATAGTGTGGTCTAAATGACCCAAAACTACAAAAATACTTGTCACGTTGCTTCGATGCTTTCCTTCTTTCGCGGTATCGTAACATTCGCGATGCTACGATGATGACTCATCAAACCGCCTGCCAACAGAATGGTATGTTCATTGCTTTGCATCCAATAAACAAACACAATGGATCAAGTGGTTTTTTTTCACAGGGTGGTGGTAACAAATCCTTCCATACTTCATCAAAAATATCCCCATTTATGGCACTTTATGGCTATCATTCTCCATCAATCACATAATCCTTGAAAGAGAAATCTAAGCTCCAATAAGTGGAGAATTACATAGAGCACCAACAAGAGGTTCTCCAACTATTGAAGGACAACTTGGCTATAGCACAAAATAGGATGAAACAACAAGTAGTTCAACATTGTAGTGAAAGAAAATTTGAAGTAGGGGATTGGGTGTTTTTCAAGACACAACCATACAAATAGATGTCCATCAAGAAGCAAAAGAAGGACAATAAATTAGCACCAAAGTACTATGGTCCCTATAAGGTGTTATAGAGGATTGGAAGTATGGCTTACAAATTGGATTTTCCTCCATCTTCACGTGTACATCTAGTAATCCATGTTTCTTGCCTAAAATAGGAAATTAGTGACAAGATCCTAGTCCATAATATTTTTCTAGAGACTGATGAAAAAGGGAAAGTGATACTAGAACATGAAACAATCCTTGACACATAAATGAAGAAACTGCATAATTGAGAAATTTCTAAGTACCTCATAGAGTGAAAGAACTTTCCAATAGAAGAGGCGACATGGAATATGAGTTCTTCACACAAAAGCTTCCACATATAATCAAGTGTTGAGGACAACCGTTCTTTGAAGGGGAGGGGAATGTTAATCCCTATTTATTATGACATTACATTTCTATTATTATATCAGTATTGTCTTTATTGGTCAACAGGGACCTTAATTGTAACTGTAAGCTTTGTCTCCTTTGTATACCAAGGATACCTAGCTTTAGTGATCATCTCATCTTGTCTTGTAGATTTGATACATTGAAAAAGGAGGCTTCCCCCTAATGAGGCTTCTTATTCATCTTTTTATCTCACTCTCAAGGTGTTGGGTCTCTCTCTCTCTCTCTCTCTCTCTCTCTCTCTCTCTCTCTTTGTTATTTTTGGATTTGGTACATAACAAGTTTTGGTCATCATCGCCATGTAAATTTGCAACAACTCTTAGAAATCATTACTCAAAAACTTGATTAAACAAAAATGGTGCACATGAGTGTTATTTAGAACACTAACTTATAGCAGATTTTTAATCACAAGGTTATAATTAAACTAAAAATATTTGTGAATCTCCCTAGTATGGTCACCAATTAGGGCATTGTTGATGATTTTGTCGCAAACGCAGAAAATATGATGAGAACCCTACAACTTGTTGTATGGTCATTCTTTCCCTGGGTATTGTCTCGCCAAAAGGGGATTTTGAGTTGGTAAAGTGAAATAAATTTTTGAGAGGAAATATGATATGCTGAGTAAAAGTTGTTGAAAGAAGATTGTATAAATTGTAATCTTGTTTTTAACATAACTATATGTTAATTTTATGTACAAGTTCTTGATTAGATTGTTACACAAGAATAATGATACCATGTGTGTAAATATTCCTTTAGTAGGGAACCACTCTTTAAACCACAACTCTGTCAAATCATTAACAATATCTCAGAAATAGAGTACATGAACCCACTTACCAATTGAACAACAATGTCTTAGAAGTAGAGTACATGAACCCACTTACCAATTTAACAGCATAAAAGATAGGACCGT
Source organism: Larix kaempferi (assembly GCA_027924585.1). Taxonomy (NCBI): domain Eukaryota; kingdom Viridiplantae; phylum Streptophyta; class Pinopsida; order Pinales; family Pinaceae; genus Larix; species Larix kaempferi. Next base: position 8,492,091 of record BSBM01000592.1, on the reverse strand, counting down.
TCATTGATGGGCATGTTTCTTATCTAGAGAGTTTACAACTTTAAACTTTTTAGAAATCTACTTTGCAAATTGAAACTATTCTAAGTAATGATAGTGTATGAAAAAGTTGAAAGTTGCAAAAGTAAATCTAATTATAAATCTCGAAATAAATATTTTAATAATTATGAAAGGAAATTGTTGAATTAAAATTGCAAAAATAAACTACATGTGTATACTGCTTAAGGAAATGGGAATTGAGAAAGGAATGGTATGTGTTTTTGTTTTGTTTAAATTAGTGCAATACATGACACATCCAACCTATAAACAAATTTATAAACATATAAATAGAGAAAAGAAAAGTATATTCAAAACCGATAACTAAACTCATAAGAGAAGCTAAAAGTAAGCAAATGTTTTGCAACTTTGAATTGGTAACCATTCATCCTGAAAATTGGGAGATACGAAGCTCATAGTGATAAATCCTAGTGATAAATTCAAAAGCCTAACTCCAAAGTCATATTTTTATTTTAAAACATTAAAGTACGAAATCTATAACTTATCTTTAAACCAAACTCTCAGAAAAAAAATAACACTAAAAAATAAGAATATACACATAATTACTAATTGATTATCAATATTGGTGACTTTTAAGTGCAAACTGAAAAAAATCTACTTTATTTTTATTTTAAAACATTAAAGTACGAAATCTATAACTTATCTCTAAACCAAATTCTCAGAAAAAAAAAAAATAGCACTAAAAAATAAGAATATACACATAATTACTAATTGATTATCAATATTGGTGACTTTTAAGTGCAAACTGAAAAAAATCTACTTTAAGGTTCTTTTTATCTAGTTCCCAAAGAATCAATGTCTAACTAAAGTAGACCTCTTAGCTACCTTTATAATTAATTATTAACTTAGTCCTTTTTATGTTTTGATCTAAGTGAATTGATGAAATAAACACACGTTGGCCCTTTTGGGGGAGATACATGCATCGGTTAAATTGTCAAAATGAAATCAATATGTTGAAGGGAAAATGGTTGGGTACAAATTTGCCATTATGAATTTTGTAAAATGTCAAAAAAATGTTTTTGGATGGAACTAGAATCAATATGCGAATATTGTAAAATGTCAAAAAAATGTTTTTGGATGGAACTAGAATCAATATGCGAAAAGGAATTGAAATATAGTTGTATTTTATTTTATTTATCAAATTAAATGTGACAGGGAATTTAAAGTCTAAAATAGGTTTTTTAAAAAAAATAATGAAATAATGAAATATTAGTTATAATAATAAAATAATATTTATTAATTTTGAAGGAAAAAAAAAAAAAAAAAACTATTTTTTTGGTTCGTTTTTCAACATATATTTCTATGTTTTTACTCAAATTTCAAGTGGAGAACTTGTGAGTATCCACATTGCATGCTTTTGACGGACTCCACTGCCCCCAAAACAAGAAATACCTGAAAACATGATGGGGCAGCGGGGTCTGTCAAAAGTATGTAGTGTGGGTACTCGTTGGATGAAGAATTTAGTTCCGCATCCAATGAGTGTTCCCGCTCGAAATTTGAGTAAAAACACAAGGAGATATGTTGAAAATACGAACAAAAAAATAGTTTTTTATGACAAATATCTCAAGTCAACCATTATAGTTGACTCATTTTATTGAAATTATGGTTCTTGAATTCCAACTCGTCAAAAAATTATTGTTGACTCGTTTTTATGATAGCTCGTTTTCTTATAAGGCCAATTTTAGACCCCAAATTTCCTCTAATATTAATTGAGTTGAAACTATGTTTTGTAAACCTCCTTAAAAGATTGTATTACCAAAAAAAAAAAAAAAATCTTCCCTACCCCACTTAATTGTTATGTGCTATTTTTTTTTGTGAAATGGAAACTAATTATATAACATATATAGTGGAAAAACCATCATATTTATCTAATTAATAAGATGGAAACTATATTGTCAACTTAGAAATCAGTTTATATGGGAGAACTATCTAAACTAGAATGCATAGAATGCATATCAACCGAAGATTGAAACCATTCCCCAACAACGAGTCAAGCAAATGGTTGCATAAATCTACTCATAACTCTAAATTTTCATTAAAGTCCTTAATACATACATGGACCTTTTGTTTATATACTCAAAATATGTAGTTTAAACCTCCATCGAGGGTAACAACTAAGTTTGTGGTGAAGTCATATCATGAAAAAAAAACCACCCTATCTCTAAGTAATTACCATATTTATACATGAAATGAGATGAGTGGTGATTTCTCAATTGAGATGATCCATATTGATCAACCACATAGATCACTACCACCGTAACTCCCCATTTTGACCTCTTTATTTTGAACATGGTTCATGTGTAATTATGCCTTCGCTTTAATTCAAATACGGTACCATGGATATAACTAATCTGTATATGTAAAAATATTTGTCATGTAAATTACTAATGAAAGCTAAGGTCAAGATCCAAGTAGAGAATATAAATAGAAAGTAGGTTATACATTTCATGTTTTCTCCCAAGTTGAGCTATAATCTTGTATGATGTAATTATACAATGAATTAATATAAATGAAAGCATGTGAACGGTCATTGGAAACCTGAAGAGAGTATATGAATTAACAAGTGGAAGAGAGAGGAAAGCAAGGGAAACATGAGCACATGGTATCCACGAAACTCTTCTTATATCATAAGCTAAGTGGCACACCAATACATGTCATGAGAATAAAGTTCAACCAACTGCATTTCCATGCACATTATCATTTCACTATGAAAGTTATATTTTGTACTTACGTAATTTCCTTCCTTCAATATTCATTATTATGTTCCGAAGGGGATATATATAGTCCATCTTTCTATTATTAATTTGATTGGAAGGGCTATAAATTTTTACACTTTGCACTGTTTCAACAATGTATTCACTATTATATATCGAATAAAATTTAAACAAAACATTTTATTTAAATTTTGATTGGTTCTAATTTGCTGATGTATGTCAAATCGTTGCTTTGTGCCTTCTCCTCTTCTCCTTTATTATGCTCTTTCATCGCCTCCAAGAGGCAACAGTAACAACACGAAGAGCAACAACAACAACAAAGAGTATCGGGATTTGCTTCCTCCATTTATCACTGAGGAGGACGTCAACAAGATCACTTTAATTCTTGAATCCTTGCCTAAATCTGGGAATTTATTGAATTGAAATTGAGAAATTAGAAGGCGTTTGGTTCGGATGGGATTTTCATGATGGGTCGCGAACATTCTGGCCCTGCCAAAGATCGAATCTTGAAAGTTACCATGGTCATCAAATGGTTATCAGTTGTCGATAGCCTTGGCATAATTTATTCTTCTCTAAATTTTTCGCAGCTCTTTTCTTCCCAAAAATTCCATATTTTTTCTTCAAAAGTTGTGGTGATATAGTACCTTATCACCTAATGGAACAAACAGACAAAACCAAACAGAAATGTACTAGTAATTTTGATTTTTAACTCAGGGGGTTTAAATCGTAGGTTCGTGTTTATTAGGCATCCGCGAGTTTGAGATATCCACACTTGCAGTTTACAACTTTTTTTTTATTTTTATGATTCGTTTGTTGTTTAGAAGTTTGTTGTCTTCAAGTTGAGTTAGATGTACCAATATTTGATGCAAAATTTTGAACAAAGTTTGAACACATTTTCCATTTATATGGGAAAATTTGGTCATGAGTATGATGAAAGGGTACATTTTAAGTCCAATAAAATACAGGGAATGAACGAAGTCTATCAATTTTTTTTTACCGAATTATTAACTATTTGTTTGAAATTTGTGATATTGGTGCAACCTTCTATCATGTTCACATAGGGCTTATTTTTATGATACTATTTATGTAAACTACTGTAAAAAAAATTGTATTGGTGTTAGAGAATTTGTGCTGGCATTTATCTTATTAACCATTTTTTTGGGCCAATGTTAGGAAAGTGAATATCATTAGCAAAATAAAACATCTAAATAAAAACTACTTCATATAGAGTTTGTACATTTTTGGGCAATCACTAGATTTTTAATAAAAACACATGTCACTTTCTAACCATTATTGTAAAGGGGAAAATCCAACAACAATTGAAAGTGTGATTAACTATGTGAACACACCAAGACGGGTCGATTGGCAAATCCTAGAATTCCATGAGATTAAAGATGACCCTTATAATTGTTGTGGTTCCTGAGAAAGAGAAGATAAATTTTTAATGTTGAAAGATGATGCCATCAATAGCATAGATATATCAGTAATATCAGTAGCTGCAGGGGTTTCTCTAGCTACAGTCTGGCATGCATATATATGATTTATTGTGGCATATACGATGAAGGGTTTGGCTTTGATTTTATTCATTGTCTAGGTTGGTAATTATTATGGGGTTTTAATACCCTCAACAATATTGCTCTTTATCACTCTTTTCTCTTTTGAAATTCTAAGCCTATTTGTACACATTAATAACATTCATTTGTGTATGCTGTGAACTCAAACTAGCTTACTTGTTGGTTTATATGGACTGATGAATGTTTCTCTTTGATTCTTGGGTCACACAAATAGAGATTAAGTATATCATGTTTCTACTTCTTGATAAGGCAGATGTTATGTGCATTTTATTCTTTCTTTTGATCCCATAGTAGACAGAATAATGTGCATTGTCTTACTATACTTTAGTAATAGTTGCATATTTTACAGAGAGGATAACCTGTTTATTTTCTTTTTTTTAATCATTTGCATATAAATTATCCAATTCATAAATAATAAATTAAACAAATGTGTAAATCTCAAAAACATTACTCTTCAACATTGGTGCCTTGGAATTTCTACTCTACTTAACAGGTTCCATTCCCTCTCCATCGAACATACATATCGTGAGAACAATGATGTGGCGGATGCATTGTCAAAATCTTCTATTGATGGAGATCCAGGTTTACTTTTATGGGAAGAGTGGGAGGATCATCAACTTGTTTCCTTAGGCTCTTATCCATTTTTATTTTTTGAATCTTACTAATGTGGTGTTATTGAATTTGAAATAGAAAGAAGTGTAACACTATATGCAAAGACTTTTGGTCATTCTAATGATCTAGGGTGGATCACGATAGTTTTTATGTTTTAGGAATGTTTGATCAGTTTTTGTTTTGACTGTTACTGTCGAGAACAACTTGATTGGGGAAGCATGTGAACTGCTGAACTATATATTTTGATATGTCCTTGTTTTGGACAAGTGGATTTGTACTTTTTTATTCCGTTGAAATAACAAAAGTACTTTTTTTTCCTAGAAAAATTAATATCTCTGTTTTGAACCAGTATATGTATTTTTTGGTCCCTTTGTCCACTTTCAGGGTATATAGATTTGTTTGCATCTAGTCTATTATGTTAATATACTATTAAAAGTTTATGCCGGCTACATTGACAACAATTCTAGGTCCATACCCAAGTTTGTTTAAACTTATAGTAGATTATTTGTATTTATTTTCTTTGGTTTATACTAATATAATATTACAATTGCACTCGTAACTTCATATATTTTTCTATCAACTGCTTACTAAGTGCGAATATTGTTATAACCTTTATTACATTTTGCATAGAGGAGGAAGTAATCCAAATTCGACTTTCTCCCTTAAACCCTAGTATAAATATTCAGGGCTTGTAATTGTTGGTTAGGACACCTTTGTTTTCTTTATTTTATATAATATATATGCTCTTGTACACAGAACAATAACCATTGTCTTCCATTATTGTTTCACGGAAAATCCTCTTTTATTTTCCATAATCATTATTTTCTTTTAAAAAGAACTAGTATATATTTGAATGTTAGTCATACAAAGAGAGAGTAACATAAACCGTTGCGATACCCCAGATTAGATTTTACCCATAAGTAGGTAAATCCATAATTATAAATCAATTGTTTTCTGAAAAGAAATATCTCCAATTAACTACTCTAATATTACATGTAATTGAAGGTTTTTGCATCCTTGATAAAATAAGAATATCATAAAACAGTAATACATTTCAAGAATTTATCCACATCCAACTCTGTATAAATGTTTTCAATATGCCTTTTTTATAACCAATTGATATTGAATACCAGCTAACCACACATATAGATCATAAAGTAACATAGAATAAATTCAATTATGAAATCACATTTATTAAACTAAATTTCCTAGAGCATATTTTTATTCAAAATACATGAAAAACCAACTTATCTTGAATCGCAATCTTAATAACTTAATTACCATGTTTTATTCTCTCTCTAAAACCTTAAAATAATACACTTCAACTCTCTAGCAGTATTATTACAAGCAAAGTCTTTGGATGTTGTAGCAATGTCACTACAAAATTGAATCATTGTGATCTTTTTCTCACTTATGCAAGTGCTTTATATGCTTAGTGATAAATGTTTACCTTAAATGCAAATCCGTTTTTTTTAACAATGCTCCGTATTTTTCAAATGAACATTTTTTTTGGCAACTATGTTTACAACCAAAAAGTTCTGAGATTTGACATTTAAGTTAATGACCAACCAACAATGCAAGAAGAATATTAAAGATGTACCTTCAGCAGAACATTGAGCACAGGGATTTTGAATGATGCAAATTTTCTGGTTTGACGTGTTTAACAAGTGTGAATGGATGTCGATGTTTCAAACCAGAATCTACAGTTTTCACCTCATAATATTTTATTTTTCATATATAGTAGGTAAAATATCAATAACAATTTTTAGGGAGAAGGGTAAATAGGAATGCCGTTTGGAGGGGATAAAAATTAGAGATGCTAATGTCCAAATAAATTTCAAATACAAATGGACTCATTTTATGTTAATAAGAAGAGATCATATGATAACAACACCCAATATGATGAAGACATGTCAACCAGATACAATATTTTATGGAAAAATGAACACATAAACTACTTAACCGAATTGGACATTGACATTTTTCACTTAATGGCACCAATATCATTTTTATGCCTCATATGTACATATGTGAGTCTATTCAACATGAATGCTGTAAGTGTTCCACAAGTCGAGCTAATGAAGCATATTATATTATGTTATAGATATGGGAAGTGGAATAGATTGGCATGGAATATTATGTTGAATATGTAGATAAGTGATTAATATGTAAATTACACAACCATGTAATAAAAAAATGGTGGTGAAAAAGGGCAAGATTTATATATTGATGGAAGATCCAATAAATTTTAGAATGATAAAGGATTTTATGAATAGTTTATATGACAAAAAATACACAATTGCATTTTGACTCAAGCATGGATAAAATAAGATGTTGGTTCTAGCAAAAAAAAAAAAACTAAATGGAAGGATTTATGTTTGTTCATAAATGATGAGATATATGTATTTAATTCAATATGATGATATGGATATAATTATGATTATTATAAGAAGATATATGTTTAGTAAGAAATTAGGTAAATGTTAGATTTTATTAATATAGCAGTATAACTTTAACTATTTGCAACAGAACCAAATAATGATTACTGAAAAAATAACCATGCACATAAACAAAGAGACACAGAGATGTAACTTTAACCTCAAACATATGTAAGTTATCTCATGAAGCTTTGATAATTGGATTTGAACCTGTAAACTATTATTATTTGGCTTCATAATAAGTGCAAATAAACAACTCCTTCAACAATTGTTTTCATTTCAAAAAAACACTTCCTCATAGCTAGCTGCAAAGCTGGTGGTAATGTCGGGGACATTGCCACCATGTGGCTCTTGTTCCATTATGCATTCATTGTCATACTAGATTTTTTTTTGTAATCACCAATATGAATAACACTCTTATGAGAGACTTAATATGGGGAAAGAATTGTGTGAAATTTTCTCTAGATGAGTTGGCAAGGTTGGGTCAAACTAATTTTCATTAGCTAAGATTTTTCCTACATCCATGGAGGGGTGGTAGTAAAGAGAACAATCAAATCATGCTATGAGGAATTTAATGGAATTATGAACAAGTGCATAGGTTGGTAAGAATAGGGTCTCATCCCCAAGAAGAATCCTAGAAAGGGAATGTGTGTCTAGTGCATAGGCTACGAATTGCTAGTTTATTGTTGAATTGTTGTTTTTAAGCATGTTTTAGTTGTTCTTCCATATTCCATATAGCATATAGGATGGTGAGTTTTCTCCTATATGTCACAAGAGTTGTCTGTTGGAGACTATGAGAATGGCACCCTCTCCCTTGTTAGTTCATAACCTCATATTCAGGTTGGGAATCATGTAGGTATTTCCTTTGGACTGGTGGTAAATTATTATCCAACAACCATTTCATGTGTTGCAAAAGTTTTGTTAGATAAATATCATTTCTTTGTCAAATGTTGATTTTTATGTGTTGTGTTTGCTTATGCATTTTAGTTGAAATACTTACAAAGTTAAAACAATGTTATTGTGAGTATTTTACACTTATTGTAAGATTGTTCATTCTATATGTTGAATGCTTTTGCATATGTCCATGGATGCATTGGTCATGAGTGACTACATCTCCTCTTCAATTGCATTATTTCTTTGAGTTTTTAGTGATCTAGAGATAAGGTTGGGCACAACTTATCATTTATAATTATTGAGATTCCAAAATCTCAAGTTCAACGAATCACCAAATAAATTTATGATGTGTAATTTATTTGGTTTGTAGTTGAGTTAAACCTACCATTTTAAAAAGATTCAGTGTCATTGAAGTGAATTAATGCCCCATTGTCCTAGGGAGGTGAATATCCCACAACATTATTCTTGGAATTAGTTAAGCCATGGCATGCACTACATTGATTAACTTTGATCACTACCTAAAACATGTTATCTAGATTAATCTAATGAGTCTTGATTACATATTTGATCTCCATTAGTGTAATGCCTCCACATATTTCTATTCAGGTGAGGGTCGTTTTTTTTGTATAAGTCGCCAGTATAACACACTTCCCAATCGATGATTAATTTATTCCCTTCACTATGTATAATCTTTTGATTCCTATGCCATTGTACCAACCCATGCTCTAAATAAACAACTGAATAAATCATCAAAGTTAATGGTACATGTTCAATCATATGTATCACCTTGAATTTACCTTCTCTCCAATCCTAACAATTGTATTCACCTATTAGATAACTAAACAAAATATCTATCATCATGTGTTCCTCTAATACGTGGTTAGTTATTACATGGTTTTTACTATACTTCACATACAGATTGAGCTATAACTACAAGAATATGAACCATGTTCTTTACGAGCTATAGCTTGACTGATAGTCGAGATTACAGGGATATGGAGAGTTGTAATTACCGGATCACAATTCGATTGACGGTGAAATAGTCCTAACTTCGATTACGTCGAACTTACAGAGATGTGGACAATGGTTAATGCGGGATCATAGCTCGATTGGTAGTAGAATAGTCATAACTTGACTTACGCCTAGCTTATGGAGATATCAATTCCCCAAAAGGAAAACGACTGAATAACAGAGATTAAGAATTCACAAGCTGTAAAACTTGTGACAAATATTCTTTACAAAATGATAGATCGACTGTCATAGAACAAAGGGGGTTGTTTCACATTTAAATTACAGATATTTCATCCCTTAAGGAGAGTATATATGCCCGGATGACAAAGAGTGTCTTATACACAAATATTCGCTATAAACAGTGATCTATACCGTTTGCAATATTACATCGGAATGTTATAGTTTGAATTGCATGATAAATTCTTCTTCCCGGAAGGTAGAACTGAGTTTGGGTAGCAATAAAAGAAAGTTGATTAACATTAATATACTGCTCCAGTCAAAGGTCGTTCAAGTCAGTCGCAGCTGTTACAGATTGGTTCATCCAGATACACAACAAATATATCTTTTCAATGCATAGGATTCGGAAGCAAGAGAAATTACAGATACATAGAATTTACATTTCAGATCCCTTCAAAATACATATTTTACACATAAACAAAACTTTGCATATATAAAGATAAAATCGCAGATCGGGTTAGTCGCCGTCGAGATAATAATGGTCAATCGATTGTATACCTCAGTTTATGATCATGCAAACCGAAACAACCTACGGATTCTTCAACATATAGAAATCACTTTCAATAAATTTACAGATTTTAGAAATAATATAGAACTTCAGATCTATATTAATATAACCAGAGACTAATCTACAGGTTGCTATCAATTTTCTTCGATACATATCCATTTTCCCTGCCATTTATTTATTCAATCAAAAAAATAAGAAATTTCACCTTCAAGCATAATAGGCGAACTACCCATCTCTAATTAATTATATCCAGTAAAAAAAAATTAACATTCGTCCTGTCGGGACGTTTGCTCCAGTTTTTGGCGAAGTATCTCGTAGAGTTGCCGTCGATCCCCTCCAAATTTTCAGAATTTACTGATGACCCCTCAGTTGACCTCCCTACCGTATTGGGAGTAGTCTTCTTCCTCCAGAACCCCCAAGCAATTAGGTTCGTAAGAACATACGAGCCTTAACCTTCCGATGGGATCTCCCAACCCCCGGACAGATGTCATGCTTAAGTAGAAACTCCGATTATGAATCCCATCGAGCACTAGGGAGAAAGAGAGACTCTCTCCTTCTCCTCCCTTTCTTTTATAGCCCAAGTCTTGCATGACATGTGTCCTCTCATTCAAAAATAACTTTTAATTTAATAATTCATTATTATGTATCCTCATGCAAAAAGTGTCACTCAATGTGCACCTAAATCCCTTAATTATCTCTTTATTGTCTCCCCAGTCAAATTTTCTAACCCCTAAATCAATGGGTGTAGGTGGAGTGGTCTATACATGAGTGTCATTCTAGTTTTGCTCCATAATTTATTAATTTGAACATTATTTGCATTTTTTAATCTCATGCATATTCATTCTGACATAATGGGTACACATCTACCCCAATTTCCCTTTTTCTAAAATTTCCTAAAATAAAAATGCTCTTTTATTTGATTTTTCTAAAATTCTATATGCAACTTCTAACATAAATGCATAATTGTTTTAAATCAAAAAAGTGTGAGTAATATTTGTTCCTCTCGTTGTCTAGGTACCTCTTCGATGGGTTCTTCTAACAATCTTATTTTCTTCGCATGGGGAGTACTGTGTAGCGATCGGGGAATCGTTACCGCGATCTCTCGACTACACTTCCTTGGAGACTAATGGTGGTTTGAGGAATAAAGTCATCATTATTGTGATGCAGAAGCATGGACTGAGGAATATGAAGTCATTCATAACTTCATCATGATCAAATAAATTTCAATACCTAGGGTTTTGAAACTTTGTAAATTTGTTTTATTTTGCTAAAAGATTGAATAAAGATGGATAAGAATCTTCGATCTTTCCATGTGTAATAGATAGGGTTGAATTGAAGTTGTTGAGACATTGAAGCAGTCAGTTAGTGAGTCAACTAATGAGTCATAGGGTTCAGTTAGGAGTTTGAATAGGGATTGAGTTCCTTGGTTATAGGATCTGGAAATAGAATCCTTTTGTATTTATTTATGTTTGAGTTTTCTTTTAGACAGTTGGGGGAGCTCATTGAAGCTGAGGCAGCTCGCAGAAGCTCTAGGACAGCTCGCAGAAGGCTTTGCAGATAGGCAATGAGTGTTAGTTGCAGAAATTCATTGAAAGAAATAAAAATTATGTTATTTCAAAGTTCTGAGAAAAAGAAACCCTCGTGTTCGAATTTGCTTGTTGTATACGATTAGAGGAAGGGAATCGTATCAAGATGCCCAGAAGGAAATCGATTTTACATATTCAAAAGAAGTCTGTGAAAAGAATCCATAAGTCATTGAAATCTATTTGCATTCATATCGAAAGCGCATTAAATTTATAAACTTACAATCTACAGGTTATTGGATAAATCACTGTATGCAATTAGTGTAAATAGCATGCAAGCCTGGTTTGATCGATAGCTAATAGATGCTACGGAGAATAGAAAGACCCAAAAGTTAATGAGATTGTGGTTCTCGTAAGCACATTTCAATACAGTCTTGGATTAGTTTTGAATGGAGTTGGAATCCGGTCATAGGATCCGACGGCCGTTATATGTTTTGGTTAGGAGTTCTTTGCTATAGAAAGTAGAACTGACAACTTTGGTGACAACTAGCCAAAGTTAAAGAGTAAACCTGAAATTCACTTTCATGGACAGAATTTTGTCAAAAGTAAGGTCTGCATAGAATCATGGCAGGTGGTGCCTGCATCAAGTGGTATTAGAGCAAAGAATTTTCTCTCTGTGGAAGAATTTATTCTCTGTAGGAGAATGATTAGAGGAAGATTTTTTCTCTTTGTATCCATAGAAATATGGTAGCTATCGTAGCTTATGTCTGTTCTTGCTAGGACAAAGAATTTTATGGTTATAATATGTAGAGGAACAAATAAAGAAGATCCTGAAAGTAGACCATGGAAGGTGAAGAAAGGATGGACAAGGTTTTCATACATTAGCATGTATTTGCAGAAAGAAGCAAAATTCAAACAATGGATGATCCATTTGGGAACAGATGAATGGATGAACAAGATCATGTATATTGAAGGCATAAGATTAAGGTCATGCTGACTTTAGTTTTGAGATTGCAGGTAACAAAGCCAAGAAGGATGGTTACAATGATGGAGTATGAGAAGGATTCAGAGTAAAGTTTATTCCTTGGTAATGATTGGAGCTCATAGCAAGTTCAGATTTGAGAATCTGACTAAGGTAAATTGAAATGTCATTTTTTTCAATTTATAGAACTAATGATAAAGTGTGAAAGAAAAAAGATAGACCAGGGAAAGAAATTCTACCTTGGGAGGAGTAGAATAAAGGAAGAATACTTTGAAGAGGATATTGGATGACTGCAATAGTGAAGTTAGCAAAAGGAGGAAGGAGGAACTATATAGCAAGAGAACTGTAACAGAGAACCATTGGTGTTCTCAAAATGAAGTCAGAAAGTGTGTATGAACACAATACTCTTGAGGGAGTTGGCAGAATTGGAGATTCTAGACAAAAGAGAGAAGGAAGTTGCAGAGGTTGGCAGTAAAGAACTTCAAAGTTCTTGAGAAATCAGATTTATTGAAATCTGACAGGTAATTGGTCTTTTGTTTTGTTTTCAACTAAATTATGAAAGAGATTGTTGATGACAGGTAGCAACAGTAAAGAGGAATTATGGCAAGAACCTAATAGTTTCTAGTTGAAGGTTGGAACAAAGAGGACAAGCTGAATGTTTTCAAGGGAAGGGAGATTTGCAGAAGCCAGAGAAGCAGAAAAGGCTCAAGTGAAGGTTCCAGAAAAGGGAATCAGCAGAAATACCAGCAGGAAGACTAAGCATGGAAGAGCTTAGTATGGTATTTGAGGACAAGTTTATAGAGTCATATTGTGGAGATGGATTGGTTGCAACTTACAATGAGCAAGGAGAAGCTCATAGAAGAAGGAAAACTATGATTACTGAGAATCATAGTAAAGGCTCAGAGGAATACCATGAGAGGTTAAGTCAAGACAGACTTGATAAAATATTAGCTGAAATGGAAGTACAGCTAGAGATGTTGGAAGAATTGCTACTAAGAGGTAAGGGAGACCAAAGTTATGGGTAGATTTTTCCAAAGAAAGTGAAATGGCATATGTTGCAGGTGAAGTTGAAGAACAGATTTAATGCTAAGCTGAGAGAAGCATTTAGAACAATTGAGTATGAGGATAAGGGATGCATATGTGAACCTGAACAAGGACAAATCCTTGGAAAAGATGAAGATGAAGGTGAAGGAATTGATGAGATCCATGAATCTCATATTTTTTCTGACAATTTGTGTATGAATGCAGGATTTGTAGGTGTTAAGAATGAAGAACAATTATTGAAAACTGGTATGCGGGATAAGAGATATGGAAACATGTTTTCCAAAAGCATAGAGGAAGGGTATGGACAAAGTCTGATCACCAGAAAAAAGTGAGACATTATTATCTACAGCAGATGATAAACATGAAGAAGTGAATGCAATGACAGAAAGGCAGATGCAGAATTCTGTTGAAAGAAAGAACAGTGGGAAGAGACATTCAGATATAATACTTACCAAGAAGGTTGAAGGATTGATGTCAAAAGCATCAAATGAGCACATGGAGTCTCATGTTTTTCAATCTGATGATATTTTTGTGAATGCAAATTGTGATAAAGGAAGTGTCTTGTGAAGAAAATTTTATGAAAGGATATCATGTTTCTAATGATTGGTGTAAGCATGAAGAGTTTGAAGTAAATAAAGATGGACAATTTTCTAAAGGAATCACAAAGATTGGTGAAGATTGTAAGCCCATATATGATGAAGAATACTTCTCAGAAGAAGACAGTTTTGAACTATTACAACAGAAGAATTCCATAGATGTATTGCTTGATGGAGGACAAATTCACCATGTGGATCAAAGAAATAAGGTTGAGCACATAAATTATGATATGAGAAAAGGTAAGTATGATACTTCTTTTGTTTTGACAGAAAAGAATAGAAATGAAGAAGAGCATTATGATGACATGCTTGAGAAATGCCAGATGGAAATTGAGTTGCTGGAATACTTACTGAAAGAACCTGAATATGAAACCAGAATTGCAATAGGAGAAGAAAAATGTTTGGAAGTGCCTGCCAATGAGAACATATCTTAATTGATTGAAGGAACAAAGGAAGATTGTTTTCAGAACAATGATTTTTCTGCAGGTACAGAAAAGGATGTTAATGAGTATGTTGTTGTGATTGAAAAGATGGAATGTGATTTGTCACTTGATAAGAAATCTGAGATTCAGGGACAGTAGAGGAATATTGATGAAGATGATGTCTTCAAAGACATTGAGGCTGAGAGAATGGAAAAAACACAAGGAAGAAATCAGTAGCTTGAAGATGAAGAGTTTGAAGAAGATACTGATGTGGGATCTACTGAAGATCTCAGAAACTGTTTGTTGGAATCTGACCAGCAGGAAGACTTGGAAGGAGTACTAGATGAGACTAAGAAGTCTTATGGTTTAAGTACTAATAAATTGTTTTTGATTTTAGATTTCACAAGAGAAAATAGAGGATAGTTACTAAATACTGTCATGAAATTAGAAGAGAATGAAGATTTGTCTTTTGAAAGCAAAAACATGGAACATAAACAGAATTTTATTATGAAGGAAGAGGAGATATTGTTATCCCATAAGGATAATAAATGGTTAAATTGTTTTCCTTGTGATACTGGGATGAAAGAAATTGTTGTTGCAGAGGATAAAGGAGAACACTTTGATGATTATGAGGAAAGAAAGATACAACAATCAAAGGATATTGACAACAATAAATTTCAGCAAAGAGTTTATCAGTTAGAGGATAAGTTGAATGAAGAAATTGAAAAAATGAGGAAACTGATGGTAGAGATGTCTCAGAAAAGACATATTGAAGGGACATAAACAGTCAATAGAAGGATGCTTATGACTGTACAAATTCTCGTCAGCAAAGTAGATGAAGTATTGCAAAGTAAGATATGGGATCCAGAAGGTTTGAGGATTACAACTACATGACCCAGAGGTCATAGTTACTTTTGGAAATCACAAGGATGGTGATGTAAGAAGAAGCAAACAAGGAAGAGATTGAACAAGAATTCATTCAAGGAATTTTTGAAAGTCAGAAGTCAGTTTATGACATGTTGATATGTATATGTTTATATGGCAGGTGTTGATCTATTTGAATGTAGGACAAATGAAAGATAAATATGGCTGTTATGTACAGTCCGAACATGTACTAGATAAGTCAAAAAACTTGTTGTTGACAAGGTGCTGGAAATTTTGGTTGAAAGGACTGTTCGAGATTAGAATACTGCTCAAATTTACATTTGAGTATCTACTACAAGTTTACAGAAAAGTAGCAGGGAGGGAGCTCATGGACAGAAGCCCATGAAAAGTTTCAAGCTGAGGAGTCTGATGCAGGAGCAAGAACTCAGGAATATGAAGTCATTCATAAATTCATCATGATCAAATAAATTTCAAGACCTAGGGTTTTGAAACTTTGTAAATTTGTTTTATTTCGCTAAAATATTGAATAAAGATGGATAAGAATCTTCGATCTTTCCATGTGTAATAGATGGGGTTGAATTAAAGTTGTTGAGACATTCAAGCAGTCAGTTAGTGAGTCAACTAATGAGTCATAGGGTTCAGTTAGGAGTTTGAATAGGGATTGGTTTCCTTGGTTATAGGATCTGGAAACAGAATCCTTTTGTATTTATTTCCGTTTGAGTTATTTTTTTAGACAGTTGAGGCAACTCATTGAAGCTAAGGCAACTTGAAAAAGCTCTGGGATAGTTCGCAGAAGGATTTACAGATAGGAAATGAGTGTTAGTCTCAGAAATTCGTTGAAAGAAATAAAAATTCTGTTATTTCAAAGTTCTGAGAAAAAGAAACCCTCATGTTCGAATTTGCTTGTTGTATACGATTAGAGGAAGGGAATCATATCAAGATGCCCAGAAGGAAATCGATTTTACATATCCAGAAGAAGTCTATGAAAAGAATCCATAAGTCATTGAAATCTATTTGCATTCAGATCGAAAGCGAATTAAATTTATAAACTTACAGTCTACAGGTTATTGGATAAATCACTGTATGCAATTAGTGTAAATAGCGTGCAAGTTTGGTTTGATCGATAGCTAATAGATGCTATGGAGAATAGAAAGACCCAAAAGTTAACGAGATTGTGGTTACCGTAAGCACATTTCAATACAGTCTTGGATTAGTTTTGAATGGAGTTGGAATCCGATCATAGGATCTGATGGTCGTTATATGTTTTGGTTATGATTTCTTTGCTATAGAAAGCAGAACCGACAACTTTGGTGACAGTTAGCCAAAGTTAGAGAGTACACTTGAAATTCACTTTCATGGACAGAATTTTGTCAAAAGTAAGGTCTCCATAGAATCATGACAGGTGGTGCCTGCATCATATTGCGTGCCCCTCAACCTGTCGTACGCGATGAAATCATCATGGCCTCGCCTGTATGGCACACGCTTCCCCAGGTGATCTGAATGGCTTCCAACCCGTGAGTGGAGTACTATTTCAGGGTCAACAGTCCATCGCCATACCCATGGGTATTTTTCCCGTTCTTATGACCCTTATTATTCCATTGTGAGTCAGTCGGTAAATCGTTTTACCTGCTACTGCACACACTCAAAGTGCACATTAGTAGCATTGCACTATAAAAATCATTCCATCATTCCATCATACATCATAATCTTCATTAAATTCTATCTATGTCGACATCATGCATTCACATCTATGTAACTAAAAGCATTAGTCACTACATTCATGTATAACATCATCATCATAATTTCTCAGTTAGTCGAGCATATTCATTGTTCATTCATCATTTAGCAATTTTTATTCAGGCATAATATACTGTTCATGTTAATTTTAACTGGGTCACCACAAATTCGGTGCCCTCAATAGTCTAACAAATCCATGTACTGAGGCTGTCGTTACATACACCCCCTCTTATTAAAAATTCGTCCTGAATTTCAAAACAAATAAGGAAAACTCTAACGCATTTTAGTTGTGTCTTCCCAGGTTGCAGAATTTGGGCTATAACTGTCCCATTGAACTTTACCCTGGTCGATCACATGGTGCCTAAGCTGCCGTGTTCGATGGTATGCAGATCGATTCAGCCGTCACGGCCCCTTCATTCGATATCTGTAAATTACTCATGTCAATAATATGTGTAGAATCAAAAACATAATTCCCAAGTGCTGATACATGAAAAAAATTGTGCATCCAATGTAGAGATGATGGTAGTGCGAGATGGTAGGCAACCCGTCCTATCCATTCTAATACCGCGAAGGGTCCCAAAAACCTAGGAGACAGTTTGGTCCCTTTCCCAAACCTAATAGTGCTCTTTTGTGGTTTTACTCGCAAAAATACTTGGTCCCCAATCTTATATTCTCTGTCGAGTCTATGTGCATCAGCATAACTCTTTTGTCGATCATGTGCTTCTTTCAGTTGAGCACAGATATATGTCATCTGATCTTCCATCTCCTAAATCACCTCAGGTCCTATCCTCTAGCCTATCCCAACTCAAGGGTGTTCGACATGGTCGCCCGTATAAAAACTAAAATGGTGCCATATGTATGGAACTATGATAGATTTTGTTATAGGCGAACTCTACTAGAGGTAAAAACTCCTCCCATTGAGTATGTTGATCCATCACATACATCCTCAGCTTGTCCTCCAATATCTGGTTTACCCTCTCAGTATGTCCATCAGTCTCAGGGTGGTATGCAGTGCTAAAGTTGAGTCACGTTCCCATAGCTTCTTGGAATCTTGTCCAAAATCTACTCGTAAATATTGATCCTCGATCAGATATTATCTTCTTCAGTACCCCATGTAGTCGTACTATCTCGTCAATGAAAACTCTAGCAATTTCCGGCGCATAATAAGTATTTTTAATGGGGATAAAATGCGCACTCTTGGTGAGAGTGTCAACCACCACAAAAATAGTGGCATGCCTTTTGCGGGTCAACGGTAATCCCATAATAAAGTCCATGGAGATAACCTCCCATTTTGACTTAGGAATGGCATGAGGTTGAAGTAATCTTGCGGGATGTCTATGCTCTGCCTTAACCGATTGACACTCCATGCATATGGCGACAAAGTTGACTACGTCTCTCTTCATTCTGTGCCAGAAAAATAAGGGGTATAAATCTGCATACATCTTTCTTACTCCCGGATGTTCTCTATACACTGCTCGATGGGATTCTTCCAGGATCAAGTTCCTAATCTCATCGTTCACTAGTATATAGATACGGTTTTTGCACCTTAACAATCTGTCCTTTTCTAATGATAAACCTTATACTTGGGTAATTCCATCTATTCATTTTCTAGCTCAGTCTTCACCTCATTGTACCATATGTCTCCCTATTGTAATCCAAGTATCTTCTCCCTCAAATTGGTCTTGATCGGAATCACTGAAAAGATGCGAGGTCTGCAACTAAGCGCATATGCTACCTTATTCAAGGTTCCTTTCACATAGGAAATCTCGAAATCATAATCACTTAGCTGCTCAGACCATCTCCTTTGCCTTGCATTTAAGTCACTCTGCGTAAAGATGTACTGTAACCCATGATGGTCCATCTTAAGTTCGAACTTCCTTCCTACCAGATAGCGTCGCCATAAGCATAACGCATACTTTACAATAGTCAATTCCATGTCATGCATTGCGTAGTTTTACTCATGTGGCCTAAGTCTTCGAGAAGAGTAGGAAATCACTCTACCTTCGTGCATTAATATACACCCGATCCCTTCCTTTGATGCACCATTGCATACTAGGAAATCCTGCTCCATATCCGGCACTCTGAGGACTGGTTTCGTTGTTAGTAATTCCTTCAATTTTTCAAATGCCTTGGCACACTTTTCTGTCCATATAAAAGGTTGATCCTTTTTTCTGCAGTTCCATGATAGGTCCCGTAATCCTCGAGAACCCTTCCAAAAATATTATGTAATATCCTACAAGTCGCATGAAACTCCTCACTTCATGCACATTCATCGGCGTTGTCCATTCCCAAATAGCTTCTATCTTGGCGGGGTCCACAGCTATGTCATCACCAGAAATAATATGTCCCAAGTAGTGGATTTCCTTCTGGAAGAAGGAACACTTCGACAGTTTCCCATATAGTTGGTTCTCCTGGAGACATTGCAATACCAAGCTAATATGCTCTTCATGCTCCTCTGGTGTCTTAGAGTAGATTAGAATGTCATCAAGGAACACCTACACGGACATGTCTGGGTATTGGCGAAACACACCGTTCATCAAGTTCATAAACACACTAGGTGCATTGGTCAACCCAAAAGGTACAACTACAAACTCATAGTGTTCAAACCGTGTTTTGAAAGCAGTCTTCGGGATATCTTCCTCCTCGATCCAAAACTGATGATATCGTGATCGCAAGTCAATCTTCGAGAATATTGTTGCACCTTTCATCTGATCGAATAAGTCATCGATCCTTGGTAGAGGGTATTGGTTTCTTATAGTAGCCTTGTTCAACTGGTAGTAGTCAATGCAGAGATGCCATGATCCATCCTTCTTCTTGATGAAGAGTACTGGCGCTCCCCACGGGGAAACGCTCGATCTAATCAATCCCAGATACAAGATCTCTTGTATTTGTATATGTAGTTCCTTCAATTCTGGTACAGACATTATGTACGGGGCTCTTGCAATAGGTTCAGTCCCCGATTTTATTTCAATGGTGAAGTCTACCTCTCTCTGCGGTGGTAGTCTGGGTAAATATTTTGGGAATACGCCCATGTATTCTGCAAATAAAGGGTGATTGACTATGTTAGCTTTGTCCTCATCCTTTTTCATTGCGATCACGGCATAAAGCTGACATCCCTTTCTCAGGATTTTCTCCAGTTGCAACACGGAAATCATTCACAGGGATGCTTTATTCGTATTCCCCACGAGGATATTCTTATGACCTTCATCATCATAGAAATTCAACTCCTTGCTTCGGAAATCTACTAATGTAGCATGGGCTTCCAACCAATCCATGCCCAAGATCAAGTCATAGGTTCCTAGGGTGGTTGCATAGAAAGATGTTCTAGTGCGACATACTCCTAAATCTACTTCACAATCTGCTAGCTTCAGCCCTACGCTTTGGGTATTTCCGGACGCCATTTTGACTAAGTTGAAATCATCTTGAGCACTTGCCATCATCTTACTCTTTTCTAATGAAGAATTAGAAATAAAGCTTTCAGTGGCACCAGGGTCTACGAGTAAAGAGAATGTCATAGCATTAATTATACATGTTGTCTCTAGTACATTAGATTGATGTTCTTCCTAGCAGTTATTAACTGCTGCATGGATGCAATGGGCTTGTCCCTGATCTGTTGCAGTAGTCGAAGGTTCTCTTTGTCCCTATCTCTGATCAACTTGTTGATGAGGGCAGTCACTTTGGTAGTGTGGGCCTCCACACTTCCAGCACCCTTCCCTAGGTCCTTCCTTTGTTCTTCCTGTCAGTATGTTGTTGGTATGAGCTCCAAACTGTGATGGCTTCCCAAACGATCTCGTATTGTCCTTCTTGAAAGGTGGGTTGTATGGAATTATTGTATCCTTAAAGGGTTTCTCATGGGTAGGTCCCCTAATATTATTCTGTTGTCCATAGTACATCCTTGGTGGATTTGAAGGTGGTCCACCCTTGTTTCTGCTTAGAAAGTTTTGTTTGGATGAGCCCCCGCTCATCAGTTCCTCTTCAACAATTAAGGATTTTTGTACTGCGTCATGCAAGGTCTGCGGCATGAGAATGTGGACCTTGTCTCAGATATTTTAGCTCATTTCATAGACATACTTGTTTACTTTTAGTTTATCTGTCGCAATCTGGGGTGCGTACCTCAGGAGTTCCATGAACCTAATCTCGTACTCTTGTACCGTCATGCCTGCCTATCGAAGGGAATTGAAATCATTGAGTTTTCTTTCAATGAATTCTTCTAATAGGTAGTGCTTGCAGAACTGTTCCTCGAATAGCTCCCAAGACACTTCATTGATATCAATCCCCAACTGTGGTCATAGGTTCTTCCACCATAGTAGTGCTTCCCTCTTCAATTGAAGGATAGTCATATGTACCTTCATATTTGAGGTGTACTCCCTCAAGGAGAAACACATCGTCATATTTTCCAACCATGCCTCTACTGCGGTTCCTTTAGTGGAACCCCAAAACTCTGGAAATCTTACTTTTCCCAATTCTTGATGCATACTAGGCGGTGGTGGATTTTGAGGCTCATTTGCGGGAATTAGATTATGATCTTCTTTGTGGTCCAACCGGTTCATCAGTGCTTCTAACATCCTATGGAAGTTCCTCATCATAGTCATAACCTCACCGGCGGGTAGGTTAATAGTTTCCTTGGTTCTTGGTGGTGTGGCTAAGGGAGTTGATGGGGTTGGTGGACGAGTCGCTCATCCTTGCCCTCTCCCATCCCTACCTATATGACCTCTTCGATCCATGATAATGTTTGTTGAGTCATGAGAACACAATTCGAAATAGTCTCTTAATCTTAATTTAAATTTCAAAAAGTTTATAGGCAATTTAAATTAATTTTTGCGGAAAGTAATTGGTCCTAACTAGGTTCAACCGGCTCTGATACCAAATGTAATGCCTCCATATATTTCAATTCATGTGAGGGTCATTTTTTTTTATATAGGTCACCAATACGACACACTTCCCAATCAATGATTAATTTATTGCCTTCACTCTGTATAATCTTTGATTCCTATGTCATTGTACCAACCCATGCTCTAAATAAACAATTGAATTAATCATCAAAATTAATGGTACATGTTCGATCATACGTATCAGCTTGAATTTATCTTCTCTCCAATCCTAACAATTGTATTCGCCTATTAGATAACTAAACAAAATATCTATCATCATGTGTTCCCCTAATACGTGGTTAGTTATCACATTATTTTCACTATACTTCACATATAGATTAATGTTCAAGAACAATATGATCTCCTAGCCATATCACATTAGATAACTCCTAACCCAATATTTTTAACAAGCTAAGTGCTTTCATAATAAAAATTTACAAAACTCCAAGTAGGTGTAAGTGAAAGCATATGCATTCCATGATCCTACCAATTATGCATGTATGTGCAATTGTGGATATTTATCCTTTACGATATAATTATCCTTGATATATATATATATAGAGAGAGAGAGAGAGAGAGAGTATTGTAAACTTGCAGTACACATTCCATTTATCTAAACCTACTATTTCGAATGATTATTAATACACTGTACCTGGTTCATAAATACGTATAACTTAAATATATACAATTAAAATGCATATATAGGCCAAATATCATTCATTCGATTTTGTGTTCATTCTATATAATTCTTCCTTGTAACAATCTTTTAAATGCTATTAGTGCCATATCTAAGATAATGCTTTATTTACTAATATCATTACTTTAATATATGTAACCATTCAAATTCCCTTTAAATTTATTACATTAACATACAATTTATTAACATCATAAACACCCAAGCTATTCATGCCTTTATATAATTTATTAGCATAACCATTAAAAATGCCCTCAATTCCATTACATAATTCAATAGTATAACCCTTACATATACATTTGATGCAATTACACAATTCATTACTATAACATCCACAAGTACTCTTAATGCAATTACGTGGTATAAAGGCTAATCATGCATGTCAATGATACATTATGTGTTACTCACAATAGCAAGGAAGTAATTTCAATTTCGTATTATAGTCTAATATTATGTTCCATTAACATATTTCGTGGTAATATCCCTTATTCCAACATTGACTGAATGGTCAAACGAGACTTAGGTATCGCTTCTTCACAACTGGATATGTGGCTATCCATGGGGAGTTCTAACTCTCGAGTGAGGTGGAGTTCGAGACTCATGCACTACAAGTGTAACTCAGTGCTGTAGATATTCTCGGTGTTAACGCATATGGCTATAGAGGAACCATTTCCTAAAGAATGCGATCGTCGAATGAATGGTATCTCAACCTACGAGGTTATAATAACAAAAATCGTGAACAACTGATCCTTGACAGAAAAATATGGTTGACTATGGTAGAATCGGAACTACCTACGCCTAACTACAAGAATATGAACCGTGTTCTTTGCGGGTTATAGCTTGACTGATAGTCAATAAACATAACTTTAATCACGTCGAGATTGCGGGGATATGGAGAGTTGTAATTACTAGATCATAGTTCGATTAACGGTGAAATAGTCCTAACTTCAATTACGTCAAACTTACAGAGATGTGGACAATGGTTAATGCGGGATCATAGCTCGATTGGTAGTAGAATAGTCATAACTTGAATTACACCAAGCTTATGGAGATATCAATTCACCAAAAGGAAAACAACTGAATAACAGAGATTAAGAATTCAGAAGCTGTAAAACTTGTGACAAATATTCTTTACAGAATGATAGATCGGTTGTCATGGAACAAAGGTTGTTTTACATTTAAATTACAGATATTTCATCTCTTAAGGAGAGTATATATACACAAAAAATAGATCTTTTCAATGTATAGGATTTGGCAGCAAGAGAAATTACAGATACATAGAATTTACATTAAAGATCCCTTCAAATACATATTCTACACAGAAACAAAACTTTGCATATATAAAGATAAACTTGCAGATCTGGTTAGTCGTCGTTGAGATAATAATGGTCAATCGATCGTATTCATCAGTATTTGATCATGAAAACCGAAACGACCTACAGATTCTTCAACATATATAACTCACTCAGAATAAAGATTTTAGAAATAAAATAGAACTTCAGATCTATATTAAGATAAGACTAATCTACAGGTTGAAAGCAATTTTCTTCAATACATATCCATTTTCCCTACCATTTTTATATACAATACAAAAAAGAAGAAATTCCACCTTCAAGCATAATAGGAGAACTACCCATCTCTGATTAATTATATCCAGTAAAAAAAAAACGTTCGATTGCAAATAGAACTTGTTGGGACGTTTGTTCAAGTTGTTGGCAAAGTATCTCATAGAGTTGTCGTCGATCCCCTCCAAATTTTCAGAATTTACTGATGACCCCTCAATTGACCTCCCTACCATATCAGGAGTAGTCTTCTTCCTCCCGAACCCTCGAGCAATTAGGGTCATAAGAAAATACCAGCCTTAACCTTCCGATGGGATCTCCCAACCCCCGAACAGATGTCAACCAAACTCCAAGGAATCACACTTAAGTAGAAACTTCGATTACAAAGCCCATCGAGCACTAGGGAGCAAGAGAGACTCTCTCCTTCTCCTCCCTTTCTTTTATAGCCCAATTCTTGCATGACATGTGTCCTCTCATTCAAAAATAACTTTTAATTTAATAATTCATTATTATTTATCCTCATGCAACAAGTGTCTCTCACGTTAGTGTGCACCCAAATCCATTAATTATCTCTTTGTTGTCTCCCTAGTCAAATTTTCTAACCCCTAAATCAGTCAGTGTAGGTGGAGTGGTCTCTACATGAGTGTTATTCTAGTTTTGCTCCATAATTTATTAATTTGAACATTATTTGCAATTTTTAATCTCATGCATATTCATCCTGACATAATGGGTACACATATACCCCAATTTCCCTTTTTATGAAATTTCCTAAAATCAAAATGTTATTTTATTTGATTTTTCTAAAATTCTATATGCAGCTTCTAACATATATGCATAATTGTTTTAAATGCAAAAAGTGTGAGTAATAATTTTTCCTGTCGTTGTCTACGTACCTCTTCGACGGGTCCTTCTGACAATCTTCATTTCTTCGCGTGGGGAGTACTGTGTAGCGATCGGGGAATTGTTACCGCGATCTCTCGACTACACTTCCACAGAGACTAATGGTGGTTTGAGTAATAAGGTCCTCCTTATTGTGTGCCCCTCAACCTCTCGTAAGAAACCAAATCGTTATGGCCTTGCTCGTACGGCACACACTTCCCCGAGTGAGCTGAACGGCTTCCGACCCGTGCGTGGAGTGCTATTTCAGGGTCAAAAATCCATCATCGTACCCCTAGGTATTTTTCCGTTCTTACAACCCTTATTATTCCATTGTGAGTCAGTCGGTAAATCGTTTTACCTGCTACTGCACACACTCAAAGCGCACATTAGTAGCGCTGCACTATAAAAATCATTTCATCACACATCATAATCTTCATTCAATTCTATCTATGTCAACATCATGCGTTCACATCTATGGAACTAAAAGCATCAGTCACTACATTCATATATAACATCATCATCATAATTTCTCAATTAGTCGAGGATATTCATTGTTCATTCATCATTTAGCAATTTTTATTCAGGCATAATATATTGTTCATGTTTATCTTAACCGGGTCACTTCAAATTCGGTGCCCTCGATAGTCTAACCAATCCATGTACTGAGGCAGGTGTTACAATTAGGTCCCTCCTAGTTGTGATGTTGTGTTTACCTAGCATGGGATTCAAGCACTAGGTTAACCCAATTCAAGTGTTGAGATATCCCTTCACACTTGAGTCAATGGGAGGATGATCAGTAGCAGACTTTAGGATAGTTAGCATGTTATTTCGAGTGACACTTTCTTGCTAGATTTTTGGCTATAGAATGAAGTTCGATGCATCTTCACGCCGCAATATCTTAGTACAAGTTTGTTCCACCTAAATATTGGTTGTGAATTATCATCCTTAGTGGTCATTCCTAAGTTTCTCATAGGTGACTACAAGTGGGATGTTCTTTCGGTACTCGAGGTGGATAGTAATTCATCTTAGTCTCAACTCCATTGGAGGTTTCCCATGTTTATCAGGGATATTTCAACTTGGGTGACTATTTCATGGACAATTACTATAATTGTTTCTCTTAAATTCATTGGCTGGTATTGGGTCTCTCTACTTGGCTAGGACTGAAGTATTGTAGAAATAGGGATTTTCCATAGAAAAATATCAGTATGGACTGATGCCTATGTTAAACTAATCTATGGAGAAATATTCAAGAAACAAGAGAGATTGAACGATAGATCTATTATCAATAATGTTCACGAATTAGGCCAGCAGGGGTGTAGCTCAACCGACGATTCGCTTGATATGAAGGAAATGTTGTAAATGGAGGTCACGAGTTCAAATCACCCTGGCTTACTTGTTCCCCATGCTTGCAAGTTGTGTGGGTGCACCTAGGGGCATAGTGGTAGCGGACGAGATTGGACCCTTAGACCCTGTGTCACACGAATACCAGCCCCATCCCAGTTTTCGATTCCCCTAGTTACAAAAAAAATAATGTTCATGAATTACATAAAGTGGTGTTGTATATATGTCTACCAAGTTTTGTTTCTCCTATATAGGAAGCGCTTACCAAATATACCTAACTTCACCTAACTTCATAATTACATTAAACATAAGAATTATTTCACTTTATTATTATGCATGACTTATTTCATTTTCAATAATGTTCACCAATTACATAAAGTGGTGTTGTATATATGTCTAACAAGCTCCATTACTCCTATTTAGGAACCGCTTACCAAATTCACGTAACTTCACCTAACTTCACCCAACTTCATAATTACATTAAACATAATAAATATTTCATTTTATTATTATGCATGACTAATTTCATTTTATGCCATTATTTCTCATTCAGAATTAGAAGAAATTTGGGGTCTAAAATGGGCCTTATAAGAAAACATGTCATGGATGAGCATGCGATGAGTAAGATATTTTAAACAAATAGAATTTTAGTATTTTGGTCAACCATCATGGTTGAGTTGGACAAGAACTAACTTCATATAACACTCACATTGGTTAATATTTTGAAAAGTTCATCTCGAAATATGATAAATATACTTGAAATAATAAATATATAGTATTTTATATTACCACTACTTCTAATTTCTTTAAAATATAAATCTCACATTAGTTAAAGTGATAGTGGAATAATTTTGAAATAATAAATATAGAGTATTGCATATTATCACTAGTTCTAAATTCTTTAAAATATAAATCTCACATTAATTAATATGATAGTGGAGTAATCTTGAAATAATAAAAATATTTATATAACTAATCTCTTAAAAATAATTTTTTTTTTTTTTTTAAATGTCATAAATAAAAGAAAAATAGGAGAGAGATAAAATAATATTTCACTATTTTTATGATAACTTTCTCCTTCGAACTCGTAATTTGACGTTTTTGGTACCATTGGAAAGGTCTCCAATGGTACTAAAAGCGTCAAATTCTGAGTTTGAAGTAGAAAGTTATCGCAAAAATAGAGAAATATTATTTTATCTCTCTCCTATTTTTCTTTTATTTATGACACTTTTTTAAATTTATTTATTTTTATTTTTAAGAGATTAGTTATATAAATGCTTTTATTTATTCAAGATTACTCCACTAGAATTTAAAAGACTTCGAAGTAGTGATCATATAAAATAAAAATAGTGATTGTTTATTTTTAGTATTATTGTAATTATAGTTTTTCATTATAATTATAGTTTTTTTTTTAGTTTTAAATTTTATTAAATATATAAAAAGAAGTAGTGGTACATTTATTAAAAAATAAATAAAGAAATTATAATATAAATTTAAAAAATTTACCACTATATCATTTATTGTGTATGCACAAGAATCTAAACCTTTCATTATTATTTTCAACCATTATCTCTTAACTCTACACAAACCCAACATACTTGTCAACTACTATTAATGCGATATTATATGTTGACCTTCATTAGATAACACCTTTAACTTAGTGTGACATGGCATATTTGTAGTGTGATGTAGATTTTATTTTTTTTTGCTTAGGAGGCCCATTTTAGACCCCAAATTTCCTCTAATAGTCAGGTTGTGCTTGCGGGGTAGTAATGGTCTCTTAATGATTAGCCTCATCCCACAGCTAACGAGCTTTTTCCAAATGGGGACAGTGATGTGTGTAATTTCCATCAATATTGTAGAAAGAACACAGGTGGTTAGTTCGTAACTATGGGTTCTTTCCTTGCTTGGGTGGTTGGTTAGTGTCCTGGTTGGCAGGATTTGCTCCATTATTACCTAGGGGGTTAGGAGGTGGTCCACCCCCTCCCTGGTGTTGGTTATTTCCACGATTCCTACCTCGTCTTCGAATAGGTTTACCTTATTAATTATGGGGGGGGTGTTTGGGTATGTGTTTGGTTCTGTTAGGTGTAAAATTGCCCTTGTGGAATGGGAGGAGATTGAGGTGGGCCTAGTGTAAGAGCTACCAACGGTGGGTCGGGTCAAGGATAATAAGATTTAGTTGTTGGAGGAGGTGCATAACCTTGAGGATTGTTTCCAAAGCCAGAGCCTGGATAAGTGGGTCCATATATATGAGGAACGAGGGTCGGAGGTGCATATGAGGGCGTCGCTACAAAATGAGATGATGCGCGTGACAAATCAGAGACACATCTCATCGATGGCTTCATAGGAATAGAGTTACTACCATAAGAAGGATTTAGTGTGGCGGGGGAAGGCACATAAGGTCTAATGATGGATGCGACGACACTAGTAACCCCATCATCAGCATGGGATTCCCCCAGCGTATCCTTTTGGGAGGAGTCTTCGTGAGGGGAATTAGGAAGAATGGTGTATATGTAGCCCAATTGTTCATATATAAGGTCAAACTGCTGGGATTTGAGGATGTCCTCTTATTCTGTTTAAGGACATTTTGATTCCACATCCTTGGAAATAGATGGGATAAGAGACTTTAGGAACAAATTGAAAAATATATGGTCATCCAATTTGATCTTGCATAGACTTCATCATCTACACCACTCATGGATGTGGTCCATGATATGGGTAAATGTAGTCTGTTGGAAAGAAAGGAGGATCTCGACACTAACATCATATTGAACTGGTAACTTGAAGAACTATAGGAAATTTGAGACTAGGGACGCAAAGGTGGGATGAGCCCCATGGGACTGATTGATGTACCACTTGGCTACAGCGTCAGTGAAGGTTCTTTGTAACAGACATAATTGAATGGAATCATCCACTATGGAGTTGGAGAAACACCATAAGTGGAAGGACATAATATGGTTCTAGGGATCCTCCCCATCCTTCCCCTCAAACTTAGGTATGTGCGAAGGGAACTTGGTAGGCATGGTGGGCCACACGGGATCATGTTGGATAGGGACATTAGTCAATCTTTCCACGTAAGGAATATTAAGGATGTCCATGAAAGGCAAGCTAGCAACATGATGTGACATGGTAGGAACAATATGGGTGTTGGTCATAGAGGCAATCGTAGGGCCACCTCCACTAAATGGTGGAGGGAAAATGGTTGTCATGAGGGGGATCATATAACTAATGACATGGGTCAGTGTGACCATCATGGAGGGTTCATTTCCCCCATGAATAAATCTAGTGACTGGAGGGACTATAGTCATGGGGATGGGACTGCTACCAAAGGGTATGGACCCAATAACGGTATGGACTATGGTCATGAAAGTGGGCCCTCTACCAGTGGGTA
Organism: Larix kaempferi; assembly: GCA_027924585.1. Lineage (NCBI taxonomy): Eukaryota > Viridiplantae > Streptophyta > Pinopsida > Pinales > Pinaceae > Larix > Larix kaempferi. Next base: position 8,462,122 of record BSBM01000592.1, on the reverse strand, counting down.
TGGACCTAGTAACCCTATGGACTACAGTGGTGGAAGTTGGTCTGATGCTACCCGGGATTAGTGGTTTTGTGGGGCCTGTGAAAATCCTCACAGCATATCTAAGAGATGATGTATACCTCACAAAAGTAATTATGATTAAGCAGGAAAATAGAAAAAAAGTGGTCAATGCAGTATAATGAGCAACAGAATAATAATACAGTAGAACTCGGATAGAAGCAAAAATACTTCACACACACTAATTAATTAATCACAATATGGACAAATAAATAGAACAATGGTAGAGAGGATTCAAATGCCTAAGGTGGCAATTCGAATTAGCCTCTCAGAGTGATCATAAGATCAATAGAGTGTCATCAGAGCACAACTAGGTGTCATCATGATCATCGGAGCACAACTGGAAGTCTTCATCATCATCAGTGGAGTCATCAATGCTCAAGTAACTATCAACCATCAGTCAAACTGAGTTGGGTAGGTGTAACTGAGTGTAACTCAATGTAACTGAGTGTAACTAAGTGTAACTGAGTATAAACTGAAGACAACTGGACTGGTAGGTGAAGAATGGCGAGTTGCTTCCTAAAATCAAGGAAGAAGGGCACATTAAGCAACTGGAGGGATAAAACTAAATAGTGAGAAGCTCCTGGGGGCTGGCTAACTGAGGGCTAGGTGCTGGACTGATGACTGGGATGCATGCAAAATGCATGCAAACCCTAGAATGCATGCATGACTGAAAATGTAAATGATCAAAATACTGGTGGGACTAGGATGGAGTATAGGAATATCCTAACAGGGCCAACAACTGGAGTGGTTTTCATAGTGGCTATAGGGCCACTACCAAACCCACCACCAATGATCCCTCCATAAAATGGGTCAGGATTCGTGCCATACATAGGGATACATGTGGGTGAGTGTATGGGAGACTCTGGCTAGGAGGAGTTAGAAATGAACTCAGGTTCCTCAGGAAAAAGTTATGGAGATGAGGAGGTGCACTAGAGGGAGGTACGATGAGTGAAATCTAGAGGACCATGCTGTGGTGACTACCCCTAAAGTCTACGAGAGTATCTCGAGGGAGAAATGGCGATAAGTGTGTGAATGCGAAATGGGTATGGTTTGAAAATAGGCTAAAAAATATCGATGCAACCGAGTGTGCAAGGGGAGGGATCTCAACAAAAGGGGCACTCAGGCCAAAAGGCTAAAAAATCCTAATGTAATTGAGTGTACAAGAGGAGAGCTCGTAACAAAGGGGTTATCAGGCCAAAAACAAGCTCAAAAAACCTATTATAGTTGTGTGTTACAGCAAGTGAGTAGAAACAAAGTGGTTAGAAAACCAATAATCATCTCTACCTATCAAAATAAAAATGACCAATTAACCTATGGGTATGGCTGCAAGAAGCCACCTAACTAAAAGATGGCATCCCTCGCAGATCGTATCCCCTACAAGGTGATGAAATCCACAGTCAGACGATACAAAATGGAAGACCAAAATGGCCAATGGATATCCTCCTATCGAGAGGGATCCCTAAACAAAATGGCAACTAAACTACTTCCTTCAAGGCACGTACGGAAAGGATTCGAGCAACTTCGGTCCATAGACAACAAGTAGGTGTCTTCCAATATAGAGTGGAGAATGAAATTCCACCCAGACCTATGGAACCAGTCTACCCACTTTCCCTCCTAAAGGAGATTCCCCCCAACAAATCAGTGCAAATAAATACTAGAGGATTTTGGTACCCTAGAGGACAACAACTATGTCTCAGGTGAAGTAGAAAAGTGGGGTTGTTTGGATCCCTATCCCTAGTTCCCTACCAAACTACCAGATTCTTTTATTCCTGAAGTGAGTTTAAGTTTTAGTTGAATTATGGTAAATTTTAGGCTTAGCTTGGGGTCACGAAGAAAGCATTTCAATCTTAAAGCGTGGTATGTGTGCGGTTGTGGTGTGAAACTGGAAAATAAATCCTGAAAGTAGAAACATAAATACAAAAGGGAAATACACTTTTTCTTTCAATTTCACAATGGCAATCAAGCATCTAATTTCCAATAAAATAAATCACCATTTAAACAGACAACTTGTTGAAATAAGAAATATGAAAATGCAATGAATCTATATGGCTTTTCGTGAAATGCAGAAAACAACTTAAAACATAATGCTACAGAATGTGTATCTAGGGTTTTCACCCTAGCTTGTGCTAAAGGGCACCTACTAAGGATTAAGGAATCCTTAGTAGCAGTTCAATAAATGGGTAAAAAACTAAATGTAAATAATATAAATACTAAACGTTAAACTAAAACATGTGCATGGAAATATTGAGATTTAAATCTAGAATAGAAAAGTAAGCAGTAAAAACATTCATGAGAACTCAATAAATAAATATTTACGTTTTTTATTAATGGAAAACAAGGGTTTGCATGAATTTTACCTCAAATGTTGAGGTTGTTGGAGCCTTTGTAGCCGTATGGGAGTATTGCACCAGTGCTCCAATGTCTCATTCTCTTATGCAAATGCTTCAATGATGGCCAAGGATTCACCTAGAGTGGAGAACTCAATCTCGAATGGTGGGATAGGGTTCTGTGGGAATTTTGGCAGCATAAGGTTAGAGTGGATGATGGATAACAAATGGGAGACCTCCATCACCTTTTTATATATATTTTGGGTGGTGGAGTATTGAACCATGGTTTTAAGAAACTAATGGTTTTAGGGTTTTTGCCCTCTTTTTTCCCTCCTTTTTCCCTTTTTGAAATTATTTTGACTTTTTTACCTTTTTATTTTATTTTTGGGAATTTTGGACCCCTTTTGAGGTTTTTTTTACATTTTTAAAGGAATTTTGTTTATTTGAGGAGGGAAATATGGATTTTTTTCCTTTTGGGTAACCATTTGAGGGTTTTTTAAGGTTTTGGAAGCCGAAATGGTAGGAAAAGTGGAAAAATGAGTTATGTGACTAGGGAGATGAGCTAGTGGACAACTTTTGGGTGTTAACAGATTTTCCCCTGATGTGTGAGGGAAGGAGATCATTGTATGGCCGATGGAAATCATAGGTTTTGTCATTTTTCAGGGGTTCTGAGACATAATAATTGAATAAAAACTGCATATACTTATCAGTATTTTGTTGCAATCCGACTAAATTAGGAACTGTCGCGTTCCACCCAACCATAAACCTCAACTCGTTCCTGGATTGTTCCACAGGTCACCCCCAAGCCGAACTGAGCATGACAAGAACTAGAAGGCCTAGGGTAAATTTTTTATCTTCATTACTACAACAGAGTAGTCACAAGGTCCGTTTACCAGCCCTTGGTGTGAATCTTTCTTAACAATAATTCCCTTGCTTTCCCCACAGTCCTCTTTCTAGGACACGCCAAATATCATAAATATGGTGTTTGAGTGCTCAGATTCACGGCTGAACCCTCCAGTGAAATTGGTAAAACACTTGCCCCTGCAAAGTTCCTCTCTCTGCTATTTATAATATTTTATGAGAAAAAGGCTGCTAGGAATTAGGCTTAACTCACTCAATTAATTTGTGAGACACACTAACAGTTTTATTTTTATATTTAATTAAAAATTTAGTTTATTTTAATCCTCACAATTTATTTTTATCTTTAATTAATTAAATAAGACTTTTACTCACCTAACATCTAGTTTGATCTTTAGCTATCAGCTATTGACCATTCTAAACTCTTGCATGCTCAGTCCCTCTTTAAGTGACAATCCTAGTCAGTTAGAAAGAATAAAATAATAATAGTTTGAGTATTAAATAAATAATCAATGGATTACTGATGCTCTAGAGCTCCTAGCTCAACATCAGTTAATCATCATGAGTCTAAGTGCTCCAGAGCATTACTGCTCAACACTTACTCAACTAATAGTGCTCCAGAGCCCACTTGGCTCAACACTATTAAGTCAAATGTCTTAGTGCTCCAGAGCTTATGCTCAACACTAGGTACAATAATTCAGATGTTCTAGAGCTCACTTGCTCGCATCATTTAATAGTTTTTGGTGCTATTCAGAGCTCACTTGCTCAACACTCAAAATAACCACATAGGTGTTTCCAGAGTTCTTTTTAACTTGAAACCTGTCAATCAACAATTAAGTTTGTAACAATAAATAACTGTAAAAATAAAATAGTCTTTTCTTGGGATATTATACTCAACCCGTTGTTGCTACTATCACATCCCTTAAATTTCCTTGAAAAATAGGTTTCTTCATTATTTATGTCAACCATACCAAACTAATATATTATCAAGAAATTTAAAAGATGCAAATCTTAACATGAAACTTCTTCATAAACATGAGATAATGTTATTTATATAATTACTACATCAATACTTATTTAAATTCACAACATTATAACACATGAAATTTTAATGAATAATGCAAAAGAAAGGTTACTCCAATTCATTCTATAAAAGAGGCAAGGATGCCTCTATTAACTTTATAAGCTTTTTAAAACCTAAAAATAACTATAAGAGGTTGTGTAATATTGGCAAACAAATTCAATGCAAGAGGGTGTATAATATGTTATGACTTGAGGGTGACGTGTATGGGGTTAAATGTATATGAGGTGACCCCAAGGGGGGTATATATGAGGTTAAATGTATATGTAAGGGAGTATAGATGCTAAGGGTTGATATGTTAAAGGGGAAAATGTTATATTAGAGGCTATGAATGGTAGTAGTTATAAGACTTAGAGATTATATGACAAGGTTTATATAATTTGGATTTGAAGTATTAGATGTGAAAGGGGTTAAGGGTTAAATGGATTAATGGGTTTAGGTGCTATATGGACTAAAGGATTTAGGGGTTAGAAATTATAGGTTTTATGGCATATAAAGCTTGGAGGTTACAAGTGTTAAGGGCTATAGTGTTAAAGGTTATAGGGATTAACAATTTTATGGGCCATGGGGATTAAGGGGTGATGGGGGTTGGAACTTAGCAACATTAAGGGTTATGATGCTTATTTCTTATATTAGGGCGGTTATAGAATTTAGATTTGAAGTATTTGATGTTATAGGGTTTAAGAGTAAATTCATTAACAAGTCTAGGTGCTATATGGACTAAATGATATAAGGGTTAGCAATTATAGGTGTTGTGACATACATAACTTGGAGGTTATAATTGTTAAGGGCTATAATGCTAAAGGTTATAAGGAATAAGCGTTATGGAGGCCATGGGGGTTAAGCAATTATAAGGGTTAGAACTTATCAACATTAAGGGTTATAATATTTGTTACTTATATTAAGGGTTATAGTGTTTAGGGGTGATAAAATTTAATGGATTAGAGATTAGGGGTTAGATGTGAGGGATTATAGTGGTTATGTGTGATAGTGTTATGGAATAAGGGATTATAGAGGGTAAGGGTCATATGTTAAATGGGAGAAGGATATATGTGTATTTAATGTTAGATGTTATAACTGTCAGCAACTAAGGGTTAAAATTAAAAGTTATAGGTGGTAGGGTTATGCATTCATAGTCATGAGTGTTAAAATGCATAGGGATTTAAGGTTATGTTATGGGTTAATGGAAAGGGGCTACAGATGGTAGGGGTTATATGGCTTAGTGGTTACTAATGAAATAAAGGATTATGCATGGTTGTGGTTGTGGTTATAATGGTTAGGTGTTGGGAGTGATAAGGTTTAAGGAGAAAGGGTTATTCATGATAATGGTTATAGTTACGAGGGTTGGGTATGGATGAACTGATAAGTTTAGGTGTTAGAGTTATAGAATTATATGTGTTAGGGTTACTATATTATATAGAATAAGAAGGATATGTTACAGAGTGAAGTGGTAATATGTGTTTTGACTTAGAGTATATAACTTTAGTTATATACAAGGTTATTGTGGCTTGGATATAGGCATTTTAAGGGTTACACATTATAGGGTTTACAATTTGTAGGAGTTATTGGTTATATTAAGGGTTATAGGTGATATATGTTATCATCGTTAAATATTAGTTATTATATGGTTTATATTAGGAGTACATGACTTGTGCATGATAATGGTTAAAAGAGTTAGCGATTATAGGGTCCAATGGGTTAGGGAAAAAATGGGTTAGAGATCGTATGTGTTAGGAGTCATATGTGTTAATGGTTACAGGGTTTAGGTTTTTTATTCCTTATGTGTTAGAGTTTATAAGGGTTATGCATTAAGAGTTGGAGGCTTTAAGGATTAGGGATAAGTGGTGATAAACTTTAGAAGTTATATGTATTAGGGGCTATAGGTGTTTATAGAAGTTATATTAGAGGTTATAATTGTTAGTGGTTATAGGGTTTAAATATTATGAATCAAAACTATGTGAGTTAGGTGATAGTGATTATAATAGTTAGAGTTATAATGTTATTGTTGATTATAATGGTTAAGATTATAGTATTAGAGGTAAGGGATTATAAATGTTAAGGCTTGATATGTGAAATGGGTAAAGGTTATATGTGTTATATATGTTATAAGCTCTATTACCTATATTGAGGTTATTGTGGATGGAGGTAATAAAAGTTAAATGGATTAGAGATTAGGGGTTATGTGTGAAGGATTATAGTGAAGGATTAAGGATTATGTGTGAAGGATTAAGGGTCATATGTTAAATGGGTGAAGGTTATATGTGTATTAGGTGTTAGGGGTTATAAGTGTTAGCAATTAGAGATTAAAGTTAGAAGTTATAGGTTTTAGGGATTATGAATTCACGGTCGTAAGTGTTAGATTTTACATGGATTCAAGGATATATTATAGGTTAATATGGGTTGGTGGTAAGGGGCTATAGGGGATAAAAGACATATGGCTAAGGTATTAGTGGTTCCTTAAAGGGTTATGAGGGATAATGGTTATTCTTATTAATGTTAGGTGTTGGGAATAATAAGGTTTAAGGATAATGGTTATGAGGGTTAGAATTATAAATTTATATGTATTAGTATTAATATTTATATGAATTAAGTATAGTGTCTTATAAGAGTGAAGTGATTATATGGGCTAGGAATTGGAGGGTGTAAATATGGGGTTAGGAAGAAGGGGTTTATTATTGTTAGATTATAGATGTTTTAACTATTATAATTATATGGCTTAGGGATTTTAAGAGTTAGTGGTTACATTAGGGGCTATAGGTGATATGGGTTATCATAATTAGATATTAGGGGCTATATAGTTTCTATTAGGGGTGCCTTGGTTATGGTTCATAATGGTTATTAACGCGAGTGATTATAGGGGTAAATGAGTTGTGGCAATTAGGGGTTAGAGATTATGTGTGTCAGGAGTCATATGTGTTAAGAGTTCCAAATTTTAGGAGCTATAGGGGTTAAGTATTAGAGATATAAGAGCTATATTGGACTTTATAGGGTCTATGTGTCAAGAGTCATAAGATTTAAGGGTTATAAGCAAGGACTAATAAAATTTAGAAGTTATACATATTAAGGATTATACTAAATGGGTTATATTAGAGTTTATTAGTGCTAGGGATTGATAGGAGTTATATGGATTAGAGATTATGGGTCACATGGGCTCACGACCCTCATCACTCACTTCTAGTTACAAAATAAAATCCCTCTCCTATAAGATAAATACCCATTAAAACCTTTGTACCCACTCCTTTAGTATGGGGGAATTCCCACACTTGCATAGATTGACCTAGTGTTTGACTCCTATTTTAGAGGAGCCTTCTTAGTACCAACATTTGTTACTACTATCTTATTTTTACTATATTATATGTAAGAACACTCTCTTCCCATAAACTAAAATATCATTTTTATGCTTTCTATATCATACAACAAATTACAATGAGATATAAGTTGAACAATTTTTCACATACTTAGTTAATTTAGTTCCACATCAACAAGAATGACATGAGATTTGTGTTTTATACTTTACCTTATTTTAAAAAAAACACAATAATGATTAATGATTTATCATTTAGTAACACTTGCTACTAAAGTCATTTTGTTGTCAACGTTAATCAACTTCTAGTACCAAGGTAAAGGCACATTATCATAGCCAATTACAACAAAGACACATTGATCAAGATACAAAGTTAAAATTTCTTCCCATACAATTTTTCAAAATGATCTTTAACAACACTTTACACAATATTTTTATCCAAACTCATTTTAACCTCTTTACTAATAAAACAAAATAATTTATATTTATATTTAAAATATTTATACATTTAAAGTTATAATCCTATTTAATTCAAATACATTTAGTTGAATAATGAAATTAATTATATATAATAAATAAATGTACCAAATTTTCAATGAAAAAGATATTTATATTTTATATATTCAAAAATAGTTATAAAACTAGAAACATAATGATTATTTAATCTTCATTTAAAAAATCAACACTTTTATACTATATTAACACCCACTTCCTCCAACTCATCCCCCTCCGCCTCCCCCTTCATCCCCCCTTCCTCCACCTCTGCCTCCTCCTCCTCCTGATCCTCTAACCCCCTCCCTCGCACTCCCCCTCCTCTACCTCTCTCTCCCCCTCTCCCCTCCCCCTCCTCCACCTCCTCCCACTCTGTCTCAATTTCCCTCCTCCTCCTCCACCTCCTCCAAGCCTATCTCACCTCCTCCTACTCCTCACCCTCCTCATCTTTCCCCTCCCCCTCCCCCTCCCCCTCCCCCTCCTCCTCTACCAACTTCCCCTCCCCCTCCCCCTCCTCCTCTACCACCTTCCCCTCTCCCTCCCCTTTCCCTCTGCCTAGTCCCACTTCCTCCCTGCCCCCTCCTCCATCATTTCCTCCTCCCTCTCCCCCTCCACTTCCCCTATTCCTCTCTTTCTCCCCCCCTCCACTTCCCCTATTCCTCTCTTTCTCCCCCCCTCCACTTCCCCTATTCCTCTCTTTCTCCCCCCCCTCCACCTCCTCCTCCCCTCCCCCCTCCTCCACTTGCCTCTCCCCTCCCACTACCTTCCCCTCCTCTACGCCCCCCTCCTCGACTCCCTGTGCTTTCGCCTCCCCGTATCCCTCCTCCCCCTTCCTCCTCCTCCTCCTCCTCCTCCACATCACAACCCTCCTCCCCCTCCCCTTCTCCCCTTCTACTTCTCCTCTTTCAACTCCTCCTTCTCTCCTCTCGCTCTCTTCCCCTCCCCCTCCCCCTCCCCCTCCCCCTCCTCATCCTCCACCTTCCTTCTCCCATCCTCCACTCCCTCCCCCTTCCCCCTCCTCCTCTGTTGCCACCCCTTACTCCTCCACCTCCCCCTCCCCTCCCCCTCCCTCTGCCCCCTCTTCCTCATCCTTCTCCTCCACCTTCCCTTTGCCTCCTCCTATGCTCCCCCCTCCTCTACTTTCCTTTCACATACCGCTCCCTCCCCCTTCTTCACCTCCTCCTATGCTCCCCCCTCCTCGACTTTCCTTTCCTGTCCCTCTCCCTTCCCCTACCCCACTCCCTCCTCCTCCTCCCTCCTCCTCCTTTCTCCTCCTCCTACTCCTCCTCCTTCTACTTCTACTCCTCCCTCTTGGACCCCTCCCACTCCCTTCCCCTCATCTACCTCCCTTGATCCCCCCTCCCCCTCCTTCCTCCTCCTTTTCTCTCCCGCTCGTCCCTCCTCCTCCTCCTCCCTCCCCTCCTCCTCTCCCTCCTCTCCGTCCATGTCCCTCTCACTCCCCTTTTCCTCCTCCTCCTCTTCACCCCCCCATCTTCCCCCACCATTTCCTCCCCTCTCCCCTCCTTTATTTGTTTTCCTCACTCCTCCACTCCCTCCCCCTCCTTCCCTTCCACCTTCCCATCGTCCCTCCTCCTCCTCCTCCTCCTCTTCATTCTACTCCTCCTTCTTATCCCCCCCTTCACCTCCTCCTCATTCTACTTCTCCTTCTCTTACCCCCTTCTCCTCTTCCTCCTCCTCCTTCACCTACCCCTGCGTCTACACCTCCTCCTCCTCTCTCTTCCCCTCTTCCTTCACCTCCTCCTCCTCCATCCCCACCCTCACCTCCTCCTTTGTCGTCGCCTATGCCCCCTCTGCATCCCCTCCCCACCCTTCCTCTGCCACATCCTCCTCATACGCCTCGTCCTCCCCTTCCCCCTCCTTTACCTACCTCTCCCCTCCTGCTCCCTTCCCCTCCTCCTCTTCTCTCCTCCTCCTCCATCCCCCCTCTCCCTCCCTTCCCCTCTCCCTTCCCTTTCCCCGCCTCTATTGCATCCTCCTCCTCCACCTTCCCCTCCCCTACTCCCTCTTCCTCCCCCCCCCCCCGCCCCGCCCTCCCCCTCCCCCTCCCCCCATCCTTTGCTCTCCTCCTCCTCCTCCCGTACCTCCCCCTCCCTCGCTCCCCTTCTACTTATTCTCCTCTACCTCCCCCATATCCCCTTTCGCTCCCTTCCCCTCCTCTACCTCCCCCTCCCCCTCCCTCGTCCTCCTCTGCTTCCTCCCTCTCCCCTCTCGTTCCCTTTCCCTTCTTTGTCTCCCCCTCCCCCCACCCCCTCCCTCATCCTCCTCTACCTCCCACTCCCCCTCCCCATACCGCTTCGCCTCCCCCCCCTCTCTCCCCCTCCCTAGTCCTCCTCTGCCTCCCCCTCTCCCACTCCCTCCGCCTTCCCCTCCCCCGCTCCCTCAACCTCCCTCTCCCCTCGCTTCCTCCTCCCCCTCCCTCCTCCTCCTTCTCCACCTCCCCCTCCCTTGCTCCCCTTCTACTTCTCCTCCTTCCCCTCCCACTCCCTTCCCATCCTCCCACTCCCCCTTCCCTTACTCCATCCTCCCCTTCCCTACGCCTCCTCCCACCCCTCCTTCTCCCCTCCACCTCCTCCACCGCCTCCTCCCTCACTACTTCCCTTCTACTTCTCCTCCTCCCCCTACTCCTTCTTCCCTCCCGCTCCCTTCCCCTCCTCCGCCTCCTTCTCCCCCTCTCTCCTCCTCCTCCTTTCCCAAACCCTTCTCCCCTTCTCCCCTGCCTCTACCTCCTCCTCCTACTCCTCCTCCTCCTCATCCCCTTTCCTTCCCCCCTCCTCCATTCCCTCCCTCTCCCCCCTTCCTCCTTTGTTGCTGCATCTTCCCCCTCCACCTCATCCCTCCCACTCCCCTCCCCCCTCCTCTTCTTTCCTCTCTCCCCCTGCTTCCTTCTCCCCCTCCCCCACCTCTGCATCCCCCTCCCACTCTATGTCTCTCCCCCCTCCTCCTCCTCCCTCTCCATCTCTCCATCCCCCTCCCTCTCCATCTCCCCTCCATCTACCTCCCCCTCCCCCTCCCCCTCCCCCTTCCTCCTCCATTTCCATCACCCCTCCCCCTCCTCCCCCTCCCCCTCCCCCTCCCCCTCCTCCTGACTTCTCCCCCTCCTCCCACTCTCTCCCCCCCCCTCCTCTGCCCCCTCCTCCCCCTCCTCCTCCTCAGCCTCCCTCCTCCGCGTGCCTTCCCCCCTCCCCTCCCCCCTCCTCCGCGTGCCTTCCCCCCTCCCCTCCCCCCTCCTCCGCGTGCCTTCCCCCCTCCCCCCCTCCTTCCCTTTTGCCTTCCCCTCGTCCCTCATCCCTCATCCCTCCTCCAAAATAAAAAGAAACTACCTCAATAAATTGATGCATATTCTTCTAAACATAGATATAAGTTTAAACACCACTAAGCCTTTCAACTAATAAAGCACCACATTTTAAAAAGATCCAAAATAGTAATCATTAATCTTTTGTTATATTTATAAATTTACTAATTAATAGTAATTATGATATGTTAATTAAATATTAATATTTTGTTATAATGAATATAAATTTTGTAAAATAAATTAACATCAAAATAACAAGTAGTAATAAAACATATATATTTAAAAATATATATCTTTCATATTTACATTTTTAAAAATTAATAATAAAACATACGAATATATTACTAATGCATGCTAGAAGAAAATTGGAATGAAAAAAGGCTTAGATACAAAGATTAAAGAGTGGATTCGTAATTATTGAGTAAAATAAAAACAATTAAAAAAACATATAAATATAAAGTAATAAAAAACCAATTAAATTAATGTAAAATGTAAAAAACATATATATTAATTTGGTTTATATATATATATTGATGTAAAAGTATGGTGAGTACATGGCATGTCAAGTCCAAATTACGAAAAGCACATATATATACATTTAAAAATACATCGTAAACTATTTGTCGTCTTCTTGCAATTATATTAAAGTAAACTATTCATTAACTGATATCAATATGTACTGTACGATTTAGTATTACTTTTGTTTCTCTAAAAGATATAGAAGAAGCATAAACCCTGCTTAAAAAATTTGGCGGGGTGATGTGAAGGTTGAGGTAGCAGAGCGATACCATCACTACATGGTGGTCACATGTGGCATCACGGGGTTTTCGCAGAGGCGGCATAATGGTTGAATATCACAAAAGTAACTATGTAATATCACGGAATGAGGGATTTTTGAGGATGGTTGCAGGTAATTGATGAGACAATATAGCCGAAAGGACGTGAACCAGATACAGGTAGTTGCCCTGAACTGAACAAGATAATTGATGAGACATTATCGCTGAAAGGCAGGACAAAGTAGGCAAGGCAAAGTTGATAAAGCAAGGCTAGTTGCAGATAACTGATGAGACATTATCGCTGAAAGGCCGTTAACCAGATTACAGTTAGTTGTCGTGAACAAGATAATTGATGAGACACTATCGCTGAAAGGCCGTATAAGTAACTATGTAATATAACCTAATATAAGGCCGCATAAGTAACTACCTAATATCACCTAATGAGGATTTTTGAGGATGGGTGCAGATAATTGATGAGACAGTATCGTTGAAAGCCCGTGAACCAGATGGAGTTAGTTGCCCTGAACCAGATAGTATCAATAGCATAAAGGTAAGGCAAAGTTGTATTTGAAATTAGAAAGTGCAAGACTAATGTAAATCAAAGCAGATCAAGTTTCAAAAAAATGAATTAGTACATGAATTAAAAGGAGAAGCCAGCAATACATACCCTATTATAGAGAGCAACCATGGATATCCATTATGCTGAAGACAGTTCAACGGCATCCAGCAAAAATCCTTTTAGAGCAGACTACAGCAGAACAACCCAGTAGATTTTTTGCAAAGCACTCCACCCTCCTCCAGAATCAACTCAGGACTCATGCACAGACAGACTCAATACATATAGGATTGGGACTACAAGGAGGAAAACATTCTGAAAGTATGTAAAATTGAGATATATATAGGCGATTCCCTCAAGCAGAGGAACTTCTCCCACAAAATTGAGATATATACAAGCGATTGCTTTTCTTTCAACGGATAGAACAAGCGCTCTTTCCATTCCTGGAATCACCCTTTTCTCTCCCTGATTCCCGAACTAACAAACATCGCTTTTTCGTCCCGGAACTCACTGCGTTTTCATTTGTTTTTCCGTCCCTGAAATCAGGACTTTTTCATTTGTTTTTCCGTCCCTAAAATTAGGGCTTTTTCGTTTGCTTTTCCGTCCCTGAACTCACGGTTTTTTCGTGGCTTTTTCGTTTGCCTTTCCGTTCCGAACTCGCTGCTTTTTTTATTGCTTTTCCATCCATGAAGGAAATCGATAAATGGAATTCAAGGGTGTGGGCACATCGAAAAACTTCTTAATTATTTCGTTATCTCTGTCCGCGAGAGTAGAGGAGTCATGCGGTGTGGAGGATCCCTCCTCATATTGATTTGTTTATGTAACTCTATATTAATTTATGTCTGTCTGTCTGTTCGCTTGTTCCTTATCTCTTTGTTATATGCTATAACTCCTTGTTGGGTTGTTCTGAATTAGTTTGTGTGGTTTGTTATCACTGTGTGTGACGGAGGAGGACATAGGCATATATATACTGGTGGTAATCAACTGCAACTGCAACAGCTTTCTTGTAAAGGATTTATGCTCAGAAGCAAAAGAATACTTGACCCTCTGCAACAGCCAAATGACGTTTCCACAACAGGACCTATGCTCTCAGATCTACAGTGATTTCTCTAAATTTGTGGCGCTTAAATAAGTTTATTAAACTGGTCATTCTGACTATGTTTAGTTAAATCTTGCGTTTCCATAGGTTTTTGGTAAATTGTCCTCGTAGTCTTGGCGTCTGTTAACTATGGATTAACTCAACCTCAGAAACATGTAAACGGATGACGCCCTTGCAAATCTCTAGAATATAGGTAAACAACGGTTTCATCCCATATGTTCTCGTTCACATATTCAATTTTCTTTTCTTGTTTGATTTTGAACTTTGAAATGAATACATTATTATTCCACAGACAATTCTAAATAGAAATATTTTTTTTCATGCAGCCCCTTTGTAAATGGAGGCTAAACTCAAGGGCCAAACCTACTGCAAGGGCCAGAAGAAGCAGAGTGCAAGCGTGAGAGCTGATGAAGAGAATCCTGCATTGATAGAGAATACCAATGGACCAAAGGTATGCAATAAATGAATCTGAATTCTTAGATTGATTATATTTAGTTGCAATAGTATCAATCTTCCTCGTGTGTGAATATTACATGTAGTGTTTTCTTGTTAGGCAAGTAACTAATAAAATTACATTTCCTTGACCCTTTCTCATTTCCCATCACCCATGCGAGGCTGGTTAACGATTTTTTGCACAAAACCAACCCAAGAAAAGAAGAGTGTGCCCTTATTTGTCCAAATAGTCAGTCGAGTCAATTGCTTGCTGTTAGTGATGAGATGAAGGGAACGGTTAGGTTTTCTTTCTTTTTCTGGACTGGATATGTTCATCTAGATAATAATATCGTGATATTTCTTCAGAATCGGAAATCATCCTGTGATCCTGTGATCGATTTCAAAATCGCAACTTTCTTTTTGACTAGGATGGACCAACCTAGTGTTGGGAATGGCATTTCCTCAATTTCTGTTATTGAAATTTTAATGTCAAATGGTTGATCATTCATTCTAGACCTGGTGTTGTTACTATCACTTTCCAATCTATTGACAGGTGTCCAATATTCCCCGATCCCTTAAACCTGTCTTCATCTTTAGGCATCAGTTCTTTTGAGTTATCTTTAGTTCTAACTTAGTTTGTATTCCCAGATTCACTTTTTGCGAAATCAACAGCAGCTCATACAGCTACTGCTGCAGTTGACTCAGGTGATTGAGCTGCATTGGTCACATCCCTGTATTCCACATTTTCTTGATTTAAAATTTTAAACCCATGAATACCCCTGTATTTCACATTTTCTTGATTTAAAGTTTTAAACCCATGAATACCCCAGCAGTAGTTTTTGTGGCCATATCATGGCAATTCATCTTACCTTCCATCTTGTTGTCTGGCATATAAATAATCTTCCCGTATGTCAGGATCAGAATCTCTTGCTGGACGTGGACTCAAACCTTCCATGTGTAGATTACCGTGAAGAGGTGGTCAATCGTATTTTAAAACATCAGATGAAATTTCATGACCTAGCGTGGAACAAGGTTGAAATTGCTATTCAGTATTGTTCCTAACATCAAGTGAAGGAGTTGGAGGAGAAGGCTCATAGGTACCTGAAGTCTGCTATGTGACAGTAGCAATTGCTTGTAACTGTGATGGCACCAAAAATCTTGTCTCTCATTTCCTGGTACTGAACCCTGAGTAGTACCATCTTCTGGTTCGAAAGCTTGTTTCAAAATGCCTTTTCAATCCATTCTGTATATCGACTCTTGAGAATGTTATAACAACACAATCATACTAAAGACAATTATAGAACCTGGAAAAAATTATTTAAGTACATTCCCGAGCCAAGACACCAATCTTGGAAAATATAGATGAACTAAATAATAAATAAATGCACTAATCAGCATGTCTTCAGATAGATTTAGCAGCGCAGTCTTGGCTTCCTAAAAATTCCATTCAATATCATGTTCATAGGCAATTTCTTTCATCAATCAAATTTTTACCTTTAGATTGGTACTATGGTGAACAACTTTCCTTTGTCCAATGATCTAAGGAAAAAGGCGACCCCACTTCCATCAGCATTGCATAAAGCATCCCTAGCTATTAAAAGTTCCAATTATGTACATAGAGAATTCAATTGCATATCTGGGTCACCTTTTAAAACAACTGTACTAATTATTTCTACCTACCTGCCTGTTGACTCCACAGTCAGGACACAATTCTACTGCAGATGCAGTAACTCTTTTCCATTTTTTGTATCAAACTCTTTTAGCTCTGGCAAGTCTGCACACCTTGGTGCAGTAAAAACCAAAGTAGCTATTGCCTTTTTCAATTAATTGGGGCATTCCCTAAAGTAGTTGATAAGCAATTAACGTACTGTTAGAAGTGTTAAGTAAAGGCAATGCAGAGAGATTTTATTGTGTCTATGCTCTCTAATGATTGTAAAGGTGCAATATGTTACATGTAATAAAACAATGGATTTTACTTACTTTTGGTTTTCAATTGATAACATTCTTTCTGTTATCACCTCACAAAACCCTTCAATGAGAATATATGCATCCAGTATATTTTGTTCTCTGAGGACATGCTACACTAACAGAGAAAAAATAAAGCTTAATTTTGGAATTTTTTTGAAGATGAAATGGTTATGGCCTATATCCACAAGCATAGAATTAGATTGTGTACTCTATCTTTGTTATCGTGTGGATGCATCTTCATAAACCATTGTTTACTTTTTAACATTTCCCCATTTCCCATTTTGTCAACCTTTTAGGAATTTTTCCTGCATACATGTAGAAACGATTTCCTGCGCCAAAATCTATGGCGTTTAGACTAAACTGAATCTAAACTAACCTACAAAAGTTGTTTTTCAACCTCTGGGGTAAAATAATCCCTAGTATTTATTATAGAACCTGCATGTTGTGGTCATATACAAATTTTAATCTCAAAACCTGCAGGTTGTGGCATAACTTTTTACTATAAAGTTCATTTGGCTAGAACCTTTTCAAGCAAAATATAAATTCCCTCCCTTTCAGGCTTTGTTGGCAACAGATTTCAATAAATTTATACATTCTCTGATAACTTAAACAGTGCATATGTTTTATAGTTCAAACTCTTTCATGATATGTTTTCAAGAGAAAAGAAGATCAGAAAAACAAAACAAAAGCCATTTCAAGTTATTTTATAAACTGTCCAGAATAACATTACTCTTGCTCTGCAGAAAAATCAACGGTCCTTACTATTGCCCCTTAGTAATGCATCTAACACAACCATTCTTCCAGAAGACTATCATTATCAACCAAAGAGCTTGTGAGGTTGTGTTGAACACAATGGCCACACTGAGAGGGGGGTGAATCAGTGTGATGGAAAATTAAACCTCCTTTTTTATTAACTTCAACCAATTAGTAGAGTTCGTTAATGCATTAGGTTACCAAGTACACCATCATTACATAAGCATTTATCCACCAATCAATAAATCATAAGCATGTTATCAACATAGAATCAAATACATCACAAGACAGTATTTGTATATTAAACTTTATTTATATTTTCATATGATAAACGGAAGACTACAATCTTCGCGATTACAATCAGCACCAACTGATGGAAAGAGCACCAACTGATGGAAAGAACACCAACTCTTGTAACAGGACCCAGCCTGGTTTTCTTAGCTCCAACTAAGAATTGTTTGAGGAGTCCAATCCTCAAGTGCAAGATTCTACTTGCAAGCTTGATGCCAATCTCTGATTGTCATCAATCTGCTGCAATCAGATACCTCTACTGCTCAATCAACTTCTGCTTGTCGATCTGCTCATCAACACTGCTGGACAATCTCTGCTCATCACTCTCGTCAATCTCCTCATCATTACTACAGATCATCTGCTCATATACATCATAGTTACTGCTGCTTTCACTGATCATCAGATATTCATCAACATAGATATACATCATAGTTACTGCTGCTTTCACTGATCATCAGATATTCATCAACATAGTGTACAAGGCATCATCATCATACAGTGGTATCCATCATAGGTATATGTTGTGTATGTATCATCAAAATAGTGTATATCATCAATTCATCATCATAATAGAATGTAAATCATAATAGATTTACTTTCCACAACACTACATATACCACTGAATCACTGTACATACACTGTGTACAAGCTGTGACTGTGTATCATTTCACTTCTTCAACAATATGCTAGAAGATTATACCTTACAGTGGATGTCATGATCTCTGGACTTCACACCTGGGATGTGTATTACTGCTGTGGAAGATGTCAAGACCGTGGACTGTATTAACCCCAAGGAAGTCTGCTCATTGTCAAATCTAACTGTCACTGTAAACCAATGTCACCGTCATCACAAATCACTTGCAACTCCTTAATCTTTTGCATGAGGTTCACTCATCTCTACAGGATCAAATCAATTAGTGTTGTAGAGAACAAACTTAATCATTTGCTTGATGTTTCAGGACATCTTCATTACTATCATACAGACTACAGTCTTGTCTATACTTCAGCAATTTGTTTAAACAATTGAGACCCTTCACTTGATGATCAGAAAGCAAGACTTCTGCCAACTTTGTGCACCCTAATGCTCTTCATATACTATTTTAGCTTCAGTCAATATTTATGTAATCAATCTTTATACCATAGCCATATTCAACCAATAATCAACCATCTCAATTGTATCTTGATCTACAAAATAGTTTTATTGCAGACTTGCAACTTCACCTTTATGTACCTATGGCCCTATACTGTCATGAAGAACTTTGTCATCTTTTAAGTTCAAGCAAAATATGATCTGTGTATGGTTTTGGATCTTTTTCAAATATGCTGTTGCTCCCTTAACATGACTGTATTCGAGCCAAATACTTCTGTGTTCTGTATGCTCACTGTATATGCCACTTCTCATCATCACTCTTGCACATCATAAATATTCACAAACACTTCTTGCATATCACTTCAAAAACTGTTCACAGTGCATCTAGCATCTCACTGTATAAGCTTTCTAGGGTACACAAAATTTCTGAGCATACATACCTTCATCACTGTATGTGTAACTTTCAATGCACTGGAACTAGGGCATCAACCAAGCATCATCATTAAACTGTTTATGCATCCAAATTTGGGTCTGTGCATACTTACAAGAGTGACCTCATCCCATCTAATTTAGGACTGTTTAGGTGCTGGTAAAAACCACAAGAACTCGTTCCTTTTCGGGACTGTGTATTCACCAAACTTGGACTATGCACCAAACACTGTCTCATCACCAAACTTCGGGTCTTTGCATGCTAATGAAGACTGTAAAATTCGGGTCTGTTTTCTTAGACTGCTGCCATCTCAGTCCACGCAATTCATGAAAAAAAAACTCAGACCTTTAACCACTGGTGCTGCTGTTCAAACTTCAAACCATCACTGACAGCCTTCAAAACAAGTCCACTGCTGCAAAAGATTGTTATCCTTCAAAGATTTGGGTCTGCTCCTCTACTGCTGCTCAAAAAGGGGAAGAAGGGACTGCTGCAAAAATAACCCAGAATTCTTCTGCTGCCACGTGTTCCTTTAGTCCATCAAAACTCAGTCCAAAAGAAAAGAAAATAAAACGAATCTGCTGTTGGAAATTCGGATCTTGCACTTCTTTGCTCCCATGAAATTTGTCTTATCCAATAAGTTAGGGCAGCATCAAAAACAAAACAAAAAATCAGACTGCTGCAAAAAAAATTTCTGGCTGCTCCTGCTGCTACCTCAGTCTGCAAAAAATCGTTGGCTGCTCCTGCTGTTACCTCAGTCAACCATCCGAAAAACCAGACTTAAAAACCACCGAATTTCTGCTGTCTCATTACATTTTCTTCACTCAGAAATCAGAGAAAATAAGATACAAAGATTTGACTCCCAAACAATCTTCAAAAATTCGTCTGCAAAAAAATGATGGAACCTCCACTGTAGCTGCCTCAGAAACTAATCCGAAAATCAGAGCTCTTTACTCCAGCGAATTTCACCACCCCAAATTGAGGACGTGAGGCCTCTATTTATACACAATTTCCACACAAAAATTCTGGGCCGACTTCTCATTAAAATAATTTTTATTTTTAATTTAAAACTTAATTTAATTTTTGCTTGGTCGGCTGACCCATAAAATGAGGTACTCCAACTTTAAAAATTCATATTTCATGAACCGTGAGGAACCACGTGACGTGCCACCTACCGTTGGAAACGGCATGACGAGGGCTACTACCTTGTGAGGGTCTTACTTGCATTGGCAGGGTTCTTCACCCTTAATTTCAGGATATCAGAAATTGACTTCAAGTCTTTTGATGGCTACTTCCAGTACAAGTTGCTTGGCTTGAGAAAGACTCCACAACCAAGGACATCTTCAAAGGCTCAAGGGGTGGTCAACCATGTTTGTAACAAGATCATCTAGAATACCAAAGGGTCCTCAAAACACCAAAACACCATATTTTGGATTCCAAGACCCAAGGTCCCACATGCAAGGGATCATCATATACCTTGTCTAAGGACCATCAAACCATATATGTGTGGGTTCCAAGACCCAAGTTACCACGTGTGAAGTTACCGGCATCATGCAACCATCAATCTCATCATTCATTACAGGTACCAAGTGCCCATCAAATATGTCCATCAATGTAGCAAGATTATTATCAAACCCATGTTGACATCAATGCCAACAAATACTCAACAATTTCCCCCGTTGGCATTGATGTCAATACTGTCAAAACTCTCTCCCCCTTTGACATTAATGACAAAGGGGCCAAGTATCCATTAAAGGCTTCACAATACCCTAAAAGGAATTGTGACTTTGACTACTTGACAAGAGCATCTGTTGAGTTTGACATTTCATTGTTTTCCATCTTCAATCTTTTTCATAAGTACATCACTTGCCATGTTCAATATTTTTATAAGTATCTATATAGACACTCCCCCTTTCAAGTAGACTTCTTGCTGAGTTTTGCTTCTGTTATAGCATAAATCTGTCCTGTAATCTTCAAAGCGAAACAGAGATGAGGCTGTGTACTAATCCATCGTGTTCTTGCTACCAATTTGCTCCCCCTAACTGATATGCTGTAGGAGTTGCCTAATTTTCTCGTTTTGGTCTTCTCAAACACATTGTCCATTTAGAACTTTAAGGTACTGAGTTTGTCCAATGATGTACAATGGCCCTTGTTAAAGTTTCTTGCTTGCTTCTACTGGATGTTGATGCTCTTCTCATATGATCCACGCATGACTAATGATTGTCTCTTGAATTTCTTGGCTGAAATATATGTGCAAGAATGTCCTCTAAATATAAAAATCATGCATCTCTTTCATCAATCTTGAATCTTTGTGATTATTTCTTCAAATTGACTTCCCTATTATCTTTCTCTTGTTGTGCCTATGTTGTGCCTCCCATCTGTCAATCTGCTCCTTTTATGGCTGTGAAAGTGCTTGAAATATTCAAATATGCCTATGTTTGCTTGTAGACCATTTCTCCTTTAAAGCTTCTGGCAGCAGCTCTGAGATGGATGCTTTATACTGGAAATTGAACTGCTACTTTATCTTTTCTTTTCATTGTTGATGATTTGCTAAGGGGGACTTCAAGTTATCCCAAAACAGACTTGAATATCTTTACACTTGCTACTTCTGCCTTGTCTGACTTCAAGAAAAAAATGCTTGATCTCTGTCCCTATATTTCTGCCCAAAGAAAAAAAAATTCTTCAGCTGGCTAGAGCATTCATCATTTACCTTTGTCTTCCATCTTCACTTCACTGTGATTGTATGCCCGAATTTTTCTTCCTTTGAAATCTGCAGTGGAATCATGCATGCCCATATTCACATGCTGTAGATGATTTTCTTGTTATCATGGTTTGACTTCCTTCTTATTTTGACACTCTTATAATGCTGCAAACAGTGTCCTCATTTGAATGCTGCCTTCACATTATTTTTCTCATACAAACAGCTACCAACAACAAGTGTTATATTGCCAATACTTATATGAATGATTAAATTCATAAAAGGTAAGCATGCAGATCATCATACTCCCCCTTCTCTTTGCCATCTCAACCAAAAATTTTCTGCAGTATCATCAATCTGTTTGCTGCTCATTCCATATTTCGTTTGTCAAGCAATTTCTTGACTGTCACCGTTGTCTCATTCTTCATTATCAATTCTGCTGTTATGCCACTTCTTGCATCACAAACTTGTCAAGCACACTTGTATCAATTTTCATGCCTTCCTTGGATGTTTGATCTCATATTTCCTGCTCCTATTATTATGCTGTTGTCATCAAAAGGTCTGTCAATCTGATCACGTTATCAAGATACCAAAATCACCACCAAGGTCTGGAACATCATCATAGGGTTTGCATTTATTGTGTACAATGCATCATCAACATCATAGTATGCAACTCCTTCATTATAGGATATTCAATCTAGTGTGTAGAAGTGCATCATTTCATCAGAGCATACATCATGTATTGACATGAAATTCTGCTCCAGAATTTCAGAGTCTATTCAAGAGCTACTTGTTATACACATTCTTCTTCTTCTAATTCCTCATTTGCTTCAGCTGGAGAGATTTTATGAGATCGCTGAATATTACTCTTACTTCCTCTATCACTATACCATCATGCCACTTCAAAGAGTTTGTCAAACTGAGTATCCGATTCTAGGACCTGTTTTGCTTGGAGTGGTCTTCACTTACCTTTGAGTTCATCCTTCAAACTCCATGAACTCAAGGTACTCCAAGGTCTTTGAGAGACCTCAATGTGGGCTTGCCACATGGCAGCCATCTTCTTTGTATTGTTCAATCTCTCCTAGGTGTAACTGCTCGGTCTTCTTCATCCATACTTGCTTCTTGGCATTTGTCCTTTCAACATTTGTTCCTTCATCTGTACTGGCTTTCTTTGATGGGCTGTATGAGAAACTTCTCATGGGTTGTTTCCGTGTACTCCAACAGTCTTGAACTTTGTGCCCAAAGCCACTGCACCCATAACACCTCATCGTACGACAATATGCAGCAATGTGACCAACATGGTTGCATGTCCAGCACCTGACTAAGCTGTTGGAACTTCCAACACTTCTTTGATCAACTTCATGTCTCCATGCCTGAGAGTGTCCCTGACTGCATGTCTTTGTCTTCTGTTCTTCAAATCTTCTTGTTGATGTGTATGAAGAACTCCTCCTTGGTTGACTTCTTTGACTTGCACATTCTTGGGCTTTGTGACCAAACCCACTGCATGTGTAGCATCTCAATGTGTGACATGTGGCAGCAACATGTCCAACTTGATTACATGTCCAGCATCTAACTGAGTCATTAGGCTTTCCACCACTTCTTCTTCCGTAGAGTTTACAATCCACAACTTTATGACCAAAGTTAGAACAAAAATAACAATAACCATTGAAACCACTTTCATACATGGGACATTGGTTCCATCTTGGAGTTGTTTCTTTTCTGTGCTTGCTTTGAAGAATGGATCTAACTCCTTGTTTCATCTTTGAACTTCCAAAGTCCTTGTTGTCATGTGCAGGTGCATGGAGAGCAGCTTTGGACGTTGATGGGCCAACTTCTGGAGTCTTTGGAAACCAAGTGTCATCTTCAGATTTTTCCTTGTCCTTCTTGTAACCAAGACCAGTTTTGTCAAGTGGAGATCTCTGGCAATCCAAGATATTTTCTAGGACAACTGAACTGTCCTTGAACTTGTCAAAAGCTTCATTCTTCTCACCTTTCTTCCTGAGATTAACTACCTCCATTTCTAGCTTTTGGATTGTCTCCTCCTTTTCTTCCAGCTTAATCTTCATGATTTCTTCTATCCTCTTGGCTTCCTCCAGCTGAGTCTTCAGATCATGATTGACCTCTCTAGTTTCTTCAAGTTCTTCAGCAGGCTCTTCTGGTTCTTCCTTTTGACTGATCAATTCAGTCTTTAGTCATTCAACTTCCGCATCCTTATCTTTCATTTGTTCCCTCAACTCTTTGTCCTTGTTTTTGAGCTTCACAAGCAACACTTTCATTGTCATGGTCTTCTGCTGATATTCATTCAAGGAGTCCAAGATTTTCTTTTTGAACTTCGTGAAGTCACTTTGGTTCAGATTTACTGTGTTCATGAGCCAATTTGCTCTAAGATCAATATTCAACAACGTGAGATGTATCTCATGTGCAGCCTTTGATAGCCCTTCATCATCATCTGCAAGAACCTTCTCAATTTCACACAAGCTATCATTACAAACACAAGAGTCCATACCTTTACTGGAGTCCTCTTCTTGCTTCTCTTCTTCTTGATTGATCTCTTCTAGGGGCTCGTCTTTTGATTCCTGATTTGTCTTCTCGGGTTCTGGTCTTGCTTTTTGATACTTGCTCTCCAACTTGAACCAAAGGTCTTTAGCTGAAGTGTACTCTCCTACTGTTTCTTTTACTGAGTTGGGAAGTCCATCCATGAGGAACTTCAAGGCTGTAGTATTGTCCTTCTTTGCTTCTTTCTGTGCAGCTGCCTTGCCCTTCTTATTGGACGGAGTGGGTGGATTGATCACAATCTCCCAAACACCAAACTTCTTCAGATATGCTTTCATTTTGTTCCTCCACCCGAATTAATCTATCACATCAAGTACGGGCACATCATTGCTTGATGACTCTGCTTTTGCTTCCATTGTGTGTCCACGGATCTCCTTCAAGCTTGCAAGGCTTATGAAGAAGGCCTGCTCCGATACCAATTGTTGAACACGATGGCCACACTGAGAGAGGGGTGAATCAGTGTGATGGAAAATTAAACCTTCTTTTTTTTTTAACTTCAACCAATTAGTAGAGTTCGTTAATGCATTAGGTTACCAAGTACACCATCATTACATAAGCATTTATCCACCAATCAATAAATCATAAGCATGTTATCAACATAGAATCAAATACATCACAAGACAGCATTTGTATATTAAACTTTATTTATATTTTCATATGATAAACGGAAGATTACAATCTTCGCGATTACAATCAACACCAACTGATGGAAAGAGCACCAACTGATGGAAAGAACACCAACTCTTGTAACAGGACCCAGCCTGGTTTTCTTAGCTCCAACTAAGAATTGTTTGAGGAGTCCAATCCTCAAGTGCAAGATTCTACTTGCAAGCTTGATGCCAATCTCTGATTGTCATCAATCTGCTGCAATCAGATACCTCTACTGCTCAATCAACTTCTGCTTGTCGATCTGCTCATCAACACTGCTGGACAATCTCTGCTCATCACTCTCGTCAATCTGCTCATCATTACTACAAGTCATCTGCTCATATACATCATAGTTACTGCTGCTTTCACTGATCATCAGATATTCATCAACATAGTGTACAAGGCATCATCATCATACAGTGGTATCCATCATAGGTATATGTTGTGTATGTATCATCAAAATAGTGTATATCATCAATTCATCATCATAATAGAATGTAAATCATAATAGATTTACTTTCCACAACACTACATATACCACTGAATCACTGTACATACACTGTGTACAAGCTGTGACTGTGTATCATTTCACTTCTTCAACAATATGCTAGAAGATTATACCTTACAGTGGATGTCATGATCTCTGGACTTCACACCTGGGATGTGTATTACTGCTGTGGAAGATGTCAAGAACGTGGACTGTATTAACCCCAAGGAAGTCTGCTCATTGTCAAATCTAACTGTCACTGTAAACCAATGTCACCGTCATCACAAATCACTTGCAACTCCTTAATCTTTTGCATGAGGTTCACTCATCTCTACAGGATCAAATCAATTAGTGCTGTAGAGAACAAACTTAATCATTTGCTTGATGTTTCAGGACATCTTCATTACTATCATACAGACTACAGTCTTGTCTATACTTCAACAATTTGTTTAAACAATTGAGACCCTTCACTTGATGATCAGAAAGCAAGACTTCTGTCAACTTTGTGCACCCTAATGCTCTTCATATGCTATTTTAGCTTCAGTCAATATTTATGTAATCAATCTTTATACCATAGCCATATTCAACCAATAATCAACCATCTCAATTGTATCTTGATCTACAAAATAGTTTTATTGCAGACTTGCAACTTCACCTTTATGTACCTATGGCCCTATACTGTCATGAAGAACTTTGTCATCTTTTAAGTTCAAGCAAAATATGATCTGTGTATGGTTTTGGATCTTTTTCAAATATGCTGTTGCTCCCTTAACATGACTGTATTCGAGCCAAATACTTCTGTGTTCTGTATGCTCACTGTATATGCCACTTCTCATCATCACTCTTGCACATCATAAATATTCACAAACACTTCTTGCATATCACTTCAAAAACTGTTCATAGTGCATCTAGCATCTCACTGTATAAGCTTTCTAGGGTACACAAAATTTCTGAGCATACATACCTTCATCACTGTATGTGTAACTTTCAATGCACTGGAACTAGGGCATCAACCAAGCATCATCATTAAACTGTTTATGCATCCAAATTCGGGTCTGTGCATACTTACAAGAGTGACCTCATCCCATCTAATTCAGGACTGTTTAGGTACTGGTAAAAACCACAAGAACTCGTTCCTTTTCGGGACTGTGTATTCACCAAACTTGGACTGTGCACCAAACACTGTATCATCACCAAACTTCGGGTCTTTGCATGCTAATGAAGACTGTAAAATTCGGGTCTGTTTTCTTAGACTGCTGCCATCTCAGTGCACGAAATTCATGAAAAAAAAACTCAGATCTTTAACCACTGGTGCTGCTGTTCAAACTTCAAACCATCACTGACAGCCTTCAAAACAAGTCCACTGCTGCAAAAGATTGTTATCCTTCAAAGATTTGGGTCTACTCCTCTACTGCTGCTCAAAAAGGGGAAGAAGGGACTGCTGCAAAAATAACCCAGAATTCTTCTGCTGCCACGTGTTCCTTTAGTCCATCAAAACTCAGTCCAAAAGAAAAGAAAATAAAACGAATCTGTTGTTGGATATTCGGATCTTGCACTTCTGTGCTCCCATGAAATTTGTCTTATCCGATAAGTTAGGGCATCATTAAAAACAAAACAAAAAATCAGACTGCTGCAAAAAAAAATTCTGGCTGCTCCTGCTGCTACCTCAGTCTGCAAAAATTTGTTGGCTGCTCCTGCTGCTACCTCAGTTAACCATCCGAAAAACCAGACTTAAAAACCACCGAATTTCTGCTTTCTCATTACATTTTCTTCACTCAGAAATCAGAGAAAATAAGATACAAAGATTTGACTCCCAAACAATCTTCAAAAATTCGTCTGCAAAAAAATGATGGAACCTCCACTGTAGATGCCTCAGAAACTAATCCGAAAATCAGAGCTCTTTACTCCAGCGAATTTCACCACCCCAAATTGAGGACGTGAGGCCTCTATTTATACACAATTTCCACACAAAAATTCTGGGCCGGCTTCTCATTAAAATCATTTTTATTTTTAATTTAAAACTTAATTTAATTTTTGCTTGGTCGGCTGACCCATAAAATGAGGTACTCCAACTTTAAAAATTCATATTTCATGAACCGTGAGGAACCACGTGACGTGCCACCTACCGTTGGAAACGGCATGACGAGGGCTACTACCTTGTGAGGGTCTTACTTGCATTGGCAGGGTTCTTCACCCTTAATTTCAGGATATCAGAAATTGACTTCAAGTCTTTTGATGGCTACTTCCAGTACAAGTTGCTTGGCTTGAGAAAGACTCCACAACCAAGGACATCTTCAAAGGCTCAAGGGGTGGTCAACCATGTTTGTAACAAGATCATCTAGAATACCAAAGGGTCCTCAAACCACCAAAACACCATATTTTGGATTCCAAGACCCAAGGTCCCACATGCAAGGGATCATCATATACCTTGTCTAAGGACCATCAAACCATATATGTGTGGGTTCCAAGACCCAAGTTACCACGTGTGAAGTTACCGGCATCATGCAACCATCAATCTCATCATTCATTACAGGTACCAAGTGCCCATCAAATATGTCCATCAATGTAGCAAGATTATTATCAAATCCATGTTGACATCAATGCCAACAAATACTCAATAGGTTGTTCATACTGCCTTCACTGATGGTACCACTTCTCTGTTGTTTTAATTCTTGTGTATTGTTGAGGTTGTTGCATTGATTTTTTTGAGACAATGATTCTGTTCCAGCAGTAGAATTTTTGGTACAGGCATTTCTTGTTATAGCAGTCTTTCTTCACATAGATGAAGGGTTAAACATTTCCATTGAATTGCAAATGTCAATGGTTCTTCCCTAATCTAGGCATTCTTTTAGTGCAGGTTTAGGAAATCTGATTTTCTGTTATAGCCATTGTATTGGGAAGACATGGATGTGTTGCTGCCATTCTCTGTACTGGTCCATAACCAAAGGCAGGTAATTTATTCATTAGCAGCAAGTTACTTGGGAGCAGGAGCGGGAGCGAAGCGTTTTTTTATATAATATATTCTTTATATATTTTAATGCATATATGTCAACAAATGCATGTAGAATGTTGAATTAGTTATGGAAATGATAAAAACATGAAATAAACAATAATACCATATAACATCATTCATTAATCATCTACTAGTGAATTCATCAACCATAGGTCCAATATCCATGATTCCATAAGTTATAACATCAAGATTCAACCTTAAAGCTTCAAATTTTCAATATATAAACATTTTGTCATCACGATTCACTAGTACTTGTAAGTTGTAACCAAAGTTACCAGGTAACCAAACTATAGTGACATAGTCTATAACAGAGAACATCAACCATAAAATGAAAGTTGAAAGTTGAAACAATTCACGAAGCATCATATTCATTACCAAAGAGTTATAATATGCTTTTATGCAGTCAATGACTCAATCATGCAAAGTTGCAAATAGTGAACTTCAAATTTAAAGGTAGGTTCAACTTCAAACTTCAAACTTGAAATGCCATGTAATGTTTACAAAATATATGATAATAAATATAAAAGAGTCAATCGTGCAGAAAATTGAAAGACAAGAAAAGTAGATTTTATGGATGTTTCCTCTTGCCACGAGAAATTTCCATTTTCTTTTCTCATGCTCTATGAACAGTGGGAGTGGGATTATCATCCCTAGTAGCCACCAATGTTGAGCCACGTCCAAGACTCGATCCTGCACGACCCCCCCTCACTGATGCAAATGGAGGTCGTGAAGTTGAACCTCTAGGCAAAGATGGTGCATTTGGAAACAAGGTAGAAGATGGCGGCGCCATTGGTACTGCATGGTCATCCTCATCGCCCAAAATATATTCCTCCAAGCGCTCTAAAGCTAAGGCTCCATCCTCCAAGTTATGCTCCTCCGGATTGTTGTCCCAAGTGACATATGATCTATCAATTTTGGCACACTCACAATAATGAGTCAACAACCTCAAGTTGTAATGTACATAAACCAAGCTTTCTGCTCGGTTTTCATTTAATCGGTTTCTTTTCACTAAGTGGATGAAGCTATAGGTGCTCCAACACCTTTCTGCAGAGGAACTGTTAACCACATGTGAAAGCACTCTGACATCCAATTAATTCAAGCGTTGGCATGTTGAGCCATACATGTTCCACCATTCGATAGGAGGCGCCCTATCTCGATCTTTGATTGCATGCAAAGTACCAAATGGACAAGCTTCACTGAGGTATTTGCTTAATTCATTGCACAATATGTCACATTCCTCTGCATCAGGGACCAACTTGTCTATAGCATCCATGTACCCAACCTGTACCTATGAATTTGTGTGGGGCATTCTCCTAACCCCACCCCCAGGTGCCGGTTTGGCCAACCAAGATGAAGAATATTATTTTGGTGTTAACACAAACGCTAAGGCATGCAGTGGAACGTTGAGATGTTCCCACCTTTTGACCACATGTGTGTGAATATGGTCATACAAGATGGGATCTTTCTGTTCAACAATATCTTTAATTTGGACCAGCATGCTATCCATCTACTCATACACCTCCCCAATCACCGGCTTATATGTATCTACAAACCGAATCATGTAATAAATGGGCTTTGTGAACTGCAAAACATACTTGACACTTACCTAAAACCCCACATCAAGAACTGTTTCTTCCACCTCCTGAAAATCAAGCCTGTCAGATGCAGATGTACACCTATCTTTCAAGACCTGCCATGATTCACTTGATACCATGCTAGCCAATGCCTCTCTTACCTTCAAAAGGCGCCTGAAAGTGAGGTAGTAGCTAGCAAATCTAGTCTTTGCTATCTTCAGCTCCAACTTTGAGTGACTGCGGAAAATGCCATGGGCATTTCTATGGTTGGTTATAAATCTTATCATGTTCTTGCCCATTTTGTACAATTCACCAATCCATTTGTATTGATTTTCCTTCAACTTAATGATGTCGTGCATCAAAAGGTTCATTGTGTGAACCAAATACCCAGACCAAAATATGTTGGGGTATTTATCTTCAATGATTGCTCCCGCTGCCTTACAATTAGCAGCATTATCAGTTATGACTTGGATGACATTGTATGGACCAATAACTTCAATGGTTTTGAGTAGGATTTCTGTAATGTTCATGCCAGTCTTGAATTTATCTGAGTAGTCATGGGCTGAAAGGAAGACTGCACCAGTAGCAGACACACCAAGAACATTTATCAATGGCTTGCCTTTTACATTTGTCCATCCATTTGATACAATTGATACCCCATAATCATTCCAAGCATTTGTGAATTGCCCCAAACCATTTTGGATCTTGCCTCTTTCCTTGTCAAGCCCCACAGTTCTAGCTTTGCCATACCCTGGGCTCTTGTATCCTGTTGGAGCAGTGCAAATGGCCTCTACCATTTCATGCCAATAGGGTGAGCGAAGGACATTGAATGGTATGCCACATGCATAGAGAAACCGGAACACTTTTGCATCCACGTCATCCCTACCACCTTAGTCAAGGAAATCTGATATTGTCCCGCGTGACCCAGTGGGTGAGAATCCACTACCTTGGGTGGATGGGCCTCCAGTTCTCAGTGAGCTCAATGAGGAGTCAAGGTCAACCCTTGATGCTTTTGATTTGTTTTGTGCTTCAAATTCTTCCTTCTTATGCATGGCTCTTTTTGTTGATGGCACATTTGGGCAAACACAAACTCTTACAGTTTTGTTTTCATCACATGGCATGTTCCCACATAGATGTCTTCTCAGACGGGTATATGAACCCGTGTAAGTCTTTTTACAATGGGGGCAACCAAATTTGGTGGTTCCACCCCCCTTGCTTCCTCCCTGCTTGGTGACATATTTCCACAAGGGTGTTGAGTCCTCCTTGGTTTTCATTCGGTTTCCCTCCTCCTCCTCCTCCTCCTCTTCCCCTCCCTCCTCCTCTCCATGGTATGTGCCACCACCCACTTCTTCATCATCTCCCTCTCACTCATTCCTCCTCCGGTTTGCAATGAACATCATCAAAACAACAAATGGAACCAACAAAAGAAACCATAAACCCATCATCATGTTTGTTGGACTTGGAAGTTGGAAGTGGAACTAGAGATTTAACCAGTTGCCCTATAATAGAATGATGGAGAAAGCATGGGAAAGAGTAGGAGAGGAACATTTACAATGACATTCTAGATTCTAGTCAAATTTCAAACTTCAAAAGTTCAAGTCTCAAGCATCAAGCATCAAAACTTCAAGTTCAAACACAAAGAAAATCAACAAGAAAGGGTTTAGAGCCTACCTATTTGCATGTCTAATGGTAGTGAGTGTGCCAACTTGCCAAGCAACCAACCTTCTTCAATCTCCAAGAAAAAACCAAGCTTGATGGCACCTTCTCCTCTTCTCTTCTCCTCTTCTCCTCTTCTCTTATCTTCTGCTCTCCTCTCCTCTCTTCTTTTCTCAAGCAAAGCAAAGTGATAAATGGAGTGTGGAGGAGGGCTTTATCCCTCAAAGCCCTATTCCTCCCCTCCAAAACCCCAAGCGTGGACCCCACTAGCTCGAATTCATCATCAAATCCGCGGGTTGACGCGAAGCGTCCAAGGAAGCTACGGGAAGTGATTAAGGAAGCGCTGGGAAGTGATTTTTTAATCGGCCAGAAGCGATGGGAATCGATTAGGAATCGATTATGAAGCAACAGGGAAGCAATTAGGAAGCGACGCTTCCGATTGCTTCCTACACGCTTTATGACAGTGGCAGTTAGCGTTTTAAATTGGGCGAAAGCTAGCTTCCGAAATTCGCTTCCGGCCGGAAGTGAAAAGGAATTGCGATTCCACTTAGCTTCCGGCTAGCTTCCAGAGCGAGGGCAAGGAGGGGGAGTGCTTCCCCGCAACATAGATTAGCAGATTATTTGATGCATGCAACCTTATTAAGACCATAACACAAAACAACTCTACTTGAGCCCTCTGATTAGGTGTCCAATCATATATTTTTGGGAAATCTGGCATGCTTGTGAGAAGTTTGATCACTCATTTATGTGTATTATCCCCCTGGGATTTTAGAAGGCATGCCCAAAAGAAGCCTTGTGTTGATTCTCTATAGTTTCACCTTGGCTTTTGCAGTGTCCTTGGTAGAATGGACAAAGGACAAGGAGATCATTTTTCCTTGATGTGGTAGAACCTGAAGCAATGGTGAT
Source organism: Larix kaempferi (assembly GCA_027924585.1). Taxonomy (NCBI): domain Eukaryota; kingdom Viridiplantae; phylum Streptophyta; class Pinopsida; order Pinales; family Pinaceae; genus Larix; species Larix kaempferi. The sequence continues at coordinate 8,429,763 of BSBM01000592.1, read as the reverse complement.
GAACGCATTGGTTGTTTGGCTCAAAGAATTCCTCCCATTTGTGAATTTGAAAAGCTCAAAAGGTGAATCTTTGAGGTTGTTCGTACTGCCTTCACTGATGGTACCACTTCTCTGTTGTTTTAATTCCTGTGTATTGTTGAGTTTGTTGCATTGATTTTTTTGAGACAATGATTCTGTTCCAGCAGTAGAATTTTTGGTACAGGCATTCGTTGTTATAGCAGACTTTCTTCACATAGATGAAGGGTTCAACATTTCCATTGAACTGCAAATGCCAATGGTTCTTCCCTATTCTAGGAATTATTTTAGTGCAGGTTTAGGAAATCTGATTTTCTATTATAGCCATTGTATTGGGAAGACATGGATGTGTTGCTGCCATTCTCTGTACTGGTCCAAAATCAAAGGCAGGTAATTTATTCATTAGCAGATTATTTGATTCATGCAACCTCATTAAGACCTTAACACAAAACAACTCTACTTGAGCCCTCTGATTAGGTGTCCAATCATATATTTTTGGGAAATCTGGCATGCTCGTGAGAAGTTTGATCACTCATTAATGTGTATTATCTATCCCCCTGGGATTTCAAAAGGCATGCCCAAGAGAAGCCTTGTGTTGATTCTCTATAGTTTCACCTTGGCTTTTGTAGTGTCCTTGGTAGAATTGACAAAGGACAAGAGATCATTTTTCCTTGATGTGGTAGAACCTGAATCAATGGTGATGAACCCATTGGTTGTTTGGCTCAAAGACATCCTCCCATTTGTGAATTTGAAAAGCTCAAAAGGCGAATCTTCGAGGTTGTTCGTACTGCCTTGGTACCACTTCTCTGTTGTTTTAATTCCTGTGTATTGTTGAGGTTGTTGCTTTGATCTTTTTGAGAGAATGATTATGTTCCAGCAGTAGAATTTTTGGTATAGGTATTCGTTCTTACAACAGTCTTTCTTCACATAGATGAAGGGTTCAACATTTCCATTGAACTGCAAATGTCAATGGTTCTTCCATATTCTAGGAATTATTTTAGTGCAGGTTTAGGAAATCTGATTTTCTGTTATAGCCATTGTATTGGGAAGACATGGATGTGTTGCTGCCATTCTTTGTACTGGTCCATAACCAAAGGCAGGTAATTTATTCATTAGCAGATTATTTGATGCATGCAACCTCATTTAGGCCTTAACACAAAACAACTCTACTTGAGCCCTCTGATTAGCTGTCCAATTATATATTTTTGGGAAATCTTGCATGCTTGTGAGAAGTTTGATCACTCATTAAGGTGTATTATCCCCCTGGGATTTCAAAAGGCATGCCCATGAGAAGCCTTGTGTTGATTCTCTATAGTTTCACCTTGGCTTTTGTAGTGTCCTTGGTAGAATTGACAAAGGACAAGGAGATTATGTTTCCTTTATGTGGTAGAGCCTGAATCAATGGTGATGAACCCATTGGTTGTTTGGCTCAAAGAATCCTCCCATGTGTGAATTTGAAAAGCTCAAAAGGCGAATCTTCAAGTGCATTGGTAAAGGTTGTTTCCTAGACTAGTTTTGCTAATTATACATAGGCTTTAACCAACCCTTATTGAATTCGAGCAAGATGTATTGGTACATGGAATTTCAGTTGGATAGAGTGCTTCTTTGAGACAAAATCACCCCTGACCTTCCCTCGACCTCCCCATTATCAACTTAGTGATTTGTATGTGTAAAGGTGGTGTCTCCACCATCTGATGCCTTACAAGGTACAAGAGCTTAAGATGTTGGCCCACATAGTATACATGAATGTTGGAGTTGAATGTAGCTTATTGAGTGATCTTTGAATCTCTTGGAGCATAACACCTCATTGTTTTTAACTGTCTTTTAGTCAAGTCAGTTGGTATTGGAAAGCTCTTGTAATGACCTTGTATCATTGGACCAATAAAGATCCCTAATCTTCATTTTTTCTTTAGTTAATAAATTTTTACTTTGCATGAAATTTCAATTTTGTAAAAAATGCTTCCTTTGACTAAATATATGCAAAATATAACCAAATAGGGCAAGTTTACAAAAAACGTGGGCCATGTGGGTGACCAACACATGATAAAAAATAGTAGGCTTCAAAAGCCATTAAAGCTACCAAAATTGACTTAGATCATCTAGTATAAACTTATAAAGATATTTCCTCTTGGCCATAATCATTTTAATCAAATATCCTCATAGAGCCACTTGGCCAATTAACAAAATATTCAGTCTCAAAAAATATGCCATTAAGACATAGCAAGTCTGGCAGTGCAGGGGTTAGAAAGTTATCATTCAATAGCCATGTTGAAAGGCTACGTCGAGTTGTGGTGATGCTCTCTCTTCTCCCACGTGACTCTACCAACTTTGTATCTTGGCTTACTTTGCTATGATGAGTTTATCAAGAATGAATAGAAGGTGCAGCCAAGTTAGTAGGAGGCTCCCTACTTGTGGTGCATGGTGCTCCTCTCCAATAATCTAGGAGTTGGCATAGATGGACCATGTCTAGCTCCACCTTTTGGACATGTATGGTGATTTGCAATGAAATATTAGCACATACAAGTGTATTCTCTGCATTATAAGAATTTTCATTTGCTTGGACCTAATGAAACATTGTGCACTATTTTTTTGTTGATTATAAATCAAACTTAATTCTAATAAGTTATAAGGAAACATGAAACTCTATGATTGAGGGCAGTTTGTTCCTTGGTAGGGAAAATTTCCATTAGAGGGGAGCAATGATTTGATGAAAAAAGTTAGAAACCTATGTCTAGTCTGACTTGTCAAAGCAATATAACTATAAAAGTTGCTTGAGGATTTTGCATTGCTTGTAACCAAGCACAAGGTTGAGGGATTCCATGATGGACTAGTCTATGGTCAAGATAAGTGGCCAAGCAAAGAAGGCATTTTTTTGGGCCCCACTAAAGTTTTCTTGACGTTGTAAACTATGAAGAGCCAAGTACACTGCTTAGACCAGGGTCTGCAAAGTTAATTCAAATCAACATCTGACAAAAGTTTGTGACATAACCACCTATAAGCATTGATTGACCTATATTTCTTTAAGGCCTTGGCCTTATTCCAATTCTAGGTTCTTCCACCAATTAATGGGTAATTGAAGTCCCAACTTCAATAGGAAGGATTCCTAAACAAGCCTTTTTATCACTCCGAAACCAACCTGTCAAGGTTGGTAAGTCTAAGGTACTCCTTTGTATTTGGCCAAGGTATATAGGCTCTCAATTGAGAAGTGAAGAGGTATTTAACAATGTTAATTATTCTTTTAAAGAATCTCAAGGTTGGGAACCAAGGTTACTTGGACACAATGTTTCCTTCATTTAAGACGATAGGTGATGATCTTATTGAGTGATTGTTGATAGACATGCCAAATATGAATCTCGGTCCTTTCCAATTTACAAAAGGCTTAACAACCTCCCAGGCCTTCCAGATACTTTGAGCAACAAAGGTCCCTTTAGATTTAATCACAATCGGGGTGACGACAAGGGTTTATAGTTCATGCCCTACTATGACTCCTTACCTAAAGGAACTATGTGATTGACATAGTTACAATGGAGCATCTTCCAGCCCTCCCTTCTTTCCAAGACTTTGATAACCCATTTAGGTCACATGACTAGGTTTACATATGAGTTTTGATGATTCCCATTCCACCCCAATTCTGGAAGTGCAATATAGATTCCATTAACCTATAGCAAAGAAACCACAAGTGGGGGTTATCTATTTTTCCAAAGTTACCAAAGGCCTACACATGGTTCGAACCATAAGAAACAAACCGCTTGTACAGGATACCATCCCATGAGGGGTGAACATGGTGCTGGGGAAATTTGAGTCTTGGTGGGATGAATATCACCACCAAGTTGTTGACATTTTTTTCAATATTTTTCTCCATTCCATGAATTACCATTTCCCATAGTTTCATTAGCGATGATTGTAAGGAAAAAGCAATGCCTAGAGGCCAAGATTTTCCTTGGTTGACTATGTTACCGCTCAAACTAGCAGCCCCAACACATCTAGGTTGTGTGGACCGAGGATAGTGTCGATAAGATAAGGAGAGAGTTAAACCCAATGTCACCACAGTCTAACCTCTTAGCACTTCGGGTAACTCCAAACCTAGGGGGAGACCCTTAATCAATGAAAGATACTTGCAACCACCAACAAACCACAAATACCTTCCACAAGACCTTAATAGCCATGATCAGTGCCTTATCAAAGTTAAACAATATTAAACAAGACACAATAATCATACAATAATGGATTTATTCACTGTATCACAAAACTCATTAAATGTCACACCTTTCAAGGCAATTTTAGGCTTCCTTAGACAACATCACACTTCTCTAGGCAAGCCCTCATAAAGGTGCACTCTCAAGGGATAGAGGATAACTGCACTAGTGTGCACTTTGAGGGTGAGCTAGAAATACCAAATTCATTCGCCTAATTTCAATGATTTCATGTATCCTAGTGCACATGCTCAAAAGAGGACTCCCTCTAGGGTTTGTGGATAAAACCCTAGGGCGGATTTTTAGGGTGGACCAGAAATATCGAATCACGTTTTTGGGGGTTTTTTGAATTTATTTAGATTTTTAGGGTTTTTCCAACAGTATATTGTTTTTATGTATTTTTGCATAATACAAAACATGTAAAAAATTGATCAAAAGAGATGGAGAGTTTTGTTAGGATAGGAAAATTAGATTCTTGTCTCAAACCCTAGGGCTATGAGAGATTGAGGCTTATGTCCCTCCTCTTAAGATGGTATTTTAATACTTGCAACTAGGGCTAAACTAACAACCTCAAGGGTTAGGTAGCGAAACCCTAATTATGGAAAATAGAGAAGTCCAAGGCCCAATAAAACATCAAAGAGCTCCTTGGTAGGATGGTCCCCTCAAGCAAGTTGATAAAATGCTAGCAAACAAACCCTATCTCAGTCTAAAACACTTCAAGAGCAATGTTAAACTAGGGTTAGGAGATAAACTTACCAACATTAATCAAGAATGAACAAGGAATTGCACCTTAGGTCACCCTTGAGCATGAGTTATTACAACTAGTCTTAGCATCAACTTATCATGTGCAAAATCAAACCCTAGAAGACATTCCATTCATCCTTCAAGAAAAAACAATCATCCCAAGAGAGGTGCACATAGCTCAATTGCTCCAATAAACCAAGAGAAAAAGAAAAAGTTTCATATTTGAACCCTTGTCCATGTTTTTACAAATGAGGTGAGGTTGTCTTATTTATATGAGACAACCCCCAACCTTTCACAAATTCAAGCCTACAAAGTTAATGACAAATTATAAAATTTAAGGTTAGTGCACCCACAAACTGGGGACAAAACTACACAATGACATAAAATAAGAATAAAAATGTGCAATTAGGCTCCACCAAGTGCAAGGTGAGCCAAAAGGAGGACATCATGCCCCAACTAACCCCAACAGATATTTTTCCCTCAATGCTCTTATTTTTTAACAATGTATGTTTCTTCTTTAAGGAATGACGTTTATGGGTTTGGAGATCAGGAGGGGTTCTGCATTACAACAATAGGTCCAAGTGGAAAAAATGAGGTGTGCTAAAAGGGGTATGACAACCCTTACAAAGAAAAATATGAGTGTGGCCATGTGTCCCAATTATTTGCTTCAAGGGCACTAGACACCCACCCAAAGGGTAGTTAGTAGAGCCACAAGGAAAACACCTCCTTGAGGTGGAAACCAAGGGGACCTGCCATAACCTGACTAGGGGTATTTAGCCCCAAAATCAACACTCTACACTATAGCCCCAAAACTTGGCCTTGACAAAAGAAAATTGAAATTCCTCACTCTGGTACATTCGAAAGGAATGCTTTAGACACTTTGAGGTGTAACAGACTGCATGACTATCCTTGATGGGATAGCAATTTAAGATTATCATGAGGAATTTTCTTGTAGGATTCCATTTTGACACATTGAATTCATGAATTGAATGTTGTGCAAAAATTCTAGAGACATTATAGTGTTTTTTGTGAATTCTTTCTCCTCAAGGATGATGAGGTAGGAGTTATCCACAAAAGGTCAAGTGACTGCCCAACTCTCATCACAAGAAGAGAAATCTCTTTGTTGAGCCCTTATCTCACTTGATGGCAATTGAATATCCCAAAGCTTCAACTGTTGTCACATAAACGACAAGCACTTATGGAGAACCTTGACGAATAGATTGAAAAAGGCCCACCTCTTTTGATTCACATCCATTAATGAGGAGGTAATTTGATGGTTTTGTAAACAAAATTTCAAGTGCACCTAGGAAGAAATTCTTGAAGGCCAACTCCATATTTATGGCCAAGATAAAGGGCCATTTGACCTTGTCGTAAGCTCTATCAAAATATATTTTATTAAATAAAGTGTCAAGGCATGAGCATTAGGCCCACTCCATGCCTTCCCAATTGACGATGATAATGGTTAAAATAAACAACTCTCTAATGAAGTCGTTTTTCCCTACGAATAATTTAAGGTAGTATGTGCTTCACTCTCAAATACATGGCTTTGGCCCTTTGTTGCGGGGGAGCACCCCCCACCCCCTCGCTTTTGCTCTCAAAGCTCGCTCCCTTAGGAAGCTTGCTCTCAAAACTCTCCCCATTTTGGGAGCGCGCTCCCAAGGCGCTCCCGAGCCACACCCTACCTCTCCTATACTAAAAGCTCCTATACACGGTTGATCAGTTGATGGAAATATCGTTATACCTCCCTTCTTTTCCAAGATCCTATAAAAGTTGTTATGGTTGATCATTTGATGACAATGTTATAAGTTATAACTACTAGATGATTGATGTTTTATGATTTAATCCATGTTTTCTATAGCGAATTCAACATCCTACATGTTTTTTAGATATAAATCCATCAAAATATATTAAAATATATACCATATAAAATAACTGAGTTGCCAGGAATCTTGGGGTACAAGGACGAGGACGCCACTTTTTGAAACAGGGGACTTGGGTACATCGGGGGTACTATACATATATATTTAAAATTTTAAAATTATAAATTTATAAATTATAATAAATATGAAATTTAAATCGTTTCCACTATACCTATATATTCATGTGCATCCATATGAATCCAAACTATAATACACAAATATTCATTTGTATAGCAAGGGTCCATACAACTAAAAAACATAAGTGCAATCCATATCTGACCCAAAATACATAAACAAAGAGGCATTTGACCTATAGAGTCCAAAAAACTTCATACTACAACAAGTACATATCAAAATCCTTGCCTATATTGGGATTCTATTCATCAATAGCACCCTATGCCCCCTCCTCTAGGCTCTAGCCCTTGCCTCTACCTTGAATCTCAAGGTTGGTCCTCCAAGGACATTAGTCAACACCCTACAGTTTTGATGAAACTTCCTAATCCAAGTGTTAAAATAAGGTAGAAAAAGCTTCTCATGCTTACTAAGTGATTTTGCTTGAGTGAACGGTACATTTTTGTTAAGGTCATGATAGAGGAGCTCAACAATAAATACCACCAACATCAAGATACATAGAGAGGTTGATGTGCTTGATTAAATGATGATCTCATGCCCTCATACATGATAGAATCCAGTGGAAATGTTGCAATCCTGAAATCCTGAAAATAGTTAAGTCTGTTGAATTATGAATGGGATCTAAAATTCTACTTTTTGCATATGAAATCCGTTGAGGTTGGAACCACTGTCAAACATCCTGAAACAATTAATGGTAATGTCAAAACTTTAGGTAAAAGTGACATTAAAATCACTTCTACTTTAAGAATTTAATATTACTAACTTTAATGTCATTTGTACAAAACAAGCTAGGCTCATACCAAAATGGTCCCTAGGCGTCCCCAAAACAGAGTCACCCCATACAAAATTGGTCCCTGGGCATCCCCAAAATAGGGGTACCTTGTGCTCTCTGCAATAAATTTCCCTTGAATCCATGACAAAAGTCTTAGGTACTTCTACCAAGTTTCGAGTGCGGCAGGGTACATGGGTACGAGGTATCTAGTATCTGGTACTGGTACATGTACCCTACACCCGAGTATGGGTAACCATGCTACTTAGTAAAAAAACGCTCCCAAAACGGAAGCTTTTGAAAATTTCGCTTTTCGCTCCATTCCCACCCCCCACTCCCTGCTCCCACTCCTCGCTCCCAACAGCATAGCTTTGTCCAATTGTCTAATACATTTAAGAGGGTGATTGCACTGAGTGAAACGAGGTGATATACAAACCAGTATGGGGGAGATGTTGTAACGTTTGTGATGTAACAAAATAATTAAAAAAATTCATGTCGGCTCATAAAATAAAAAATTATGGAAAGTATTTAAAACAAAAATCCATGTTGGTTCATAAAATAAAATATTATGAAAAGTAATTAAAAAATAGATGTTCGTTTATAAAATAAAAACTTAAAACTTAAACCCGGATCCATCAATCAAGAGAGATCAAATTTTTTGAGTTTAAATTTTAAAAAAGAAATACACCTCAAGAAATTGGATCCCTCTCGGTGCTTGATAGATACGGGTTTAAGATGGATCTATCCTAGTAGGTATCCATTTGGTGATAAGTTCAAAATCTCTAAGCATGGGGGTGAAGTGGACAACTCATTGGTTGATAATGGTCTTGTTAATGAACTTGCTTTCCCTATGTGTGTCATTATATAATGCTAAAGCATATGGTAGTCGAGGAAAGATTCCTCGTAGATTTTGGTTGTGAGTTAGTTTGGATTGAGCCTATAAGCAAAATGGCTTGAAGGTCAAATCAAAAGGAAAAAGAGGAACGCGACACAAATGTCAGCGTGGGTGTTGCATGGGAGGATATGATGGGTAGGAAGACAAACTTCAATCAAATTCTTGACTTTGTGAAAGAAATCAGGGGTATGGAGATGGAAGTATGCTGCACCTTGGGTATGTTGGAGAACCAACAAGCAAGGGATCTTAAAAGTGTTGGCCTTACAGTTTATAACCATAACATAGGAACATCAATGGAATTTTACCCCAACATTATAACAACAAGGTATTGTGATGAGAGGCTTAAAAATCTTGAACATTTTTGTGAAGTAGGAGTCACTTTCTGCTCACAAGGATTAACAGGACTAGGGGAACAACTAGAAGACTATGTTGGGTTGTTGATTAAGTTGTCATTGATGCCAACAGTGCCTGGTCATTGATGCCAACAGTTAAGTCTTGGTGCCCCTTGTGGAGCCCTTGAGGGTTAGTATTTGGTTTGTGGTTGTCTGTGTCAGAGGAGACCTTTTGACTTTGTCCAAGCCCAAGCTTGAAGCCCTTGGAGGCCTTGGGACAATGCCAAAAGCCCTGGCTACCCATTAACTTGGTTGAGTACCCCTAAGTTGTATCTTGGTCCCATTGAGTCCATTGTTGTATCCTTGCTCTCAGTTGTCTTTTGATTGAAGGTATCTATACTTGTAGTGGTCTTCTTATTTGTTGGATGATGCAATAGCATAATCCTTGGAACCCATACACAGTTGACTTGTGCCCTTACACCTGGAAGCTTTGTCCTTAAGCCCACATACCTAGGCATTGGAGCCCTCACCTTGCACCAAGTAAACCTTGAAGCATTTGTCTTGTTTGTATGATGATGGTGCCCTAATATAGATGGTTTTGAAACCCCTAACATTGTCATGGAACCCACACACTTGGAGTCCTTTTGATTGTTGGTCCTTAAGCCCACAAGAGTGTAGAAGAATCCCTTGTTGCTATGATGAAGCCCTTGACAAGAAATCCTCGATTATGGAGCCCATTGCACTTGAAGAGGTTCTTGAAGTTGATGCACTTAAGCCCTCACTCTTGATGTGTTGAAGCCTTCATGTATACCCTTGACTCCTTAAAAGATTAGTCCTTGAAGCCCTCATTTGGTGGTCTTTAAGCCCACATGATGACCTTGTAACATTGAAGAAAGTCTTGAACCTACACATACTTTGAAGATGGCTTTGAAGCCCTTGTCCTTGGATATTGGATGATAGAACCCACATAGCCTTCAAAGAAGCCCTCTTGCTCAATAATGATGAAGTCATATGGTAATGAAACACTTGTGCATGGCCTTAAAGCCCTTATAAGTGCTTGAATAAACATTCAAACATTTATCAAAACAATTTCTAATGTCCTGCAAAAATTGAAAAAAACAAAGTTGATGGACTCTACCAATGCAAGCAAAACCCTCATAGGAAGATTGTCCTCGTCAAGACCTTTCCGTTGATATGTAGATTGCCCTCTAACTCCTCACGGTTGGAGAGATATTGATTTTTGAAAGTGTGTGGCAATGTTACCCTTATTGTAAGGTCGGCCAGCCTAATAAAAAAAGTATTAATTAATTTTTTTTATCTTTGTGAAGTCGGCCAGCTTGGAGTTTGTTCACAAGTTTGTGTATAAATACTTGGACGCCTAGCCCTTCATTTGTGCAAAAAAAAAGTATGTGATAATCCAGCTCTGAAATTTTCGGGTATACTGTAGCAGCTACAGTGGACAGTAATTTTTTTTCATCTCTATTTTCTGAGGCAACCACAGCAGTGTTCTTGTTTTATCATCTCTGAAATTTGGGCTGCTTCCTTGTTGAACTCGGGTTGCTTTATGAGGTTTCTGAACTGTCTCTCCTCTGCATAATTTCGGGCTCTGATACCTCTGCATTTTCGGACTGTCATACCTCTGCAGATTTTGGGTTGTCTGCAAATTCGGGCTCTCTCCTCAGGCACATTTCGGGTTGTTTCAGAAATTAGATTGTCTCCTCACTAAAGCCACAGGGCAGCTACAGCATATACTTGACAAGATCATTGATCAATAGCAGTAGTGCTTGAGCACTTGGTTAAACTAGCTTGAAGACACTTGAGGACAGTTTGATGACAACTATGGTTGATTAATATGCTGGACAGAATGCTGAAAATGATGATGCAGATTTGATCATCTAGGGAAGTCAACTATACATGGATTTAAAAACATGTTTGTGATGTGCTTGACAGAATAATGATGAAGAACACAATGTTTTATCCTTGATATCTGAGATCATTTGGGGCTGAATGTGAATGTTGATAAATTCAAAAGCATCTTTGAGCATAATTCTTATTTGATTTGATACTATGACAAGCCTTGACTAGACAAGTTGACATGCATTGAGTTTGCATTAATAATGACATGACAACCAAATGAAAGTGAAGTGAAGTGACTTGTGACAGCAGTGATTAAATGGCAATGATGTGCATGATAGTGACAGTGTGATGATAGTGACTTGACCAAGCAGCAGTTTGATTTGATAGCTAGATGTACAAAGGGTTTGACAGTGACAGAGATAGCTATATGATGACATTGATAAGCTAATGACAGTGTGCTTTGACAGTGAACAGTACTCTGAAAATTCAGGGAAACTAATGAGGAATCTGCAGGTTACAGTCTGATTTTTTTTCTGAGGCATCCGCAGGTTACAGTCTGGCTTTTTTCCGAGGCATTTGCAGGTTACAGTAGAAGTATCCACAGGTTACAGTAGAAGATTTATTTTGGTATCTACAGCACCAAAATATATGATCTCTTGGGAATCCGAGCAGCAGGTTGACTTCTTACCTCTGTACACAAAATCTGAACCAATGAAGGCAGTCTGAGAATATCTAGGAAGTTTGCAGCATTAATCATGCTGTAGGATAGTGTGATCTTTTGAAATCCAGCTCATACAAGAAGCACACAAAGCAATTGGGTTTTCTACAAGATTCATTCTGTACAATCAATGCTTGGGAAAGTTTCTTTAATCTCTTCTATCAGACAATGCCCTACAGTCATCTATATTGATTGGGTTGTTGACTTGATTTAAATGAAGTCAAAAAGTCCTTCTTGTCTGAGAGCTTTGAGATTGATTGAGTTTGACAGTGTTGGTTAAGTCTCTTATCTTCTAAGCTGGGGTTAGTTGGTTGAGGTTTGTCTTGTTGATTGAGTCTTCCCTGACTAAGATCAAGTTGGTTGTGGTGTCATTAAGTTGAGTATGATTGGATGAGTTATTGTATTGGTTGTTGCTTGATGAGCTGTGATTGTACTATCTTAACCCTGTCTCGATCAAGCAAGAAAGTATGTTACCCAATGAGCAAAGAAGCAGTTGTGGTCTATGAGATTTGAGCAGCTGAGCAGGTTGGCATAGTTGTATGAGTTGGTTTGACTCGGATTGGTTGAGTTGTATGAGCAGTTGGTTTGACCCAGGTGGTCTGGTATATAGCTGATTGAACTCAGATTACTGATTCAGATGATGTGAACAGCAGATTGATTGGTACAGACAGATTGATTAGTTGATGAGCAAAGTTGCACAGTTATGGTGCAGTGGTCAGTGAACAGTTGATGAGCTGTGAATGAGCAGTGAACAATTGATGACAGTGGTCAGTTGATGAGCAGTGACAGTGGTTGAGCAGTGTGGTGCAGGTGTTGGTTAATAGGTCCGCAGGATCAGTGCGGTTTTGATTCATATCAGTATCTATCTTCGTATCAGGGTGGCAGGACGGGGCAAGGAAATTGAGGGAGCTAAGGCTTCCTTCAGGTTGTAGCCTGTAAACCAGGGGGTTGTAGCCTCCTTCCAGTTGTAGCTGGAGAATTGAAGTCTTTGTAACAAAGGGGGTTGTTGCCTCCTTCCAGTTGTTGCTGGTAAATTATTATTATAAAGGCTTCCGTGGTTTTTCCCCCAGGACTTGGGTTTCCACGTAAAAATCTTGTGTACTGTGTTTTGCTATGCTTCCTATGTGATGATGATATGATGATATGTGATGATGAGCTGTAATTGTTAATAATGCTGATGATATAATGATAATGTGGTAATACATTAATGAATGATGTATTGAAGAAGCAGTTGATGATTGTTAAAGTTGAAAAAGTAATAAAAAGCTATACACACTGTTCACCCCCCCCCTCTCAGTGTGCTCGGTGTGTCCAACAATTGGTATCAGAGCGGGTCCTTCACAGAAAAGCCTTACCAGCTTGAAGTAGATCCTTGACACACCATGGGGTTCTCAGTGAATGGAGCACCATTGTTTTGTGGGACAAATTACTTGATCTGGAAAAGAAGAATGCAAGGTTATCTTGAAGCAGAAGGCAGTGGAGTATGGCATTCAGTGCTTAGTGGGTACGATCATCCGAAGAAAGTGAAAACAACAGCTCAGAAGGAAGCAAGGAAAAATAATTCAATGGCTATGGAATCCATTCTTGAAAGCTTATCAGATTCCATAAAAGAGAAAATTGGAAAATGCAACACTGCTAAGAAACTATGGCTCAAAATAGAACATCTCTACTCCTCTAAGGAACATGAAGAGGAAGTTATGAAACTCATGACTGCAGATCTGACAGATCTCCAAAAGAAGAAAATAGGAAAGTGCAACTCAATTGAAGAATTGTCACTGAAGTTAGATCAACTTGAAGAACAAAAAGCAGAAGACAACTCCATAGAAAGGTCAGTACAAGTTCCAGGTAAGTATGAAGGTAAGTCTATTGAACACCCTGTTTGTAATGTTTTTGAAGAAATATGTCTATCAGGTATAGAGGATAAGTGCTATTCAAAATTCATAGATTGTAATACATCAAAATGTGATGAATCTCATTGTTTCTTGATAAATGATGGAAATGACTGTTTAAACAATGATATTACTAATGCTTTGCAAAAGGTTGAGAAACTTTGTAAACAGAACCAGGTATTACAAGAACAATTGGACAAATCTGAGAAGAGGAATCAAGAAGAATCTGAGAAAGCCACACAGACTATAATTGATCTAAATCTCCAAGTTGAAGAAGCTACCAGAATCAAAGAAGCCATATCCAACTCTCTGAAAGATCAACTTGAGAAGTCTGTTGTTGAAAATAAAAGACAATCAGAAGAAATTGACAAGCTCAGAAGACAGCTAGAAGATAAGGAGAAAGAATTGACTCGCAAGCTTCAAGACAAAGATAGTGAGATCAGTATCTTACTTGAAAAAATGCAGAAGGAAAGATCCGCCAGTCAGAAAGAAGATCCAAGTGACAAAACGGGAATTCATTTCAATCATGAGATTGAAGAGAAAACAAGAAGAAAACAAGAAGATGAAATCAAATCCTTGAAGATAGAATTACGAAAGGTATGTCTGACGAATTTTGACTTTGAAAAGGAACTCTCGGAACTCAGAAAAGAAAATCAAGAAATAAAAGGACAAATAGAAGACAGTATTGTCATTGATCTGAAAGAACATATAGAAGAAGTCAAGAAAATTGAAGAAGACCTAACAAGACAACTCCAAGAAAAGATAGAAATTTGTCAAAAGCAAGAATTGAAGATCCTCTCTCTAAAGGAAGATCTGAACAAGGCAGTTGCTCAGTTGAAGACAAATTCAAAGATTGAAAAGAACATTGAAGAAAGTAAAAGTTCCAGGGAAAAAGAAGAAAAGGCTAATAGTTATACAGATATTTTCAGTAGATCCCATGATCAGCAAGATTCAAGGAAGAATAGAAACAGAGAACTTGCATCACAAAGAAGATCCTTTGCTCAGGGAGATCCCATGATGTTCAGTGGTCACTGCTACAAGTGTAACAACTATGGTCACAAAGCCATCCATTGCAGAACTCATGACAGAATAATTCTGGATATAAATCAAGGTATGTTTTCCGTTCAATGTTATAATTGTTATCATTATGGTCATTTTGCGAAACATTGCAGGATGCAGGGAGAAGTTAAACTTTGGAGAAGAAAACAAGTTCAACCGAATGTCATGAACAGTGATCAGCCTACCAAAGTATGGAAAATAAAGTCAGTAGATTGCACCAATGATCAAAACAGAAATGATGAAAATATTGGGAAAAACCCAATACCACTTTGAAGACTATCGATCAGTGTTATGAAGTGTAAAAGGAGCTATGTACTTGATTATCCTACAGTAGTTGGTTCCAGCATATAAGTAGCAGCAGTGCCCAGTGATAGGGGGAGCAGTATTGCTAAAGAAAGTTCTCGTTGCCATTGATGCAAAAAGGAAGAGAAGTTGTTGACAGGGGGAGCATGCCCTGAGGGGGAGCTGTATTGTCAAAGGATGTTCCCTTTGCCATTGATGCCAAAGGGGGAGAGAAACTGTGATAGGGAGAGATTGTTCTGAAAAGGAGTTTGAGTGTTGTCATCAATGACAAAGGGGGAGATTGTTGATTAAGTTGTCATTGATGCCAACAGTGCCTGGTCATTGATGCCAACAGTTAAGTCTTGGTGCCCCTTGTGGAGCCCTTGAGGGTTAGTATTTGGTTTGTGGTTGTCTGTGTCAGAGGAGACCTTTTGACTTTGTCCAAGCCCAAGCTTGAAGCCCTTGGAGGCCTTGGGACAATGCCAAAAGCCCTGGCTACCCATTAACTTGGTTGAGTACCCCTAAGTTGTATCTTGGTCCCATTGAGTCCATTGTTGTATCCTTGCTCTCAGTTGTCTTTTGATTGAAGGTATCTATACTTGTAGTGGTCTTCTTATTTGTTGGATGATGCAATAGCATAATCCTTGGAACCCATACACAGTTGACTTGTGCCCTTACACCTGGAAGCTTTGTCCTTAAGCCCACATACCTAGGCATTGGAGCCCTCACCTTGCACCAAGTAAACCTTGAAGCATTTGTCTTGTTTGTATGATGATGGTGCCCTAATATAGATGGTTTTGAAACCCCTAACATTGTCATGGAACCCACACACTTGGAGTCCTTTTGATTGTTGGTCCTTAAGCCCACAAGAGTGTAGAAGAATCCCTTGTTGCTATGATGAAGCCCTTGACAAGAAATCCTCGATTATGGAGCCCATTGCACTTGAAGAGGTTCTTGAAGTTGATGCACTTAAGCCCTCACTCTTGATGTGTTGAAGCCTTCATGTATACCCTTGACTCCTTAAAAGATTAGTCCTTGAAGCCCTCATTTGGTGGTCTTTAAGCCCACATGATGACCTTGTAACATTGAAGAAAGTCTTGAACCTACACATACTTTGAAGATGGCTTTGAAGCCCTTGTCCTTGGATATTGGATGATAGAACCCACATAGCCTTCAAAGAAGCCCTCTTGCTCAATAATGATGAAGTCATATGGTAATGAAACACTTGTGCATGGCCTTAAAGCCCTTATAAGTGCTTGAATAAACATTCAAACATTTATCAAAACAATTTCTAATGTCCTGCAAAAATTGAAAAAAACAAAGTTGATGGACTCTACCAATGCAAGCAAAACCCTCATAGGAAGATTGTCCTCGTCAAGACCTTTCCGTTGATATGTAGATTGCCCTCTAACTCCTCACGGTTGGAGAGATATTGATTTTTGAAAGTGTGTGGCAATGTTACCCTTATTGTAAGGTCGGCCAGCCTAATAAAAAAAGTATTAATTAATTTTTTTTATCTTTGTGAAGTCGGCCAGCTTGGAGTTTGTTCACAAGTTTGTGTATAAATACTTGGACGCCTAGCCCTTCATTTGTGCAAAAAAAAAGTATGTGATAATCCAGCTCTGAAATTTTCGGGTATACTGTAGCAGCTACAGTGGACAGTAATTTTTTTTCATCTCTATTTTCTGAGGCAACCACAGCAGTGTTCTTGTTTTATCATCTCTGAAATTTGGGCTGCTTCCTTGTTGAACTCGGGTTGCTTTATGAGGTTTCTGAACTGTCTCTCCTCTGCATAATTTCGGGCTCTGATACCTCTGCATTTTCGGACTGTCATACCTCTGCAGATTTTGGGTTGTCTGCAAATTCGGGCTCTCTCCTCAGGCACATTTCGGGTTGTTTCAGAAATTAGATTGTCTCCTCACTAAAGCCACAGGGCAGCTACAGCATATACTTGACAAGATCATTGATCAATAGCAGTAGTGCTTGAGCACTTGGTTAAACTAGCTTGAAGACACTTGAGGACAGTTTGATGACAACTATGGTTGATTAATATGCTGGACAGAATGCTGAAAATGATGATGCAGATTTGATCATCTAGGGAAGTCAACTATACATGGATTTAAAAACATGTTTGTGATGTGCTTGACAGAATAATGATGAAGAACACAATGTTTTATCCTTGATATCTGAGATCATTTGGGGCTGAATGTGAATGTTGATAAATTCAAAAGCATCTTTGAGCATAATTCTTATTTGATTTGATACTATGACAAGCCTTGACTAGACAAGTTGACATGCATTGAGTTTGCATTAATAATGACATGACAACCAAATGAAAGTGAAGTGAAGTGACTTGTGACAGCAGTGATTAAATGGCAATGATGTGCATGATAGTGACAGTGTGATGATAGTGACTTGACCAAGCAGCAGTTTGATTTGATAGCTAGATGTACAAAGGGTTTGACAGTGACAGAGATAGCTATATGATGACATTGATAAGCTAATGACAGTGTGCTTTGACAGTGAACAGTACTCTGAAAATTCGGGGAAACTAATGAGGAATCTGCAGGTTACAGTCTGATTTTTTTTCTGAGGCATCCGCAGGTTACAGTCTGGCTTTTTTCTGAGGCATTTGCAGGTTACAGTAGAAGTATCCACAGGTTACAGTAGAAGATTTATTTTGGTATCTACAGCACCAAATTATTTGATCTCTTGGGAATCCGAGCAGCAGGTTGACTTCTTACCTCTGTACACAAAATCTGAACCAATGAAGGCAGTCTGAGAATATCTAGGAAGTTTGCAGCATTAATCATGCTGTAGGATAGTGTGATCTTTTGAAATCCAGCTCATACAAGAAGCACACAAAGCAATTGGGTTTTCTACAAGAGTCATTCTGTACAATCAATGCTTGGGAAAGTTTCTTTAATCTCTTCTATCAGACAATGCCCTACAGTCATCTATATTGATTGGGTTGTTGACTTGATTTAAATGAAGTCAAAAAGTCCTTCTTGTCTGAGAGCTTTGAGATTGATTGAGTTTGACAGTGTTGGTTAAGTCTCTTATCTTCTAAGCTGGGGTTAGTTGGTTGAGGTTTGTCTTGTTGATTGAGTCTTCCCTGACTAAGATCAAGTTGGTTGTGGTGTCATTAAGTTGAGTATGATTGGATGAGTTATTGTATTGGTTGTTGCTTGATGAGCTGTGATTGTACTATCTTAACCCTGTCTCGATCAAGCAAGAAAGTATGTTACCCAATGAGCAAAGAAGCAGTTGTGGTCTATGAGATTTGAGCAGCTGAGCAGGTTGGCATAGTTGTATGAGTTGGTTTGACTCGGATTGGTTGAGTTGTATGAGCAGTTGGTTTGACCCAGGTGGTCTGGTATATAGCTGATTGAACTCAGATTACTGATTCAGATGATGTGAACAGCAGATTGATTGGTACAGACAGACTGATTAGTTGATGAGCAAAGTTGCACAGTTATGGTGCAGTGGTCAGTGAACAGTTGATGAGCTGTGAATGAGCAGTGAACAATTGATGACAGTGGTCAGTTGATGAGCAGTGACAGTGGTTGAGCAGTGTGGTGCAGGTGTTGGTTAATAGGTCCGCAGGATCAGTGCGGTTTTGATTCATATCAGTATCTATCTTCGTATCAGGGTGGCAGGACGGGGCAAGGAAATTGAGGGAGCTAAGGCTTCCTTCAGGTTGTAGCCTGTAAACCAGGGGGTTGTAGCCTCCTTCCAGTTGTAGCTGGAGAATTGAAGTCTTTGTAACAAAGGGGGTTGTTGCCTCCTTCCAGTTGTTGCTGGTAAATTATTATTATAAAGGCTTCCGTGGTTTTTCCCCCAGGACTTGGGTTTCCACGTAAAAATCTTGTGTACTGTGTTTTGCTATGCTTCCTATGTGATGATGATATGATGATATGTGATGATGAGCTGTAATTGTTAATAATGCTGATGATATAATGATAATGTGGTAATACATTAATGAATGATGTATTGAAGAAGCAGTTGATGATTGTTAAAGTTGAAAAAGTAATAAAAAGCTATACACACTGTTCACCCCCCCCTCTCAGTGTGCTCGGTGTGTCCAACATGGGTTGCTACGCACATTGGAAACACTTTTTGAGCATCCAAAGAGTGTTCCTATAAATGCTTTACAGGTAGAAAAAAGCACACCTCTTCAAGATTGAATGCTAGCTGAAATATGGGAAATAGTTTGTAAGATAGAAACAACATGAATTGTGATGCCAAAGGCCATGGTTAAATTATTTGCTAGGTAGGTTCGCTTCTCTTTGCCAAAGCAGGCATTATGCTTTCTAGTTGGGGAAAATTTCGTTTTTACCGGTGAAAATTTATTGACCACTCCTATTAATAACTTTGATTTCGATCTGCAAATGTTGAAGGTGTTGGGTTTGTTAGATTTTTAGGTTACTCTGAAAGTGTTTACACCATGTTTGGGGTGCTTCATGAGATTTGGGGTACGTGGTGTATGTTCATCCACTGAATGGTTCGAGATGGATTGTAGCATGAGAGATGGTCTGTGATGGATATGCACACTTGTGATAGCTTGCTTAGAAGATGCTATAACTTAGATGATCACTGGGTCAATGGTTTTCCCTGCTGGCCTTGGAGATCTCTTGCCTGGATGGTGGACACCCTACATGATGGCCACATGGAGGATTCATCTGGTGGAAGAGCACCCTATAGGATATGAGGTGCTTTGTGCATTTTGGAGGAGGGCTACAAGCCCTTCAAGGAATGTGGTAGCTTGGTTTCCTGTTCAAAAGATTGGAGATGGCTCTGGGACATCTGGGGCTTCGACAATGTTCTTGCAAGGGGATTTGGAGAATGGATGGAGTTTGTGGAAGATTGGGATGGAGTGGTGTGGATTTTCCTTGCATAACTATATCACCTTGGGTCACTATTGTGCACGACATCATCATTGGAGCTTGACACTTGTACTCTAGGAGTGAAGCATTTCACTTGTGTGTGACTTACTTATGTTTAGTAGGCTTGCTTGTAAGGCTTAGGTCGACCTATATTACATTGTTGGCCTCCCTTACCTCTCATATAAAGAAAGGAAGAAAAGAGTCTTTCCAAATAACACATCAATCACACATTCATTTGTATCTCTTTTTTGGAGTGCTCTCTTAGTGATGTGCTAGGGTTCATGAGGAAACCCTAGTGGAGCATTGAAAAGGTGGATGATTTCTCTATCTTGAGATTCATCTTTGTACATTTGATCTCTCTCTCTCTCTCTCTCTCTCTCTCTCTCTCTCTCTCTCTCTCTCATGGGAACTAGGGTTTCTTGGTCTCTTGGAGCATCTTGGATTCTAGGGTTCCATTCCTTGGAGGTTAGAGATTAGGGTTTGGAAACATTTGGATATATTTGGGGAAGAAGAGGAGGATGTCTTGCCTTGGAGATAGTGTTGGAGGGATTCTTGCATTTGGAGGAGCCAAGGTTTGTTGACTAACCCTAGCTAGGGCATCTTGGGTGGTTGGATTTTTCCATAGCCTTGAGAGGAGGCTATGTTATGTATGTATTTCATTCATTGAGCATATATATATGTGAGATTTTGTGTTGTCCACATATATATTGCATATTTTATCATTTTATCTTCTTGGGATGGTTATTTCTAGCTCTTAATTGTCTTGCTTATTTGACACACTTGAGAGGAAATTGTTAAGGGTCTTAACCCTAAGTTTGAAGATAGTAGTACAACCATTTATTATTTGTGGATTTATTGAAGAAAGCTAAGGGGATTGATTATAACTTAATTAAATGTGTGATTAGACCAAAGTTAATTTCCCCGAAATAGTCCTTGAACATGTAATATTAGAAATGCCAAATAAATCAAACACTTATTGGAAATCTCAAAGATATCATTTGAATAAAAGCCATGAACATTAAGATCATCAATTCTGGAAATTAATATATACTTTGTAGAAAATAAACTCATAATAAATCAATACCAAATGTGGTTAAACAGTGGGTTCATTTGCTGGAATATAAATACACCCAAAACTGAAATTAAAGGTGGAATAAGTTGCCCAATTAATGCCTTATATTATATGAAGTTATGGCCCAAGGTGATGCCTTGATTGAAAAAAAATTCTGGAGCAGGGTGTCACTCAAGGTGTTAGATTAATTAGATGAGATTCAAGATTTTTTGAAATGATGAGAATCACTTCTCCAATTGTGGAATTGAATTAATGGTTTAATACCAATCCGTCAATTAGAAATTTAGACAATAACTCAAACACATGAGAAACATCCCATGAGTTGTGCATGAGGAAGGAACCAAATTGCACAAGTAATTTCCAGATTTTAAAAGTGAACCACTTAGATAATAGATTTGTTTAACTAAAAATGAAATTATAATCCAATTTTAAACAAGTGAACACTAAAAATATCTTGCATTTAGAATGAGATTGCTGTTATGTACTAAAGCAAGATAACTCAGAAATTTCCAGCATTCAATAAGTAATAAAGAACAGAAATTTAAACCATGAAAACTGAATTGAATTAATGGTTTAATACCAATCCGTCAATTAGAAATTTAGACAATAACTCAAACACATGAGAAACATCCTATGAGTTGTGCATGAGGAAGGAACCAAATTGCACAAGTAATTTCCAGATTTTAAAAGTGAACCACTTAGATAATAGATTTGTTTAACTAAACATGAAATTATAATCCAATTTTAAACAAGTGAACACTCAAAATATCTTGCATTTAGAATGAGATTGCTGTTATGTACTAAAGCAAGATAACTCAGAAATTTCCAGGATTCAATAAGTAATAAAGAACAGAAATTTAAACCATGAAAATTGAAAATTTCATGATGATAGATGCCCATAAAAATTCCAGAATTAAGTTTAGTATGCTATTATAATGTTCCAGAATTAATTAAGATGAATTATGAGCCATATAACCACTTAAATCAGCTTTAAAACATAAATGAGAAACCTATTATTTAATGTGATTATTCTAGCATGAAACCTGAACTTACAAATATGATTTTATGGAGTTATTAGGGTTGTTTTACTTGTGTTTTTGGTGTTAGGAAATAAAGACAAAACAAAAATAAAACCAAATAAATCAAGCCTAAAAATGATGCTAAAGCATGAGAATTTACCTTGGCTTGATGGAAGAGGAAATATGAAAATTATTGTTGCCTTGAAGGAAACCGAATTTCACCCTAAAAAAATAAAAAGAAATTGATTTTTTGAAGTTTAGTGGTTGATGAGATGGAGTGGTAGAGTCTAGATTAGTGCCTTTGTTCCTTGGGTAGATAAAGTCCTTGAAACAATTCTCCTTGGGCCTTATTTGAGATTACTTGGCTGGAACACCTACAAAACACGACAAATTCCCTTCAAACCTTAAGGGTTTCATGCAAACCCTTCCAAGGAAAAGTCATCTTAAAGCATACACCTTCGATGACTAGATCCTAGCACATACCCTACCTATGCACACTTTAACTTGCAACCCTCCTAAGAGGACAATCACAAGCAAGCTACATGACTAGAGCATGTAACAAGTAAAGAAATTCTTCCCTACTTGATTCCAATGGAGTAAGATTACCCTTCTTATGGACTAGATCTAGAAACTTGACAATGCAAGAAAACGCATGTTACCTCAAGATAGATCACCAAGATATGCCTTACATGTAAAAGAGATCCCAAAGAAACCAAGAGCCTTTGATGCAAAAGATAACTTTATTCTCCAATCAACAACAATCAGATGCAATGAGGAAGAGGCTCTCTTATATAGGAGAGGAGCTCAACGTCCTTCAAAATAAAATAATAATAGATCTACCAAAACCCTATATCTATCCTAGGGAGGCTCAAAAGTCCTCGAGAAATGGTCAAAAATCATAAACAAGTCCAACAAACCAACAATAAGCCCAATATAAAGGGGGCACACCATCTAGTGAAGGGTCAATACATGGAAATGATACATGGAAGCTCCACGAAAGGGAGCGCTTTCCTCCAAATGGTCCATCAAATAGCGAAGTGAACAAATGAACTCCAAAAAACTAGAGTGCCCCTCTCAAAACCCCACATGTGTGGTCCAAGATCTCTCACCAAGGTGACGTCAAGGTCAAAATGTGAAGTAATGAGTGGTACATGCCTCAAGAAGGGGAGCACTCTCCATAAAAAAGTGCCATGTGGTAGCCTTAACCTAATCTAGGATCAAACCCTAGAGTGCTCCAACAAATCATTATGAAAAAGCCTCAAAATGCTCACATGTGTGGGTACGACCCTCTAAAATGAGCTCCAATGTCCTCAACAAGCATCTAGATCAAGCTCCAACAATCCAATGTGATAAAGCTAGGTTCAAGTGTGATAGAGCATGGTCCAAAATTGTGCAATGTCTCCCACATGCTAAGGAAGTGAGGTTCTTCATCATGTAGGAAGGAGGTGGCCCATCCTAGAGACCCCAATAACCATCAAGTGTACCACACCAAGTGTCATATCATAGTAGAGCGCTCTAGTGCTAAGGGGTTATCCACATATAACTTAGGAAATGTTCACAAATATGAAGATAATACATGAAATTAACTACAATTACACTTTCCTAACAACTCAATGACTTATCTAACTTTTAGTCATCATATCTAACATTGGTGTGACCCTTTTAAAACCTTATTACATGAAGTGAGGGTACATGAAGTGAATGTGTACTTATGAAAAGAAAGGAGTCTTTGCAAATTAACCATCATAGCAACTAAGTGTGATAGGTCTACCCTTACCTTTAAAGAGCTAGGGTTTAAGATATTCCTTCCACATGTGTGCCTTAAAAGGAAGTGTTGTCATGGGTCACCCAACCTTGCACCTCTTTTTTGCGATCCCTTATAATTTGTTTTTTCATTTATTTGCATTTCTTTGGCCTTTTCATTGGTTTAGTTCTTTTAATTTAGATTTGGCTTTGATAACCTGGGAAATAGGGAACCTGACTTTTGCAAGGGGGAATATCTCCCATATATTTCCAATTTAATTTAGCAGCATCGACCTTTGAGTATTAGAATCTTTTAGCTTTTACTGAGGCATTCAAGGAATATTTATGAGACTTAAGGTTATTATTGATGACACATCATTTACAAAAGGGAAAATGAAGGGGATGGATGGATGAATTGGCTAGTGTTGAAAAAATCATAGGTACAACTTATCTTTCAGAATGATACACTTATAAGTACTTAGTATCTAATTTAAGTGTTATGAGTCATTATACAAGCATAGAAGTAACATCCCATGAAAGCATATCATCATATGAACAAAGATTCGAAGTGTTAATGAGGGTAAGAGATATCACAACACTAGGGCATTTGACACTATCTTTGCTAGGCACATCCAAGGCACATGGACCATTTGAAAATGATGGAAGCACCTATGACCAATGACCTATGTAGAAGCCACAAATCTCATCTTACAAACAACTTATCAACATATCACCCCTTGTTGAGAAAGGGGTAACAAGACTTCTAGCTATACATTGGAGGAGAGGTATGATGCCTTGATGAAGGATGTTTCCTAGATTGATTCTAGAGTTGCAACTAATGGCAGCATTATGGAGTACAAAGGCATGGATTTTGGATTCTCTCTTGATGATACTCTTACTTTAGGATTCTCTTGAGATTAGGCAGTGAGCCTAGTTTAGGATAGTTCAGTTGCCATAGGATTTGAGGTGTATGAGAGGGATTCTCATGATGACAAGTTAATGATGACCTTGCATAGTTCAATGACTATACCATGACTTTTGCATCCCAATATCCATTTGATCTTGTAGGGAGATACGATTATTTTTGCAAGTTGTCTTGGGCAGATTACGATGTGGTACCCATTGATGTTGACTCGTGATCTTGAGGATGATGGAGGGTTGCGGTTGAATGTTGCTCCAAGGAGACATTCCTATATATTCACAGTTGGTCATTATTCATTAGATGATCCAAATGTTGTGATGGCATGGATGATAACTTTGTTGCAAATGACGATGGTTGATTCCAGGACCATAGCCAGTATTGATTTATAGTATATTTAGTGGAGTTGCATAAGGAATCAATAGGTGTTGGTGTAAACACTTTCCTTGTAAAGAGGGAGTGTTAGACTTTCGGTTACTTCAAAAGTGTTGACACCATGTTTGGTGTGCTTGAAGAGATTTGGGGTGCATGGTGTATGTTCAACCCCTGGATGGTCGGAGATGGATTTTAGCATGAGAGATGGTCCATGATGGATATGCACACTTGTGATAGCTTACTTAGAGGATGCTATATCTCATATGATCACTGGATTAGTGTTATTCCCTAGGGCATTGGAGATCTCTTAGCTGGATGGTGGATGCCTTGCATGATGGCCACATGGAGGATTCACTTGGTGGGCGTATGCCCTGCAGGATATGAGTAGCATTGTGCATTGTGGAGGGATACAATCCCTATATGGTATGCGATAGCTTGGTTTCCTATTTGGAGGATTGGAGATGGCTTAGATATGCTTGGGGCTTCGACAATGTTTTGTAGGGGGTACATGCCCTAGTGGAGTACTTCTCTTTGGAGGATAGATGGTGTTTGTAGAGGCTTGGGATAGAGTGGTGTGGACTTGCCTTGCATAACTACATCACCTTGGGTCACTATTGTGCATGACATCATCATTGAGCTTGGCATTTGTACTCTAGGAGTGGAGTGCTTCACTTGTGTGTGTCTTACTTATGTTTAGTAGGATTGCTTGTAAAGCTTAGGTTAACATGTGTTATATTGTTGGTCTCCTTTACCTCTCATATAAATAGAGGAAGGAGAGAGTCATTGGCTATATATTAAAGTTAGAACTATTTGTTTCATAGTCTTTATTTTCCTTTTGGGAAGATATATAGAATTCAACTTTAAAAAAAAACTCCAATTTCAGTTTAGATTGACCTATGGATAATATTGACATTAATATCTTATTTACCAACAAAAATCATGTTGACAATATAAACTAGCATTTAATCCTATACTAACTTAGTTAATTGTATTTCATATTACAATTATTATCATAGGAAAATGAGATATTCACCTAATTTATACTAAATTTATAAGATTAAAGATTATTAAATGCTAAATCAACAAAAAGGGTAACAAAAATCATGTTGACAACTTAGTTAATTGTATTTCATATTACACTTATTATCATAGGAAAATGAGATATTCACCTAATTTATACTAAATTTATAAGATTAAAGACTATTAAATGGTAAATCAACAAAAAGCTTGTAATAATAGAATCACGATAGAAAAACATAAGTATATTATATATAATAGTATTTTACACTTTTTTAAAAATTAACATCAATATTTTCATTTCTTATCTTCGTATTTTAACTTCTTTCTACCCCTTTAAATAAGAAGCCGAAGACAATTCATATGATTAAAAAAAGTAAGAGCTGTAGAATTTCACAACCACCTTTAACATTGTGATGTAGTGTGTTAATTTATTATTGATTAGTTATAAAGTGATTAAGAATAACCTTGATTTGGTCAATAATGGATTTAGTGTTAGTGGTTTATGGACCCATGGTTTTGGGTAACCCATGGTTTTATCCATGCCTAACTAATCAAAAAATATTACTTCTAATTAAAATTATGGAAACCAAAACCATATTTATCTTTTGGGAGAGATAAATGATATATTGTTGTATCTTAATTTTAATAAAAGGTTGATTGTATGATATTTTTGTTTATTGTATATTTTAGGGTTAAAAAAAAATTATGTTGTGTATGACCATTCACAAGTCTAATTAAGAGAGTGAAAATTGAGTTAAATGTGCATAGGATAAACTTTAATAAGCCTAATTTTAAGGGAAAAAAATATGGGCATGGTATTAGGTTAGGCGTAAGGGTTAGTGCACTATTTGTTGGGTGTTTTTTGTTATCTCAGGGGATTTCATTCACTTAAGTCATTCTCAATATCACCTATAATCATCATAATATTGTTAAATTTTCATTACCATGAATATTTTAGCTTATCAATCTACCACAAAACGATGGACTATATCCTTTGATATAGTAACATGTACCAAGCAACCAAAGGTTTTAAAAGTTTTTTCTATTTTAAAATCATTCCTTTAATTAAAATATTACAATTATTAAATATCTATTTGATTTTATCATTTTAGAAAGGTTTGAAATCAATAAGCTAGATTTGTGTTGGTTTATTTATTTATTATATTTTTAATGTTATTTTTAATATTTTAATTTAATTGATTGATAAAAAATAAAAATAAAAAATTTAGAGGTTAGAGTTTCTGGAGGGATGGAGAAAATCTTTGAATGATAAATTCCTTATAGAGGAGACTCCATCCTCGTGACAAGTATCTTTAAGCTGAGAAATTATTGATGATAAGAATAGATAGGAGGATTACTTAAATTTTGAAACCTATTGGTGAACAAGGCATCCTTAGTCAATCTAGGTTTGACTTCATCAAATTTCCCCATAAAATTAAAGTCTTCATAGAATTGAATTTGAAGAGTAGCGCAACTCCATAATTGTCTTATGGCTTCTTCATCTAAGTACCAGGATTTTGGAATGGATTCCAGAACATGAATAAACTTGTGAACCCATAGGTTTGGTTTATTCCTTCATTTATAACAAGTGTAGCTCACTCTCACCTTTGGAAGAGGTAGAAGGACTGAGAGTTGTGTGAATATTATGTTTGAATTTTTTTTTATATGTAGTGTTACCTTAAAGTGATGATAATCTATAATGATTATGCTAAGATTATACACCATGGGAAGTGATACTATAGACATAGCAGTGATAGCAATATGATTGTGACGACATAAGAAATATAATTTACGTAGGAGCTTATAATTCAAACTAAGTTTGTACTATTATAGAGTCACACCTTGATAGATATGTTAATGTGTCTTGGTTGAGAAAATCACAAATGTCCATGATCCTCCTTGCTATGACTGGAAAATAATTTCATGAGGGAGCATAATATAGAAGGATCTATCTTAGCTTGACTAAAAGAGTAGCTAAGAGGGAGGTGTTTTAAATATTGGAATGAGTGATGGAGATTTTGGAGATAAAAGTGGTGGTTTCATATTGGTTGATCTCTATAGTGTCCTAGTGTCGTGTGATAGTTTGCATGATGTGATAATTGTTCACACAAGTTTGCAATATAGCATTATAGTTGTTAAATGCAATTAGCATTTAAAAATGGGTTTCATCTTAGTACTCAATGTTCAACTCTTATGTGGATGTTTGCCAATTACTTGCAAATAAATTTTTTTATTTTTTATTTATCTATGGCTTGATGCATTTCTTTAAGATAATTTTGTGATGATAGATACAATTAAATCAATGTATTAATAACATGATTATGAATTGTTGAGGCCAATGAATATTCACCCTTGGAATATAATTTGTTAAAATTATGTTCTTATTAGATTGTGTTTGATCTCATGTTAATTTATTGATGTTTGTTGATCTATGACTTCCATGTTGATGTTCTAACATTTAAAAGAAAGAGAGGTTTGGGAAAAATTTCCAAGATATTTAAAAGAAAAGTGATATCTCATACTGAATTTTTGATGCAGATGAGGTCAAGGATGATGAGGACATCATCAATTCAAGGAGGGGAGAATGTCACGGACCAATTTTCCATGTGATAAATAAATAAATGAAAAAGAAAAGAGTTTTGAAAATAACGAATAAAAATGAAAAATATGTAAAAGATTTACAAAAAAAAAAATTCCTATATTTGTTACCAAATAATGAGTTATGATGTAAATGTGAAAGGTCATTACTTTTCGGTATTGGACTTTACACACTATATAAAGATGATTTGATGAATTGGAGGGTCATGGGAGGAGTTTTCACGAGGAAGAGAGTGGGGATTGGGAGAGGCCATGTACCTGAGGGGATTTTGTCCATGCTGAGCACATGTGGGGTTACCATGTACAAGAGGTCAAGACCGTACGTGTATGTGTGTGTGTGTGTGTGTGTGTGTGTGTGTGTGGACCAATTTAATAATGAAACAGATTCTTTAAATTATTTATATTGTGGTGCTGAGCTTATGATTAATTATTATGTTTTTCTTGTGTGTGTGTGTGTTGACCAATTTAATAATGAAACAGATTCTTTAAATTATTTATATTGTGGTGTTGAGCTTATAATTAATTATTATGTTTTTCTTGATTATTATTTAAAGTGGTTGTATTTTTAAAAGAATGAAATTTTGGTTAAATAAATAAAACATTTCTTCTGTTCGAGGTAGAGGTAAGGGATAAAGCCTAGTGGAGTGGGGCATAGGGTGCTATTGATGAATAAGATCCCAATATAGGCAATTATTTTGATGATACGTAATTATTTGTTGTAGCATGAATTTTTTTGGACTTTAGAGGCCATTTAGAGCCTCTTTGTTTATGTAATTTGGGTTAGAATTAGATTACACTCGATGTTATTTTAGTTATATGCACAATTTCTATATAGATGAGAAAATTTGCATATTTGTGTATAATGGTTTGGATTCATATGGATGCACATGAATATATATTTTTTTCAAAATTTGAATATTTTATGTTTTTTATCGATTGGTCTTTTTTTTTCTGGTTCCAGTCTTTTTCATATTTTTGGGCTTAACCAGTTTGATGACCAATCTAGTTCTGATAACATTGTTGGGGATGATTGAAGACTTCCACAGACCTATGGGTCCCAAAAACGAAAAATAATTAAAATTTTCCATTTGGTTTATCATATTCAAACTTATGTTTCATATGTAATTTCCACGTTATATCAATGAAATTTGATGCAATGTGCATGTTTTACTGTTTAGTTAGTAACTTTAACTTAGTACCCCCAACGTACCCAAGTTCCATGTTTCTAAAATTGGCATCCCTGTGAACCCAAGTTTCTTAGCAACTTAGCTTTGAAATATGATTCCCCAATGTGTTGCAAGAAGGTATCTAACATTTTTTCACATGACAATGATACCCAAGCTTCATTCGAGTCTTCAAAAGAGGGGCTAGTGGCATAATCTTTTTCAGTAGCTAACAATAAAAAAACAAGATCCATACTAGTTGTCAAAAGAGAGACAAGTGGGATAATCTATAGCTATAAATTTATTGGAAGTTAACCCAAAGAGTTCTCAAGTTAAGACAACTCACAGATGATTATGGAGGGACATTTGAGGCAATAAAATTGGTAGAACCTCAAAATCTAGCAAGAAACAAAAAATTAAATGATGTTATCATTATAGAGAACAATGATTTCAAATAAGAGGCCCCAATGAGTTACAAGAAGTTATTTGAAATTTTTGTACATGACAATGAGAACCATGTGAAAATTCCAAACCCTAGTTGATTGTTGTTCTTGTTGAGTTTATATGTTGTAATAACTTAGATTCCTACTTCATTAGCATTTAATACATATTCACAATAACAACATAAATAGGATCTATGAAAGACACACAATCACAAGGCACACAACAATTTATCCTGGGAAACCCTCAAGGGCAAGAAAATCCAACAAGAACTTCCTCAATATAGATTACCAAAGTACAATGCCCAAAGAAATAAGTCTCATAAAGAAGAGAGATAAAATCCAAACTCTAATGCCAAGAGCAATCCTCCTCCTCCTTCACAATCTTCCTCTTCTCTCTAGTGCGCAATGCTTGAGTGAGTGAATGGTACAAATGAGAGGACACACTCTCTATTTATACTTTACCTTTTACTTGACATTTAACCTAACTAGGTTGGTCTCACTAACTTAACTAGGCCAACCTCTCTAGGGAGACTCAAATAATATTTATATTACATTATTTTGGGTACTATGACCCGACTTACAATGGAGGTTTTACCTCATGACCTTTTACATGACCTTTTACATTAAAGACATCTCTCGAAGGAGGAATAATACAAGTAGAATATTCTTCGAAGTTACATTATTTCAACGCTCCCCCTTAACAAGAAGGGTATTCTACTGACAACAACAACAACAACAACAAGTGTGGCTCTACACAACATCATTGGAAGGAGGGAGGAGGAGGCATCAACATCACCTGGAACATTGGTTGGTACATCTATAAATCATTGGAAGTTCTTCAACAACATCAATATCAGCAACTAGAACAGTTTGTTGTAACATCATCAACATCTGCAGCAAGGAGCTGGAACATCATCATATGAAGCACTAAGTTGGAACATCATAATCTGCAGCACGAAGTTGGAACATCATCATCTGTAGCATGAAGCTGGAACATCATCATCTACAACACACAGCTGGAACATCATCATTTATAGCACGAAGCTGGAACATCATCATCTACAGCACGAAGTTGGAACATCATCATCTACAACACATCAGTATAAGACCTGATATGACAACAACATTGGTGATCCTTCCTTTCGAAATTACAGGATCATGGACAATCCTTCCTTTCAGAACTACAAGATTCAGTCCAACAACACTGGTGATCCTTCCTTTCAGAACTACGAGATTCAGTCCAACAACACTAGTGATCCTTCCTTTCAGAACTATGGGATCATGGAAAATCCTTCCTTTCGGAACTATGGGATTCAGTCCAACAACACTGGTGATCCTTCCTTTCGGAACTATGAGATCATGGGCAATCATTCCTTTTCGGAACTATGGGATTCAATCCAACAACACTAGTGATCTTTCCTTTCAGAACTATGGGATCATGGACAATCCTTCCTTTTGTAACTATGGGATTCATTCCAACGACACTGGTAATCCTTCCTTTTGGAACTATGGGATCATGGACAATCCTTCCTTTTAGAACTAAGGGATTCAGTCCAACACTCACATCTGACACAATCCTTCTTTTCGGAATTACAGGATTTTAGTCTAAGGATCAACATTTAAGATTATCCTTCCTTTCAAAATTATGGGATCATTGTCTAAGGATGACCAATCCCACAATTGTGCCATCATAGTAACATCAACACTACTCCCCCTTTCAAGGGAAGTCCTTATGGACTATACCAAGCTTGTCTTGAAAGTGCTCAAACTTCACACGAGACAAAGGCTTAATCAACACATCTACAACTCACTCATCTGTGCTTACATATTGGAGCTTTACAACTCCTTTCTACACCATATCTCGAATGTAGAGGTACGGTATTTCTATGTGCTTCGACTTATCATGGAACACAGGGTTCTTTGTCATCTTCAAGCAGCTTTGGTTATCACATAGAATCACTGTGGTATCCAATTCCATATCGAATAGACCTGATAACAACTTCTGAAGCCATATGGATTCACAACTAGCAGAACAGGCTGCAATATATTCTGCTTCTGCAATGCTGAGAGCAACACTGGACTGCTTCCTGCTCAACCATGAGATCATGGCTGACCCTAGACTGAAACATCCACCTGAAGTGCTCTTTCTGTCTGAGACACTTCCTACCCAATCTGAATCTGTGTAACCATACAATATGAAGTCATGATCTCTAGTATACCTGAGACCATAGTCTATCGTACCTTTTAGGTACCTCATCACATGCTTTGCAGCTATAAGATGAACACGTTTGGGATCAACCAAATATTGACTCAAAGTGTTCACGGTAAAGCATATATCTGGCCTAGTATTTGTCAGATACATCAATGACCCAACAATCTGCATGTATAGTGTCTCATCCACTAACTCCAATGAAGCATCAACAACTTCCAAATTGTATCCATGGGTGTGGCCATGGATTTACATTCCAATATATCAAATCTTTTCAATATTTCTATTGCATACTTCCCTTGGTTAAAGAAGATTCCTTCTGGGCTCTGCCATACTTCAAGACCTAGAAAATAATGCATAAAGCCAAGGTATTTCATCTCGAATTCTACAGCGAGCTTCTTCTTATATTCTGAGATTTGCTTCTCATTACCTGTCAGGAATAAGTCATCCACATATAACAATAATATGACAGGTTCATCATCCATAATCTTGAAGTAAAGGTTAGGATCAGTTTTAATTTTGGTAAAGTCCAAGCTTGTCAGAAAACTATCAATTCTTTCATACCAAGCTCTTGGAGCTTGCTTCAACCCATACAGATCCTTCTTCAATTTGCAAACATGCATCTTTCTGTCTTCAACTTCAAACCCTTGTGGTTGTTCTATGTACACCTCTTCTTCAATGACACCATTCAGGAAAGTTGTTTTCACATCCATTTGGTGTAACTTCCACTTCATCAGTTTTGCAACTCTGAGAGCTACATCTTCTACATATACTTTTTCATGTTGACACATGTGGTTCTCTGCAGAGAGTTCTGAGTTTTGGAGGTTACTTGATATATTCTTCTACTTCAATTACACCATTTACCTAGTGTAATATACACCGTTTTCCATGAAGGCAACGCCTTCTCATATTCAACTCACTCTCACTTTGTTCATCTGTAGTATGCTTGATTTTATAAGTCTTCTTAAATGTCATCGTCACTCTTTCTTCGGAACAAGTCTCATCATTATTTTCTTGTAAGAGAGTATACACGATCTTTCCTACAAGTCAATTTTAGTTTCATGATTATAAACATTTCATAAAATCAATTATAATGTATAAAGATATAGGTCTCACAGTCATGCAACTATCTTATCCAATGTTTCAACACAACATTCATCCATATCCCGTATGCATACGGTAACTTTCTAGATGCCTTCCATCTCTACCAGAACATCATCAAGAGCGTGCACTGCTCCCAATATGTCAGCAAAGAGGTTTCACTCTAGATAAGTAGCAATGGAATGTTGTATAGCACAATAGGCTACTTACCCATCACATACATATTAGTAGTATATTCTTCATTAATGCAACTGATCTAACATGCATACTACATGTCCTAATCTAGGAATATATGTACATAACTGAACGATATAATTTAAACAATTTGATAAAATGACAATTCAAATACTTATCTTAGTTTGTTTGGTAGGATCTCTTTTGATCCTAGTCTTCCTTGTAGGGGATTACTGGAATGTCTGAGCTCTACTCCATTATCTGATTCTAAGGTCATGTGCTTTTATTGCTTATGATCTATAATGTTGATCAAGTCTTATCCTTCATCTTCATCTGGGTTCCTGAATCAAGCTTGTATGTGGCTTCTCCTATTCTCCTAGTGAAACTTTCTGAGGGGAGTCCTTTTCTTCAAGATTGGGGAGAGTGCTTTGAAGCACCACTATTATAATAAATATTCTTCAATTTCTTCCTTTGGTAACTTCCTGGGAGGTTCTTCTACTTCTTCATTTCTTCGACAAAATGAGCATGATGTCTTTTGTTATTCTTCTTTTCTTACTGGACAATTTTTAGCAATATGTCACATTTTATCACAATGATAACATTGATAAGAAGATAAGTCTATCTTCTTGTAGTTTCCTTTCTTGTACTTCTAAAACTTCTTAGGAGGATGAAACTCCTTATGATTTTCCTTCTGGTAGTGTGATTTTCCTTTTCCTCTTTTAGTATGGGTAGCTAGAGCTTGATCATCCTATCTCAGTAGTGCTTCTTGATTTTCCACTCTAGATTCCTCTTGAACACATTCTTCCCATACACCATCAAATTGTAGACTTTCCTTTCTTGCACACATGGTATGGATAAAAGAATCCCAAGGTCTAGTAAGACCATTGAAAGCAGTCATCACTAATTCATCTTCATCAAGGTTGTCTTCAATTGCTTCTAGTTGTTCTTTGAATTGAGACACCCTTGTAAAGTATTCTTGGATAGATTCACCCTGATTCATCTTTGTACTTTTGAGTTGGGTTCTCAAATTCATCTTTCGATTAATGTTATTTCCTTCATACATTCTTGATAGGGAATCAAACATTTCCTTAGGATTTTTCTTAGAGGACACTTGAGAAATCAAGTGATCCTTGATGGAATCTACTATGATCCTCTTGGCTCTAATCATGTCCTTGTGATTCTCCTTTGCTTCAACTTTTGCAGGTTCTGGCACAACTTCTTAACAAACTTCACAAGATCATTCTCTTCTAGAATGAGTCAAATTCTGTATTTCCAAGAACAGAAATTTTCTATGCCTTCCAACTTGTCATCAAGCTTCGTGCTTGAGGCCATCTTTTCCCAAAGAACAAAAAATGACCAAAAATTAGAATTTCTAAAAAATGAAAACTGAACTCACCAAAAGATGCGCTTGACTGAGGTGAGTATGCTGGTACAATCAATTTTTGAAGAATCCGAGATTTAACCCCTGAAATAGGACTTGCAAAATTCGGTACTGCAGTTTCTGGTTTTTTTGGTCCCAAATCAAACTAGGGTTTGACTTTCTCGAAGATCTAGCCACTGTGCCAAAAGATGCGCCTTAGAGAGGTGCACTCCCAATGTCACTTGCACTCCAAAATTATTCTTCAGTAGAAAGCCCTAATTTTTCTTGTCCGGAGAAGGAGAGAGATTTACCTCAGTGAAAGATGCTCTTTTCAGTCTAGCTCTGAAACCATGTTAAGTTTATATGCTGTAATAACTTAGATTCTTACTTCATTATCATTTAATACATATTCACAATAACAACATAAATAAGATCTCTGAAAGACGCACAATCACAAGGTACACAACAATTTATCCTGGGAAACCCTCAAGGGAAAGAAAACCCAGCAAGAACTTCCTCAATATATATTACCAAAGTACAATGCCCAAAGAAATAAGTCTCATAAAGAAGAGAGACAAAATCCAAACTCTAGAGCCAAGAGCAACCTCCTCCTCCTTCACAATCTTCCTTTTCTCTCTAGTGCACAATGCTTGAGTGAGTGAATGGTACAAATGAGAGGAAACACTCTCTATTTATACTTTACCTTTTACTTGACATTTAACCTAACTAGGTCAGCCTCACTAACGTAACTGGGCCGACCTCTCTAGGGAGACTCAAATAATATTTATATTACATTATTTTGGGTACTAATGACCCGACTTACAATGGAGGTTTTACCTCATGACCTTTTACATTAAAGACATCTCCTGAAGGAGGAATAATACAAGTAGAATATTCTTCGAAGTTACATTATTTCAACAATTCTTTTGTTCTCAATTAAAGAAGCAAGTTATTTATTTGCATAAAATGAACTTCTTCACATAGCAACAATCTCACAAATAGTTGGAAAGTAAATAACATAAGCGTAAACAATTTCACACATGCACATGGATTTTCTTTCAAATCAACATATCATTAACTTCATCAAAGCTTATAAGGAAACCTCCATAGCTGCTTAAAACCAACTACTGCACAATTAACAAAAATTGCCCCAACCTGAGGTGTACATCTTTTTGAAGAGAGGTACAAACTACATTAAAAATGAGGAAACCAGTTGTTGCTGCTCTACAACCCTATACAGATATGTCTATACAACTATACAAACCTATTGTACTAAATACATGTTGTACGAACCTGTATAATTGTATGGATCTATCGCATAATAGTATGGTACAATACCTTCTTCCCGACCGATACATTCTTCTCTCTTTTTCGGTCGCTATCCTTGTCCAACAAAACTTGTTTAGACACTCTATCTTGACTTGCTTTTATATTTGATATGAAACCCTAATCTTGCAATGAGATGTACGATTGAGATTAGTTTAAATCACTATTGTATAAATACACTTTATTAGACTCAATCAACTAAATATACAACTTTAACTTTAATCATAAAGTGAATTACGAAATAGAATTAACTCGAACGACTTTCAGCATGTTCACATTGAACATGTGTGGAAGTCCTTGTCCGATCTACATTCTTCAACACTTCCTATTAGTGAGGAAGAAATTTTGCACCAATTAAAGTTTGTATTTGAATGCTTCAAACTTCCCCTTTCTAAGTTCTTAGTTAGAATATCAACAACTTGTTAATATGGGGGTACATACTGAAGCTTTACTACTCCCTTATGAATCTTGTTTGGATGAAGTGATATTCGATCTTGATGTGCCTGGAACTATCATGAAACATTGGTTTCTCAAAAAGTTTGATACAACTCTAATTATAATAGTAAATCATCGTGGTATCCAACTCCTGATCAAATAATCCCGCAAGCAACTTGCAAAGTCAGATGGCCTCACAACTAGTAGTATTGGCTGCCATATACTCTACCTCTACTGAAATGAGTGTCATTGACGAATTCTTCTTGTTGAACCAGGATATCATTGCTAATCACAAGCTCAAGTAGTGCCTAGAGGTTCTCTTCTTGTTTGATACATTGCTTTCCCAATTTTCCTCTGTATACCCCTACAACTTCACCTCACCAACTCCAAGATATCTCAATTCATTCTCCATTGTGCCCCTCAAGTATCTAAGAACATGTTTTGTAGCTACCCAATGCTCCTACATCTGCTCCACTATGAACTATCTCAAGGTGTTCATTGCAAAAAAAATATGTCCTAGTGTTGACCAAATACATCAAGGAACCTATCAACTTCTTGTACAACGTGGGATCACCATATCTGAATATGAAGTTGTTACCTTCTTCAAATTACTTTTCATAGGCATGGCCATAGGTTTGCAATCCTCCATCTGAAACCTCTCACGGAATCTACATTGCACACTTACCCTATGCAAGGAAAATTCCCCCTAGTCTCTTCCAAACCTCCAACCCCAATAAGTAATACATCATGCCAATTTCCTTCATCTTAAGCTCAACGGCTATATCTGCCTTGCATTCTAAATGAGCTTCTTTGCATTTATAAGAAACAATTCATCTACATACAACATCAAAACAAGTTGATCAACCCCAACAAATATAAAATATAAGTTAAGATCTACTTCAATTTTGGTGAAGCCCATACTCTATAGGTATCCATCAATCTCGGAATACCATGCTCTTAGTGCATGCTTGAGTCCATACAAGGCCCTTTTCAGCCTGCGAACATTGGACTTGTTATCACCTAGATTGTAGTTGCCACTAAAGGTATCCTATCCAAGGTGGTAGAGGCGGGGCAACTAAACCGAGTGACACTGCAAGGGCCTCGTCCACTACTAATGAAGTAGTTTTCACACCGGATGGGCTCTTGTCACTTTAGATCAAGATAAAAGTAGGATCAAGGGGGATACCATTTTCAGTCGATGAAGCCCAACATATAAGGCAAGACACACACTAGCAAATCTAAACAAAACCAAAACAATAATACATTGAATTGATAACTCCAGATCTATTAGATAACCATGGAATTGAAGTGTTGAATACATGTTGAGAGGCTTAATTGTATAAGAAACGATCAGCCTCAAATATTTATCTCCACAATGAAAGTTATAAATTAGATCTAGATAGATTAAGTGCCAAAAAGAAATTCCCAATTTGCTCCACCTACGGTTTAGGCAATAAGATGGAGAATGGCCACAAACTTGGATTATGATGGATTATTGTCACTCCAATTAGTTACTTGATGTGAGATATGAACTTTAGATGCAAATCAAGCAACACCCAGATCACCACCTATTCCAAATGATCAATTTCCCAAGGAGGGCGAATTGCCCCAAAGAGGACCAATGCTAGTGTATGTGAAAATGGAATCAGATTAAGATCAAATTTGGTCTCTAAGCATTTTAGATGAATTCCAATTTGGGTTTTCGATATCAAACAGAAAAGGTGACCCAATATACTACTTCTAGAGAATGAGGATTTTAACTCGTAAGTTTTTAAAGTGACTAATGGAATAGAAACCAAAACAAGAAAAATCTTGGAAGAAATTACTTGGAAATCTTGCGACCTCCAAATACAATGATGATATTTTCCTTTAGTTACATTTTTGAGCGAGATCTATGGAGTTCCAAGTGAAATTGATTTTCCTCAATGAGGCCAATGCACTCCTCTCGTGCAATACAAACTTGGCCTCTGCAAAATATGGTATGGAGTAGCATAGATATACTCACATGTCTAAGAAAAAATATTTCCAATCAAGTATGAGAATATTCATCAAAGATCACACAAGATTTCTTCACAAAGTTTTGTCTATTGTTGAATATCCAAGAGCCAAAAGTCCCATACAATGAGTGAGAGATCAAATAAATATATCTCTTGATGCAAAATCCCTATCCCAAAGAGATGGACGGCTATGATTAAATCATAATAAAACAAGATCAATGGAAAATAAAGTGTCAGACATAATACATGAGATCACTCACAAGAGGGGGACACACTTTGCTCAATGAAGCCTAGGGGAACAACATAATCATAAGACATATCATGGTACCACATAACAATATGAATGAGGGGGGTGTTAAGAGGTCTAGAGTCTCTCCACTAACACCCCCCTAGTACATCAACATAATACACAACATGTCATCATGGTGGTACAACTAGGAAGTGTGACCCCCATGGAAGATGACGCCCCCAAAAGGAGAGTAAATAACTGTGGACCCCAATGCTAATGGAAACCATGCCAGAATGTGTTTAGAGAATCAAAATAATCCCTCGAACAAATATCATTCCATTTCCTTACCCCACTTAGCCAAATCGAATTCCTTGCTAGTCCACGTTCACTTTAATTATTCAATTTTTCCATGGTACTTTGCTACTAGAAAGTAATCTGGCCATATCATCAAGTACCTATTCCCGGAACTGAAAAATGAATACACCAATGGACTCAAAATGTCTAAATCCACTAGGAGTGAGTACTCATACTCCATATGTCCATCAAGCAATATATATGGAATCTCATCCATGCCAAAATAATAAAAATATGGCTCGTAAATGCTGATAATAATACAAATAATGCAATCCATCTTGAAAAATCACTGTCTGAAGCATGAGATCATCTAATGAACATCAAAGCACTTTGAGAAACCAAAATCGAACCCTATCGGTCAAACTCATCCTAGACCCTGTCGTTGACTTGGTCAAACTGGGTTGACTAGGTAAAAAATGATCAAAACAATGACCCAGACTAAAAATAACTGCTCCTGCATGTACAAATGGATGAATAATGCTCCCTTATTTATATTAGTAACAAGACTAAAATATTAAGTGGAATCATAGTGGCGATCATAAATAAAAATCATAAAAAATAAGTCTATATCGAAGTAATACATCACTCTATGTAATAGCCTCAAGTGTATACTCATTTATAGATGACCATTTTGCTAATTATGGGTGAGGTGGATAAAACAAGGCTAGGATAAGGGGATTTGACCTTTGAATTCAACATAGTGATCTCTTGGAGAAAAGGGATACAAGGGGATCCATAGTGACATGTATAGGATATATAACACTAGGGAAGGGCGATGTATCACAAATGGGATAAGTTGATTGATAAGTGTCCCTTCAAATTTAACAAGTGTCCTATAGCTCACATCCAATCCTGATTCAGGCTCGGCGATGATCTTTTCTAGAACCACTATACCAGGTGCACAGTCAACCGTAACTCTGAGGTTTCAAAGGACACTTAGAATTAGTTGCCCTTTGCTCCATCCACATTAAAACCATAGGCTCCGTGGGAATAACCATCACATCAAAATCATGGCCAACAATTATTTAGATTTTCAATAATGTGCATCTTCTTTTATTTGGCCCACTTCTTATATGACCCTTCAAATTTTGCATGTGCTTAAAAGCACAACTAATTGCAGCTTTTATCTAGGGAACTTTTCATTTCGTTTCATTTGCATTTCTATGGATATATCAAGATATATAGATACATGTGATGATGATATGATCACTTGTTTCAAGTCTATTTGACACAAATCGGGAAACTAACTAGTCTTAGCTCATGTCACAACACCAGTGGGTATTCTTGGCCCATAAGTGAAGGATGGGGTTAACTAGTGGGAATCATCCACAATCAGGACCAAACATAGGGGGTAACTGACCAGAGAGGTCAAGGCTTCAGAATCCCAACTTACCTAGGTTAAAGACCCAACACCAACGGGTTCTCTTGGCCTAGAAGGATCAATGCTTCAGTAAGTTTTGTTGCACAAACCAGAGTCGAGACACAAAACAACATGGAGTCTATCATATACAGAGGTCAAAGTGGGGGAAATCTCCTTAATCTCACAAGTCAACGTCTCAACTCAAGATTCAAACCAAAGGGTCAGAGATACTGGATGGATGGAAACAATGAGTGATTACTTTATTGCATATAGTAAAATTACATAAGCATTATAATATCTAACACCCCCTCTTAATGTTTATGTCATTTTCCACAACTCATAACATCTCTAAAATATTTTCAAATTTATCTTTTTTGAGTGCTTTGGTGAAGATATCTACCACTTGATATTGGGACCTACAATAAATCATTTCAATCTCTTTGTTGTGTACATGTTCTTTGATATAGTGACATTGAATTTCGACATGTTTGGTTTTCGAGTGATAGATTGGATTATTTGTCACCTTGATGGCACTTTGGTTGTCACACTGCAAAGTTTTTGAATGCATTTGTGGAAGACGAAAGTCACAAAGGATTCTATGTAGCCACATTGTTTCATATGTTGCTCCAACGGTTGCTTTGTATTGTGTTTATGTTGTTGAAAGAGCTACCAAATATCGTTTTTTACTCACCCATGAAATAATGCCACTGCCAAGGGTAAAAGCATAACAGGTTTTTGATTTCCTTTCATCTGTATCACCTACCCAACATGCATCTGAAAAACCTTTCAACATGAAACTACCAGTGTTCTCAAATACAATACCAAAGTGTAGAGTACCCTTGATATACCTTAGTACTCTTTTTGTTGCATTCAAATGTGTCTCATTTGGACAATTTAAAAATCTCAATAACATACCAACTACAAAAGTTATGTCTAGTTGATTTGTGGTAAGATAAAGTAATCCTCCTACGAGTTGACGATAAAGCAATTCATTAACCACCTTAGAGTTGTCATCCTTTGAAAGCTTCAAGTTTTCCTCCAATATTGGTATTTTGTTGGGATTACAATCTTCCATTCTAAATTTGTTTAGCAATTCTGAAGCATATTTTTCTCATGAGATGAAAAGTATGTTCGGTTGCTTCCAAACCTCAATACCCAAACAACAATGTAATAACCCCAAGTCAATTATATCAAATGATTTGCAACGACTATCTTTTTCTTCCTGAATCAATTCATTACTGCTACCCGTAAGAATTAATTCACCTACATATACCACCGTAATGATAATGTCTTCACCATTTCATTTGATATACAATTTAGGATCAGAATCACTTCTTTTGAAATCTCTTGATGTAAGATACATATTAATCTTTTCATACCATTCTCAAGTGGCTTGTTTTAGTCCATACAATTTTTTTACTAACTTACAGACCGATATTTCTTTACCTTAAATTTCAAATCCTCTAGGTTGCATCATATACACTTCCTTGCAAATCTCCATTCAA
Source organism: Larix kaempferi (assembly GCA_027924585.1). NCBI lineage: Eukaryota > Viridiplantae > Streptophyta > Pinopsida > Pinales > Pinaceae > Larix > Larix kaempferi. The sequence goes on along the minus strand of BSBM01000592.1, from coordinate 8,387,671 downwards.
GAATGCACTTTTGACATACATCTAGTGTACCTTCCATCCAAATTGTGTTTCAAGTGCTAACAACATTCTAATTGTGATTAATTTTGTAGTGGGAGCAAAGGTTTCCTCATATTCTAGACCTTCATGTTGTGCATATCCTTTTGCAACTAACCTTCCTTTGTATTTATCAATAGATTCAGCCAACTTAAACTTAATGCGATATATCCATTTGCACTCTATCAATTTCTTATTTTCCAGTAATACAACTAATTTCCAAGTGTTTTTTTTTCATTAAGGCATCATACTTTACTTATGTGGCATCTTTCCATTATTGTTTCCGAATTGCTTCATTGAAAGTAACTAGATTAGAAGAATGCACAACTTCACTCATTAAAGCAAGATTTACATGTGTTGATGTATATGTAACTTCGGAATGTATTTCACATATATGTATGTTGTATTCCTATAGAGATGTTATTATTCCTCTATACGGAAGTGTCGTCATTTACATTGTAAGTGTCGTAACTTATACTTGATGGGTTATTAGATCACCTTGTTGGGGTCGGCCCTGTATAAGTCATGTGGGTCAAAGGGTTATTAGACCACCCTATTGGGGGTCGGCCATGTGGGTCAAAGGGTTATTAGACCACCCTAGTGGGGGTCGGCCCAATCAACATTATGTTAAGTGGTTAAGTTGAGGCCGACCTAGTTGAGTAAAGGTCAAGTCAAGTTAGTGTATAAATAGAGAGTGTGTCTCTCTCATTTTACACATTCTATTCTCTCACTCACACTTGGGAGAGTGGCGCACTTGTGGAGGAGGAGGCTTTGCTGCTAGGAGAAGACTGTCTCTTGTATTCTGGTTGTATCATTGCTCTATCTATCTCTGAGGAAGTTATTGGGGTTTTTCACCTTTATGGTTTTCCCCAAGTAAACTCTGTGTCTCTTGTGTGTTTGCATTATTGTGTCCATGTTTGATATGCTGTAGATTTTCTATACATGTTGTTCTCTCAGTTAAGATCCTAGATCAGATTGAAGTAAATTCTAAAAATTTAACATGGTATCAGAGCTAGCCTCAAAGAAGGCATGATATGGCATGTATGACACTTGTTGCACTTACGATGCTAGGGCTTGATATAGAAAAAACCAGTCATCGTAGAACTTTCGCTATAAATCCATTTTGGCGAAGTTTTCGGATTTGAAACTTTTACAGGTTGAATATCAGATCCCCATGTACCTTGTGTCCAAAGAAAAACTTCTAATTCGTTGTACTTTGTGATTTATGATCTGTACAATATAGGGTTTCTGCCTCTTCCAGATCTGAGTCAAAAATAGGTGACCTTGGAAAAAAGGTCATAACTTGGGCTAGGAAGCTCCAAATGAAATTTCATAACAAGTGAAAAGTAGTACACAGATTGTGCTATCTCAGGAAACGTTTTCAGAGGTATAAGTTGAACCAGTGACATGTGGAATGCCGTACAATTTCGCTCTCTTGTATTATCCCATAAACAGGTCATGTTGCGACACTTGGCATAACTCTCTCTCAAAAAATCCAATTGAGGTCAAACCTATCAGGAAGGAAAGATGATAGGTCAAGATACCAAAAAAACAAAATTCAGACCCTGTGGATCGAACAGTACGGAGTTACACCAAAAACAATCAGGTACATATTTCTATCAAAACAGAATTATTTTTTGAGCACCTTCATTCATGGCTTCCGGAATTTAGGGTTACAGAGAAAGTTGGAATTCTTGAAATCAGAGACTATGACTGAATGCTACTCATCAAAATCGAAATTTAGAGACCAAGATCAGAATTTTTTGGTTGGGCAGAAGACCGGGCTTGATCAAACCCTAGTTTGGGACTTTGATCAGAAAAGTGGAAAATTAGGGCTTCTGTAAAAATGGGAATTTTGAAATCTGTGACAACGGCTAGAAGCTCCTTAGAAAAATAGAAGTTTCGAGATTTGGATCAAACATTTTGATTGGGCAGAAGAGTGGACTTCATCAAACCCCAGTTCAGGGTCACATCCAGTGAATCTGGAAGTTTCAAAGGCAAAATTGAGGAGTGAAACTTTGCAGTTTTCAAATTCTGAACATACGAGCTTGATCAGCTCATCAAGGCGCATATTTCTATCCTTTCAGAAGTTTGAAATTCAAAGTTTGAATTTTTTAGGTTTCTCTGACAAACCCTAATCCAGCTCCAGGTCCAGTTCTTGCAAATCAAGTGGATTGGGTTAATCCTAGAAGGAGATGGATTGGTCACCTGCATAAGTGAAGAAGTTCCTGTTTCAGAGGGAGATGAGGCTAAGGCCTTACATAAGAAGATTACAAGCGTTCTCGATAGGTATGACTCATCGAGGTATGTTTCGAGATTTGTTCATGATTAAGTTTATGGTATGTTTGTCTTCATGTTATTATGGTTAGTACAATCTTGATTTTAGATTTGTCGTATCACCTTAACAAAATTATGAATGCATGATAGAAGATATTCATTGGTTAGGGTGTTGACACTTATGATTGTACTAATGCATTATGGTGTTGTATGAGGTTTATGTTGTTTGCTAACATAAAAGGTACACCAAGAAAGACAAATCATGTTCTACTTCAAGAACATATGATCATGGTGACATGAAGACAAAGATTCATCCATTGTCATGGATCACATAGAAGATCTACTTATGAGGTATGTATAACTTGGTTCTACAATGGTTAACTTATGAGACATGCAGGTTACTAGCACAAGTCACTGAAGAGAACCAGAAGACATTATGCGGGTATGTTAGACATAACTAGCTAGCATGCTAATCCAGGTATGTTTTTCCTATATCAAGCTAGAATCCTACCTTGTGTTAGGATCTTATACTGTTGTGTTGTTGATAATGATTATTCATGAAGTCATAGGTTTGAATAGTCATGGTTGTATCCATGTTATGTTTCTTACCATAATTGTTGATATGACTAACCAGAAGAATCACGAAGGTATAGGTTTGAGTAATCACGGGTTTATGCATTGATGATTTAACTAATCAGAAGAGTCCTGTGATCAAATAAGAATATGCATGAGTAAAAGTAGACTTCCCTGAAACCTTGAATACTAATGTTTATTATCTGTGAATGATCATGACTATACATGTTTAAGATTATTGTGTTTTGATAGTATTAAGATTATACTAATAAATGTATGATTATGTATGAGACCTCAAGGATAACACAATGATGATACTAATAAGCATGCATAGTGATTAAGGATGGATATGAGTTCAAGGACAGGTAATCCAGGAAGCAAGGATCAAGAGGGAGCACACTCCATTTGTTCCTGCAAGAAAGCAAAGGAGCACACTTCAGTAGTTTCTGCAAGGATGCAGATATTCAAAGGGAGTTGACCACTTCTCACAATCCACATCATAATGGAGTTGCAAAGATTCAGAGGGAATCCACCCAGCAACCAAACAAAGATAAGTATTTGAATTGCCATTTCTTACATAATGTTATTTAATGATGTATATGCTTATGTTCCTAGAATTAGGTTGTGCATATTAGAATAGTTGCATTGATGAACAGTATACTACTAATATACATGGGTAAGTGGCCTATGGAACTATACAACATTCCATTGCTACTTATCTAGAATGAAACCTCTTTGCTGACATGTTAGGAGTTGTGCACACTCTTAACAATGTTCTGGTAGAGATTGGAAGGCATCTAGAAAGTTACGGAATATGGATAAATGTTGTATTGAAGCATTGGCTAAGATAATTGCATGAGTGTATGACATATTTCTTTATATGTAAGAATTTGTTCTGAAAATTATGAGATGTTTTATAATCATGCAATTTAACTTGTTGTGTAGGAAAGATCGAATGACTACAACATTTGTTCAGCAACAAAGTTATCTATTGAAAATTTTGAAGATATTGAAGTTCCCAGGATCTGGGAAGAATGCCATGATCGAGGAGTACCAGTCGATCATGAAGATGTTTGGGATGCAGTCCCAAAGGGTAGTCTGTAGTGACTTCCAAGAGGATCTACAAGATCAAGCATGCTGCAGGTGGTAGCATAGAGACTTTTGCTCCTGTAGCCAGATACACTTCCATTAGATCCGTACTTGCTCTAGCTGTAGTGATGAAGTGAAAGATACACCAGATGGATTTCAAGACAGCCTTCTTGAATGGTGTAGTTGAAGAAGAAGTGTATGTGGAGAAGCCACTTGGTTCTGAGACACATGACAGGGAGTCATATATGTGCAAAACTTGGTATGGTAGGATAGACAGCTTTCTATCCAGTTTGGGCTTTACCAAGATTAAAGCGGATTCCAACCTTTACTACAAGGTTGAGGAAGGCAATCCAGTGATACTACTATGTGGATGACCTGTTTGTAATAGGTGAGGATAGATTGATTGCCGACATGCAGTGGAAGCTTGCTGCCGAGTTCGAGTTGAAAAACTTGGGGATGATGCACTATTTTTTTTTGGCATGGAGGTGTGGCAGAGTGAAAATGGAATCTTCCTTGGACAAGAGAAGTATGCAGTAGAGATCCTGAAGAGGTTCGGGATGATGGACTGCAATGTTATGGCCACACCTATGGCATCGAACCTAAAGCTTCTGTGTGATGCTTCATATGAGCCGGTTGAAATCACTATGTATCGTCAGATGATTGGGTCCTTGATGTACCTGACGAACACGAGACCAGATATTTGCTTTGCGGTGAACACATTGAGACAGTTCCTAATGGATCCGAGGAGTGTTCACCTGGTTGCTGTAAAGCATATTTTGAGGTACCTGAAGGGTACGGTTGATTATGGGCTCAAGTATGATACGAATCAAAAGTTTAACCTATAGGGTTATGTTGATTCAGATTGGGTAGGCAGTGCTACAGATAGGAAGAGCACTTCCGGGTGCTGCTTCAGTATGGGATCAGGTGTGATCTCTTGGTTTAGTAGGAAGCAGTCCTGCGTAGCACTGAGTATAGCCGAAGCAGAGTATGTTGTGACGGATGAGCAGGTTGCAGATGTATTGACCAAGCCATTGGCCAGAGTGCAGTTTGAGTACTTCAGAGAGAGGCTTGGTGCACTTCAGATCGAGGTTCCTTCCAAAGGGAAGTGATGAGTCCGGAAGATGCAGATGCAGATGAGCTTTTTTGACATGGTTGATGTGTTCTCCCTTGGTCGTGATGTAATTGCTGAGCCATTTTTCACATGGTGGTAGATGTGTTCTCCCATGGTGAAAAAGTAAGGGCTGGAGCCTTCCCCAAATGGTGGTAGATGTGTTCTCCCATGTCGGTGGTGTAAATGTTGGATGATGTGCATCTGGGTTGTGCTTCGTGGATGATGAGATGATCTGAAGAGGACGATGCTATGATGATCAGAAGGATCATGGATGATGAGTATCAGGACGATGCTCCAGTTACTACTCTGTATATGTATATGCATCATGTTGGATGTTGGATATGATCAGTTGGATCATTTATATGTATATGTACGCATCATGTTGGATGCTGGATATGATCAGTAGTATCATTTGTATATGTTTTTTATAAGCATCATGTTGGATGCTTGGACCATGTATCTGTATATGTATCAGGTGAATACTATGAATGATCGGGTAGATCATGTATGTTGATATGTATCAGGTGGATACATTGTGTGGATCATGTATCTGTGTATGTTTCAGGTGGATACATTGTATGATCAGGTAGATCATGTATGATGATATGTATCAAGTAGATACTTGGTATGCATCAGGTGGATGCATTGTATGATCAGGATGATCGTGGATGACGAGATTCTCCAGATGACATGCAGCAGGATGTTCCAGTGATGATGATCAGGATGATCATGTGTACATCAGGATGATGTATGGTGAGTATCAGGATGATACTTTGTGGCCGTGGATCAGGTTGTGCAGATGAGCATGTCTGGGAGATCCTATAGGTCAGAGTTGTGTACCTGTAACATCCTGGGATGCTCTTTCGAGACATTGCTCTGGGAGGACATGTAATTTGTGCCCTAGCAGATCTTCAGGTCGGAGTTGTGTACCCATAACATCCTAAGATTGTCTTGCGAGGTTTTGTCCTATGGCATGTAATTTGCTCTTGGGAGATCTGGACAGGATGAAAAAGGCCTCAGATGCTTTAGCCAGGTTTTGCCATGACCACATGTAATTTGCTCCTGGGAGATCTGGACAGGATGAAAAAGGCCTCAAATGCTTCAGCCAGGTTTTGTGGTGGACCACATGTAATGTGCTCCTGGGAGATCTGACAGGTAGAGTTGTGTGCTCGTAATAGCCTGGGATGCTTAAGCCAGGTTTTGTGGTGAGATCACATGTAATGTGCTCCTGGGAGATCCGACAGGTAGAGCTATGTGCTCGTAATAGCCTGGGATGCTTCAGCCAGGTTTTGTGATAGGTCACATGTAATGTGCTCCTGGGAGATCCGACAGGTAGAGCTGTGTGCTCGTAACAGCCTGGGATGCTACCACCAGGTTTTGTGACGCACGTAATAAGTCCTGAGGATTCCACAGTATGGCCAGTGATGACGAAGACCTACAGGTGGTGGGCCTACATCCAGTATGAAAAAGGACTGGCTCTGTAGAACTTCCTATGACGAGTAGATTCAAATATTGATTGAGATAGCAGCAACAGTGACGATGATGATGACTCGATGACGATTATCCAGTGACGATGATCCAGAGAAGATGACTTGTGCTAGAAGACCTGTGTCGAGAAATACCTTCCTAGTTAAGAGGGAGTGTTGATGTATATGTAACTTCAGAATGTATTTCACATATATGTATGTTGTATTCCTATAGAGATGTTATTATTCCTCTATACGGAAGTGTTGTCATTTACATTGTAAGTGTCGTAACTTATACTTGATGGGTTATTAGATCACCTTGTTGGGGTCGGCCCTGTATAAGTCATGTGGGTCAAAGAGTTATTAGACCACCATATTGGGGGTCGGCCATGTGGGTCAAAGGGTTATTAGACCAGCCTAGTGGGGATCGGCCCAGTCAGCATTATGTTAAGTGGTTAAGTTGAGGCCGACCTAGTTGAGTAAAGGTCAAGTCAAGTTAGTGTATAAATAGAGAGTGTGTCTCTCTCATTTTACACATTCTATTCTCTCACTCACACTTGGGAGAGTGGTGCACTTGTGGAGGAGGAGGCTCTGCTGCTAGGAGAAGACTATCTCTTGTATTATGGTTGTATCATTGCTCTATCTATATCTAAGGAAGTTATTGGGGTTTTTCACCTTTATGGTTTTCCACAAGTAAACTCGATGTCTCTTGTGTGCTTGCATTATTGTGTCCATGTTTGATATGCTGTAGATTTTCTATACATGTTGTTCTCTCAGTTAATATCCTAGATCAGATTGAAGTAAATTCTGAAAATTTAACAACATGTGGAGATTTGAACCTTGTTCTCCTCTCACCTTGTTGCATCTCATATGGCTTGGCATCTTGAAGAGTTTGATAGAACCATTTTGGCCTTTTTTGAGACTGACTTCCATATTTCAAAGACTAATTTCCATCTTTTCGTTCTAATTCCAACTCTACTTTTTCTCCTTCTTCTTAATTGGCCTCTTTTCTTCAGCATCACCTATATGTAATAGGAGTTTTGAGTTTAAGGTAATTATTATCACCCTTCAAAACTACACCTTTCCATTCTAATGTATGCACATGCAAAGGTCTTTCATAAAAACGACATCTCTACTTCTAACAACCTTTCTATTTACTCAATCATATAACTTGTATGGATTTGTTTCAGTGCTATACCCAAAAAATATGCATTTATAAGTCTTAGCTTCCAACTTATGTCTATCTGTATCATGAACATGTACATAGGCCAAACAACTAAAAACTCTGAAATTGTTTACCTCTAGTTTTTTGCCTAACCAAGCTTCACAAAGAGTCTTACCATGAACTACCTTCGTTGGACTGCAATTTAATAGAAACACTATTGTCTGTACAACTTCGGCCGAAAAATGATCATTGAGATGACACCCTTTCAACATGCACCGAGCCATCTCCATAGTGGACCGATTCTTCCTCTTGGCTACACCATTTTGTTATGGGGTTTTGGCAACGAATGTATCTTCAAATACCATTATGATAGAAAAAATCATGAAAGACATTGGATTCATACTTACTTCCTCGATCACTTCCATTTTCAACCATGGCCTTGAATTTCTTAAAGATTGCAAAACATCAAATTTGAGAAGAAAATATGATTAGTCTGAGAATCCATAAACAAATAATCAATGTCATGTTCATTCTATGGAACCATGGTATGAATCTATAAAAAATGACTTTGATGTCTTCCCCTTCTACCTCTTTCTCTAATATATCATCTACCTCTATTATGGTCAATCTCATGTCTTTGCTTAATATAACACTCTTCTTCATTATGATTGTTCTTACTACAATAATTGTAATGCTTATAACTTTGAGAAGTACCTGTTTGATTTGAAGAAATTTTCCTTCAATTGGGATGCCAACTGTGTCCTTCTCGATGGTGTCGGCCCCGTCCTCTATTTCTTCATGTAAAAGATCTATCTAGTTCTGCAAGTTCATGTTTCTTGAGTCGTTAGTAGTCCTATAGCTTTTTCAAATGTAGGAACTTCATTCCAAGAAGGCACACAAAATAATGTTACAAAATTTTGATACACATCAAGTAGATATTAAGCAAAATGGTGATGAAATCTTCATCTTTAATATCTGTGTCAATTTTTGATAAGTCATTATTTAGTTCCTGCAACTTTTGGACATGATCTGTAACTGAATCTAATGCTCCCGTCTTTAACTAGTTAATTTATTGTGCAATAATAGAATTTGAAGTTCATTGGATGTTTCATATAAATTCTTTAACTTCGCCCAAACATCAAGGGCAACACAAAAACCACAATGTGTGGGAGAATATCATCTTCTAAAGGAAATGCAATAAGAAGAAATGCATTTTTATTTTCTTTGTATAATCATTAGTCATGGGATCGAATTTTGGAGTTGTCCCAGTAACTAGTTCCCAAAGATCATGATAAGATCAAATCTATTCCATCTTTTGTTTCTAGACAGGATAATTTTTTCCATTTGACTTATGAGACTCATGCACCATGAAATTATTAATATTGGCCATTTTCCAAAAAAAAATTGCTTATAACTCCAAAAAAATTAGAAACCCCAAATTAAAAAAATTATGAATTCATTATGTCAAAACAAAAAATAAAAGTAGTTCCAATGAAATTAATGAGTCGTGCCAAATTTAATGATCTGTACCATAATGAATGGCTATACAAACTAAATGACTTCAAACACCATACAGAATTAAATTATTCTTAGCAATTCATCATACAATAATTGAATTTCCTATTGTACACAATTAATGCACTCATCGTACATTAATCACTATACAAATTTCCTTTTGTATGATGTTGCCTTGAAATTAAATTACGAATTGTAGTCGCTGTGCAAAAATTCCATACAAATGATTTCTTCAAAAATTAATTGTTGCATCGTACAGAGAAGCAGCCATACAGAGCAGGGATCAAATTTGAAGGGTGCGGTCCCATTTCACTTTGAAGGGCTACGAGATATTGAACCCTTCAATGCTGCCATGTAAAAATAAGTTATTCTTTTCATTTGAAAATGTACTAGTACATCAAAATTTCAATGTTTACTAACGTAGTAAAGTCGAGAGGCTTTATTTTGCAGTGGATATAGCAACACTGAACATTATATATGCCATATAACACAATCATATTTTGCCCCGATCTAGCGGCTCAGTCTCTAGGCCACTATGCCACCTTTGCCATCTTAGTAGTTTCCCAAATTGATCTTGCCTCTTAAACTTTTAACCAGTATAATAATATAGTTATTTTGATAACCCCATTCCACTCCAACTTTCATCCTTACAGCCAAAATTAATACTATTTTACGCTTTCATGATCTGCTTGAACATGAGGAATTTATTAGTGAAACATAACTTAGGAGACACATAGAAAATCCACTTTCCAGATGTTCAGTGTGAATTGTCATAACTAATTTTATAGATCTTTTTTTCTGCATCAGCTACAATTAGCTTGCTAGCCCAATTCCAATCCAACTTTTAACCAGTATAATAATATTTAATACCTATTAAAATGGGTTCCTAGGATGCTTCGAATAGTACAAGCTCGATGAAGAATTGGGTTCTTCAAGTCTTCTAAAAGAAACGTGATGCTTATTCTTGGAAAAGTTCAATCTTTGTAAATCACTAGCGTTCTTCAAACTAATATAAAATCTAGCCTACTTAACAATGGAAAAAATGATAATGTAAGCAAAAAAAGGAAGAATAAGTTTAAGCACTCCTTACATGTTACATGTTATGTTATGGTTTGAGCAAAGAGAACTATCCGACTCCAGGCAACTTTTGTTCTCAATAGCTAATTATGGACCCTGGATGCTTCTTCTTTATAGCCCCCCCGCTAGATCTCGTTATACATACTAAATCTGTGGTATGATGGAGTAGAGGATGGGTTGTGAAGCATAAGTAAAACGTAGGTAGACCAAGTAGAGAGGAGATGCATAGATGGTTGAAGTTCTTGTTATATGGTTGAAGTTCATGTTTTATTCCAGACCAACCGATAAGGGAAACAAAATCAAAAGGTAAAGTAGCACTGTCATTCTAAAAATCAAGATTACAAAAACATTTTTGTCCCAGTTCATACAGTCGAACGCGGATTGTAAGTGTAGAAGCATCGGTGGTCTTCATATTAATAAATACCAAGCATCTTAAACCGTGTACTAGAGGAAGGTGTCAATTCGATGACTGAGCAATTGGGGAAAATAGCTCATGTAATATTGTTTTAGATACAAAGTATGGATTCTTGATCTGACTCATTAACTAGATGCATGGAGGTTGGCAGAGTGGGAACTTCCCCAAATCCCCGGGATTTTTGGTAAAACTGGGGGGCGCATTGCGCACACCTTTTTCCCGTAGGGATGCAACCGTGTCCAGTGGCAGCTGAACGGGGAAGCACTCAGTTTTAGAGTGAAAACAATGGTCTTCCTTGTCCCCTCCATTTCACGAAAGTTAAAGGGTAGCTAAATTCTCAAGAGCTTCAATCGAGCGACAATGGAAAATAGGGAAACGCAAGGAGCACATGGAATCATATGCATATACACAGGACATATGAAGAAATATGCAATTGTTGTTGTTGCTACAATTGGGAATTGATAAATGTCATTCTAAACAGCCTCTCAGGGAGATTTGTGACAAACCCACTCTCGAGTCCAGGCTTCAAATTTGAAGTAACAAAATTTCATTCAAATAATAATATTGTGTTTGAACTTTGAAGTTACATAATTTTAATCGAATAACAAATTGCTTAAATAATTGATGGGATCATGAATGGATAAAATGATGTACATACTTGTAAATTCATAGGATGTCAACAATCTAGTCAGGCTTGAAGTTGAGCTCCTCAAAGAAAATGAATTTCTTTAAATATGTTTATGGCAGGCTGGCGTTGCCAACTTTGCTCCACAAACTCTCCTGGAGGACTGGAGGAGATAGGGTAGGTGGAACTTGGAAGTAGCTCAACCACAGTGGAGTAGGGGTATAAGAAAAATCTTGTTTGTATTCCTGTAATATTATATATTGATGGTTGGAGCCATGGAAGCATGGAATTCGAGCATTGACTTGATACAACAAAGAAAACACAAGGTGGGACTCGAGAGCTACAGGATTGACTTGATACAACAAAGAAAACAAGGGTGTGAGGCTGGAAGCCGTAGACGGTAGGATTAACTTGATACAACAAAGAAAACACAGGGCTATAGGTAGGGGCCACGAGCAAGAGCAACAACCTGCAACATTACAAGAAGTTTCTAGATTGTGGATTTTGTCTGAAATCCCAAATTCGGGGCACATTAACATAATATATTATACATTGAATACTCAATTAACTCACGGAGTCAACATTCATGAATTGGTATGTGATAACTAGTAACTTGGTAAGCCTGCTGCCAACAACACGTATGAGCCACCAACCAGGTGTAATAAATTTGTTGATGCCATTAAATGTGTTAAAAACGTAAGCGCTCGCTACAAACACAAGAACTTGGAAGCGTTCAACGTGGATATTGGAGAGTAACTGAGTCCCACTCCCAAGTCACCTAGCTAGTAGCCGCATTCCCAATTTCCCACTGAAAACTGTTGATGGGTGAAATTTGAAGCTACCCTTCTGTTGCAATTTTAAACAGTAGTGGTTAATTTAATTATTGAAGGGCTTACCATGAAATTAATTTTTTTTTGCATGGTGAAATTTGAAGTGGCCTTCTATGACATGTAAAATGGCCTCTGACGGGCCCTGAAGGCTTCAAATTTGAAGCGTGATACAGAGTTAATAAATGATGTCGTACAATAAAAAATCGTCGCCATATAGAAGAATTATTGTGGTTATTGTACAATAAAAAATCAATCACCATAAAAAATCAATCGCAATACAGAGAAATAAATTTATGGTTATCACCTGTGCAAAATAAATAAATTGTTGTATTTTGCGTCTATACGTTGTGTAATCCATTTGTACAAAATTCGGGTGGTTGTATGGAAAGTTGTGGTTGTACGGGAAGCTTAATCTGCTAATGATTTAATGATTTTGTAAAATAAAAAAAACAGACATGCGTACAATTTGGGGGTGGTTGTTCTGCAAGAAAGAATTGATCTTCAAAAGAAAATTGTCTTTAGATTTTCTCGAATTTGAAGTTGTCTCTTTCTCCAAGTATGTCAAACTTTTCCTTGACACCTTCTTTGAGATTTCCCTATGCCACAATTACCATGGCTCTGGTACCATGTTAAACTAAGCTATGGAGAAATATACAAGAGACAAGAGAGAATGAACGAGAGATCTATTATAAAAAATGATTACAAATTACATAAAGTGGTGTATATAAGTATAGCAAGTTTTGTTATTTCCGTTTAGGAACCACTTACCTAATTTACCCAACTTCACCTAACTTCGTAATTACATTAAACATAAGACTTCACTTTATGACATTATTACTTATTAGTACTCCATTACATAAACATTATTATATCTAAGAGCCTAGATGTCCAATTTTTCAAGCGATTCATAATTCGTAGTTTGTGAATGTGGAATCTAAAAACTTGAAAAATCAGCTCAAGAGCTACACCTTTACAAGAATTACAAAACAACTTAATGGAGTTCTACTTGGTGTAAGAATTGTTTTCAAAGTAGAAGCATTGAAGAATGGTTAATTATGTTTACTTCTAATATATATATATATATATATTATTAATTATTTTTTTTTCCAGTTAAATGTGTTTTATTTTCAATCAATATTGTAAGCCTTAAGAGAGGGTGTTAGAATAAAATATTGACCTTTTTAATAAAGTCACCTTAGTGGCTTAAGCAAAAAAATATATATTTAAGTTATTATTAGTTTTTTAGTGTTTTGGATAATTATTTCATTTTTCGACTTCTATATAAGAAAAGTGAATCCCATCGTAATAAATGCACCAGTTATTCTTATTATTAGTTTTTTAGTGTTTTGGATAATTATTTCATTTTTCGACTTCTATATAAGAAAAGTGAATCCCATCGTAATAAATGCACCAGTTATTCATAATTTCAAAGTGCATTATTCCAGTTATTATTTATTATGTTTGATTATGTGCTTCACACTTTAGGGTTTTGTCATTGAGTGAGATCTACTGAATTTTTTGTAATAATGATAAAGGAAAACATTAATTGTTTAAGGATAACATTTATGTTAAAAAATAAAGTAAAATCTTAATAGTTTTATAGATATACCACAATTTTGATTTCTTTTGATGTAATTATTTCCACAAAATATACTGGGTGCTTATACTTATATCAACCCACCCATGCTTGACATGATAGGCATTGAACATAGCATAACAATAATCATTATTATATTGATCTCAATAATGAGAACTTCTCTTACCTTGTATTTTAATGTCATTAAACATTTACCAATAAAAAAGGACATGAACTCTTTGACTTTGCAAAAAGCCAATTTTTACCACCATGCTTACAAATTTTAAGGATCCTCCTTTACTAATAAATTGAGTAAACGAAAAACGAACCCTTTTGTAAATGTTAAATTTCACCACAAATTAGATTAATATCAAAAATCTCAAACACCTTGGTCATTTCACTAAGATAGAGAAATTATGGTCATATATCCCATGGATTTTACTAATGTTGCACATGAGGCAACAAGTTTAGCTTTGGTTATTAAACATTGCTGTAATATTTGAAGAAGTTTAAATCGTAAATTAACTTAAGTTTCTTTTGTGGTAATCATTTGGAAGCACACAATTGACTTTAGTGTAAATTAAAGTTTGAATTTTTGGTTGATCTTTTAAGGTTGGTTGTTGTTGTAATCATTTGGAAGCACACAATTGAGTTCATACAACAACGACCTTAAAAAATCGACCAAAAATTGAAACTTTAATTAACTTACACTAAACTCAATTGTGTTCCTCCAAATGGTTATCACAAAAGAAACTTAAACTTAATTTATGGTTTAAACTTCTTCAAATATTGTAATAACCAAAGCTAAAACTATTGCCACGAATGTGCAATATAATTAAAAAGTAATTCAAGAAAAACCGGAAGAGTCAAGGTGGATTTTTAAACCCTAAACCCAAAAGGCAATAAGGCTATTAAGAATATAGATGCAAATTACAAACTTTGACAAGAGTAATAAGTAAGAACTTTTTAAAAGTAGTTTTTTCTTCACTTTTCAAATTTTAAGGCCCTACTTGCATGGGGATTTATTTTTTGTTGTGGTGTCTTAATAATTTGAATGTTTGGACACTTCATACAATGACCTTAAAAGATCAACCAAAAATTGAAACTTAAATTAACTTACACTAAACTCAATTGTGTGCCTCCAAATGATTACCACTTCATACAATTTGGACACTTCATACAATGACCTTAAAAGATCAACCAAAATTGAAACTTAAATTAACTTACACTAAACTCAATTGTGTGTCTCTAAATGATTACCACAAAATAAGCTTAACTTAATTCTCGGTTTAAACTTCGAATACCACAAAAGAAACTTAACTTAATTTACAGTTTAAACTTCTTCAAATATTGCAGCAGTGTTGAATAACCAAAGCTAAACTTGTTGCCTGGAATGTGCAAAATAATTAAAAAGTCATTCAAGAGAAACAGGAAATGCCAAGGTGGATTAGTAAACCCAAAAGGCAATAAGACAATTCGGATTACTAAACCCAAAAGGCAATAAGACAATTAAGAATATAGACGCAAATTACAAAATTTGATAAGAGTAATAAGTAGGAACTTTTTAAAAAATAGTTTTTTCTTCACTTTTCAAATTTTAAGGCCCTGCCTACATGTGGATTTAATTTTTTTTAAGTTGTCTTAATAAATTGAATGTTTGGACACTTCATACAACAACGACCTTAAAAGATCAACAAAAAATCGAAACATTAATTAACTTACACTAAACTCAATTGTGCGCCTCCAAATGATTACTAAAAAAGAAACTTAAGTTAATTTACTGTTTAAACTTCTTCAAATATTGCAGCAGTGTTGAATAACCAAAGCTAAACTTGTTGCCTCGAATGTGCAACATAATTAAGAAGTCATTCAAGAGAAACCCGAAATGCCAACGTGGATTACTAAACCCAAAAGGCAATAAGGCAATGAAGATAGACCCAAATTACAAAATTTGATAAGAGTAATAAGTATGAACTTTTTTAAAAGTAGTTTTTTCTTCACTTTTCAAATTTTAAGGCCCTGCGTGCATGGGGATTTAAATTTTTTTGAATTGTCTTAATAAATTGAATGTTTGGACACTTCATACAACAAGGACTTTAAAAGATCAACCAAAAATTGAAACTTTAATTAACTATTACACAAAACCCAAATTCGTTTTGAATTTTTCTTGAAACATGTAGAATTCTAAAAACTAGTCATTTTACAATATTTTCAGACAATAATTTTACAAAATGGAATAGAACACTCTAAACTTTGATTATTTTCTAGCTATATGGTAATATTATGAAATATGAAACGACAAATCCAGAACTTGTGGCCTATTTTACAATTGTTGAAGTTGATTGAAATTGTAATATACGAATATCATCAAGTGAAATGAGACGATCTAAATTCTAGTTTGTGTAAACATTGAACACAATGCAAAGCTCTTTTTGAACTCTCAAAACTGCTTTCCTGGCAAAAAATATTCCACTTGATTTTCTTTAACTCTAAAATGAAAATTATGAAGTGTGTTTCTTGGTCCACTTCCTATGTTGCTTATGTCCTCATGGCTTGACCTGTGAAGTACTGTCAACTGCAAAACAGAAAAAGAAAACATGTTGAAACATTAAAAAATAAAAAGTTTGTTGTGGCTTCAAAAAATATAACTCTTGCTTTTACTAGGATGTATTCATGAAGAATTTCACTTTTTTATTCAGTATCTAGGAGCGGAATATATAACAAAGAATGCTAAGGGTAAAAAACAATTAAAGACATTTGGCTAAGAAGATTTTTCGAAGTCCAGCGCCTTTGCAGTTTATCCTTTTATAGAATGTTCAATCTAATATGAACCTAAAGCACATCTTAATTGACATACAGTTTATATCAGTTGACATACAGTTTAGATTGCCTCTTATTTTGTTTAGCTGCATTTACACATTGAGTTGACAAATAATTGTGCAGCAGAACTTAGATAGGAGCAGAATAATGTCACACGGTCCAATAATCAGTATAATGAACAATGATGATACAATGGAGAGAATTCGAATCACACAGGAGAATTAAAACCTCAGTTGGTCTAGCATAGGGATTATCACCATTGGAGTGCTCCAAAAGACTCAAACTCAACTGAACTGAATCTAAACTCAGCTAACTGAAGTCACAATCAGTTAACTGACTAAGGAGGGCGCAATAGTGAGTTTGTCATGCATGTCAATCAGAAATGTGCACATGAGGCCACAATCAGTGGCATCCGGAGCTCCAACTTCCCACAAGAGTCAGCTAACTTAGGTGGACTGCACTGGAACACTCAATTGGTTCCTATAAAACTCAGCTCTTAGATCTGCTATGGCTTAGAATTTCACAACTCCAAGTATCCATGTACATGGGATGAAAGTCTCCTCATGTTCAACACAAGTACAACAAAACTCTTCAAAGTTCTATCAGTCGTAGCACTTTCTAGGTGTGCCTAGGGCTCCATCATTGGCCCCAATTAATGTAGCCTTCACCAATTGCATAAACGTAGGAAGAGTCCTCCCATGCTCATAAGGAGGTACATAAAGCTGCCAATTTTTTTGAATGGATCTAGCACATCTAGTGACACATGCATGAAATTTTGCAAAAAAACAACACCAAGTATAAGTAGCATCACAATTAGCATAAGGTTCCACCTATAAAAGGTCAGTGAAAAGGTGTTGTTACACTTGAGTGACTTACAAATCCCCACAAGAAGATCAGACCACTCCACTATGGACCTTAAACCATCACCAAGACAATGGATGAGAATGCTTTCGAATGCTTTCAAACTTAACTACCTTATCTTGGTTTACACCTTGTTTTTAATGTGGAGTTGCTTTGACCATAACTTCCATCTTTGCTAAACACATCAAAGGTGGCAAAGCAATTGGCCACAACTGAGCTAAATCACGGTGCATTGAACAAGCCATGGTGGACCAGATCATGGACACCCCAAAATGAAGAGCACCTAACAATGGAGCATACAACTCTATCGAGTTATCAATGCAAGGCAACTTCTTCATAACGAACTGGATCCAACAAAGGTTTCCCCACCTAATCTAGGAAGTGATGCAATGGGTATGTGAAGAGCCTGTTACCCCCTATTTGTATAGGGTGTTCACTTAATTTTTCAGAAGAGTCTTGGAGGCAGTCTCAGATTTTTCTGTGGATAAAAAAACAGCAGTGAGGCATTGTTGTATTACTCTGGACCGACCTCAAAACAGCAGAGCGGTGATTACTCCAAGCAGATCTGGGTGCTGTATGAAGACTTGATTTACTTTCCAGCAGCCCCAACTTTCAATTCTAGGCAGTTCTCTGTGTGAAACCAGCCTACAGGAAATGAGGAGAACAATGAAATTCAGATTCAATTTGTGCTTTTGATCAGGGATTTGCTTCATCAACCAGCAATGTTAAAGATTTTGGAAACTTGGATTCCAAAACTCATCACAATAGTCTTCTGTACAGATTGGAATCCATCAACATTTGAGATCACTATGCCCCTGTAGCTACAGCCCAGGAGAGATGGCAGCCTTTTTCTCAGGTCAAACTTTAGTTTTGGGTGGATCTGGGCACAATCTGGGCAGTTGAAGGATTCCCTTACCCCTAAAAAAGCAGTTTTGGTGCATTACTGGAATATCATGAAGATAACTGCTATACTAACATGAATTCAAAGAATAAAACTGGAGACATGGCATCTAACACAAAGGATTTATAATGTGCAATAAACTTATCTGAAACATCTCTTGTCCCCTCTCATAGGCTGTGTTAAGAGAGTGGTAAACTCAGTTCTTTCAAGTAACTCTAGCAAGCTGTCACAGGTGAATCAAATGGGTCAGTGCCAACTTGAGTTTAATCAAATACGAGCTGTTTATACCACTGATTTCGAATTGTTATATTTATAGCAGCAGAGTCATATTTGCCATTTATCTTGCTATCTGGATGCAGCCAGGGATATTTACATTCAGTATATTTCATCCTACAGTCAGCTAGGTTTTTTGTCGTAGCAGCACGAATCAAATTTTACACATGTTATTGACATCCTGTAGCATTTTCTTGTCATCCAAGCATTGTGCTGGACATAGTAAAGAAGATACAAATACAAATACAAATCACTTTTGGAGACAGCAGTGCACAAAGCAAATATAATGAAGCTTGCTGATGGACTTTCTTTGGAATCTTGCGATGAGGTTGCTAAGAAATACTCTGGCATTAATCATAATGATATCGAGACTACTGTTGTGGTCATGGGCACATTCGTTGCGTCCCTTAGCAGGCTGCGGGATGGAGAGGAAATCTGACCCATCCTCAACATTTTTATGTCAATGGGCATGGAACCTAGTTCGTGAGCCATGTTATTGTTTCATCAGCATATGGATAGGACGAGGCTCTTCACTTGGACTGGGGCCATTCACTTTGAGTTTATGTGGCTCAGATATACCTTTTTTGTGTATCAAAGGTTTGGGGTTGGATCGCTTCCATGAAATTCCTTGCTTATGGATCCGTTTTATCATTCTTTCATGCATTGGATGTTTCCCGCATGGATTTGGGGGTGGGCTCATCATTCAGTTGGAGGGGCCATCCCCTATTCGATTAAGAGAGTCATCACTTTGGGGAGGATCATTGGTCCAAGCACCTTTGAAAAGACTGCCTATCATAACTACTTTTGGGTGAGTTGGGTAAAAAATCATCATTATTTTATTATTTGAATAAATTGGATCTAACCACTTTGAGTTGGTTTGTTAGGAATGTTAAGAAGTATTAGAGCAAAAAGGGGTCCCAATGTATCTTATGCATTATAAATGCAGCTTTGACCATGCATTTAGTTAAGAGTTGGTTAGGGATTGGTTAGAAAGTAGTGGAGGTTAGCCATTGTTTACTCCAGCCTAGGAATAAATTAATATTTTAGTGTAAAATCATACAAGGCTACAACCTATATAAGGGTTGGCCTTCTCATTCATAAGGCATGGTTGGATTATGAGATCACTTTCTCCTTGAAGCCTAATTGTCATATCTTTATGGAACAATTGAAGTATAAAGGTTTTCTTCTCCATCTGTAAGTGGTTTCTGGTTCTCATCTTTTATGTTGCAAAGTGGTATGTGGAATAGCTAGAACTTGTTATTAGGGTCATAGAAGGGCAGTGTTGTCACATTGGAACGATTGTGAGTAAAGATTCTCCTATGTTCCTTGTTGTTTTATGCATGAATATTACATTGTTCGGGGGTCTTTAATGAGTAAAAACCTATGATAATTCATTGTATAGAACACACTCTAATTAACATAGTTTTGAGTTGCCACTGCAAGGGAGCTCCTAGTGATTTCCGTAATCCAAGTTGAACTTGTTAGGGTTTATTGGTTGGCACCACAAGGGATCTAATTCTACCTAATATTTTCATTTGATCTTGTTTCCTCTTGACTCCATATGCCTTGGGGATTGGCACTAGTTTTCATAACCCTCCCATCACCAATACTACAACATAATACCTCAAGTTTTGCTAAGGCTACCTCTTCCAAAATCACCTTGTCCCTCCCATTGACATAGCCTGGCAATCCTATCTAGGGAAGCCCCTCTCGAGTTGGAGAAGAGACGACCAAAATTGCAGAGAGGTGGTTATCGAGGTGACAATGGGTAACACCTCTAGGTTGCAGTAGGGATAGTCGTGTTCTTTGGGGCTTTAACTTTACCTACTAGTTCCTGTTGTAACAGGGCCCATTAGAGTAATAGTGGACGCCATTCAATGTAAAGTAGACTAGGTCCACTATGTTGTTATTATTAAATAAGGCCCACTATGGTAGTTATTAATGAATACATGTAATGAGGCCTTAATAAAGAAGGTCCACTAAGTAGTTAAGAGGTTGTTTATGTAACTTCGAAGAATATTCTGTTGATGTATTTGTAACTTCAGAAGATATTCTTCTATGTATTACATTTGTACTTTATTGTATCCCCAACGGAGATGTATTATTCCTCCGATTGGAAGTGTCGTCATTTGTATTTGCAAATGTCGCAAGTATTATTGTAAGTGTCTCAACTTATATTTGATGGGTTATTAGACCACCTTGCTGGGGTCGGCCCTGTATGAGTTGTGTGGGTCAAAGGGTTATTAGACCACCCTAGTGGGGTCGGCCCAGAGTCAGTTTATGTTAAGTGGTTAAGTTGAGGCCGACCTAGTTGAGTAAAGGTCAAGTGAAAGTTAGTGTATAAATAGAGAGTGTGTCTCTCTCATTTTACACATTCTATTATTCACTCACTTCACATTAGTGAGAGAAGAGGAGGGTGCGCACAAGTGGAGGAGGAGCATGCTGCTGAAGATATATATCTCTTGGGTTTGATCATGGTGATCCTTGTATTGATGCTTATTCTATCTCTGAGAAAGTTGCGGGGTTTTTCACCTTCTTGGTTTTCCCCCGGTAAAATGTTTTGTGTCTCTTGTCTCTTGTCTCTTATGCTTGATATGTTGAACAACTTGTTCTTTCAGTTATGATCCTAGATCTATTGAATTAAATGTTGAAAAACTAACATGGTATCAGAGCTAGCCTGAAGGAAGGCATGTTATGGCATTTATGAGACTTGTTGCACTTGCGACAAATTGGAAGCTAGGGCTTGATATAGTAAAAACCAGTCATCGTGGCACTTTCACTATAAATCTATTTTGGTGAAGGTTCAGGTTCTGAAAATTTCACAGGTCGTAGATCACATCCCCATGTACCTTGTGTCCGAAGCACAACATCTAATTCGCTGTACTTTCTATTTTATGATCAGTACAATCTAGGGTTTCTGCCTCTTCCAGATCTCAGTCATAAACAGGTGACCTAGGCAAAAAGGTCACAACTTGGGCTAGGAAGCTCCAAATGAAATTTCGTAAAAAGTGACAGGTAGGGCATGGACTGTACTTTCACGGGTCTACTTTTCAGAAGCCGAAGTGGAAACAGTGACACATGGCATTCCGTAAAAGTTCGCTCTCTTATTTTATCCCATAAACAGGTCACGTTGCGACACTTGACATAACTCTCTCTCAGAGAATCCATTTGAGGTCAAATCTGTGGGGTTGGAAAGATGACAGGTCAGGCTACCACAAGAAGAAGTTTCAGACCCTATGGATCCGAAATTTAAGAGATGTACCAGAAACAATAAGGTGCATATTTCTGTCAAAACAGAATTGGATTCTGAGCACCTTCATTCTTGGCTTGTCATTGCTGTGGGAATTTAGGTCTTCGGAGAAAGTTGGAATTTTTGGAATCAGAGACCACGGCTGAATACTCCTCATCAAAATCAAAATTTAGAGACCAAGATCGAATTTTTTGGTTGGGCAGAAGGTCGAGCTTGATCAAACCCTAGTTCGGGATTTTGATCGGAAAGGTGGAAAATTAGGGCTTCTGCAAAAGTTGGAATTTTTTAAATCTGTGACCACGGCTGGAAGCTCCTCAAGAAAATCGAAGTTTAGAACACAAGATCGAACCTTTTGGTTGGGAAAAAGACCAGGCTTTATCAAACCCTAGTTCAGGATCCTATCCAGAAGATCCTGAAGTTTCAAAGGCAATTTTGAGGGGTCAAATTTTGCAGTTTTCAAAATTGAAGTAAACCAACTTGATCAGCTCAACAAGGCACATCTTTCCATCCATTCATAAGTCTGAAATTCAAAGTTTGAATTTTTAGGGTTTCTCTGACAAACCCTAATCCAGCTCCAGATCCAGTCTCAGCAAATCAAAGTGGATTGGGTTAATCCTAGAAGAGAATGAATTTGACACCTGCATAGGTGAAGAAGTTCCAGTTCCAAAGGGAGATGAGGCTAAGGCCTTACATAAGAATGCTACAAGCAATCTCGACAGGTATGACTTGAGGAGATACAAGTATGTTTTTTGAAATCTGTTCATGATTAAGTTTATGATATGTTTGTCTTCATATTATTGAGGTTAGTACAATCTTGATTAATCTTAGACTTGTCTCATCACCCTAGTATGAATGCATGTGAATGATAGAAGACATTCATTGATTAGGGTTATGACACTTATGATTGTACTAATGCACTATGGTATTGTATGAGGATGATGTTGTCCGCTAACATGAAAGGTACAAGTCAAGTTCTAGATCAAGAACATATGACCGTGGTGACATGAAGACAAAGACTCATGGATCACATAGAAGCTCTACTTACGAGGTATGTATAATTTGGTTCTACAATGGTTAACTTATGAGTTATGCAGGTTACTAAGCACAAGTCATTGAAGAGAACAAGAAGACATTGTTTGGGTATGTTAGACATAACTAGCAAACATGATAACCAGGTATGTTTTTCCTATATCAAGTTAGAATCCTACCTTGTGTTAGGATCTTATACTTTTGTATAAATGATAATGATTATTCTTGAAAGTTAGAAGTTTTAGTAATCAAGGGTTTATGCATATTATGTTTCTACTTTGATTGATGATATGACTAACTAGAAGGGTTCTATGGTCAAATAAGAATATGCATGAGTAAAAGAAGTCTTCCCTGAAACCTTGAATACTAAAGCTTATTACCAATGCATGTATGATTATGTATGAGATCTTGAGGATGACACTAGTGCACACTTAAGCATGCATAGTGATCCAGGATGGATATAAGTTCAAAGACAGGTAATCCAGGAAACAAAGATCAAGAGGGAGCACACTCCAAAAGTTCTTGCAAGGAAGCAAAGATCAAGAGGGAGCACTCCAGGAAGCAAAGATCAAGAGGGAGTCCACCCTACAAATAAACAAAGATAAGTATTTGAATTGTCATTTATTATATGATTACTTAAATGATGTTGTCCAGTCATGTACATACTTATGTTCCTAGATGCATATTAGAAAAGTTACATTAATGAACAAGATACTACTAATATACAAGTAATGGGTAAGTGGCCTATGGTACTGTACAACATTCCATTGCTACTTATCTAGAATGAAACCTCTTTGCTAACATGTTGGGAGTTGTGCACACTCTTAACAAATGTTCTGGTAGAGATGGAAGGCATCTAGAAAGTTACCGTGTGAATACGGGATATGGATAAATGTTGTATTGAAGCATTGGCTAAGATAATTGCATGATTGTATGACATATGTACTTATGTGTAAGAATTTGTTTTTGAAAACTATGAGAAGTTTCTAATCATGCAATTGAATTTGACTTGTAGGAAAGATCGTGTACAATCACCTACAAAAGAAGGACAACAACATTTGTTCCAGCAACGAAGTTAAAGAAAACTATCTATTAAAGATATTGAAGAATCTGAAGTTCCCAAGATCCGGGATGCAGTAATGGAAGAATGCCATGATCGAAGAATACCAGTCGATCATGAAGAATGATGTCTGGGATGTGGTCCCGAGACTAGAAGGGAAGTCTGTTGTGACTTCCAAGTGGATCTATAAGATCAAGCATGCTGCAGATGGCAGCATAGAGAAATACAAAGCAAGGTTTGTAGCTCGTGGCTTCTCTTAGAAAGAGGGAATAGATTATGAAGAGACGTTTGCTCCTGTAGCCAGATACACTTCCATCATAACAGTACTTGCTTTGGCTGTAGTCATGAAGTGGAAGATACACCAGATGGATGTCAAGACAGTTTTCTTGAATGGTGTAGTTGAAGAGGAAGTGTATGTGGAGCAGCCACTTGGTTTTGAGACACATGACAGGGAGTCATATGTGTGCAAGTTGAAGAAAGCCTTATATGGCTTGAAACAAGCTCCCAGGACTTGGTATGGTAGGATGGACAGTTTCCTATCCAGTTTGGGCTTTACTAAGAGTAAAGCAGATTCCAACCTTTACTACAAGGTTGAGGAAGGCAATCTTGTGATACTACTGCTGTATGTGGATGACCTGTTTGTTACAGGTGAGGATGGATTGATTGCCAACACCAAGAGGAAGCTTGCTGCCGAGTTCGAGATGAAGGACTTGGGGATGATGCACTACTTTCTAGGTATGGAGGTGTGGCAGAGTGCAGATGGAATCTTCCTTGGACAAGGGAAGTATGCAAGGCCATGGCCACACCTATGGCATCAAACCTGAAGTTTCTGTGTGATGCTTCATCTGAGCCGGTTGATGTCACTGTGTATCGTCAGATGATTGGGTCCTTGATGTACCTGACGAACACGAGACCGGATATTTGCTTTGCGGTGAACACATTGAGCCAGTTCCTGACGGATCCGAGAAGTGTTCACCTGGTTGCTGTAAAGCATATTCTGAGGTACCTGAAGGGTACGGTTGATTATGGGCTCAAGTATGAGGCGAATCAAAAGTTTAACCTGGAGGGTTATGTTGATTCAGATTGCGCAAGCAGTGCTGCAGATAGGAAGAGCACTTATGGGTGCTGCTTCAGTATGGGATCAAGTGTGATCTCTTGGTTTAGCAGGAAGCAATCCTGCGTAGCACTGAGTACAGCCGAAGCAGAGTATGTCGCAGCTTGTTCGGCTAGATGTGAGGCAGTATGGCTTAGGAAGCTACTGTCTGAGTTATTTGATCTCCCGTTGGATGCTACTGGTATCTTTTGTGACAACCAGAGTTGTGTGAAGCTGTCTGAGAACCCGGTGTTCCATGACAGGTCGAAGCACATTGAGATCAAATATCACTATATCAGGGATATGGTGCAGAGAGGAGCAGTGAAGCTCCTATATGTTGCGACGAATGAGCAGGTTGCAGATGTGTTGACGAAACCACTAGCCAGAGTGAAGTTTGAGTACTTCAGAGAGAGGCTTGGTGTTCTTCAGATTGAAGATACTTTGAGGAAGAAGTGATGGGACACATTTGTAGGAGCCATTCCAAGCATGGTGAGAGGAGGATCCTCCCCATGGCTGTGGATGTAAGCGCTGTGTGATGAGCATCAGGACGATGCTCCAGTTCTTGCTTTGTATATGCATCAGTTGGATGCTTTGTATGATCAGTTGGATCATGTATGATGATATGCATCAGGACAATGCAGTGACGATGATCAGGATGATCATGTGTGATGAGTATCAGGACGATGCTCTGGATGACATGCATCAGGACGATGCAGTGACTATGATCAGGATGATCATGTGTGATGAGTATCAGGATGATACTCTGGATGATATGCATCAGGACGATGCTATGATGATGATCAGGATGATCATGTACATCAGGATGATGTATGGTGAGTATCAGGTTGATACTCTATGGCCGTGGACAGGTTGTGCAGATGAGCATGCAACTAGACCTGGGAGATCCAATAAGTTGAGTAGTACACTCGTAATTAGTCTTGGGATACTCTTTCGAGGCATTGCTCTGGGAGGACATGTAACTAGACTTGGGAGATCCGATAGGTTGAGCAGTACGCTCGTAATCAGTCCTGGGATGCTCTTTCGAGGCTTTGTCCTATGGCATGTAACTAGACCTCGGAGATCCGATAGGTTGAGCAGTACGCTCATAATCAGTCTTGGGATGCTATTTCGAGGCTTTTCCATGACCACATGTAACTAGACCTGGGAGATCAGATAGGTTGAACAATACGCTCATAATCAGTCCTGGGATGCTCTTTCGAGGCTTTGTGGTGGGAGTCACATGTAATAGGTCCTGGAGATCCGGATAGGTTGTGCTAGTCACGTAAAAGGCCTCGGATGCTCTTTAGAGATCTTGCTAGGCAAAACACTCTTTTAAGGTTTTGTGACAGTCACATGTAAGTGGACCTGGGAGATCTTGCCGATCGTGCTTCAGAACATAAAGGATCCTGGGATACTCTTTCGAGGCATTGTGATGCACGTAATAAGTCCTGAGAATTCCACAGTATGGCCAGTATTGATGAAGACCTACAGGTGGTGGGCCTACATCCAGCATGAAAAAGGGTTGGCTCTGTAGAACTTCCTATGACGACAGAATTATGAGATAGCGTAGTGATCGAGATGTCGAGTACAGCAGCAGTGATGATGATGATGCTCCGTGATCTAGTGATGATGATCCAGCTCCAGAATTGAAGACTTGCGCCAATATGTATTGATGACCTATGTTCAGAATACCTTCCTAGTTAAGAGGGAGTGTTGATGTATTTGGAGAGTGTGTCTCTCTCATTTTACACATTCTATTATTCACTCACTTTGCATTAGTGAGAGAAGAGGAGGGTGCGCACAAGTGGAGGAGGAGCATGCTGCTGAAGATATATATCTCTTGGGTTTGATCATGGTGATCCTTGTATTGATACTTATTCTATCTCTGAGGAAGTTGCGGGGTTTTTCACCTTCTTGGTTTTCCCCGGTAAAATGTTTTGTGTCTCTTGTCTCTTGTCTCTGGTCTCTTATGCTTGATATGCTATACATGTTGTTCTTTCAGTTATGATCCTAGATCTATTGAATTAAATGTTGAAAAACTAACATATTCTGCTTGTATTTTATTATTGTAACTCTGTCGGGGATGTCATTATTATATTTGGTCATATAAAAGTCATGAGGTAAAACCTCCATTTTAGGTCGGGTTGATAGTACCCAAAAGAGTTTATTATTATTATTATTTTGAGTTTCCCTAGAGAGACGGCCCAGTCAGTTAAGTGAGGCCGACCTAATTGGGTTAAAAGTCAAGTGAAAAGTAAAGTATAAATAGAGAGTGACTTCCTCTCATTTGTACCATTCACTCATTCATGCATTGCACATTAGAGGAGAGAGAGAAGTCTACGAAGGAGGAGGAGGATTGGCTTGGCTCTAGAGTTTGGGTTTGTCTCTCTTATTTGTGAGATCTATTTTGGGCATTGTACTTTGGTAATCTATATTGAGGAAGTTCTTGTTGGGTTTTCTTCCCCTTTAGGGTTTCCCAGGATATATTGTTGTGTACCTTGTGATTGTGTATCTTTCAGATATCCTTGTTATGCTTCTATTGTGAAAAATGTATTAAATGCTCATGAAGTTAGAATTTAGTCTTTAGTAGCATATAATCTTAACATGGTATCAAACCTAGCCTAAAAAGAGCAACTTTCATAGCGTAAATCTCTCTCTCTCTCTCTCTCTCTCCGAGCATAAAAATTAGGGTTTCTTACTAAAGTGGAATTTTTTAGTGAAAGTGACATAGGCAAGTGCGCCCCTCCTAGGTGCATCTATTGGCACCAAGATCGAAATTTTTCAGTGGGTAAATCTTCCAGAAAGTCAAACCCTAGTTTGACTTTGGACCAAAAAACCCAATGTTCCCCCAAGGTTCCGAGACGGCGGGACGCGAGTGCGGGGAGACGCACATTCGGGACGTGTGGAGACCACCCCAATTTTTATTGAAATTCAGGGGGACGACGGGACTCGAGAGTCATACAAATTTTAAAAATATTAAAAATATGCAAAATATAAATCCCAACAATAACAAACCAACCCATGCAAAATAGTGAATTACTAAACACTACATTCATCATTGTGCAATCATGCAATGTGAATGCAAAGTTCAAACACATTACACGATTCATCATGATTATATTAATATATGAATCTATGATTAACATGAACATCATATTTCATGTTTGTCACTTCTGAGTCTTTGTCATTTGATATTTGATATTTGATATTTTTGTTTTGAGTCTCGTCGGAGTTTCGGAGTTTCGGGCGGGACGCCCACAAGTCTCGCCGGAGTTTCGGAGTTTCAGAGTTTTGGGCGGGACGCCAAGAAGTCCCCCCAAGTTTCATTGAGTTTCGCCGCCCACCAAAACGTTTCGCTGTGCGTTTCGCCCAAAGCGAGATGACTCGAAACGTTTCGCATGGAGTTTCGGAGTCCCCAGGACACAAGAAACGTCAAAGCGCGTCCCCGACCCTTCAGGACGCGTCCCCGTGGAACACTGAGAAAACCAAAAACTGCATACCAGAATTTCGCAAGTCAAATTTCAAGGGTGAAATTTTGGAATCTTCAGAAACAAAGTGTACTGGCATACTCGCCTCAGTCAAGCGCATCTTTTGGTGAGTTCAGTTTTTACTTTTGAGAAATTTTAATTTTTGGTTATTCTCTGCTCTCCAGGATAAGATGGCCCCAAGCACTAAGCTTGATGACAAGTTGGAAGGCATAGAGAACTTTTGTGCTTGGAAGTATAGGATTGGACTCATTCTAGAAGAGAATGAACTTTCAAAGTTTGTTAAAGAAGTTGTACCAGATCCGAAGAAGCTGAAGCCAAGGAAAAGCATAAGAAGGACATGATTAAAGCCAAGAGGATCATAGCATACTCCATCAAGGATCACTTGATTCCTCGAGTGTCCTCCAAAAAAACTCCAAATGAGATGTTTGATGCCCTATCAAGAATGTATGATGGAAGAAACATCAATCGAAAGTTGAATTTGAGAATCCAACTCAAAAGCACGAAGATGAATCAAGGTAAATCCATCCAAGATTACTTTACAAGGGTTTCTCATGTTGATTTTTAGTGCAGCTGCGAGACCCATTCTCAGAGAGAATGGTACCCTAGTCATTTGACTAGGGTTCCTAGTCAAGTTACCAGGCAGAGTATGAGTAAGACCCTAGAAGGTACCCTAGGGCCCCCAGCTGTCTCCTGGGGTTCTTGGTCGAGGACCAAGCAGATTGATGCCATGGCAAAGTCCCTAGCATGTGGCTAGGGCCCCTATTTGTCTCTAGGGTATTCTGGTCTAGAACCAGACGGTTTCTTGGTCATGATGACCAAGCAGATCCTGCAGGTTGAGACAGAGACTTCCTAGGTCCTGCAGATGGTTGATCAACATTCAGCCTAGGACTGAATGCTCAGTTTGAGGCTGAGGACCATTCTCTGGGAGAATGGAGATCCTGGTCATGGACCAGATGGTTGATCAACATGTCCCAGTCTAGGACTGAGGTTCAGCCTTGAGCTGAAAGCCATTCATTAAGAATGGAAGATATTGTTGTCCCCTCTCCTAATCGGTTATTGCTAGGTTGCTTCTCAAGGGACTGGCCACCCCTTGGCGATGTCTCTAGTACCTAACCATTAGGAGCAGCGTTAAGGACAAAAGGATTGCACCACCCGTTTGGATCTTCTCCCTTATATAGTGATGACAAAAATATATAAACTATGTATCTTAAGAGAGAGAAAAGTTTTTGGTCTTGATGTCCTATTTGATTGCTTGCCCACCTTGGTCTTGTGGTTGTTGACTCATGGTCGTTTTCTTACTTGGTTCTAGCACTCTCACTCATGTGCTCACTTGACCCTGATGATTCCTACTTTATGGAATTTATTAAAGACCATTGGACCATGTATTATTATGTTTTGTTATAGGGCTTTGTCCCACTTATGTTTTTGGTCCTTTTACTTTATGTTGGACTTTTGGTTTTTCACTTTATGATAAATTCATTAAATATTTATTTTAGTCTTATTAATAAAATCTTTATGATTTTATTAATAAAGACTTTATGAGTTTATTAATAAAGTTTTTTTATTTTTTATTTTAAAGTCTTACTTTTATTTATTATTTATTTATTCCTTATTTTTTAATCCTAAATTTTTATTATTATTTTATTCCTAAGATTTCTAAATCTAAAACTATATAAAAACTTAACTCAATTTCAACAAATGAAATATATCGTGAGCTTAATCTTTACTCGCATCATTTGTGTTGGGCAGACTATCTCACGGTTTATCTCTCAGCATTTGTTGTTTTAGGTTGTCTTAGCATTCAACATTTTTTTTTTTTTTTCGATCTGCCTTCACGGTTTCATTCTCACTGATCTGCTTTCACGATTTTACTCTCTCGGGTTTCCTTCACGGATTACTGTCACACGGATTACTGTCACGGGTTTATACTTTGGTTTCTCTTCACGATTTTACTGTCACGGGTTTATCCTTCGGTTTGATTTCCTTCACGGTTTACTGTCACACGGATTACTGTCACGAGTTTATACTTTGGTTTCTCTTCACGATTTTAGCTGTCACAGGTTTATTCTCTCACGTGATCTCCTTCACGACTGCTCTCCTTCATAGCTGTCACAGGTTTATTCTCTCACGTGATCTCCTTCACGGCTGCTCTCCTTCACAGCTGTTTCCGTGTCATGGGTTTATTCTCTTGCTGATCTCCTTCACGGCTTCATTCGTGTCATGGGGTTATTCTCTTGCTGATCTCCTTCACGGCTTCATTCGTGTCATGGGGTTATTCTCTTGCTGATCTCCTTCACGGCTTCATTCCTGTCACGGATTTATTCTCACGCTGATCTCCTTCTCCTTCACGGTTGCATCCCTTTCACTCCTTCACGGCTGTTTTATTTAACTGTCTTTAATATTCAGCAGTCTCACAGTTTCTTCATTTTGCCTGTAGCTTTCAGCAGTCATCATTATAATTGAACTCTGAGTGAGTGTCTGCTTACGTGCTTGACCTTTGTAGTCTGCAGCACCTGTGTGTCTTTCTTACTACTGTCATTTTAATTGAAGAACTTGAGGTCTGTTTTATTCTACCTGAACCTTCTCTCTCTTAAGGTACGTATATGGTTTATCTAGTTTGACTTGTCCTTTCAGTGACAAGATCAAAACTATCTGAGTATAACGCTGATCCAAATATTGGTTATAATTCGTTAATGCTACTTCTCATGTACATGACATTTGAAATTTAGTTTACTATTCATGTCACTTGAAATTTATTTTATATTGTGCATTTGATGATTCTCGAGGACCAACTCTAATGCAGTGACCAAATGGAGCATTAAGTTGAAAGAGATGAAAATTATGTTTTAAATCAGTGTGAATTTAAATTTTGCAGTACAATTGTTTACTTATTCTTGTGTCAAGTTTTTATATATGCAATTAAATGTACATAACCAGGAATTTCAACATCTCAATTCAAAGAACAACTAGAAGCAATTGGAGACAAGTTTGACAAAGATGAACTAGTGATGACTGCTCTCAATGGTCTTACTAGACCTTGGGACTCTTTTATCCAAACAATTTGTGCAAGAAAGGAAAGTCTACTATTTGAAGTTGTATGGGAAGAATGTGTTCAAGAGGAAGCTAGAGTGGCAAATCGAGAAGCACTACTCAGAGAAGATGATCAAGCCCTAGCTACTCATACTAAAAGAGGAAAGGGAAAATCCCATTTCAAGAAGGAAACTCATAAGGAGTTTCATCCTCCTAAGAAGTTTCAGAAGTACAAGAAAAATGACTTTTCTTCTTATCAATGTTTTCAATGTGATAAGATGGGACATATTGCCAAAGATTGTCCAATAATAAAAGAAGAATACAGGAAGAAAAGTAACAAAAGACATCATGCTCATTTAGTCAAAGAAGAAGAAGAAGAAGAAGAAGAACCTCCCAGGAAGCGAGCAAAGGAAGAAGTAGAAGAATATGTTTTATTCTCCGCTCTCTTTGGGTCCGTAACACCTGGAAATGACACATGGCTAATTGATAGCGGTGCTTCAAAGCACATGACAGGTCAGAAGAAGACTCTCTCCAGTCTAGAAGAAAAGAACTCCCCTCAGAAGGTATCATTAGGAGATGATTATCAATACCCTATTAAGGGAATAGGAGAAGCCACCTACAAGCTTGATTCAGGAACCTCGATGAAGATGAAGGATGTACTATATGTACCAGGCCTAAAGAAAAACCTACTTTCTATCTCAGCTTTAGATAAGAAAGGGTTTAGGGTTGCTTTTATAGATGGAGAAGTTCTCATGTGGCCCAATGGAAAATCTATAGAAGATGCAGTTGTTATTGGAATAGAAGGAGGTCTATATAAACTAAAAGGACATTCAAAAGCAGCTTTGATTCATGATACTTCAAGTCCATGCGAACTATGTCATAGAAGGCTTGCTCACATAAGCTACAAAGCCTCACCACATGTGAGCAAGGTAGTAACAGGGTTACCTGATCTAAAGATTAACCATGGAGGAATATGCAAAGGATGTGCAAAGGGAAAGAACATAAAGAATCCATTTCCGAAGAACGACACCAAGACAAAAGGGATATTGGAACTTATTCATTCAGATGTATGTGTACCAATGCCTTCAACATCGTTAAGTGGGTATGTATATTATGTCACATTCATTGATGATTATTCTAGAAAGACTTGGGTTTACCTTTTGAAGACAAAAGATGAAGTATTCGGAAATTTCAAGGAATTCAAAGCCTTGATAGAGAATATTCCAGAAAGAAAGATCAAGACACTCAGGTCAGATAATGGAGGAGAATATACCTCTAAAGAATTAAAAGGCCTTTTGCAAGGATGTTGGGATTAAGAGGGAGCTTACCACTCCCTTCAATCCTCAACAAAATGGTGTTGTTGAAAGAAAGAATCGAACTATTATGGAAGCAGTAAAGACCATGATCCATGATCAAGATATTCCTATGCATCTATGGGTTGAAGCAGCAAGGACAGCAGTATATGTCCAAAATAGAATATCCCATAGTGCACTTGGGTTCAAAACCCCCGAAGAGATGTTCACAGGAAAGAAACCAGAGGTAAGTCATCTCAAGATATTTGGTTGTCCAGTTTTTGTTCATATTCCAAAAGAGAAAAGAACCAAGTTGGATCCTTCCGGAAAGAAAGGAATCTTTGTTGGATACTGTGAGGTCTCCAAGGCCTTCAGGATCTATATACCAGGCTACCATCACATGGAGATTAGCAGGGATGTAACATTTGATGAAGATGCAGCTCTCAAGAAATCCAGAAACTGACAGCATGAAGAAGTATATGAAGAAGATGAAACTCCTAGAGTTGCAGATGTTGCACCCTCTCCCGTGATGAGACTCCGAAAGATCATGATATGTTGGAGCCCCAAGAACCTCCACCCATGACTATCTCTCGCAAGAGAAAACCAGCTTGGGCTCGTGAAATTATTCAAGATGCAGAAAAGTATGGAGCTCTAGAAGGCTCCTCAAGAGAAAGCAAGAAGCCAAAGCCATTTTTCAGTTATGTGGCTTTGATGTGTGATCTTGTAGACAAAGAACCTACTTGTTTTGAAGAATCCATTCAAAAGAAAGAATGGGTAGAAGCTATGACGAAAGAATACCAATATATAATGAAGAATGATGCATGGGACATAGTTCCCAAACCAGAAGGTAAAAGTGTGGTATCTTCCAAATGGATATACAAGATAAAACATGCAGCGGATGGAAGTATTGAAAAATACAAAGCTAGATTTGTGGCTCGTGGATTCTCTCAAAAGGAAGGAATCGATTATGAAGAAACATTTGCACCAGTAGCAAGGTACACTTCAATTAGAACCATCATGGCACTTGCAGCCACGATGAAGTGGAAGTTACACCAGATGGATGTGAAAACAGCTTTCCTAAATGGTGTCATTGAAGAATAAGTGTACATAGAACAGCCACAAGGATTTGAGGTTGAAAACAAAGAGACGCATGTCTGCAAACTGAAGAAGGCTCTGTATGGGTTGAAGCAAGCTCCAAGAGCTTGGTATGGAAGAATTGATAGTTTTCTGAAGAGCTTGGGCTTTACCAAGAGTAAAGTTGATCCTGACCTTTACTTCAAGGTTATGGATGATGAACCTGTCATATTATTGTTATATGTGGATGACTTATTCCTGACAGGAAATGAGAAGCAAATTTCAGAGTGCAAGAAGAAGCTCACTGCAGAATTCAAGATGAAAGACCTTGGCTTGATGCATTATTTTCTAGGTCTCGAAGTATGGCAGAGTCCAGAAGGAATCTTCCTTAACCAAGAGAAATATGCAATAGAAATCTTGAAAAGATTTGATATGTTGGAGTGCAAAGCCATGGCCACACCCATGGATACAAATTTGAAGTTGCTATCTAATGCTTCGTCAGAATTGGTGGATATGACACTATACAGGCAGATTATTGGGTCATTGATGTATCTGACAAATATCAGGTCAGATATATTCTTTGCTGTGACCACCTTGAGTCAGTATATGGTTGAGCCCTGACGTGTTCACCTTGTAGTTGCAAAGCATGTGATGAGGTACCTAAAAGGTACAATAGACTATGGTCTCAGTTATACTAGAGATCATGACTTCAGACTATTTGGTTATACAGATCCAGATTGGGCAGGAAGTGTCTCAGACAGAAAGAGCACTTCAGACAGATGTTACAGTCTGGGGTCAGCCATGATCTCATGGCTAAGCAGGAAGCAGTACATTGTTGCACTCAGCACTGCAAAAGCAGTACATTGTTGCACTCAGCACTGCAGAAGCAGAATATATTGCAACCTGTTCTGCCAGTTGTGAAGCCATATGGCTTCGGAAGTTGTTATCAGGTCTAATTGATCTAGAGTTGGATACCACAGTGATTCTATGTGATAACCAGAGTTGTATAAAGATGACAGAGAACCCCGTGTTCCATGATAAGTCGAAGCACAAAGAAATCCGATATTTCTACATTCGTGATATGGTGTAGAAGGGAGCTATAAAACTCCAATATGTGAGCATTGATGAGCAGGTTGCAGATGTGTTGACTAAGCCATTGTCTCGTGTGAAGTTTGAGCATTTCCGTGACAAGCTTGGTGTAGTCCGTAAGGACTTCCCTCGAAAGGGGGAGTAGTGCTGATGATATTGTGGTGCAGTGGGATTGATCATCCCTAGACAGTGATCCCGTAATTCCGAAAGGAAGGATAGTCTCAAATATTAATCCTTAGACTAGAATCCCGTAATTTCGAAAGGAAGGATTGTCTAAGATGTGAGTAGTGGACAAGGATCCCGTAATTCCGAAAGGAAGGATCATCCAAGTGTGGTAGCTCCGTAAATACTGGGTCCCGTAATTCCGAAAGGAAGGATTGTCTGAGCACCACCAGTGTTGATGGACTAGAGTCCCGTAATTCCAAAAGGAAGGACTGTCCATGATCCCGTAATTCCGAAAGGAAGGAACACCAAAGTTAATGGACTAGAGTCCTGTAATTCCGAAAGGAAGGACTGTCCATGATCCCGTAATTCCAAAAGGACGGATCACCAGAGTTGTTGGACTAGAATCCCGTAATTCCGAAAGGAAGGATTGTCCAAGATCCCGTAATTCCGAAAGGAAGGATCACCAGAGTTTTTGGACTAGAATCCCATAATTCTAAAAGGAAGGATTGTCCAAGATCTTGTAATTCCGAAAGGAAAGATCACCAGAGTTGTTGGACTGGGTCCCGTAATTCCGAAAGGAAGGACTGTCCACGATCCCGTAATTCCGAAAGGAAGGATAATGTGTGCTGCAGGTGATGATATTCCAATGCTGTAGAAGATGATGTTCCAGTGTTGAAGATGATGATATTCCAATGCTGCAGAAGATGATGTTGTAGTAATGTAGATGAGGATGCTCCAGTGTTGCGGATGATGATGTTCCTGTGCTGAAGATGATGATGCTCCAGTACTACAGATGATGATGTTCCAGTACTGTAGCTGAGGATGCTCCAGTGCTGCGGATGATGATGTTCCAGCCTCGTGCTGCAAATGATGATAGTTCAGCTCTATATTGAAGATGATGATGATGTTACAACAAGTTGTTCCAGTTGTTGATATTAATATTGTTGAAGAATTTCCAATGATTTATAGATGTACTAACCAATGTTCCAAATGATGTTGTTGATGATGCCCCTCCTCCCTCCTTCCGATGATGTTGTGTAGAACCACACATGTTGTTGTTGTTGTTGTCAGTAGAATACCCTTCTTGTTAAGGGGGAGTGCTGAATTAATGTAACTTCAAAGAATATTCTACTTGTATTTTATTATTGTAACTCCGTCGGGGATGTTTTTTACCTCCATTCGGGGATGTCATTATTATATTTGGTCATGTAAAAGTCATGAGGTAAAACCTCCATTGTAAGTCAGGTCGATAGTACCCAAAAGAGTTTATTATTATTATTATTTTGAGTCTCCCTAGAGAGGTCGGCCCAGCCAGTTAAGTGAGGCCGACCTAGCTAGGTTAAAAGTCAAGTGAAAAGAAAGTATAAATAGAGAGTGACTTCCTCTCATTTGTACCATTCACTCATTCATGCATTGCGCATTAGAGGAGAGAGAGAAGTCTGCGAAGGAGGAGGATTGGCTTGGCTCTAGAGTTTGGGTTTGTCTCTCTTATTTGTGAGACCTATTTTGGGCATTGTACTTTGGTAATCTACATTGAGGAAGTTCTTGCTGGGTTTTCTTCCCCTTGAGGGTTTCCCAAGATATATTGTTGTGTACCTTGTGATTGTGTATCTTTCAGAGATCCTTGTTATGCTGCTATTGTGAAAAATGTATTAAATGCTCATGAAGTTAGAATTTAGTCTTTAGTAGCATATAATCTTAACATTGTTATGGTTAGAGTTGTATCATGATTTATAAATAAGGATGGAGTCCTCCTAATGAGTCATGTGTGGAAGAACAATGTAATTGGAGTTTAGCTCATAAGAGGTTGCCCTCTCAAAGAGTAAAGAGAACAAGAGTGGATCCTTCCATAAAAGGATCAAGTTTGAATATTAATAAAAGTGATTTCTGATATGTTGTGTGTTCATTCATATCTTCCAGATCTAAGGTATACTACAGGGGACCATTGCTTCCCAAGACCTGGTCCTTCTGGACCATGAAATTCCAACGCGTTTTTTGTGTCCCACTACAATTGACAATAATCGTATGATTTTGTCAATGCCAAAATATTGTTCTTCTCATTGAGATCTCTCCAATGAGCTATATTCTGTCTAAGATGGAGCTTGTAAGCAAAACATATGGCCCCTAGTAGTTGTGGTCCAATGCAGCATCCTAGGACCTAATTCTTAGGTTTAGGATTTGAGTACTCTAGGGTTTCTGTTTCATATTGTAATAAAAAAAGTTTTCCCCTTTTGGTTAAGTGAATTTTGCAAATAAGCATAGCAAACCAAAGAAAAGCTACCTCAATTCTAGCCATTGTATCTGGATTCTGTACAATGTTTTGCACCAATCTTTGAGTAATAGAGTTTGGTTTTCATTGTATCTGTGTAATTGTATGTATTATTGTTGTCTTTCATTTCATTCTAAATCCAATCCAGATAGAGAGCATCCTGGAAAACAACACATGTTGAAATTAGGTGAATTCCTTGTGTCCAAGCAAGCAAACTTCGACTGAGACACCTCTTCCTCTGTTTTGTATTTCAATAGGAGATCTTTCAAACAAGGAAATGGGCAGCTTCCAAATACACTGCACATTTGTATTAAAAATTTAGAATAAGAGCAACTTGATTTAATTTAGGAGTCTTCTATGATGGTTAGAGAAGAAGACAGAAGATTTTTGTCAATCCAATATAGTTCAAAACTTCAAACACCTTTGAAATCGTGTTTAGCTTTATAGTGGATGAGTTTGGAATGTGTTTGATTTGCAATGGCTCCTATCACATTAAAAGTCAATCAACTACGCATTTTTGCAGCAAATAAGTGGCTTCTTACACATTCTGAAAGCATAATCAAACATCCTAGAAAATTGTTTACTATAATTATTGCAGACTAAGATTTAACTCTCTTCACTAAGCATGTGATGTTTAAGCCAATATTTATTAATTTGCTGTGTAAAAATGTGTTCATGCAAACAACGAAATGGAAAAGCCATAAAGAACTAGATTATTTTCCTCTGCTACAATAAAATACAATCGGTGGAACATATGAACTAAAGAATGTGTTTTCCCGATACCTGGCCATGTACATCTGCTGCAAGACCAGAGTTCAAAGGTTCTACGTCTATCACTATATCTGCAAAGTACTCTAGATGCCGGATGAAACTTGAATTGTCCATACTGGCGTAAATATCTTGATGTGAAAGTAGAACAAGAGAACAACCCTGGTGGCAATGGAAAATAATTTAATGTGAAACATAAGACATGTTAAGTAGTAGAATTACAAGAAGATAAACTCTCAAAGCAAGTCCAACGAACCTGCTCAGATGTTAAAATGCGGCAATAATGCAGAAAATCTAAGACGTGATCTTCTGATCCATGGGCAACAATCTCCAAAAGAGATAAATCATCAATCATGATACAAACGCCTCCTGTCTTTTTCTCAGAAGAAATGCACTCCTGCAGAGTTTGGTGGATGCTTTTGTATAGCTCAAAAAGCACATTCTCTGTTTTTGTTACTCCGCCACCTGAGGTGTTGCAAACAAAACAATTATCCATATGTAAATGAACATTTTACTTGCACTTCTATTTCAATTAATATGACTAATCTGCAAGAAAGATCAAAAGGTTTATGGTCAAAAAAGGGTGTTAATTTAGCAAGTAGAAAAACAACCCGCAACTAAAAGCATTTGCTTTGTAACTCACACACCTGTGTAATCAGGTTGTAGCATGTCCATGAAAATGAATTGACCATTGTCTCTATAAGCTAGCAAATTACATCCCTGCCTGATTCACAATTGTAGTTCAGATGAAACCAGTTAACCTGAGAGAATACGGAAACAGGAAATAAAACATTAAATGGCACAGGCCATTAATCAAGTACACAATTTTTCATTTTCTATAAGATATTCATTAGATTCTAAGTGAAGAAGT
Organism: Larix kaempferi; assembly: GCA_027924585.1. Classification (NCBI taxonomy): domain Eukaryota; kingdom Viridiplantae; phylum Streptophyta; class Pinopsida; order Pinales; family Pinaceae; genus Larix; species Larix kaempferi. The sequence goes on along the minus strand of BSBM01000592.1, from coordinate 8,348,586 downwards.
TGAATGATTAGAGGCATAAATCTGCCTTATAAATATATAGCATGCACAATTAATCCAAATATAAATAAAAAAAAACCCACCATTGTATAGAATCATAGATAGCAAAATAACTGCAACGAACGACATAAAGCCTCTAAAAGGGTACTCTCCTTAACTATAATTAGATGGGTTAAAGTTTTAAACCAATGTTACAAATATCGTGTCGGCAAATATATCGCCGAGGGTCCAAAAAGAAATTATCGGATTTATTGGCAAAGATATTGGCAAACATCAACAATATATCGGCAAGCCGCAAACTTAAAAAAAATACAAAAATATTCTTTTTTTTCAATTTTTTAAACATCTAAAGCAACAAGAGCATCAAATAAACACATTGCCACATGAATATGAAAAGGAAACCAATATATAAGATGTATAAGACGTCTAGTGTTACATCACATCAAAAATTAATCATGTCCTGAATCCTGAGTCCTCGACTCATGAATCACCAAAAAATACAATCAATGTATCTCATATACAATGAAATCAAGTAAATAAACTATTGATTGCCTCTACCCCTTTTATGGGAAAAGGTAATCTCTCTGGTAATGTCTTTGCCTCTAGAGCTAGAAGGCCTTGGTGGTCATGGGGGTTGTAGTGGACTCAATGTATATTTTAAATCACTATGTATGTAGATGTATATTTTAAATTAATAAATGAGAAAGGACATTTAAAAAATGAATGTGAAACATAAATCATAAATCATACATGTCGGTGAATCATTGCCTATATTGGGATCCTATTCATCAATAGCACCCTATGCCTCCCTCCTCTAGGCTCTAGTCCTTGCCTCTACCTCGAATCTCAAAGTTGATCCTCCAAGGATGTTAGTCAACGACTCAACACCTTACAATTTTGATGAAACTTCCTAATCCAATCGTTTAAACGAGGTAGAAAAAACTTCCCATGCTTAATAAGTGATTTTGCTTGAGTGAATAGTACATTTTTATTAAGGTCATGATAGAGGAGTTCAATAATCAACAAAACCAACATCAAGGTACAGAAAGGGGTTGATGTGCTTGATTAAATGCCAATACCATACCCTCATACATGATAGAATCCGGTGGAAACTTTGCAATCTTGAAATCCTGAAAACTATTAAGTCTGTTGTATTCTGAATGGGATCTAAAATTCTACTTTTTGCATATGAAGTCCGATGAGGTTGGAACCACTCTCAAACATCCCATTCAGAATGGGATGTTTTACTTACTAATATTACCATTTCATATTTACCAATTACTAATGAACAAGGCGACATTTTTTTATGGGCATAACGATTTTTTTTCTGAAACACGGCATTTGAGCAAAAAAAGGGCAAAAAATCGCAATATATTCGAAAAAATCGCAATAAGGCAAGGAACAATAATCCATTAATGGATAAATAATATAATTTATAAATGATAAGTAGATATGAGATGGTTTACAATAAGAGTGTGCCAAGTATATATAGATAGATTAGAGGCACATATAGTGACCATTCACAAAAGAATGTGTCTTTTCATTCCATATTACTTATTGAATATTAATTATTGATTTATTATTAATATTTATTTATATTAGTATATTATATATTTTGTTTGTTACATTGCCTCCCTCTTCAAAAATGCTTTGTCCTCAAAGCATATTTATAGAAGACTTTTATCGTATGTTTATGTTCCTTTTGACCTTGTTGTTGGTCATATCGATTTTGATGATTTGGATAACGATAAGGCATCCTAATCTTTTGTGATTGTTCTTCAAAACCATATTGTCTTGATATTTGTAGTAATTTGTCAGTATAAACATTCTTCTGATTTTGAGCGCCATTTGACTTTGTATTGGTTCCCTTTTTTGGTGTTTGAATTTGAGGGTCTGGTGACTTCGTTATTGGGTCAGTCATCGTTTCTTTGTCGATAACTGATTTGTTTCTATCTAACTCTTCTTGTAAGGATTTCTTAACATGCTTTAGTTTTCTAAATTGTATGAGTAAGTCTTGATTGCCTTCCCTTAAGCGTAAGAGCTCTTCCTTATAACCTGACTTGTCGACTTCATTTTGAGCATCTTGATTCTCTTACTCTCTTTCTCTTAACGTTTTTATTTGCTCTAGCAATTCCTGATTAACCTTCTTTAAGGAGGAATTTTCTGTGTCTTTTCCTGATAATTTTTGCCGGAGATCTTGAATCTTCTCTTCTAACTTTTGATTGCACTGTGTTTTATCCTTCGTCTTCTTGATTTGAAGCAGCAATTTCTGATTATAATCTCTTAACGAGAGATCTCTTCATCTCATTCTTGTATGTCCTTGTCAAATTTGTTTTTCACGGTTTCAAATTCCTTAATTTGTGTGGTGGACTCCCGAATACGATCTTTCAATTTGGAATTTTCTGTCTTTGTTAAGCCATTAAAATACTTCTCTTTGTCACTATCAAATTGTAATTTTGTATTGCTTTCCTTGTAGTATCTTAATTCACCTTCCAATTTCGGTATTTGCGATTGCAATTGTGACGGACCTTGATTTTCTTTCATAAAAAAATATTTACCACATATGGGACAAGAGTGATTGTGATTCTTAAAAACTGTCACATATTGGCATTCCATCTCGCAATATGGACACTTAGTCCAAAATTTGGACTTATATATGGAATCCTTACGCACCACTCACTTCTTCAATAACTAGTTGGTATATAAATACACAAATTGCTTCAATGACTTCTATTTGTTACTTCTTTGGCGATAAAGGGTCTTTGAGTTCTTGGGCGATAAAAGGTCACGAACAAGATCCTTACGTAAGCCTTCCTTTGACTTCACTTTTGTCTTCTTTCCCCCTTTTTTTTTCAGAGTAATAATTATAATAATAATATTATAATACTATATAATTATTAGTAGGATAATATTATTATGATACTATATAGAGTGATGAGGTTTAAGGTTTTAAACTATAATAATATATTATTATAAATAATATTATTATTATAATTTTTTTAAATTGGATTGATTTAGGGTTTCAACGTTAAGGGTGATATGGAAACGTGAATTGAAGTGGGACTGGTGTGCAGGTGTTTTTGAATGGAGGAAGGAATTGAAAAGCGTTGGGAAGGTGTCCAATGGAAGTGAGGAAGAGTTGGAGGGCAACGTTGGAGTCGAATGGAAGAGTTGGAGTTGGGAGGCAAGCAAAAGGATGGACGGTGCGTGCAAGTTGCAGAGTGTAGAGAAGAAAATGGGTGTTGAGGGAAGACTACGTGGGCAGGTCGCGGGCTAGGAAGAGCAGTGAGTGGAGAATTGCGATGTTGGAAGAGAGCAAATGCGAGGACTGGTGTGTGGACTAAAGTGTGAGGGAGCAGAGATAGGTATGAAGAACGGTGTGGAGCAGGGCAGATTGGTGGAGTGGACCAGCAGAAAGCATGGCATGTGAGGAGATGGAGCAGTGATTTGCAAGGGAGTGCGCACGATGGAGGTGGCGCGGCGAGGAAGGGAAAAATGCGACTTGGAGAGGAAGCACAAGTGCAAGGTTTGAGCACATTGTGGTTTGGGAGAATGGGGAGCTGGGAGAGCACGTGCGTGGGAAGATGGAGGTATGAGGGCACAAGAAGATGGAGGTGCAGCAGCGCAGGGAGAAGGGGTGGATGTGCAGGAGTTTAGGGCGCAAGAGGTGGTGGGACGATGGCGTGTGGAGGCTGGAAGGTGCAGGGCGCAGGGAGTTTGGGAGAAGTAGTGGGCAGCGTGGAAAAAGGAGAAGGCAGCACAGGGGGAGGAGCGAATGGGGAAAAAGGGATGGCGAAAGAAGAGGCATGCAAGACATAGAGGGGATGGAGCGAATGAGGCACTGTTTTGGGCAAGGCGAGAGAGATGAGGAGTGTAGAGGATGCGCAGAGATGGAGAGGAAGGTGGACTATTGTTGATGGACTGGCCAAATGCCAAGTTGTGGAGAAGCTCCAAGAAGGATTTGTGGCCAAAGGCCGGAATCAAGCCCAAGAAGGAGCTCTGATACCACTGAAACGAACAAAGTTCGTTCTACACAAATAACCAGTCTAAATAAGACAAGAAACAATAATCCATTAATGGATAAATAATATAATTTATAAATGATAAGTAGATATGAGATGGTTTACAATCAGAGTGTGCCAAGTATATATAGATAGCTTAGAGGCACATATGGTGACCATTCACGAAGGAATGTATCTTTTCATTTCATATTACTTATTGAATATTAAATAATTGATTTATTATTAATATTTATTTATATTAATATATTATATATTTTGTTTGTTATAGGGTGGCATCGCAATATATCGCGATGTTGCCGATATATCGATGATGTTGCCGATATATCGACGATGTTTGTAACACTGGACCGTTAAACATAGTAACCATTTTTGGGGGGGAAGGATCAGAATGGGAAAATGGTGTGAAAACCGTATATCTATCTTGCAAAAGTAATTAAAAGATCTTTTTTTTTATTATAAACTGATGTAATAGACATGAAAAGGCCCTTGAATTTGATTGTGGATACAATCAACCTTGAAGTTTGAACCAACATTGCAAAATCACCAGCATTGTAAAATCAGACCTCAATAGGATCTAGAAATTGTATTTCACATAATCAGTAAGCTTAAACTTTTTACAAAGTCCATGACTGAAGAAATTCTAGAAAATAAATCAGGAAAGAAATTTTGACAAACATTATGGGCACCCTTTGGTTGGAGAAAATTCCATGGAAAACAAAAGTTGCAAAGACGGCACTTCATTTGATGTTGGGAAAAAGCACATACGATAAAAAAGCTGGAAAGAGGATCGCTCAAATTGGACTCTTGGAACTCTACGTAGGAAAGCAACTTCCAAATAGTTGTTTTAGGGGTCTATGGCCATGAAAAAGAACATTCATGTAAAGAACCACAAAGAATTTTAAACAGTAGTTTTGAATAAACCAAAACTCATGCATACAAGGTCAATTGTATATCATATGACACATGATTTTGGGATCCCACGATACTTTTGAAATAGATCAATTTAGAATGATTGCATTTATTACCCTCCTCTATAAGAAGAAGGGATTATATTCATAAAAACAGTGTCGTGGGCCTTGGTTTTGGATTGATGATCTAAAGGCTCTACCTTTATGTTGATGTCAATTTCAGAACAATTAAGTCTCCCTTTGGATGTAAAAGCTCCCAAATGGATTGATGCCAGAACTATATATATGTAAGAAACATTAAAGTCCTAAACTAGGCCACAAAAAAACACATAATGTAAATTATGTCAAAAATATAAATATAATGTGATATACTAGAATATATTGACTCCTAATGGGAAAGACATCAAATATACAAATATCTTTAGACTTTAACTTTGAGTACAAGTGAGGATAACCATGCCAAGTTAATACAGCCACAAATTGGTAGCCAAGATTATCCATAACTTTCATCACATGAATATTCCCAGTGAACATCAAGTGACAGTATCCATGTTTAACTTTTACCATATGGGAGGTTTGTTCTTAGGTATGCTTTATCCTCTCACCGATGGTTCCTAATATGATGACTTTATCACCAATTACTACTAGACCTTGATCAGAAGGCATGTGCATTGCATGCTAACATCTCTTCTTCTACTTAATATATAAAGCAATGTTGCAAACATCATGTCAGTGAATATATCACCGAGAGTCCGCAAAGAAACTTATCAACAACATCAGGGAAAATATCAGAAAGTATAAGCAAATTTAAAAAAATACAAAAATAGTCAATTTTTTAAACATCTAAAGAAACAACGTCAAATAAATGCATTGCCACATAAAAATGAAAAGAAGAGTTTGAAGGTGTAGTGTCGACCTCCACTACTGAAATTAGGGTGATATAGAAAAGAGTGACTACAACATGGAATGTTCAAGGGGAGGCACTTCAAACCATGGCAGAGGATAATCCCTAGGGTTGTGTAGATTCGAACCAGGGTTGGTTTGAGATGGATTTCAACTTAGATCCCTATGAAGGTAGAAACATCTAGATTGCTCCAGATGCAAAGGTGTACCATCACATGATTTCAGAGTACTATGAATTCAGTTATAGGTTTTCGGTGAGGGATGAGATCACAGGTCATTTTTCCACTAAGGATTCAACTAAGCCAGTGCAGGGCATTATTAACAATTTTAATAGTCTTGTCAAAGATAGGACTGGGGGATTACTGCATGTAAGCGAAATTGGGGCTGAAGTGACAGAAGGGTTAAACAAGAAGGCCGTAGAAACTGTTGTTTTGGGAACATCAGAAAATGTGTGATCTCCTACATAGGTAAGCTATAATCATGAACTTTCTCCATCAACACATTTTGGAGGGGTTTGTCTCTATGATGGTTATGTTACTTTGAACCTATTGGTAGGTAGGCCGGCAGTTTACACCTGGTCAAACCAATATTCAATCCTCATTGCGGAGGGAGGGTTGTAGGTTATACGTCCCTCTTGTTGAAACATCTTGTCATCAAGAGCCACCATAGTTCGAGCCTTTAGTATCGACTGTGGGTCTAGAATGTAGTGGCGAAGCAACGGCGACCCCAAGGGGATTTTTCAGATGAGAAGGTGACTAGTAGAAAGGGGAAGTTGGACTGGAGATAGAGGTGAAAGGGGATAAAAAGTGAAATAAATGTGTGAGGTTGAAAGGGGTTCCTGTCAAACTTGTCTTAGGGGATGACATTAAAATGCACAAAGTGGTTAGCCTAGCAAAGTGCACAATGGTCGAATGATTCTTGGGGAGGAGGATCGAGGCTGAGAAAATGAAGAAGTGATTGAGGCTCCAATGGAGCTCGATGATGGGGTATGAGCCTTAGTTCTATATCTTGATGTGGTGATGGTTGGGCTTTACCCTAAAATCCGAGGCTGGTATTGAGAAAATTACTGGTTTGGTGTGGAAGTGGGGCACATCAATGTTGTATCTCAAATGTTGGACGCCCTTTTTAGATGCAAGTACAGAAAGGATGGACCTTATGCCACTGTGGGTCAAGCTCCCTAGCTTACTGATGGAATTTTGGTCCTCAAATGTTTTTAAAGAAATCAAGAGCACTCTAGGGGCCTACTATGAAGTAGACTTGGGCTTCATTTAGTCAAGAATAATGTCAGTAGCTTGTGTCCTAGTGGACATCAATATGCGAGAGGGTTTAGCACAATAGATAGAGATATTATGTGGAAATCTCAGCCATATACAAACAATGGACTACATTGGAGTGTCATTCAAATGTGCACGATGTCACACTTACTGACACATTGTAAGATAATGCTCCTTTGATTTTAAACACAAGGTATATCAAAAAGAGGCCGACCAGATAGGATTGGATAGTAATAAGTTTCATGGGCTCTTTTGTCAGAATAGCATCGGGCATGTAATCAACCAGAAGAGTGTGGTCAATCTTGTTTGAAGACCACACGACATCAAGGAATCTCTAAAATAATAGATTAGGAGGGGAACATACCAATTGAAAATATTACAAAGAAGTCCACACAAGAGAGTGGTCGGGATTGACAACAACCCTCCAACTAAGGATGCACCATCACAAGGTATGTTTACCATTGTTCTTGATACATTATGTATTTTTACTACTTTGGATAAAATTAGGGGACCTACTACTCCTATAGAAAATATATTATTGAATGGTCTATTGGGTGTTGGGGATTTGGTGGAAGAATTATGGATTGGTCACGATAAGGTAGGCCTAGGTAATTTCGGAACTTTTTTTGACCCTCCTAGATATTCTTCATCCCAAGATCATCTAGAGACTTCGGGATCAAGACAGTTAGGTTTAGGTGAAGATCCTTTACCTAGGGAAGGAACCCATCAATATCCCCTCAAATCAAGGAAAGGGGATGGCAATGAGATCGATAGGTCAATAGTTGTAGGCTTGGCTCCTTCAGAATGAAAGTGTAGAAAAGGAGGATTAAGGGGAAGAAAGTCTCATCTATCAACGGCTCAGGAAAGGGCTAGCTTAGAGGTTCAAGCTAAGAGACAATTATCTATTATGGGGTCCTTAGAGTAGGCCAACCCGTGGGGTCTTAATTATCCTTTTCTCTCTAAGAGTCTAAAGTGTAGGGGTTTGGGTCACCCCTCAAAAAAAACATGCCCTAAAAAGGCTTGTAAAGACTCAAAATCCTAATATTTTACTACTTCAGGAATCCATTGTTGTTTCTCTTTCTTCTTATCTTCAAACATGGATCCTATTAACCTTCCTAAGATGGGGTGGAATATATTTTGTGGTTGGCTATTGTATTTGGTCCATTGAGTAATAGTGTCTTTTTGAGGTGCATCTTCTTTGTTTCTATTTTCTTGGGAGCATGAGATTGAAGCTAATGATATTTTTGGTGGTGCTTCATTATCAATCGTTGATATTTTGATTTTAAATCTACTGGGTTGATTTGATCTACCCTAACCTCTTTCGTGCATTGTGGTGGATGTAATTTTTTTAAAAGAGACATTATAAAAGTGAGCCAAATTAGATTAAAATGCCAAGGTTAAAAAATTATGGTAACTTTTAGGTGGGGTGCGACTTTGGGAAATGTCACATGGGAAATAAAAGGTGGCTGAAAAGACTCTACAGAACTACAAAACAACAGAGCGTGCAACTGTACTGCTTCTTTACAACAATGTAGGGGTGAGAACGACATGTGGTGGCTGACAGAATTTTTTAATTAACAGTTGAGTAAAAGTACAGATAGTCTACGGTAATTTGCAGTGAAAAGTGTATGGATTGATGGCAGCTGACAATACAGATGAACCAGGGTACACACTGTATTGACAGGTCAAAAGGTGGCTGGAGATGTACTCCCGAGCTGATACAACTATGTACAGACCTATCTGCAGTATGGAATTTCCAATTGTGTACAGACATCAGTATAGAATTTTAATTGTGTACGGGCAATAGTGAATGCATCTTGATTTGCTATTTAGCTATTTGCAGGATTAACCCACTAAATTTGGCCAGGTTTGGCTCTAATACCAAATGTACTAAACGAACGAACTCCTGTTTACTATGGATTGACAGATGTATTTCTGAAATTGTATAAAAATATATGGATTAATAAGAATTTCTGACGGTATGTTAATATGCATTGACTGGTCACAAGGTGAATGGGTATGTACCCTTTGACCTTTCATTTAACCTAATTACTATTATTATTATATTATTATTATGTTTGTTACATCAAGAATCATACAACTTTCAAGGAAAAATTGCAAGTGATTGACAAAAAATGGAAGTCTTATTCATAAATCTCCTAGATCTTCCTCAATGAGCATTGACTCATTGCAATTCAAGTTAAGAATATGTGAGAACTGTGAATAACACTTTCTGCACAAGCCAGATTTCAAGAGGATGAAAACAATCAAGGCTTCCACAATGGCACCAAGCACCCTGAGCTCTACAGAGCTACAAGCAATGATGTTTACATAACCCCACCTGTTGTAGAGAAGGTAAAGGCTTCGTGGGTACAAAAGACATAATGCTTATCTTGTCATGAATACCACCACTACTTAGTGGTGCAGAAATGGTTTTTGAACAAGACATGAAGGGGACAATTAGAGTCTAACAAGCAGGATATGCTAGGAGCAGAACTTCACTTTGTCAACCTTGTATTTAGAAAGAGCAAAGAGGTTCCTGTGGAATTTTTCCAGATCATGAATATTATTCTAGAAAGCATAGGGGTTGACATCGTGACAAGTGAGTTTTTTTTAATACTGTAGACAGACACAAAATCGTGAAGCAAGAGATGTTAAGAACCATACAGTATAGGAAACAAGGAGCAAATAAGAGATATAACAATGGCAAATGAATGAGGACTAGACTAAATATAATAAATGCAATGAAATTATAGGCAAGGTATTAAATGCTCCCACAAAGATCATTTGATAAATTAATGCCAGAGAAGCCAGACATATAATGACATAAGGATGCAGGTATAGTCTAATTAGGTAAAATGACAACAAACTCAGAACTGTCAAACATACATGCAGGTACAGCAACATAAAATGATAAATGATAATTGTCAAACTCAAGCAATGAAGTTTGAAGACGTTTAGTATTTACATACTGTAGGTGTGTCTGACTAAGTTGTAACTTGTAAGTTGCAATCTGAATTGATGAGGCGAATTCCTATTGAATCTAGGCTCCTGTTTCTTCACCTTGAAGTTTGAACACCATTCCTACTGTTCAGTAATGACTCTGTTGACCCCATCTCGATGCTCACTCACTGTGTTCACTGCTTACTATCTTCTCACACAATCTAAACTCTAAAACAACTGACCACTTTCTGCTCAAACTTCAAAGTCTAACCACTAGCAGAGATAGTCGCTCACTTTCTGCTGTCTCGAAGCAGGGCTTCTTATAAAATAATCTAGAGGCTTGGGGTTTCAACAGGTGGCAGAAACCCTTAAAAAAATCCAAATACCTAAAACTCTGTTAAATTTAACTAGGTATCTACACATGTGGGGATCACTTGCCTCTGGATTCATTTCCTGATTTGCAAGACCCATACCCAAAACACAAGATCAGTTTCAGGGTTACAGGATCTATTTCGAGTCAACACAGATCTGTTTAGCCAACAGATCTCCAGATCCAGATCCGGTACAGATCTACAGATCCAGATCCGGTTCTGAAACAGGGATCCACAAATCCAGTGTCAGGACCCCGCAAATCCAGTATCAAGGTGATTCCCTTAGATAAATTACTAATCTGCCTGTTCATGCAGATCTGAAAAATCAGATTAGTGAAGTGAAATGTTTTAGGGTTTTACAAAAGAAATATAGGGTTTTACAAGTGCCTTATCCTTATGGGCTATGGACTCAGGGCAGGAAGATGACAAATCAGCCTTAAATGAAACAGATAAATCAGCAAGGCTACTATCAATAAACCCTACTAATTATATCAGCCAAATTAATGTGCAAACTAATACAAATGCTCATAAAGATACATATTCATCTCCAAACAACATCAACCAATGTACTGCGTAATCATCTATGCAGAGAGAACAGCAGGACAATTTCAATGATGGATAAACAGCTAGCAACTTCCTTACCAAAGGATCTGATTCATCAAGACATGATGGGATCAAAAGATCACAAAAAAGCCTTCTTCCTTGGCCACAAATAGCCCCAACAATGGGTGAAATATCTCTGTATGAGAAGAGAACAACTGCATATTTATTCTGGCAGCCCTGCACATTAAGTCAGCATATAGAAAAGAAGATGATGGAAGAATAAATCTGTCACAAACCATTTCCGCTTTGCCTGCAAAGAACCTTGTACTTGGCCTATGGGGGTATTTTCCACCTCTTGAATTTCTACCTAAGCAAATGAGAGGAGTCCTTTTATGGCTTCTCCCCTCAACAATTTTCCAATAGAATATTATAAAGAGTACTCTATAAGGTTATAGATCCATCCTTTCTTCCAAGAAATAATAATAAGATATCATGAAAAAAGGCTTCTAGGAGTCTCCTTGAAGTAGGGCCATCCTTATCTAAGGGTTTTTTTGGACTTGTGAAAAGTGCTAGCTGATTCCTTGCTGAATTGTGTCCATCCCATATCAAAGTGTTCCCCTTAAGCTGCCAAAAGAACCTTCTATACACCTCTGGAGAGGAGACACTCTTTAACATATGTGCCTTTATTTGTATCCATTAAATCTGCCATAACCCCGTCCTTGAATCATGCATATGTGCTACTTGTCATCTTTACAAGTGGAGCACTCTTCCAAGAAGGGCCTTTAACCATTTCTTCTCCATCTAAGAATGCAATGAAATAAGACAACATCTTCATGCATAGAGTGCTTTACAACATATGAATAATTAGTACCTTTTACCATGAAATATACCAGAAAATGCTTAAAATGTGGGACAATCCTTTAAATATGTGCAGTGGACCTTGGAGAGGTGCTTAAATGCCATGTGTCAAACTCCTATTGAGGGGGCTCTTCTTATGCTCATATTCTCAAATATTCCTCCCTAAAAGGTGCTTAGAACCTCCTAGAAGCAAGGCTCTCCTCTTGTAACTTACTATTTTCCCATCATTTGCTCAAGCAAGTGACCAAGGTCCACATTATGCCTACAAATATGTAGAATGTGCCTCGTACAATGTGAGATGACACTTCGGTGGTGAGATATGCCTCTAAATATGTAGCTCGTGCCTTGAGAATTGTGAAGACACCCCAAAGACATTCTCCAATGGAAATGCTACCCCATATAGTGAAATGCTACCACGTGTGCAATAGTGCTTCCAAGTATGTGAATTCAACAATGAAACACTCCTCCAAACATGTAAAAGAAAACGCAATCACATGGATCTCCATCACTATCTCTCTCGAGCATGATAAACAAGATAATGCTCAAACCAATGACTCATACCAAGCTTCCAAAGTTCACATCTTCTAGTATAGTGCTACCAAAAAGAATGCCTCGGAAAATGCAAATGAACTTGCATTTTCAGGTAGTAATAGGGCTATTATTTGGGACCTAGCTTACAACATGTTGATAAGGCCCACAATGAGCAAGTACAATCTCTCTTGCTCTAAAGTAGATGATTTGATGCAAGCCAAATTTGGTTTCCATCCCATGCACCATGAGAGATTTTTCAAATTGGTTTTCTTTCTCTATAGCATCTGCACCATGGTTGATTTAGCATCACAACATGATAGGTATCCTGACCTAACCTTGTGTTCTTCAATGGACATCACCCCTACCCTCTCAAGACTACACCAAGTTTAGTTCTCTAAAGCCTCCTCCCTAATTCGATACATTGGCATATCCATCAAGCATCTCCCCCCCCCTTTTCATTTATTCTTTGGATGCTCCTGGCCATCTTCTTCCCCTCCATCAAGGGATCAACAACACAATCAAGGAAAATATTTGCCAACACAATATACAAGCTACTTGGATCTCCCTTTCACAAGATATTGGTCCTAAGACTGCCTTCTACTTAGAGCATTATATGCCTTTGAGGGATGGAGTTTATCATACACCCTCAATATCCTCAACTTCACTGGCCTCATTGCCTTAGGCTCACAATTGGACAGTTCGAGGTAGGCTCTCATCCACTTCAAATTGAGTCTAAGGACTATATCCCATGAGAGGAAAGGGTATGTTAACTATGCCGTCTGCAGAAGGTGGAATTTGAGGAATATTTCACTTTTAGATGCCACATCTACTATAACATCTACGGGAGATATTATTCCCTTTTCCCCGATACAAGGAGATCCCTATCTACATTCATATGATCCCTAACCATAAGTGTCTAGCTCTTTACATGTGTGAGGTATCGACTCCTAGACAATAAACCATGTAGGGTTTCTTTTGAACAATGCCTTGTCAAAATGATTCTCTCATTTTTTCAACTAATTTTAGCACTTGGTCGCATTGAGCACCAAATAGATCTTATGATGTGTTGCATAGCAAACACTAGGTCAATGAAGCCACACGTAGTGTCTCACTGTAAATTTTATTCCAGAGATCACTACTCCCTCTGGATAGCCCTGAGATCTCAAGCGGTTTGAGTCTCTGTATATCAATAGTGCTCTAATGAAATAAGACTCAACAACTAGATCTCTTTACAACATAAACACAATCAATCACACATATGACACTGCATATACCCTGGAAACCCCAAATGGGGAAAACCAGCAATCCTGTGGGACTTTCTTCAATCTCGAGCCCAAAGCAATATATGAAAAGAACAAATACAACAATGTTACCTCAGATGTAACACTCAATCCTAAACGGGTCAAAACCCTAGATCTGCATGCATCAGCTGATGCATGCACTGGGGAAATGTGCCCTAACTGTCAATCTGGATCTGAGTCTCTCTGCAAGTAGCTCTGACTATACTGCCTCTCTCCACCCTTTCCTCTAATTTGCTCTGCAACGGAAGAAGGCCAACTGCTCAACTGGTGAATGCGCCCTTCCTCTGCATGGAAAAGTGCGCCCTTCCTCTACATGGAAAAGTGCACCCTCCCCTCTAGATGTCAAATGCTCATACTAGGCTAGATCCCAACAGATCTAAGCTCTGATCGTCACAGACCTTCCTCGAATCCTGAGGCAAGGCTACTCTGAAAGTCTCAGACACTCAATCAATCGATCTGACTCTGAATGAGCTCCTCTCTCCTCGGGTAATGCGCCCCTCTCCCTCTCTGGAAGTCGTCCTCCACAATCTCTCCAGAATCCACTCTAGTGAACTATCTCAATCCACAGATCTGAGCGCCAAGTGCCTCTGGAGCTAGTGGTGTCTGATCCAACTCAGATCCAACCACTCTCCCTCCTGCAAAAGCTCCTCTCTCTCTCAGAAAGTTGCCCTGCATGCACTAATGCACCCTCCTCACTCCTGACAGATCACTCTCTGATAAGTCAACTGAGCAACCTCATCCGAGGACCCCCTGCCTCTATAAATAATCTCACCGATCAATTATGTTTACCAAAAACCTAATATCGGTGCATGCAAAAAGTCACTTTTGCATGCATCTTTTAATTACTCACTGTACATGCAAATCTCATGCATGCATGAGGCAAAACACCTCGGAAGGTCCGCATGCAGTCACCAATGGACTCATGCCACTGAGTAGAGTGTATCTTACCCTCTACTCCATACTGATGCCTATACTGCTGATGTACCTCCATGCAAGGCATCTGAATCATGGAGGACATCCAGAGATACCATAAAAACTAACAAACACAAGGTTGGTCAAGTCTTTTCCACGAGGGCTAGTTGGTTCTTGTTTTCTACGATGATTGGATCAACAACCCAATCTAGGTTAGAGACAAATCACAATATTCATTTCTTCAACCTCAAGTGCTAGGATAAAATCTCCTCGTGGCTCCTATATACCTCCTAGGATCATCTAACTAGGTGCTCTCAACCCTAGACACTCCAAATGACACCATTAGACAGTGCATTGGATCTTTCTTAGTGATTGATTATGTGGTAGATACTTCTTCATCCTCACCCTCTACCTTGTCATCTTATCTTACAGATGTCTAGCTGATCTCTTGCACCCTTTCTTCTTTCTCATTCTTTGAGATGTTATTTAGTTCACGTATTTCATGTATTTCATGTTCATCTTGTTTTATCTTGCATGCATTGACCTTTCATTGTTTCTAGATATAACTATTGCTCGAGATTAGTAATTTTCGGATTAGGAGTTTTTGTTTTTAAACTAACTGCGACATTGTCAAAATTAGTAACTTCTAGAATTAGATAAGGGATGCGCACTGCATGCGGTTACCTACTCGAAGTTTTCACACAGTTATCTAGGTACCCAACACATGCATTGAATGCAAATTAGGCGCTCCTACTTATGTGCTTAAAATAGGTTGAGTGACAAGTCTCATTGCAAACCTTGTATGCCTATTGCTATATATAAGAAAGCAAGGTCCCCTCTATGTGATTATTATTTTTAGTTTACCAAGGAGGGTGTGCATTTTTTCCATTTCTAAGTTAATTAAGAAATACAAAAATGATTTTAGAGTGTTCATGGTTCCTTTGTATTGTTGCCAGTACTTTTCAGTTAGTATATGTGTTTTTAGATCTAGCAAATGAAGCAGTTTTGAGAGTCCCTTAAGTTTTTTCAGTCTTTCAGGTTTAATAATTGTAGATTTGATCACCATGTATTGAAATTTTAATATGGTATCGACACATGTTTTGTGGAACCTTCTCAGAATCCGTGTATCGATAGTAGGGCTTCTACCTGGGATCGGGAGGTGTCAGAAGGTTTCAGGGGTGGGATGCTCAAGATCCATCCTTCATAAAAGCATTGTGGAGATGTGATATGTTGTTTTAGGTTGCTGGTTTGTTTGGTATAGATGTGTTCCCAGAGTTGTAGCGATGACTGGTCTTGGTATCCAAAAGTGTCACATGTTGGAGGGCACTTCCTATTTTGTACCTTCGAAGTGCAGACTACAAAATCTCTTGTAGGAGTTTGATCTTTGGTGCTTTGTAGAGACTAAGGTTGCAGATCCTACTGATCCCACATGGTTGACAGAATATAAAAAAGAAGATGTTCAAAGCAAAGTGAATCATCCTAGACTCGATGAAGGATCACTTGATCCCTCACAACGCCAACAAGACAACTGGTAAGGAGATGTTTGAAGCTCTAGTCACTCTATATCAAAGTAAATTTATTGTTTAACCCAACTTAAAGGTAAATGAAATGAGCTCAAAAATGGCTAAATGGAAGCAAATCTGGAAGCAATTTCACCTCAAATGCAAATTATACCATAAGCTGCCCTGCAGATTGATTTTATGATGTAAAAATCAGCATGTATGGTACAGCAAAGACAGAAATAAAATGCAGACGCTTTGAAGAGGGTTAAATGAATTAGTTTCTTAGACTTTGATTGAATCTTTTGTGCTTAAGGTAAAGATTAATTTTCATATTTAAAGAACTTTAAAAAATGATTTAAAATGTTTTAGAATTGCTAAAAGAAGGAATAATATCACTTGACTAGTGCCTAGTTGCTTGTGTTAGTTTTTCATACATTCATAGCATAATAATTCAAATGCATAAACAAGATCACTAGAAGAAAGACAAAGCACAAAAAAATCACAACAGAGTTTATCCTGGGAAACCCAAACGGGAGAAAACCCAGCAACCTTCGTATAGAGATGATAATTCCGAGATCAGAGTACAATCATAAAGAGAGAAAAGATGGAAATGCTTTCCAAAAGATAGAAACCCCAAAATAGTCTTCTCCTGCTGCAGTGCAAACTTCTCTCTCTGGATGATGCGAACTTGTCTTGAGTGGATGAGTGAATAATGAGGTGAACTCACCTCTTATTTATACAAGTGAAAAACTGGAAAATTCCCTAGCTGGGCCGACTTCTCTTGGGGAGCAATAAATAATTTTATTTTTAATTTTCTTTTGCTTGCTTTTTGTCCCAAGGTTTACATTGATTATTTCAAGGGTTTTACATAATGAAATACATCAAGTTCATCTCCCTTAGGAGGTACAATCAAGTACAATAAATAATATCTTCCGAAGTTGCACAAAATCCAACACTCCCTCTCAACGAGGAAGGTAGTCTTCAGTCTTTATCAGAATCACAGTCATCTGGGTTTCATCTGTACATCTATACTGTCTCCATCATCTCTATACATACTGAAGGTTGTCCACACAGTCTCAGTCCTTCGAGAAGTGTCATCATGCATCAACTTCAATAGTCCTTCAGTGAGTCCAGAAGAATCACTCAATCCTGGATATCTGAGATATCAACTATGCCATCTCTACTATACCATTTTCTAACTGTCTGTCTCATCTGCCGATGGGATTTCTCCCATACCTGGCTGAGATCCCAGACGAGAAAATAGGCACGACCATCTACTACCTGTTCGTCTCATCTACCGATGGGATCCTCCCATACCTGGCTAAGAACCTGAACGAGTAGAGGTGCTTGTGCAATCACATGGCCATCTACTACTTGTCCGTCTCATCTACCGATGGGATTTCTCCCATACCTGGCTAAGAACCTGGACGAGCAGAGGCACCTATGTGAACCCAACCATCCACTAACTGTCCGACTCATCTGCTGATGGGATTTCTCACAAACCTGGCTGAGCAACTAGACGAGTGAAGGTACTTGGGTGAACCCGACCATCCACTAACTGTCTGACTCATCTGTCGATGGGATTTCTCCCATACCTGGCTGAGCACTTGGACGAGTGGAGGTACCTGGGTGAAAGCAGGGCAAGCATCTCGATGTCATCTTTCCCTCTCAAGGAGGGACACGTTCTCTTCTACTCCAACTCTTCGACCTCGGCGAAAGTATTCGAACTTCACCTTGGGAAGAGGCTTGGTGAGAACATCTGCAGTCTGGTCGTCTGTCGACACGTACTGTAACTCGACCGCACCTTTCTGCACCATATCACGTATGAAGTGATACCGAATCTCTATATGCTTCGACCTGTCGTGAAATACAGGATTCACTAACATCTACACACAGCTCTGGTTATCACAGTGAATCACGATTGGCTCTGGAATCTGGCCAAACAATCACGCCAGGAGTTTACAAAGCCAAACTGCTTCTCGATCTGCTATACTAGTAGCCATATACTCGGCCTCTGCAGTACTGAGTGCTACCGAGTTCTGCTTCCTGCTGCACCAGGAAATAACTACAGAACCCAAACTGAAGCAACATCTGGAAGTACTCTTCCTATCTGCAACACAACCGACCCAATCTGAGTCTGTAAACCCCTGCAATCAGGTCACAATCTGAAGCACACTTCAAACCATATCCCACAGTGCCACGCAAGTATCTGAGCACATGTTTTGCAGCAATCCAATGAATCTACCTCGGTTCGCACTTGAACTGACTGAGAGCATTCACAGCAAAACATATATCTGGTTTGGTGTTTGTCAGATACATTAATGACCCAATCAGCTGGCGATACATGGTGGGATCAATTAAATCTGAGTCAGAAGCAGAATCTCTCAGCTTCTTCCAATTCGCATCCATCGAAGTGACCATGGACTTGCAGTCCAACATTCTAAATCTCTTCAATATATCTATGGTGTACTTTCCTTGTCCTAGGAAAATCTCTTTCTGGCTCTGCCATACTTCTAATCCCAAGAAGTAGTGCATCAATCCAAGATCCTTCATTTCAAACTCAGAGTTGAGATTCTTCTTACACCATACGATAAGTTTCTCATTTCCTGTGAGAAACAGGTCATCAACATATAGTACCAAAATCAATGGCTAATCATCTACAACCTTGTAGTAAAGGTTGGGGTCTGCATCACTCTTGGTAAATCCAAAGCTCACCAGGAATCCATCTATCCATCAAAACCAAGCACGAGGTGCTTGCTTGAGTCCATACAGTGCCTTTTTTCAATCTGCATACATGAGACTCCTTTCTGTGGACAATGAACCCATCTGGCTGCTCGATGTAAACTTCTTCCTCAATAACACCATTGAGAAAGGATGTCTTCACATCCATCTGATGCAACTTCCATCCCATAGCTGAAGCAATAGCAATGATCGATCTAATGGAAGTATATCGAGCCACAGGAGAAAATGTCTCATCATAATCGACTCCCTCTTTTTGAGAGAATCCTCTAGCAACAAATCTAGCCTTGTATTTTTTAACACTTCCATCTGCTCCATGCTTGATCTTGTATAACCATTTAGAAGTCACTACTGACTTCTCCTCAGGTCTCGGCACAACTTCCCACACATCATTCTTCATAATGGATTAATGTTCTTCCATCATGGCATCCTTCCAAACTTCATGTTTGGATGCTTCTTCATAAGTAGTTGGTTCTGAATCAATGATGTTACTCATTAGTGCCTCATAATTGGAGAACCTCTAAGGTCTTTTGCTTTCTCTGGTAGCGCCATGTGGAGCTTCATGTCCCTCTGCATCCTGCAGAGTCTGTTGTGCCCATCTAGGTCTTTTCTGACCTGCAACATTTCTGGGGATATCAACTGGATTAATGGAGTCGATATGTTCATCCTTTTTAGCTAACTCCCTCTAAACTGGAGGGGGAGATGATCTCATCTCCTTTCGTTCTAGCATTTCTTCATCATTGATCTCCATGTCTAATCCTCTGCCTTTCCAGACAACCATTTCTTCTTCAAAGGTCACATCCCTACTGACTTCAATCTGTCTGGATCCTGGAATGTAAATTTTATAAGCCTTTGAAGACTCACTGTATCCCACAAAGGTTCCCTTCTTGCCTAAAGGTTCTAACTTTGATCTTTTCTCCTCGGGCACATGTATATAGACTGGACAGCCAAATATTCGGAGGTGGCCCACTTCTGGTTTCACTCCTGTGAAAGCTTCTTTTGGAGTCCTATTCTCAATATCTTATGTGGACATCTATTTTGTACATATACAGTTGTTATGGATGCTTCTGCCCACAAGAACATTTGAAGACTTTGGTCATGTATCATAGCTTTGGTTGCCTCCACAATTGTTCTATTCTTTCTTTCTGCAACCCCATTTTGTTGAGGGTTGTAGGGAACTATGAGCTCCCTCTTAATTCCTGCTTCCTTGCAGAAATCATTAAATTCTGTTGAGGTATATTCTCCACCATTATCGGATCTCAAAATCTTGATCCTCTTTCCTGACAGATTCTCGACTTGTGCTTTAAATTCTTTGAACTTGCAGAGTACTTCCTCGGATTCCTTAGACTTGAGGAAGTATATCCAAGTCTTTCGTCAGTAATCATCAATGAATGTTATATAGTAATGATATCCACCCAATGAAGCAACTGACATGGGTCCGCACAAGTCAGAGTGTACTAGATCCAAAATCCCTTTGGATCTACTCTCACTATCTGAAAAAGATCTCTTGGCATTCTTGCCAAGTGCACATCCTCAACATGTTCCATCATGGCCTACCTAGAGCCTTGGTAAACCTATCACTATATTCTTCAGTGTTGGGAGAGCTCGATAGTTTAGATGAGCTAGCCTTCTGTGCCATAATGCGCCCATACTTGCAACATCATGTACTAGGGCTTGGACTGGTGAAGTGTTTAGTCGATACAAACTCTCTTCTCTTATACCAATAACTTTGGTTGTATTCATGCTTGAGTTCTTGTGCCAAGCAAGTACTTTCCCTTCGGAGAAAGCTACTTTATATCCTTTGTCTTCCAAGGCTGAGATGGAGACAAGGTTTCTTTTCATACCAGGCACATAGAGCACATTACTCAGGCGCAATGTATCATTTGATTCTAGTTGAAGGGAGGTGGCTCCAGATCCCTTCATAGTGTAGTTAGCATCATCTCCAAGTACAACACGGAGATGTGAATCTTTCTCAACTAATTCTGAAAGATTTCTCTATAACCTGTCATTGTCTAGAAGCACCACTATCTATGAGCCAAGTGTCACTAGTGGTGGGAATAGTACTTGATAAAGTTGATATGAATAGAAATTATGTATGATCTTCATTCCTTTGCTTCTTGTGATGATGATCTTCTACATCAGCAGTGGATGCTCCATGCTTCCTTTTACGTGAACTTCGACAGCTATTGGCGTAGTGTCTATATTTTCTACACCTATAGCATTGAACTTGAGATATGTCCTTCTTCTTCTTTTGATATGGGTGAGGACTTGATCTCCTATCTTGGTGCTTGTGTTTATGGAACTTCCTTCCTTTTCCCTTACCTTTCTTGGCATGGGATACAAATGCTTGATTTTCCTCAGGTTGAGTACCATGGATTCTTTGTCGTGTTGCAATCCTTGTCTCCTCCTGAGTGCAATCTGCCCATAGCTTATCAAACTTGGGTTGTTTAGATCTACCACTTATGCTTTGAATAAAGGACTCCCAAGATGGTGGAAGACCATTCAGAGTGGTGATAACAAGCTCCTTATCATCAATGGGATCTCCACTGGTGCGAAGCTTGTCCCTTAGTTCTGTGATCCTCATGACGTATGAGGCAATCGATTATGATTTGGACATCTTCATATTTGAAAGTTGGTTCCTCAATGTAATGGATACATTGATGCTAGTGTATTCAAACAACTTATGTATGGTCTTGAACATTTTCCTAGCGGTCTTCTTCCTTGAGATTTGTGGAACCAAATGATCTCTTACTGAGTCCACCAGAATCCTTCTTGCTCTGGCATCATTCTTCCTCCATCGGGATTTGTCTTCTTCGGCTTCTGGTTCAGGGACTTTCTCATTTACATATTGTAATAGGTCATTTTCTTCTAGAAGTAGAAGAACCCTAGACTTCCAAGAGATAAAATTGGAAGCTCTTTCCAGACAATCTTCAACCTTCATTCCAATCATCTTGACTGCAGATCTGGTTCAGAAACCCTAGCAGGAGCTAGGTCAAAAATGGAAGTTGGAATTTTGGAAAACCGATTCCACAGGTAGATGTGCCCTAGCAAAGCGAGTTGAGATGAGGTAGGGCTGATCCAAATCTATGGAGAAAAGTAGGTAAAACCCGAAACCCTAATTTCTGTTGCAGCTACAGAATTAGGTCAAAAATTGAAAATTCTCGAAATTGAGTTTTGTCTTCACCAAAAGATGCGCCCTCCTTAGAGAGATATTCCCAAGGCTCTTTTTCTTGAAAAAGTTGAGTGAAGACTTCAAAAGATGAAACCCTAGTTCCGACAGGGTTCCGACAATGTTCCAGCAATGGCTTCTTCTAGTACCGCTCTGATACCATGTTAGTTTTTCATACATTCATAGCATAATAATTCAAATGCATAAACAAGATCACAAGAAGAAAGACAAAGCACAAAACAATAACAACAGAGTTTATCCTGGGAAACCCAAATGGGAGAAAACCCAGCAACCTTCGTATAGAGATGATAATTCTGAGATCAGAGTACAATTGTAAAAGAGAAGATGGAAATGCTTTCCAAAAGATAGAAACCCCAAAATAGTCTTCTCCTACTGCAATGAGAACTTCTCTCTTTGGATGATGTGAACTTGTCTTGAATGGATGAGTGAATAATGAGGTGAGCTCACCTCTTATTTATATAAGTGCAAAACTAGAAAATTCCCTAACAGGGTCGACTTCTCTTGGGGAGCAATAAATCATTTTATTTGTTATTTTCTTTTGCTTGCTTTTCATCCCAAGGTTTACATTGATTCTTTCAAGGGTTTTACATAATTAAATACATCAAGTTCATCTCCCTTAGGAGGTACAATCAAGTACAATAAAATACAATAAATAATATCTTCCGAAGTTACACAAAATCCAACAGCTTGAAGAGAAGGCAATGGGATCGTAGAGGAAGCATGTGGAGTTTCGGTGATAAAGGAGTAGGAGGGGGTTGAAGAGCTCAAACCCTTGTCATAGTCTTTGATAGCCAAATATGTCTTCCTTCCTATCCAAGGAAGCATTCAAGAGCCGAAATCCTCTGAAAAAAACTGCATGCAAAGTTTACCAATCCTACTACAAGTAACATATATCAAGATAATTTTATTAATGTCCGACTAATGAACACAAAAGTAGGTCAATGGGACTGTCGAGTACAATGATGTTACAAATCCAGAGTACCAAAAGGTCTCCTGTAAAAGGCAATACGCTGAAAAGAAAGTAAAGTAGAGAAGAGAAGGGAGGAGAATCCTATGTCTAGTCATGGAAATCACTCGACCCCGAGTATGGGAGACCGCACAGGGGTGGAGAGATACACAGGGAAAAGATCCAGGAGCAAAGAAATTTAAAAGAAATGAGGTAGGTCTATCAAGGGATAGACCCATCTCTCCTAACATTCGAGGTCGAATGAAGGAAACTAGGAATAGTATGTTGTCCGAGGAAGAACTAGTGGAAGGTCTAGGTCGCCCTTTGCTCTACTGTCTAGAGGAGGTAGCCCGCCATTGAGGCCCGGGGGATCTCTTTTGCCTCCTGGGGAGAGGTCTAGTCTAGTCATGCCACTGAGATCTCAAGGGACAGGGAAAGGCCCCACGGGTTTGCATTGATCTGGAGTCTGAAGCTACACTAATGTCGATCTATCTCTTAGTGCCCCTCTCTGATAGTAGCCCCGTGAAAAAGGAAGTGATCCACTAGGTGGAATCTGGTCTGGTATGAGGTTGAAGAATATGGGCTCAAAACCTGAGGGCCTCCTCCATGTGTAAGGCCACACATCTAGTAAATAAAATTAACAAAACTTTGAATTGAAAAGGTAAAGAGTTTACCCGAATCTTCTCATGCAAATATTCACCAGTTGTACAAGAACTTCATAGTTAGCATCAAGCACTTATAGCTCCAACTAACTTCTCCAATATTCACCCAATACTCTAACACAAAGAAAACTAGGCAAAAGTAACACGAGGAATTTTATTCTCCAAGTTCTAGCAAGTTTACAATGAGAGGAGTGTCTCTTATATAGGAAGAGAGACTAACTCCTCAATAGAAAAATAATAAAACCTCCTCATGAGATGGTCAAAATACAAAAACCCAACCACCTCCTCATGACATAGTAAAAAATATATAAAATAAGTAGTTTGTCATGCCACCTATACAAAATATCCAACTAATCCTCATTCCAAGAAGAGAGAGCATCTTTGCATGCCAAAAATAGGGCAACGTACCTTCCTTAAGTGGAGAATATGTAGCATGTGTGGACCAAATATGTGAGGCATTCCATAAATCAAGTGGTCAAAGAAAAACAACGAGTGCTTCAAGGTGACAGTTTTGAAATTTCCAGCTTCCTCAATATTTATCGAATTTTCTATTATAACCACTTTTCGGAAATCCCACGACCGCTCTACTTCTATGGCTGTTGAGATGGTAAAATTAGGGGCACTCTATCAAAAGATAACTACTCCCGAAGCTAGAGTGCCACTGTATCAAAAGATAACTACTCTCGAAGCTAGGACGCCCTTCCAAAAAAACCATCCCATCAAAAATGCCAAAACGTACCATGTGTGCCTCTAAATGTGTGTATAAGGAGGGCATTCATCACATGGAGACTATATATCAACAATACAATACAATCCAAGTGTTAGAGCATGGAAAATATCTTGGGCATTATCTCTAGGAAGCCTCAATAACGTATAGCTTAGGAAAATAATGTTAAACATTAACATGCAAAGGTTAGCAAGTGCACTTCTCAAATTAATTATCCCATTAACCTTAGAATTACCATGTTGTGACCATAATTAACAAGATAACACTCTATTACATGCTTGACCCCTAAGACAGTGTGCATTTCCTAAGTTTGCACGTAAGGTGAGGGTGATGAAGTGAATGTGGTACTAGGGAGAAGGTGTTCGAAAATTGACCATCTTAGAAATGTGACTAAGTGCTAGGTCTACCCCTTAGCTTTCAAGAGCTAGGGGGTAATGATTTTTCTTCTACATGTGAGCCTTAGAAGGGAGATATTTTTCGTGAGTTACCATTTCCTTGTGCCTCTTTTTCTTGCGATCCCTTCTTATTTATTTATTTATTTGTATTTTTTATTTTTTTAAGTCCCTTTGCTTTAGATTTGGCTTTGATAACATGGGACATAGGGAACCTGGCTTTTTACAAGGGGATATTAGTCACACGTATAACATTTATCATTTAGCTACATTCCCTTAGAATACTTTGACTCTTTTAACTTTGGCTTAGGCATTCATACATGGGCATAGTATAGAGACCATGGAACATAACATATGATAAGTCAATTACTAAAGGGAAAGGGGGACATGATGGAAATGGGTGGAAGGGCTAGTGAAATGACATGGCATGAAAAATGGCTAGGTTTGTTCCTTTGCATACTCTACAAAAGCTTTTCCTTATAGGGATATTGTTGGTTTTGACTAATTAGTGACTCAATCTTACTATAAAACAAAACATGTAGAAGTAGAGATTGAATATTATTTAAGAGTGCACTTCATTAGCAATGAATTTCAAGATTACTTACTTGTAAAGGTCGTTCAGTGTGTGGAATTAGGTATGTGAAAACACAAGTTGCGAGGGACTATAACCAAAGAGCTTAACATGCTAACAACTCAAGCATTGAAGATAGGAGTCTTTGAGCACTATGATGGAAGCTTTTGTTCTTCACAAGTAGGGCACTCAATCCTGAAACTCTACAAGTGCATTCTCCCACCCGACACATGATAGTTGATTATGGATCTTTAAAAGTGCATTCTCTTGCCTGACGCCTAAGTTGTGATAGTAGTGGATGCATGAGAATGTCAATAACTTAATATTGTAAAGTTTATTTTGTGTATGGTTTGTGTTTTATCTAAGTCACATGGTTCAGATTGGATTTCGAGTTCAACAACAATGAAATTCGATTCAAATTTGAATTCGAATTTACTGATAAGTTTCAAATAAGATTAGCCATTAGATTCCTCTATAAACATATTTCAAAATTTTCAAAATATTAAAACACACACACACATGCACATATTAAGAAGCTTATATTTTTTATAAATATAACTTTTATTGAATTATAATATATATTATCTATGAGTGTAATTAAATTTATAAAGTTTATGGCTAATGTTTTTAATGTATAAATGTAATAACATATACATTGAACATGTTATAATATGTTCACTTTATTATCAATATATTCATATCATTTAAAAGCTACAAGGATTAGGGAGAGTTACAACCTCAAACTTTAATCTCTTCTTATTGGAGTATAACTACCCTTCTAGAAGGGTTATTTCAGCAGCAAAACAATGCCAATCATTGCATACCCTAGTCATACATGAAAAAGAGAAGAGAAAGATGGAAACCTCACATACGAACTTGCCCCTTGGCTTCTTCCTCCCAATAGATCTTCAACTAATCTTGGAGGGGATCTCCTCACAAATTCAACCATGCTAAACAATGGGGACAGCTTCTCTTTATATAGATTGTCTAGCTCAACCTCCTACAATAAAATATCAATAAGTGGATTCTAGATCTACTTCTTTCTCCAAGAAATAACAATTAAAAAACATATGTAAAGGCTCCTCAAAGTTGGGCACTCCTCAAAATAAGAAATATGCATTTTCATGGGTTTGAATGGATGCATGATGCTACTTGTCAATCTCCTAGGCAAAACATTTCCTTGAAATGTGCTTCCTTGACCATGAAAGAGGATTTTGTTATGCAACTTGTCTCATCTTTCTTGGACTGCTCTTCAAGATAACCCTTTAGCAACCACTCCCATTAAGATATGATTAAATGCCAAGTTGAAGGGGAATTATCTTCAAGGGATCGAGGTATTTCTCCTTGGGATGGTGAAACAACACCATGTGTCTCCTCCCTAAGTAGGGCGCTATTCAAGAAACACCTTTGACAATGACAAAACCAAATTGCATATAATATTAATAAAGTCCTTAGAAAGAGGGTGCACCCTTAAACTGTGTGCAATAGTCAATTAAGGGTCCATCGATCCTTCTCAAAATAGCAACCACCACCTAAGAAAGTGGGGTGCTCCTCTATCCTCCTGCATGTGATGCTACAAATCCCTCAACTACTTCCTTACAAGGTGGGACACTCTTTTTCATAGAATGTGTGATTTTGAAAAGTGTAGAAGAAGCTATGTGACCACATTGACCACAACCTTACCCATAAAACTTCCAAAAGTGTGATGCACCTTTGGAACATGTGCCATTCTTTACCTTGGATAAGGTGCACCATTGAAAGATCTGCAAGTACTAGGATCACCCTCATTAATTAGCCCATATATGGAAAAATAATAGTGAATTCCCTTGAGACGTTGCAAGATGCCATGTGTCATGTAGCTTTGACCTTCTGATCAATCAAGGTATTATTAATCACGCTTCAAGAAGTGATGCAACCTTTGAGAATAGGCAATTAGTGGATTAGGGAGGTTATAGTCACCCTTAGATCTAGGGCAATAAAACACTAAAAAAATCCTCCAAATGTGGGCACCCTAGATAGATGTGCAAACCTCCTTAAAGCTTGGTCATTCTTATTAATTATTACTCAACACATGTGCCATAAAATATATTAAACTTTCTATGATGATCAAGTACTTTCCCACTCTTAGTATTTGATGCCATGAAACCCTCTTTGGATGACGGGCACTCCACCTAGAAAGATGTGCTTGATCTTGTAGGTGGGCTTTGTATACCATGTGTCCACATCTAATTCAATGTACCCTCATAGGAACTTGAATGGTGTGAAATGTCTCTAAATAAGTGGATTATGCCTCAAACATTGTTTGATAAACCCTCAATGAACAATATGCACAAAAATATATAAATAAGGGCTCCAAAAGGTGAATATTTGCCACATGTGCAACATTGCTCCAAATGTGTGAAATCAACCATCAAACGCATCTTAAAAGATGTGAGCATCCACCAAGCATGTGAAAGGAAAAAGCGATGAACAAGAGGATGCTAGGATTATGCTCCTTAAATCCATATCTCCCTAGTATAGTGTTGCTGAAAAGAATCTCTCAAAATGCACCTGCATTTTGGGAGGTGACAAGGGACATTGATCTATGCCAATGGGTTTATTATAGATGCAGCTCTTGGGTTTTCCAACAAGGTTTTCCTTGGAAAATATATCTATAATTTATAATTTTAATACTTTATTATAGGTAATATTATATAGTTTATATACTATTAGATCGAGAAGTATATATATATATATAAGGATAATCTTGTGAGATCCCACCGTTCTTCCCTAGAATATTTGGATGGAAGGTGGCTCAACCACCAACAACAATAGCATCTAGTAACCCAGCGAGACTTAGTTAGAATAGAACAAAGGACATCATGGCAAACTCTACCTTGAAACAATCTATTCAAACCGATTGAGCTAACCCACTAGACTAAGAAAACTTTGTGTGTGTAGTTTAAAAAAATCATATATTTGTTGTTTTTGTGAGATTTATACTCTACTATTGGATAGGTGGTAGATATTTTTTGATACATATTTTCGTCATATCATATTGTATCTATATGTGTATTTGGATATGATAACTATGGTCAAAACCCCTATATAGAGGCAATGGAATCTCCCTCCAATCTCATACTAGACAAGATACCCAAAGATAAAGTTCTCGTCAATCTCAACCTTGCCCAAAGAATAAAATCTGCAAATCCATTCGCCTCTAGGGAGATGATGATCTATCTCAACCCTTGACTAGTGTGGACACACCTGAATCTGACCGAGTGGAAAGCAAAGCTCGTGCTATTGATGGAATTGGAGATAGTGTGGTTGATAGATAAGATCGCCGATGATCTAGAGGAAGTGCTCAAAATAAAAGGCCAACTTAGGGCTGAAAGGCCCAAACAATCCAATCCAGAAGACCTATGTGAACTCCTATAAATGTCCTTCCTAATTATAGCATTAATTTCTTCCTTAAGGGGAAGGAGGTGAGAAGGAGCATCAAAAGAGATTGAGTAGGGAAGGAGTTGGTTGGTTGAGATACCCACCTCCTCAAGAACTGACTAGAGTCTAGACCTCATGTTTTAACTCGAAATTCTCATTTGGAAAATTTCCAGGAGAAGTCAAATGACCACCTATGAAAATTACCAATGTCAAATACTCCTCCTAGGCATAGTTCGGATTTGCCTTAGGGCAGCCCACACCAAAATTTGATTCTCCTCGAAATCACGAAATCTTGGATTCATATTGGATTCTTGTGTTTTTTGTGTATTTTGGATTGGATTTGTTTCCTAAAATAGGATTTGATTCCAATATAATTGCATCCAAACCCCAATGATAGAATCATGGCAAATTTACCCCCTACTGACAATTTTTGAACAATTTTTACTATCATCGTCTCCAAGAATACTGAGCACGCAATTTACATAATAATTATTTCTTAACTTGGCCAATATTTGAACGATTTGTCCCCAAGTGCCCTAGTTGAGCACTTTAGAGCTAGACTTAGAGTTGCCATCATCATGCTTATATCAATATTGTACTTTAGTAGTTTTGTGTGATGAGTTGTCTTCAGTAGTGTAGTTTGATTGGCCCAAGACTAGTGATTCTTGTCGAGCCTTTCCAAGTCTTAGTTGGGTCGAGTACTCGGCTCATACTCGACCACAAACTCGCCACTTGTCAAGACTCGCCAAGATTCGGCCAAACTCAGCAAGACTTGGCCAAACTCAACAGATTGGCTCATACTTGCCTAGACTATATTTTGAGTTTTCTTGTATTTGTCAAGTCTTTCCTGAGTCACCGAGCCTTGTCGAGTCCCAAGGCAACCGAGTCTTTGCTGAGCCCAAGTCTGACAACATCAGTCTTTAGTGTAGTTTGTCTTCTAGAGAACTGTAGCTCTCATCTAGAAGGTTAAAGTGCACATGCAATGTGTCTTTCTATATTTAATGGGTCTCTCTTTGTATTTAGCCATCATCACTCATGTATTATCATAGTCTGGTAATCTAAATTAGAAGTGTTCGCACTACAAAATTTTCCACTGCTAGTAAGCTTTGTCTCTCCTCTTGCAATTAGAGGAATTGATTTTACTACTTCTCACCATTCTCCATGTTGGATCATATTATTTTGGTGTTATAGCCTTAATATTTGATGATGCTATCTGCTAGCAATTGTAGTCGTTAAATCTTCAGCAAACTTGGTGGTTTTGTCTTAGTCCCCTATTGGCAATGAGTTTGTAAGCTAAAAAGTTGATATGCTTAAATTCAGATTTCAATTTTTTTCATTTATAAAATTTAAATTTTAAATATATATTTATAAAAAAATTAGGGTTAGTGTTCCAATCCTCGATTCCTAATTTTCTAACAAGGGTTGCATCCGCATGTGAAATTTACTAACCCAGATCTGGTTACTAATCTCAAATAATTAATCTACTAATTATTAATTAATAACACACTGAAACTCAATACAGAGAAAACCAAACATAAGATGTACCCCGGAAACCCCACTGGGGAAAACCAACAACAGATTTGTCTTATATTACAGATTTGTTAAATAGCATTTACAACACCAGGCTTCCGGATATGACACACCGGATCTCGGTCAACTCCTAACTCTCCCTTGCTGCAACTATTCCCAAACCCTCAACAATATTAACAAACCCCAACTTGAGTGAATCCCTCACTCCCAAGCCTCTGAGAGACTCCCTCATTCGGATCTGATCACTCACTATCAATGATGTTACCCACACTAACAATGAACACACAAGAGATATGACTCACTCTTGACTGTGATGCCTTACAACTCTCAATAGACTCTTTTATAACATCACTTTATGTCCATACCATGGTCAATACCATGGGACACCCAATACCATAGGACACATAATACCATGGTCCCTCCAATACCATTGACTATAAAGTACAACAAAAAACACTTACAAGACCTGTTTAGAGAGTTCCTCTCAGTCCCTTCTACGTTGTTAGACACCCCCAACGTAGAAGTACCTACCGAGCTACAAAATCTAACACTCCCTCTTAGCAAGGAAGGTAATTCCGAAGAATCATCCACCAGGATCAAACACATCCTCGGTTCTTGCAGTTGCTCCCTCTGAATGTATGAAGACTTCTCCATCCTAGAACAATACAACATACCCCTCATCCTCCAGGTCTGATACTAAGAGCAAACTAACCCTTAGCTCTGGAACATGCATCATTCCTGCTACCTCCAATAGACCTTCCAACTCCATCTAGAACGTCACCGAACCAACTCTCCTCACTGCTAATTTGGTGTGACCCCCACACCTCACAAAGCGGTTTGAGTTTGTCTCTAAAATACTAAGGAGCATCAACCTCACTCTCGTCATTATGGCTAGATGCACCACTGTCCAAACCTCCTGCCTGAAGCTAACCGGGGATGCCTGCATCCTTCTGTTGCTGCCCGAGTACATCTGCAGTCTACCCGACTACTTTTATTGGCTTCCCAAGTCCTACTGGGCCTGCCCATCTCCTTTACAGCTACCCAACAACATTTTTGGGATGATCAAGTGGCTACCCATTGTCCCCAACTGCCCGAAATTCTTGGGCAGTTTTGGGCTGCCCGAAATTCTTGGGCAGTTTTGGGCTGCCCGAAATCTTACTACCCCTACCCAGGGCCTGCAAGACCTGCCCAGTTGCCTGGCGGTCTACTGCCCGCAACTTTACTTAGCGGTTGCAGCCACCTGTTTGTTGGTGGTATTCTCTGCAGCCGGCGACTTTCTTTTTATGGCTAGCGACTTACCTCCTCCGTCCAGTTCCCGTCTGATTGTCTCTCAACCTAGCGACTTCCATTGTCGGCATGCCAGTGTCCACACACAACTGCGCTCCAACTACAGCCACAGACCCAACTGCCCCTCAGCACGTAGCTCCCGAGACTCATCTCCTCTGTCGTCGATCCTTGTCGTGGCTCTCTATCGGCTCCACCTTGCTCGTACTGATGTCTTCGCAGGGCCTGATTTGTCGTCACCCTCCACTTGCTCGGTGAACCTCTACCCACATTTGAGCTTCACCTTTCTTACTGACTTCACCATGCTCATAGCTACTCACGATCTAGAGGTAAAACACTTTCTTTGGCGGCTTTGATTAACGACTACCAACTGTGTCGTCTCCACCTTTGTTCACCGCTTTCCTACCCATCCACTGGCAGCTCCTGTCCGTGTACGCAGTCAACCCTTGCACTATGTTGTCATCCTTCTCACTCTTCTGTTGTGCGTGCACCTCTCATGCACGTTCCTCACAGCCCGACAACTTTCTTCGCGTGCAGGCTCGTGCCCACAACTCCAACCGTCATCGTTTTCTTTTACTTACGAGCCAAATTACGCCTTGGCCTGAATGGACCAGCCGCCGCTGAGCTCAATCGTCGTCACTACACATCATCCCTCGTGCCCCGTGTCATTTCTTGTGCAGTTGGCCACAGCCCGAGATGAGTCTCAATCCTCTCCTTTGCAACAGTTGGCCACCGTTCTTTGCTCACGACACGGTTCGGCCCGATCAATGCTTCAAGCCCCAACTGCAATCACGTGTTGTGCCTACTGCGGCTCCTCTTGCCCCGTAGACACCCAACCTACACACCACTTCAGCGCATGGCCTCTTCAATCGACACTCCTCGAGCCTCCTCCTCTGTCGAGTTGCTATTAGTAAATGATTATGCTGATCTCTATGTGATTTGCGCTCCTGCCGAACTCTTCACTAGGATGTTTACCAGCACGTTCCACTCGACTCACCACGGAGCCGCCCTACCACTGCAAATTTGTCGAGTTGTCTATCTGTCACAAAGAAAACTAACAAACCAGCTCACTATTGAATCTGTATGCCGTACCACCCGTACCGTGGCCGTACAATACTCTTTTTTTTCTGATCTTGAGCTCAACAAATTTTATGAATTTTTTTTTTTATGATCTTGAGTGGGGTTTTCTCAGTCCCACTTTGATACCATGTGAAATTTATTGATCCGGATCAAATTATTAATCTCGAATAATTAATCTGCTAATTATTAATTAATAACACACTAAAGCTCAACAATACAGAGAAAATCGAACACAAGATGTACCCTGGAAACCCCAATGGGAAAAACCAACAACAGATTTGTCTTATATTGCAGATTTGTTAAACAGCATTTACAACACCAGGCTTTCAGATATGACACATCGGATCTTAGTCAACTCCTGGCTCTCCCTTGCTGCAACTATGCCCAAAGCCTCAACAATATTAACAAACCCCAACTTGAGTGAATCCCTCACTCCCAAGCCTCTGAGAGACTCCCTCTCTCAGATCTAATCACTCACTATCAATGATGTTACCCACACTGACAACAACCACACAAGAGATATGACTCACTCTTGATTGTGATGCCCTACAACTCTAAGTAGACTCTTTTATAACATCACTTTATGTCAATACCATGGTCAATACCATGGGACACCCAGTACAAGGGACACAATACCATGGTCCCTCCAATACCATTAACTATAAAGTATTACAAAGACACTCTTACAAGATCTGTCTAGAGAGTTCCTCTCAGTCCCTTCTACGTTGCTAGACACCCCCAATGTAGAAGTACCTACTGAGCTACAAAAACTAACACCACACCCAATTCTTTTGTTGATTCCAATCACACCCACAGTTGGTGTAACTTTGCTCATAGGGTATTTGATTTAGAACTATCCTGCTAGGGTATTTGTATCAGAACTATGCATCTCACATCTCTAATTAATGAAAGTGAATTTGTCTGATTTATTAAGTTGTCTACTATCGGGGTGTCATTTGTGGCTCTCTTTGCTTTATGATTTCAGCCTTATGATTTTTATTTAGAAAGACATAATATGTGATCATCTCTCTGATTTTCTTCCTTTCTCTCTGTTAAATTTTAAGAATTTACTTCAATCTGATCTAGGATCTTAACTGAGAGAACAACATGTACAGCAAATCTACAGCATATCAATCATGGACACAATAATGCAAGCACACAAGAGACACAGAGTTTACTTGGGGAAAACCATAAAGGTGAAAAACCCCAATAACTTCCTCAGAGATAGATAGAGCAATGATACAACCAGAATACAAGAGATAGTCTTCTCCTAGCAGCAGAGCCTCCTCCTCACAAGTGCGCCACTTTCCGAATCAGAGAAGTGTGTGAATGAATGATCAAATAGAGATCTCCCGATCTCCATTTATACTTGTTCTGTCCTGCCCAATAAACTAATGGGGCCTACATGTCTAGCTTAACCCATGGTTAACTTAATCTGGGTCGACCCCACACTTGGTGGTCTAATAACCCTTTGACTCACATGGCCGACCCCCAATAGGGTGGTCTAATAACCCTTCGACCCACATGACTTATACAAGGCTGACCCCAACAAGGTGGTCTAACAACCCATCAAGTATAAGTTACGACACTTACAATATAAATGACGACACTTCCGTATAGTGGAAAAATAACATTTCTATAGAAATACAAAATACATATATGAAATATATGGGTGAAATACATTCCGAAGTTACATATACATCAACACTCCCTCTTAACTAGGAAGGTATTTCTCGACACAGGTTTGCTAGCACAAGTCTTCTTCTCTGGATCATCATCAGTGAATCATCATCCTCAAATCATCGTCATCGTCACTGCTACTGCTATCTCAATCAATCTCGGAATCTACTCGTCATAGGAAGTTCTACAGAGAGTCCTTTTTCATACTGGATGTAGGCCCACCACCTGCAAGTCTTCATCATCACTGGTCATACTGTGGAATTCTCAGGACTTATTACGTGCGTCACAAAACCTTAAAAGAGTCTCTTGACTAGCAAGAACCCTAAAGAGCATCTGAGGCCTTTTTCATCCTGTCCAGATCTCCAGGACTTATTACATGTGACCCCACCACAAAACCTCGAAAGAGCATCCCAGGATGTTACGGGTACACAACTCCAACCTGAAGGATCTCCCAGGGCACAAATTACATGTGATCACCACAAAACCTAGCAAGAGCATCTCAGGATGTTACGAGTACACAACTCTGACCTGAAATCTCCCAGGGCACAAATTACATGTGGTCTTGGCAAAACCTCGAACGAGCATCTCAGGATGTTACGGGTACACAACTCTAACTTGAAATCTCCTAGGGCACAAATTACATGCCATAGGACAAAACCTCGCAAGAGCATCTCAGGATGTTACAAGTACACAACTCTGACCTGAAATCTCCCAGGGCACAAATTACATGTCCTCCCAGAGCAATGTCTCGAAAGAGCATCCCAGGCTGTTACGGGTACACAACTCCGACCTATAGGATCTCCTAGACATGCTCATCTGCACAACCTGATCCACGGCCACAAAGTATCATCCTGATACTCATCATACATCATCCTGATGTACACATGATCATCTTGATCATCATCACTGCAACATCCTGTTGCATGTCATCTGGAGCAACATCCTCGTCATCTATGATCATCCTGATCATACACTGCATCTACCTGATGCATACCAAGTATCTACCTGATACATATCATCATACATGATCCACCTGATCATACCTGATACATATCAACATACATGATCTACCTGATCATACAATGTATCCACCCGATACATATACAGATACATGGTCCAAGCATCCAACATGATGCATATACAAAATACATACAAATGATCCAACTGATCATATCCAGCATCAAACATGATGCGTACATACATATATATATAAATGATCCAACTGATCATATCCAGCATCCAACATGATGCGTACATATACATATACATATAAATGATCCAACTGATCATATCCAGCATCCAACATGATGCGTACATATACATTTAGAGCAGTAACTGGAGCATCGTCCTGATGCTCATCATCCATGATCCTCCTGATCATCATAGCATCATCTTCTTCAGATCATCTCATCGTCCACGAAGCACAGCCCAGATGCACATCATCCAGCACTTACACCACCAACATGGGAGAACACATCTACCACCATTCGGAGAAGGCTCCATCCCTTACTTTTTCACCATGGGAGAACACATCTACCACCATGTGAAAAATGGCTTTAGCCCTTACATCTACACCATGGAAGAACACATCTACCACCATGTGAGAATGGCTCAACAATTACATCACGACCATGGGAGAACACATCAACCATGTCAGAAAAGCTCGTGCATCAGCATCTTCCAGACTCATCACTTTCCTTTGGAAGGAACCTCTATCTGAAGTGCACCAAGCCTCTCTCTGAAGTACTCAAACTGCACTCTGGCCAACGACTTGGTCAATACATGTGCAACCTGCTCATCCGTCGCAACATACTCTGCTTCGGCTGTACTCAGTGCTACGCAAGACTGCTTCCTGCTAAACCAAGAGATCACACCTGATCCCATACTGAAGCAGCACCCATAAGTGCTCTTCCTATCTGCAGCACTACCTACCCAATCTGAATCAACATAACCCTGCAGGTTAAACTTTTGATTCGCATCATACTTGAGCCCATAATCAACCGTACCCTTCAGGTACCTCAAAATATGCTTTACAGCAACCAGGTGAACATCTCTCGGATCCGTCAGGAACTGGCTCAATGTGTTCACCGCAAAGTAAATATCTGGTCTCGTGTTCGTCAGGTACATAGAGGACCCAATCATCTGACGATACATCGTGACATCAACCGGATTAGATGAAGCATCACACAAAAGCTTCAGATTCGATGCCATAGGTGTGGCCATAGCCTTGCAGACTTGCAGTCCATCATCCCGAACCTCTTCAGGATCTCTACGGCATACTTCCCTTGTCCAAGGAAGATTCCATCTGCACTCTGCCACACCTCCATGCCAAAAAAACAAATAGTGCATCATCCCCAAGTTCTTCATCTCGAACTTGGCAACAAACTTCCGCTGTGTGTCGACAATCAATCTATCTTCACCTGTAATAAACAGGTCATCCATATACAAAAGTAGTATCACTGGATTGCCTTCCTCAACCTTGTAGTAAAGGTTGGAATCCACTTTACTTTCGGTAAAGCCCAAACTGGATAGAAAGTTGTCTATCCTACCATACGAAGTTCTACACATATATGACTCCCTGTCATGTGTCTCAGAACCAAGTGGCTGCTCCACATACACTTCTTCTTCAACTACACCATTCAAGAAGGTTGTCTTGAAATCCATCTAGTGTATCTTCCACTTCATCACTGTAGCCGGAGCAAGTACTAATCTAATGGAAGTGTATCTGGCTACAGGAGCAAAAATCTCTATGCTACCACCTACAGCATGCTTGATCTTGTAGATTCTCTTGGAAGTCACTGCAGACTCCCCTTCAGGTCTTGGGACTGTATCCCAAACATCTTCATGATCGACTGGTACTCCTCGATCATGGCATTCTTCCCAGATCCTGGGAACTTCAATATCATCAATATTTTAATAGATAACTTTGTTGCTGAACAAATGTTGTAGTCCTTCTTTTGTAGGTGATAGTATACGATCTTTCCTACACAACAAGTTAAATTGCATGATTAGAAAACATCTTATAGTTTTCAGAACAAACTCTTACACATAAAGAAATATGTCATACAATCATGCAATTATCTTAGCCAATGCTTCAATACAACATTTATCCATATCCTGTAACTTTCTAGATGCCTTCCAATCTCTATCAAAACATTGTTAAGAGTTTGCACTACTCCCAACATGTCAGCAAAGAGGTTTCATTCTAGATAAGTAACAATGGAATGTTGCATAGTGCCATAGGCCACTTACCCATCACATGCATATTAGTAGTATACTGTTCATTAATGCAATTATTCTAATATGCATAATACACAACCTAAGTCTAGGAACATAAGCATATACATCATTGAATAACATTATTTAAACAAACAAATATGTAAGAAATGATAATTCAAATACTTATCTTTGTTTGGTTGTTGGGTTGACTCCCTCTCAGTCTTTGCTTCTTTTCTGCAACTCCATTCGGATGTGGATTGTGAAAAGTGGTCAACTCCCTCTGAATATCTGTATCCTTGCAGAAACTACTGAAATGTGCTCCTTCTTGATCTTTGCTTTCTTGCAGGAACAACTAGAGTGTCCTCCCTCTTGATCTTTGCTTCCTGGATTACCTGTCCTTGAACTTATATACATCCTTAATCACTATGCATGCTTATTAGTATCATCATTGTGTTATCGTTGAGGTCTCATACATAATCATACATTCATTAGTATATTCTTAATACTATCAAAACACAATAATCTTAAGCATGTATAGTCATGATCATTTCAAACAGAAATAATAAGCATTAGTATCCAAGGTTTATATAGGACTCTTATGGTTAGTCATATCATAAATTAAAGTAAGAAACATAATATGCCTAAACCCGTGATTACTCAAACCTATACCTTCATGATTCTTCTGGTTAGTCATATCATCAATTATGGTAAGAAACATAATATGCATACAACCATGACTATTCAAACCTATGACTTGATGAATAATCATTATCAACAACACAACAGTATAAGATCCTAACACAAGGTAGGATTCTAGCTTGATATAGGAAAAACATACCTGGATTAGCATGCTAGCTAGTTATGTCTAACATACCCGCATAATGTCTTCTAGTTCTCTTCAATGACTTGTGCTAGTAACCTGCATGTCTCATAAGTTATCCATTGTAGAACCAAGTTATACATACCTCGTAAGTAGATCTTCTAAGAGATCCACGACAATGGATGAATCTTTGTCTTCATGTCATCATGATCATATGTTCTTGAACTAGAACATGATTTTTCTTTCTTGGTGTACCTTTCATGTTAGCGGACAACATAAAGCTCATACAACACCATAATGCATTAGTACAATCATAAGTGTCAACACCCTAACCAATGAATATCTTCTATCATGCATTCATAATTTTATTAAGGTGATATGACAAGTATAAATTTAAACAAGATTGTACTAACCGTAATAATATGAAGACAAACATACCATAGACTTAATCATGAGCAAATCTTGAAACATACCTGGATAAGTCATACCTGTCGAGATTGCTTGTAATCTTCTTATGTAAGGCCTTAGCCTCATCTCCCTCTGAAACAGAAACTTCTTCACTTATGCAGGTGACCAATCCATTCTCTTCTAGGATTAACCCAATCCACTTGATTTGCAGGAACTGGATCTAGAGCTGGATTAGGGTTTGTCAGAGAAACCCTAAAAATTCAAACTTTGAATTTCAAACTTCCGAAAGGATACAAATATGCGCCTTGATGATTTGATCAAGTTGGTATACTCAGAATTTGAAAACTGCAAAGTTTCACCCCTCAAATTTGTCTTTGAAACTTCCGGATTCATTGACATGACCCAGAACTAGGGTTTGATGAAGCCCACCCTTCTGCCCAATCAAAAGGTTTGATCCAAAGCTCTAAGCTTCTATTTTTCTGAGGAGCTTCTTGCCATGGTCACATATTTCAAAAATTCTTATTTTTGCAGAAGCCCTAAATTTCCATTTTTCCGATCAAAGTCCCGAACTAGGGTCTGATCAAGCCCGGCCTTCTGCCCAACCAAAAATTCTCATCTTGGACTCTAAATTTCTATTTTTATGAGTAGCATTCAGCCGTAGTCTCCGATTACAAAAATTCCAACTTTCTCTAAAACCCTAAATTTCGGAATCCATGAATGAAGGTGCTAAAAAATAATTCTGTTTTGACAGAAATATGTACCTGATTGTTTCTGGTCTAACTCCACACTTTTAGATCCACAGGGTCTGAAAACTTTTTTTGTGGTAGCCTGACCTGTCATCTTTCCATCCCGACAGGTCTGACCTCAATTGGATTCTCTGAGAAAGAGTTATGCCAAGTGTCTCAATGTGACCTGTTTATGGGATAAAACAGGAGAGCGAACTTGTACCGAGTGTCATGTGTCATTGGTTCAATTTCGGCCTCTGAAAAAGTTTCCTGAGATAGTAAAGTCTATGTACTACATGTCATTTTTTACGAAATTTCATTTGGAGCTTCCTAGCCCAAGTTATGACCTTTTTTCCAAGGTCACATGTTTATGACTGAGATCTAGAAGAGGCAGAAACCCTATATTGTACAGATCATAAATCACAAAGTACAACGAATTAGAGGTTGTCCTTTGGACACATTGTACATGGGGATCTTAGCTTCGACCTGTAACAATTTCAGATCCGAAAAATTCTCCAAAATGGATTTATAGCGAAAGTGCTACAATGACTGGTTTTTTCTATATCAAGCCCTAGCATCGTAAGTGCAACAAGTGTCATACATGCCATATCATGCCTTCTTTCAGGCTAGCTCTGATACTATGTTAAATTTTCAGAATTTACTTCAATCTGATCTAAGATCTAACTGAGAGAACAACATGTACAGCAAATCTACAGCATATCAATCATGGACACAATAATGCAAGCACACAAGAGACACAGAGTTTACTTGGGGAAAACCATAAAGGTGAAAAACCCCAATAACTTCCTCAAAGATAGATAGAGCAATGATACAACCAGAATACAAGAGAGAGTCTTCTCCTAGCAGCAGAGCCTCCTCCTCACAAGTGCGCCACTTTCCGAATCAGAGAAGTGTGTAAATGAATGATCAAATAGAGATCTCCCGATCTCTATTTATACTTGTTCTGTCCTGCCCAATAAACTAATGGGGCCTACATGTCTAGCTTAACCCATGGTTAACTTAATCCGGGACGACCCCACACTTGGTGGTCTAATAACCCTTTGACCCACATGGTCGACCCCCAATAGGGTGGTCTAATAACCCTTCGACCCACATGACTTATACAAGACCGACCCCAACAAGGTGGTCTAATAACCCATCAAGTATAAGTTACGACACTTACAATATAAATGAAGACACTTCCGTATAGAGGAATAATAACATCTCTATAGAGGAATAATAACATCTCTATAGGAATACAAAATACATATATGAAATAAATGGGTGAAATACATTCCGAAGTTACATATACATCAACACTCTCTTCTCTCATCATGCATTTGACTTGGCATCAATTGTCCACACAAGTATAAGCATCTTTTGTCCATTGATCTGCAATCTTTAATTGCAGATCTGCACTTTACTTTGTTATTTTAGCAGACCTTACTTGCATATTTTTGAGTTAGGATAGTGAAAAGGTCTTAGTGATACCCCGCTGAAACTAGCATGCACTAGTTTCGAAACAAGAGTAAGAGTACTAGTGATGGATACTTTTCTTAAGTGAGCATTTGCCCTTCCTTCAGGTGGATTCCCAAGGGACAACTTCAGGTGATAACAGCACCCAAATACAATTGTGGTAGTTGAGCAACCTAATACTAACATTAATTGCATGTTGCTCACATGCTACTAACACTTAACATTAAATGACCAACACACACATGTGCATGTATATGTATTTATTTGTGTTGACATTATTCTAACATAAACTTTTATTTGCAAAATCTTCTATCACTCAATATAGCTTCTAGAACAAACAGCAGCCTTAATTCTAACCTACAGATCTTCCATTCCCTCTAAAAAGCAAGCATTTAGTACCTACTACAAATAATTTGCAGATTTAAACAACATACTTCCAATGCATTTTCCCAAATACAAATCCTACGGTTCACACTTCACAGAAGTTTAAAGTTGAGCGGCTTTGACAACAACAAATATAATTCTAAGAGATAAAGATATTACACACATTCTATTATGGAATAGCTAACTAACTAGTTGTAATGCATATTTCCACTCAATTTTAAAATATGAATTTTTAAACACTATCAAATATGCGCTTCAAAACATAAATAAATAATTATTTTAGAAAGCAAATACCAAACTATGTGCAAATGTAAATTTAACCAAGAAATGAGAGCTAACATTCAGGATTATTAACCAAAAAGACTTAAATTTCACTACTTACAAACATATAAAGTATTATAAACTGAATAAAAATACTTACAAGTTTTCTTAAGATCCGTTCATAATGCACAAATGGCTCATTTAGACCAATAAACAACACTGCACCAACTGTCGGTGAAACTTTTTGAGCCCTTGCTTTGGGCCACACTGCAATTTCTGAAGAACCCATCAACATCTTCTTGATGAGATAGTGGAGAATGAATGCACCACTAGTCGCCACACAATCTTTGATAAGTACAACCTTCCCAGGCTGCAACATTTTGCTGCCTTGAAAGGCCAAAGCTTCATCCAATAATGTCATTGATATTGTGATTATTTTATTCTGTCAAATGTCAAAGGAAACAGCATGCATTATGAGGTAATGTAGTTCATCAGCATAAGTTGTGTCTCAACATAGCATTAACAACTAACCAAATTCTATTTTTTAAAGTTACATACATGTTGACAAATTATTCCTATGTTAAAAAAAAACTCTTCAATCACATGCAATATTACATTGTTCAAATGTCATATACAAGAAAAATAAAAATACTCAATTACCGAACTGTTAATTTTCAGACCATGGTAAGCAGATGTTGCACTTGCAAATAATAACCTAAAAAACTAGGTAGCTGAAAATGAAACCTTCAATCAAAACAGCACATCTAAGTACGCTAATCTACAAACCTATGTTGCAAGAAACATGGGGTACAGTGCAGTACCCCCTGTGCTCCATACCGAAACACAGAAACACATTCCGTACTAGGGTTGACCAAAAATGCTGGTAATTAATGGTAACCCTTTATCTTTCCGTTTCTATAAATTTACTTAAATTTTTAACATTACAGCTAATTGTTTCAGGATGTTTGAGAGTGGTTCCAACCTCATCGGACTTTATACAGAGAAAGTAGAATTTCATATTCCATTCAAAATGTTGTAGACTCAGCAATTTCCAGGACTTCAGGATTGGCAAGATTGCAACATTTTCATTGGATTCTATCATGTATGAGTATGGGATTGGCATTAAATCAAAAGCACCAAGCCCTTCATGTACCCCAATGTTGATGGCATTGATTGTTGAACTCCTGTCATGGCCTTAGCAAGAATGTACCCTTCGCTCAAGCCAAAATCATTGATTAGGAATGTCAAGATTTTTCTACGATATATTAAGGCTTGGGTTACTTAGTTTCATCAAAATTGGACAGTGTTAGCTGATGTCCCTAGAGGATCAAGGGAAAGGCCATAGGTTAGATGAGGAAGCAGGGGGTGCTACTAATGATGAGGATCACAATATATGCATTGGTGGAACACTGCTTGTCGTTTATGTTTATCATTTAAATGTTCTTGCTCACTTAGTCATAATGCCTTTCCTTCGAAGTAACAATATAATGTGCTATTTTCGCATTTCCCCGTTTTCAAAATTTTGAGGGGTCACATTTCCAGCAAATTTCCATTTCAGAAACTCGTACCCATTTCCCCGTAGCATGCAACTTAGCTACAAACACATACTGCTGAAAAATACAAACAGCAAAACCACAAAACAGAACCACTCAATACTGCATCTGTTAAAACAGAAATTCCAATGCATGAGCTCAACCCTAAAACTCACCAACCAACACACTAGTGTGTCCTGCATCTCCTTCATAGAATAGTAAGAAGAGGGAAGGTACAATGAATCTCGATTCTCGACACATGAAAAAGCCTACTCAGTTTGACTGTGTCAGATCCTAGCTTAATCTGATCACTTAGTGCACCCTCCTTGCATGGATAAATCATAAGAGTACTGCATGCATGCATGTATTCTCCCCTTGAGATCTGTGCCCTCTACCCAAAACTAGAAACCTCCTCAAGCATGTGCGTTCTAGCTAATTATAGAAATGCATGCTGAACTGAACCGACTCTGAGAGTCTGAACTGAACTGAACTCAGTCTAAAACTGGAGACTAGCACGCTGCACATGCATGCACCCTCCTAAATCACCCCTACTGTCCTACAAAACAACAGCTCACCTCCCTACCCTAAGCAATTAGTGTTGCACCTAGCACCATCAGTCATCCATGTTCTGCACACATCTCAAGGTATAGATATGCTGTCACTGCTATGCCATGAGGAAAGAGAAACAGCTACTGAGCAACCAGGTAAAACTCTAACACGAAGCAATTATAAATACAAAGATAACTGACTAGAACAAAAGCACCAAAAGGCAAGTCCAAAGTAGGGTAGAGAGCTTAAGCCTTAAACAAGGCATATGAACTGGTGAACAACTAACTGAACAGCCAATACAATATTTCTTTAGTAGTAGATTGAAAGTGCACCAAGGCAAGTACTTATATAACAACTAACCCACAGGAGTGTGGTCCAGCAGCAAGTGGTGAAATGATTGGGCTTGTATTGACACGGAGACCCAAGTTTAAAACCCCCGAGTGGGTGCAGATGAGGCCATGCAAGTCCTGGGTGATTTTGACGGCATAGAAATGCCCCTATAGAATGGCATGTTGATTTTTCTTAGCAATTAGATGTTATTAACTTATTATTACTTATCATTCACATAAACATGAAATACATGCATAAAAGGATCACTGAAAGAAACACATTCACAGTAGACACAATTTTACCCTGGGAAAACCCTCTCACGGGAAAAACCCAACAAACTTCTCTAGATAAGATTCTTCAACAAGATACAATGCCAACTCTAGTGCCCAGCACTAGTTACAAAATAATGATACAAGAAAGATACAAAATAACGGTATAACCTCTGAGCCCAAAGAAGAGAGAGAGAGAGAGAGAGAAAGATAAACGCAAAAGATTGTCTTCTAGATACCTGTTGAACCCTTGACTAGTCTTCCTGGGATCTGCGCACTTTTCCTCTTGGTTGGACGAATTGGTGTGTTGCAAATGAGCCACCTTCACTTATATTTATACTAGAAAAGGTCATTTTTCTTACTGGGCCGACTTGACTTCTTGACTGGGTCATTTTCCCCTTTAACTAGGCCGACTTGACCATTTTACTGGGTCAATAT
Source organism: Larix kaempferi (assembly GCA_027924585.1). Lineage (NCBI taxonomy): Eukaryota > Viridiplantae > Streptophyta > Pinopsida > Pinales > Pinaceae > Larix > Larix kaempferi. The sequence goes on along the minus strand of BSBM01000592.1, from coordinate 8,303,889 downwards.
AACTGCGCTGACTTGTTCTAAGACTGGTTGTTATACTTTCTTGTGGAATATCTTCCGATGCTACTCAAAACATCAACACTCCCTCTTAGCAAGGAAGGTATTCTTCTGGTCATGATCTTCATCATTGGCTTTTTGCTTGTTGACTTCTAGAATCTTCTACGGTCTAGAGAAGTTCTCTAATGACCACCTACAAGGTGGTCTCACCGTCTCACTAGCCAAGCCTATGGCTATCTAAACTCTCCAAGAGGTTTGACTATCCCTGACAATCCTAACTATTACTCCCAGAGTATATGATAGTCATTGATAGTCTCGGAGACCTTGACTATTATCTGATAGTCCTCTGAGGTCTTGACTATATGCTCATGTGGGTGTACTCCACAAGAGATACTACAGCCCCTAGCTATATATTGTAGCCCCTGGTTAAATACTGCAGCCCCTGGGTGACTGACTTACCGATATCTGAGTCTGGCATTACTGCATGACTTACTTGAGTCATGTGCCACTGCATGACTTATCGGTGTCTAAGTCATTTACTATTGCATGACATACCGATGTCTGAGTCATGTAACTCTGCATGGCTTATCTGAGCCATGTATCATTCTAAGTTGCAGGAAACCCGGGTCTAGCACCCGTTTCACCCTAGGAAACTCGCTGAAACTCGGAAACCCGTATGGTACTTGACGGAAACTCGTTTCCGTCCATATGAAACACGTTTCCTAAATGGGAAATGCGTCCGTACGGACGGAAACACGTTTCCTCTCTTGTATGGTGCGTTTCCTGCCAAATAATTCTAGATGCTTCTAATTAGGTTGAAGAAAGTTATAAAAAAAACATCACTTCATTCTCTCCTCACACGAGCGACAAAAGCACTCAGGTCCCAGAATATAGCAATAGGCCTTGTGCAAATTGGGATGTCGAGTCAAAATTTGCTGACTTGGACATCTCTCTTGCTGCACTAAGTTGAGGAACCTGGATTGGAAATACTTCTTCCACTCTCTACATTCTGCTGCTGAGTGTGCTTCTTGTTCTATTTTTGAGGAAGACTATGAAGATGAGGATGACTATTAGTATGAGCGTATGTTTTACTTTTATTTCTATGTTAGTATGCTCATTGTTCACAGTTTGATACATTGTACTTGTAGCCTCATACATAAAGGTTAATTTTGGATATAAATTATATAGCCTCATTTATAAAGGTTGTTTTGGGATATTACTACTTGCATGAATGAAATGATATAGACTTGGGTTCACGAGTAAAATTTCATGTTATATGTATGATTTAAATTTTGTTTGTATCATTTAACATTTATCACTTAGCAATGTTGCTTGCAGCTAAATGTAATTAATAATTTATGGTTTATGTTTTATAATAATTTTGTCCTTGTTCATATATATATATCGCGTTTCCACGTTTCCAAAATTTGGGGGGGTCATGTTTCCTCGTTTCCCCGTTTCGTCCCCGTTTCCCCGTTTCGTGCAACTTAGGTATCACTGCATGGCTTATTTGATCCATGTATCGATGTCTGAGCCATGCACCACAGCATGACCTACCAATGTCTAAGTCATGTACTACTGCATGACTAATATAACCTATGTACTACCGCATGGATTATCTGAGCCATGTACCTCTACATAGATAATCCGAGCCATATACCAATGTATGGCTTACCGATGCTTAAGCCATGTCCCACTGCATGACTTACCGGTGGGGAGAACGCCTTAATCATGTCCAACATGACTAACTGGGGGAATTTGTCTACTCGCTACTGCCCACGGAGAAGTATCAATACTCCCTCTTAACGAGAGGATTCATTCCGTACTACACCAAGCTTGTCCCAAAAGTACTCAAACTTTACTTTAGACAGAGGCTTAGTAAGTATATCGGCAATCTACTCATTTACGGATATGTACTGGAGTTACATTGCTCCTTCTGCACTATGTCTCGGATATAACCGATTAGGAACCTTCTGAAGTCTTACTGTTTTCATCTTGTGATACCGGCTGCAATATGTTCTGCCTCTGTCGTACTAAGTGCTCCTAACAACTGCTTTCCTGGTAAACCGGGATATCATATATGATCTCATAATGGAGCAACATCCTTGATGTGCTCTTTCTCGTCCACTGCACTAGTCAAAGTCCATATATCCTTGCAACTTCATTTCTCTGTCCAAGACATATATGAGTCCATATCCAATCGTACCATGTATGTACCTCAGCACATGCTTTGTTGTACATGTCTAAACTCTACCATGCACTGACTGCAAAACATATATCTGGTCTAGTGCTAGCCAGGTACATCTAAGATCCACTCAACTATCTATGAGATCCTCCAAATTTGAAGAAGAATCAGCTTCAGATTCATCATCATATGTGTGGCCACGGACTTACAGTCCATCATCCTAAATCTCTTCAGGATCTCTACTGTGCATTTTCCTTGACTGAGGAAAATCTCATCTGATCTCTGCCACACTTCTAATCCCAAGAATCATGCCAAGATTCTTGAACTCTGTGGTCTACTCCTTTTATATCTAAGCACCATGCTCCGTGTACATTTGGACATCTTGCATTCTCTGCATCTGGATGTCTTGTACCAGAGTGACTTGCAACCTTCTCTATTGTTGATCTTCTGTGTATCCATCTGTGTCATTTCCCATCAAATGGGTCTACTGATACGAGCCTCTTGCTCTCAAGATCACTGGATACCACTCTAGTCTCCCTCTAGAACTTGTGCTATAAGACTCCTCATGATCATCGAAAGGATGGACATCTGTAGTAGAAAGACCAATCATTTGTTGGAGCCTGCTGCTCCCAACCGCCAATCTACATATGAGATTCTATGAACCTGTGGGTCATGGGGCCACATATGACTGTTGTAGCTGCTGAACAGTCATCATATCCACTGTGGTTGCTCCCTCTGTCACGAAAGCCATCCTGCTATCTTGATCTGGAACCTGAGCTGAGAACCACGCTCCTAGAAGCCTCCTGCTTCTGAGCATCTTACTCCCTCTCGAACAATGAATATCAACGGACTCTGTATCCTAGGTGACTTCACATCCATCGTTTGTTCTTTAGAACAAGTCTCATCATCCTTCTCATGTAGGCCATAGCATATAGTCTTTCCTACAAATCAAATTTAGTCAAATAGTCAACAACATTGCATACTAATCAATCAATTCAATGCAATGACAATTTCTAATGCATAATGCACACAGTCATGTAACCAATGCATCTTAGTCAATGCTTCAGCAAAACAACCATCCATTTCCCAAACACACACAGTAACTATCTGGGTGCCTTCCATCTTCACTAGAACAAACTATCAAGAGCGTGCACTACTCTCAGTATGTTAGCAAAGAGGTTTCATCCTAGACTAGCTCCATCAAGGGCTCATGGGATGTTGTGTAGCACTATAGGCTACTTACCCAATATAACATGCACTACATGAGCCTATTGTTCGTCAATCTTAGTCATATATAAATGCATAAAAGAAAACTATATCACAGATCTACATATGACTATTATGAACAATATCCTTCAAAATACTCAGGAATTTAAGGAATAACTCAAATGACAGTAAATACTTATCTCTCATGTGTTTTGTAGGCTCCCCCTTAATTTCTGCCTCCTTGTAGAAATCACTGGAGTTTCTAGAAGTGTACTTTGCTTCATCGTTTGATTCTGAAGACCTTGATCTTCTTCTTTGTCAAGTCTGAAACTTGTCGAAGTCTTCATCCTTGGTCCTCATGTCTTTTGGATGCACTGGATCTAAGATCTCCTTAGATACCTTCATAGTTTGGAAAGATCCCTCAGTATTCTTGTCAATAGTATGTTATCTACTTTACTTGAATCTAGCTAGTAGGAGGATTCTCTTACTCTTTAACTTTAAGCTTGGAATTGTTTCCAGTTCCTTCTGAAGAATTTCTGTAACAAGTTGAGTGCTTAGAAACACCACTCCCTTGAGTGATAGTACTTAGAGGACAAATTCTTCATATGATACTTCCCTTGACTTCTTATGTGAAGTAGGTTCATCATCGTCTGCCATATGAGCAAGATGTTTTCTTTTTCCCTTTTTGATCTTTAGAGTGCAATTTCTTGCATAGTGTCCAAACTTGTTACAGTTGTAGAACCTGACCTTGGGCATATCCTTCTCATTCTCTAATATTGATCTTCTATCAGTATTCTTGGTAATCTTTCTTCCTTTTTCTCTTCTTGCATGAGCTGCAAGTGCTTGATTTTCTTCATCATTCGTCTTCTGCATTTTGGAGATCAACTTTGCTTCTTCTTGAGTGGGAAAGCACTCCTTTTCTGTCAGATCTGTGGACAGAACAACATAAAACTGGAAGCCCTAGATCTTGACCTCCTATAGAAATTATTTCAAAATAAAAAAAAATCGGATCTAAGATCTGGTTCCACAGATAGATGCGCCCTCCTAGGGCGAGTTGGAGGATGCTAAGATCAAGCTTGATCTGTGGATGGAAAAGCTTTAAACTGAAAGCCCTAGTTTCCGACTGTACTAGTAATGGCTTCTATCAACACTGCTCGTATACCATTTTGATTTTTCTTAGCAGTTAGATGTTATTAACTTATTATTACTTATCATTCTCGTAAACATAAACTACATGCATAAAAGGATCACTGAAAGAAACACACTCACAGTAGACACAATTTTACCCTAGGAAAACCCTCTCACGGGAAAAACCCAACAAACTTCTCTAGATAAGATTCTTCAACAAGATACAATGCCAACTCTAGTGCCCAGCACTAGTTACAGAATAATGATACAAGAAAGATACAAAATAACCTTTGAGCCCGAAGAAGAGAGAGAGAGAGAAAGATAAAACCCCAAAATATTGTCTTCTAGATGCCTCTTGAACCCTTGACTAGTCTTCCTTGGATCTGCGCACTTTTCCTCTCGGTTGGACGAATTGGAGTGTTGCAAATAAGCCACCTTCACTTATATTTATACTAGAAAAGGTCACTTTTCTTACCGGGCCGACTTGTCTTCTTGACTAGGTCATTTTCCCCTTTAACTGGGCCGACTTGACCATTTTACTGGGTCAATTTAACTGGGCCGACTTGTTCTAGGGCTGGTTGTTATTCTTTCTTGTGGAATATCTTCCGATGCTACTCAAAACATCAACATGGCAGCTTAGCCAAAGGACAGCTGTAAGTTACTATAAGCAGTATTTCACAAAAAAACTAATAATCAATAACTAATTAGTAGCCAATTTAGTGTAATGGCAAGCAACATTGGCCAATCGACTATAACAAGATCAATTCAATCATTAGATACACAATCAATATATGCCTGATAGCCACAAGCATAGCATAGAATAAAATATCCTAAATGGCTTTACCCTGACCCTTGGAATTTGGAAAGAAAATATTCATGTTATTGCAAGATAGCTTCAGAAAGAAATCTACAACCAACTGATGGGATGGCTGTCAATGGCAAGAAAGAAAGACATTATGATTAACATCCTCCAACAATTTACGCACATTGGAGACGAGCTAGAAGTTCTGAGAGAGCTCATGCATGAAGCTAAGAAACATGCAAATCCTATCCTAAAAGTGCAAATGCCAAGAATGTGACATGCAAAGAAAGCTATTAAAAGGACCTTCGGGAACATGCAAGCTAAGATTGCGATGCTTGGACTTTCCACTTTGAACAAAATTCATACATATCAAAATTGTGCGACGCCAACAACAAATTAAAAATTAAAATAGATCCAAGCAAAGCTCACATGTACAAGTGTAACCAGTGGTGGGGATAAGATTCAAGGTTCAATTCAAGAGCTACTATCCTCTTTTTTTTCTTGAGGATTTGCAGGATCTATAAAAATTAAAAAAACAAATTTCCAACCAGCAAGCCCTAGACCGAATGGGGTCTCACAGTCACCAAGGGAGAGGGTTTGTCCTCCTCTTTCACACCTTGCAAATCTATCTCAAATAATGATTCAAAGGGTTGTAATGTTGATGAGATGAAGAGATTTTACTAACCGGAAAACCGAAATTAACCCCGTTCAGTATCATGCGTAATTGATGTCTACAATAAACAGATTTGAGCCAATGGTCACACTGATCCATAACCACTCAACAATTTTGCAAACAAGGGATTATACATTAATTTACTTGTTTACTGGCTTATGGCCAAGTTAAATGACCTTTTGGCCATAGGCAAACTAATTATAGTTGGTTGATAGAGGACATTTCACTGAAATTTTCCATAAGAATTTATAACAAGAGAATGATTTTGATAGTGATGAATGACTATAGAAATGAGCAGGGATTTTTACAAAATATTGGAACATTAGCTTTGACAACATTGGTACCAGTAGTGTAGTTAAGAATTATTTTCCTACAGCATGAATTTTGGAATGAAAAAACTTTTATACCCAGCAGTATTGCCCTAGTGAAATTTATTAAAATTCTTAATTTAACTATTTAATATAAGATGTTGAAATTGAACTAGAAAGATCGGCCTAGTAAATCATTAGACTCAACAACCAATACTCCACTTTCTTCCCACCCAAGCATTTTTAAGCCTCTTCCTTTACTATGTGACTCAGCTTCTTGTCCAACTTGCTAGAAGTCCAACTTTCTCACATGTCTCAGCATCTTGTCCAACAACTCACTAAGCAAAATCTGTCCATGATGATCCTTCTCCTTTTCTCTCCCAATTATGCAATTTCCCAAAGGTTCCTTGGTTCATAGGGTTTCATTTTCATCTATGCATTTTAGACTTAATTTAATATTTTCCTACAATGTTAGCATTATAAAGTCTTTTACTGAAATCTCATCAAGGCTTAACATTTATTTTCTACTAAACAAGTCTACAGACATAACATAGTGAAAACCCATGGAAGAAACTAGATATGTAAAAGTGACAGGAAGAAAGGAAACGAAAGAGGAAAGCTTGTTCAAGTAAATCAAAAACAGGAAACACCTACAAAGACAGAGGATGAGAGCAAAGATAAAGGATTCAGTAGGATATGTTCTTATAGGATAGTGAAATGACAGAAAAGTGATGAACCTGGGAGTGAAGGAGATTTTTAAACACATCAAGGAACAGTATGCAGCTAAGGGACAAATTGGAAGATTGAGAAACCAAAGGTAAAGTACTAAAGACAGAGAAGAGATACTACAAGAAGAGGAAAATATGAACATTTTTAGGGTTTCTAGGAAATCCCAAGAAACCTAAGGTTGATACAAGTAGTGATCCAAGGAAGATAGGAAAACATCAAAAAAAGGAAATTGAAAAAGAAAAGCAAGAGGAACCTTGATTAGTTCAAGCAACTTGACCAGGTATTTGATGGGAAGGAAGGCTTGCCTAAAATTCAATTTTCAAAGATGATAATTTGTTCTTGGATATAAAGGAGTTTGGAGAAACAGCAAGGAAAAGAGTTGTAATGAAGCAATTTTGTTAAAATGCTCATTTGAATATTGGCATACTGAACACAGGTGAACCGACACTGGGCAGCCCAACAGGTTAGCTCAACCAGTTGTTACCAACGTCACTGGGTGTTTGGCAAGTTCCGTGCCAGCAGGTGCCCTGTTTGAATCCTCCTGGATTAGGCAGACTTGTCTACGCTGACAGATTTACAACGGATGCCATCCACGAATGTGGAGAAGCATCCCTTGGGTTTCCCCATGAAGTTTTCCTTGGAAAGAAAAGGTAACCCAACCCCGGGATTGAGTTGTGGTTTAATGGAAACCACTAGCAGATTCTTGTATCTATTTGCCTATTTAAAGGCTTCATGCGTAGTATAAGTTGTTGAACTTTTCACTATATCAATATGGTTGCATGAGTGAGTTTCAATTTTGTGCCTATTTATTTTTTATAAGCTTACCCACATATCATGTCAGAGCCCTTTGAGAGCTTATTGCACCTGTGCAGCCACAACAATGTGTTGAAGAATGTAACTTCGGAAGATATTCTTATTGTATTCTTATTGTACTTCCTTCGGGAAATATTCATATTGCAATTGATCATGTAATACCCTAAAAGAAATCAAGTAAAATAGACAAGTAAGCCCCACAAAAGTCAGTGGGTAAACTGCCCCAAACAATGGGCAAAACTGCCCCAGTAAGTCGGCCCAGTTAGGGAAGTTAAGTCGGCCCAGTTAAGTAAAAAGGCCAATTTGTGACTAGTATAAATAGAGTGGCGCCTAGCTCATTTGGTATGTCACTCACTCAAGCAAGTTCGCATGACAAGAGAGAGAAAGACAAGTTCGTTGGAGAAAAAGAGTAGTTGCATTGTGAAGACTTCTTATCTTTGTTTTCTCTATCTTATATATTCTCGGGATATTTGTGGAAGAGCTTTAGCTCTTCGTTGTACTAGTTTGACATTGTACTTGTGACAAATCTATACTAAAGAAGTTTTGCTGGGATTTTCCCATGAGAGGGTTTTTCCAGGGTAAATCTTTGTCTCTCTTTTGTATGTTGTGCTTGTCTATCTTTTAGTGATCCTATTGCATATTGTTATTGTGATAATATATAAATTGTTTGAAGATCTAACATGACCATCCTGGAAGTATCAAAATTCTAACATGGTATCAAAGCTAGCGTGAAAGAAGACCTTGTGCAGCACAAACTGTCGGAAGTGAAAACTAGGGTTTCTTGTTCCGGGCACTTCCCTCCATAGACCAACTTGAAAAGGAGTTCAATCTAATTATCCCTTGGAGGGTGTGTCTTCCTATGGAGGCTGATTCCAGATGTGAGAATTTTCAATTTTTGACCTAATTTTGAAGAAACTACAGCATCTACAGAAATTAGGGTTTCCAATTTTTGGCAGTGCTATACACAGATTTGGCTGAAGGAAGGGTCTACTCAACTCGCCTTGAGGGGACGCATCTCTCTCTCCAGTCAGATTTCTCAAGAATCCAAAGTTGAAAAATTAGGGTTTCTTTGACAAACCCTAGGTCAACCAGAAGTCAGATCTCAGAAGACATTAAAGCAAACCCTTGATTGGAGTAACTCAATTGGTAAGTCCTATTATCTTTATTTCCATTTGAGGTTCTCATTTTATCAAGATAACAAACAATACCAAGCTTGAGGATAAGCTAACACAAGAAAAACTTGGTTAAGGCCAAGAGGATCATTGTTGACTCCATCAAGGATCACTTGATCCCCCATATCTCATCTTTGAAGACTCGTAAAGAGATGTTCGATGCATTGAAGAGATTATTCGAAGGGAAGAACATTAACAGGAAGATGTCCTTGAGAACTCAACTCAAGGGTGTGAAGATGCAGAACTCAGAAAGCATCCAATCCCTTTTCACAAGGGTTAGCCAAATCAAACAACAATTAGAAGCTATTGGAGACAATGTTGAAGAAGCAGAATTGGTGATGACTACATTGAATGGTCTCCTAAGATCATGGGAATCATTCATTCAAAGAAATTGTTCTAGAAGGAAGCTCACCAAATTCAGTAGGCTATGGGAGAATTGTACTCAAGAGGAAGCCAAAATTTAAGCCAGAGAAGAGAAGATGGGTGAAGATGACAATCAAGCATTAGCCACTCATACAAAGAAGAAAAAGAGCAAGAAAGAAGAACACTCTCACAAGAAGCCTAGAAGATTTCAGAAGAATCATAGACCTCATAAGGACTGTTACCAACTATTTTGTACCATAGTTGGACTTCTTGTGAGCCGCCAGTTTTATGAACATGTCAAGTGTTCATCATCAATGTTGAGAAGTTCATAAGACTTTTTCAGGGCCATTTTTGGCCTCTTTTGTAATAATTGCATGTCCAAACCCCCATGGGGGAATTGTAATAAGTTGGTCTAAGCATGGTCATTTTGTAAAAGGCTTGGCCTACCTTAGGTTTAGCTATCAAGGGGATACTCTAGAGTGTTTTTTCCTTAGGAATTATGCATTGCGCTTCAATGACGTATAATTCCTGAGTTTTTCACTCACACCTCCAAAGCTGGAGTATTTTCCATGGTGGTTGAACCTAGGGAGGTTATTAAAGCCCAAGTGTCTATGTATTTTTACAAGCTAGCCATCAATGAAAGTCAAAATTGAGGCTTAAATTAATAATGGGTTGCGCCCTCCTTCAATATGGTGGGCGACTTCATTACGTGGTTCTTGCTCACTCATTGGAGGAGTTTCCAATGTTGAGAGGGGGGCGCTCTTCCCATGTGGTTGCCACCTCTCCTATTCACGCCAACCCAAAGTGATGGTTAACTTATGTCCAAACGCTTTGTTATCTCCTCATTCAATGGGATACGCCCCTCTTCTTATGCGCCCTCCCTCCTTCCCGGATCTTATATAAAAGTATGAGCTTGCTCCTCATTGAAGTGGATGCAAGAAACCTCTGCTGCTATTGTAATGTTATGCTTTTGTGCATTTTATGAATAATATTGAGGCTTTGGAGGTCCATTGGTGCATGTCGTGAATGGTGTGAGCTTGATGAGGTAATCTTGTTCTATTTTCTTCATGCATTGTCTAAATTTGGTAATCAATTTGGCTTAGAGGGTTATTCCAAAACACTAGAATAAATATTTGTTGTCTTCAATTTATTTACTTACTATTTTGCATCTAGAATTTCAAGATTAGCATGTTATAGTAAGTTATATTTCATGCTCTTTTGATTTTTATTTGTGAAATGTACCAGATTTGATCCTTATTTTTGTAAGTGTGAATAAGCTTTCACGTTACTCTTTTGGAGCAAGGGGCGGAGCTAAGTTGCATCTTCCCCTCCTTCAGATCTTGGACGAATAACATTGCTTGTTCCATTGGCACCTACAAGTCTCAAGGGAGATTCAAAGCTTGAGCAAGCTTGCTTTCATCATTCATTTTAAAACTCAAATCTCTCTCTTTACCTTGTTCTTATTTCATTTTGCTCAACAAAGTTAGATCTACATAGCTTCATTTTAAAATCTGATTTGTCATGCAAAATTTATAGATCTAAAAGTACTTTAAAGCCTTATTTCAAGCTTAGATCTAGTTGTAAATTGTCAATATTTGAAGTATCAAGTTTTTCCTATCATTCGCAAATATTGAATTGTAAGTTTTATGCGTTTTAGACTTACACGCTAATACTTTAACAAGTTCTTGTTTGCTGGTTTAGTGTTTCTTTTACAGAAAGCGAAGAAAATGAGTGAAATTTTTAGCTCAAAAAACATAAAAAACGCTCTTCTTCAATCCCTTCTCTCCCTTAGGCCTTCTGTGAAGGCTCAAAGTCTATTGAATCTCGCAATTTTTGCGGATCAAGAGTGCTCTCTATCGGAGAGTTATTAATAATTTCTAAATAAAGAGCAAATGGGATTACGGCTCCCACACCCTTCTTCCCCCATTTGGGGGAAGCCTGTATCTTGTTATTTATTTTGCATTTTACCTGCAATAGAACTAGAGTAGTATTAGGCTAGCTTTCAAAGTTTTGCAAAAAAGTTCAAATTCATCATTACTTAGAAGTTAACATTTTGCATTTTTTCTAGATTTATTTGCATGCTAAACAAACTACTAATCCCCTTGCTTTCCTGAGTACGATCTTTGGACTTGAAAGAGACTCTTGGGTAGTAATTCGAAAATTTGTGACTTTTTGCTTTAGTACTTTATATATTTTTTTTTGTTAGTTAAAGTATTGCTCATATAAATCTCTTGAATCTCGTTTTAAGCGGATCAAGAGTGCTCTTTGTCGGAGAGTAACAAAATTTGAACGAATATTTCGCCCACTCCGTGTATGCTCTACCCATCGTAGGCTAGTTTGAGCTTTGGGATATCAAAAGCGATAGTGTTGCAATTATTAAATTTTTCACATTAAGCTAATTCATTCACATTAATAAAATCAAGTCCCTTTTTAACCAACGAAAATTCGGCGTTGCCTCGATAGTGATCGAAAGTGGGAAAATTTTGGCTAAAGAAGCGGGAACGACTGGGAGGAGACCTCAGAGCACAGTTAGGCTACACCCTTGTTGGTGTAGTGTTGAACACTGCTCTTGAGACTCCATTCCAGTGCACATGTCCTTGTACAAAGCCACTTAGATCACATTCCAGACATATTCCTTGTACCGCAAGGTATATCGGGAATCCCCTCATCCCACAATTAATCAACTCATCCCAACAAAATACTTAATAAAACGAACAGTGACTCCATTAGCACTGGTCTTTCATCAGCAACAATATTTCATTTTTTTGCTTTTTATCTATCTTATAAATTGTTGTTATTTTATTATATCATGTTGTGGATGTGTCTTGATTAATTTGGTGAACAACTTGGTTTAAATTTGCATCCATTCAAAAACTCCTAAAAACAACATCCATTCAAAAACTCCTAAAAACAACATCCATTCCAATCACTCAAACATTAACTAAAAGCCTTAGAAACCTTTTCTTTTAGTAGGGTCTACCCCCCTTGGCTTCATTAGGAGTTTGCCTAAACGGAGGTGACAGCACCTGACTCGTTGCTTGCCCCCAAGGCCACACCGAGTAGCTTCGAAAGATTTTTGCTGCACTCCCCCCAGGTGTGCATCTCGGCGGCAACAAGGACTACTCTAATTACAGATGTTACACTTGTGATGAAAAGGGACATCTTGCAAGAGATTGCCCCAGAAGCAAAGACCATAACAAGACAGGAAAGAAGAAGAGGTATCATGCTCATGCTGCAGAAGATGATGAACTAGTTAAGAAGAGAGTAAGGGAAGATTCCTCAAGTGATGAAGAATATGTCTTGAACTTTTGATGATACAGTAGTAATTGGGGAGCAAGAGGGAGGCTTGTGCAAATGAAAAGGCCAACCAGATCAAGCATTGGTTCATGACACTATGGAACCAAGTGAACTATGGCACAGAAAGGATTGCATATATATATACACTATAAGGCTTTACCAAAATCTTGACTGGTCTACCCGAGATCCAGACAGAACATGATGGTGTATGTAAAGGATGTGAAGAATACGTTTCCAAGCAAAAGGAGATCTTGAATCCAGTACATGAGGACCAAGGATGAAGACTTCAAAAAGTTCCAGACGATACAAAGAAGAAGATCAAGGACTTAAGAATCAGAAGATGGAGCAGATTCCGCTTCCAGAAATTCTAGAAACTCCAGTAACTTTTGCAAGGAGGCAGAAATCAAGAGGGAGCCTACAAAACACATGAAAAATAAGTATTTACTGTCATTTGAATTCCTAAGTATTTTGAAAGATATTGCTCATAACAGTTACATGTAGATCTGTGATACAGTTTTCTTTTATGCATTTATATATGACTAAGATTGACTAGTAGTAGGCTCATGTAGTGCATGTTATGGGTAAGTGGCCTATAGTGTTGCACAACATCTCATGAGCCCTAGATGGAGCTAGTCTAGGATAAAACCTCTTTTGCTAACATGTTGAGAGCAGTGCACGCTCTTAACAATATGTTCTAGTAGAGATGGACGACATCTAGATAGTTACTATGTGTATACGAGATATGGATGAGTGTTGTGCTGAAGCAATGGTTACATGACAGTGTGCATTTTGGATAAGAAGTTGTCATTACATGGAATGTTACTAATCATATGACTAAATTTGACTTGTAGGAAAAATCGTGTGCTATGACCTACAAGAGAAGGATGATAAGACTTAGTGATGACTGTACAAAATCAAGCTACAGAAGTACAAGGCAAGGTTCATGGTTTCTCTCAGAGAGAGGGAGTCAATTATGACGAGACGTGCTCCTATAGTAAGATACACTTCAATTAGAGCTATACGTGTGATAGCTGCAGTGATAAAGTGGAAGGTACACCAGATGGACATGAAGACCGCCTTTCTGAACAGTGTGGTAGAAGAGGAAGTGTGTATGTGGAGCAGCCACTAGGATTTGAGACACATGATAGGCAGACACGTGTGCAAATTGAAGAAGGCCTTGTACGGTTTGAAACAAGCACCCAAGACGTGGTGTGGCAGAATCCAAAACAGATTTTCCTTAGCCAAGGAAAATATGCAATAGAGATCCTGAAGAGATTGGGGATGATGGATTACAAGGCCATGGCCACACCAATGGCATCAAATCTGAAGTTGTTGTGTGATACTTCTTCAAAGATAATGGATGCCACTGTATACAGACAGATGATTGCTTCATTGGTGTACTGAACAAACACGAGACCGGATATATGCTTTGCGGTGAACACATTGAGTCAGTACATGATAAAATCGAGACATGTTCACCTGATTGTGGCAAAGCATGTGTTGAGGTACCTGAGGGGTACGATTGATTATGGGCTCAAATATGCAACAAATCGAAAGATTAACCTGCAAGGTTTATGTTGATGCAAATTGGGCCAGTAGTGTCATAGATAGGAAGAGCACAGCAGGGTGCTGCTTTAATTTGGGATCAGGTATGATCTCCTGGTTCAATAGGAAACAGACGAGTGTGGCACTCAATACAGCCGAAGTAGAGTATATAGCAGCTTGTTCAGCTAGCTACGACGCAGTGTGGCTTCGGAAGTTACTTGCAAATCTTTCAATCTCTAGTTAGAGGCGACTTGTATTTTCTGCGACAACCAGAGTTGTGTGAAGTTGTCCGAGAATCTAGTGTTTCATGACAAGTCGAAGCACATCGAGATCAGATATCACTATATCAAGGATATGGTGCAGAGAGGAGCAGTGAGGCTCCAGTATGTAGCGAAAGGGGAGCAGATAGTCGATGTGTTGACCAAGCCTCTGTCGAGAGTGGAGTTTGAGTACTTCAGGGACAAGCTTGGAGTGGTCCAGATCGAGGTTCCTCGAAAGAGGGAAGGATGAGCAACATAGCACGTGTGAGACGCAGGTAGTCACGTAGTGACGTAATTGAGCTATTGGGTGGGTCTCCACTTGAGGTGATGTTGTAGCTGGTAGTCACTTCGGTGACGTAATGGAGTCTCCTGGACTACACTCAGGAGGATGTAGCGGGTAGTCACTTCGGTGACGTAATTGAGTCTCCTAGACTACACCTATGAGGATGCCGTAGGTAGCCACATTGGTGACATAATTGAGCCTCCTGACTACTGTGCTATGTTGGGCAACACACCTGCGTCATTTTATTCTTGATTTTCTAGAGCACTGGTTCCCAATCTGTTGCCTTTAGGTGATTCAAAGCTAAAAGCATGCCCAAGTATTCGAGAGTTGCCCAAGGATTAACTAAGGAAAAAGCAGCGTTTAACTAGGGGTGTTCCACCCATAAATACTACTCTTTCCTTTATTTATCATGCCTCTAAAGGCTTCTAAATAGGAATTTAGTACAAACTTAAATCTCCTTGCTATCACCAATGAGGCACCATCTAGAAGAAATGTGTCATCTACAAAATGCAAATGATTGATTGCTTTAACTCCTCTAGCGATCGTGATACTTGGGATTATTCCATTTCTTCTTTCTTGCTTCAATTGCTAACTTACTATAAACACCCCAATAGCCTTGGAAAAACGCCATTCCCCATTTTGGATCCTGAAATGGAGGGGATACGGCCCTAAAACGTCATTGGTTCGTATCAGATTAGTACATATACGTTTCAAGGGTTTTGGATACGTTTTAGCCTAGAGGTGATACGTTTTAGGGAAATTGTGAAACATATCAAAGAGAGAGAGAGCCACATTTCTAACGGTTTTTTATTCATGAAATCGATTTTTTAATTGTTTTCTTGGTCTATGTTGAAACCCTAAAGGGCCCATGACCTCTCCATGGAAGCTATAAAGAATATTAAACGGTAATATTAAATTCTTAAAGTAAAAGTGACATTCTCCTTATATTTCATTTTCTATCATTTTATTTAAATTTTTATTATTACCATTAATTGTTTCAAGATGTTTGAAAGTGGTTCCAACCTCATCAGACTTCATATGCAAAAGGTACAATTTTTTATCCCATTCAGAATTCAACAGGCTTAACAGTTTCCAGGATTTCAGGATTGCAACGTTTCCATTGGATTCTATCATATATGAGGGTATGGGATTGGCATTTAATCAAGCACATCAACCCCTCCATGTACCTTGATGTTCGTGGTGTTGATTATTGAACTCCTCTATCTTGGATGGACTTCTACCCACTTCCATAGCCAAAGGATGTGAACATTGGTGTTGGACAAGTGCCTTAGGCCCAAGGGAATCAAGCCAGGCTCGGGATCCCTATTTTCAATCTACTTTTGTTGAGGACATAGATGATGACTCTGACTCTGAGCAAGAGGATTTTCAGATGATATTAGTTAAAAAATTCCATAGTATCATGTTACATGTATGATGAATGATATTAGATAGTAGTGTCAGGTGAGGATGATGTTGTACAATGATAATATTATGATGTTTATGATGACAATATATATGTGTGTCTGTGTGTGTGTTGTTGTTGTTTCCTCGTCGTATCGTATCTGACGTTTTTGAAAATTTGTCGTATTTGTTCCCCAACCCCCCCCCCTGTATCCATATCTACTTCAGTGCAACTTAGTCCAATTTCCTACCCAAGTTTCTACCATGAGGATGTACAACATTGAGGATAAGGGACATCCCTATCTAATGCCTATGTTTCCTAGGAATATATTTGTTAGCCTGCCATTCACCAATGGAGCTATTCATGGTTGCCCAATACATGCTTTTATCCAACTTATGAAGTGCAGAGAAAAACAATATTTGTTGAGCATTGCGTAAAGAAAAGAGTGTCCAACTCTATCATAAGCATTTCCAATATCCATTTTGATTATCATACATTTCTCATTGTTGAGTCTACTGGAATGAATGGTTTCTTGAACTAAGATGGTGTTGTCTTCAATTTGATGCTTTTGAATGAATCTACCTTGGATTTTGGAGATTAGTTGTGGCAGCAACTTATTAAGTCGATTTGCCAACATTTTCGACAAGATCTTGTAGGAGGCATTGCACAAAAGAATTTGACAAAATATTTTAAAAAATGCAGGGTTGATTTCCTTTGGGATGAGCGCAAAGAAAGCTAAATAGCCCCCCCCCAACCAACCTTGGCTTTTATCCTTGAGCTTTTCAGCATGCATCAAATATCATATTGTATTAGGTGCCAATTGGCTTCATAAAAATGAATAGAAAATCAATCTGATCCTGGGGCTTCGTCCAACTCCAATCCCCATATAGTTGCGATTACTTCTTCCTAGTCGATTGTTTTGGAGAGAAACTTATTGTCTTTTTCTGAAATCAGGGAGGAAGGACTCACATTATCTCATGTTATGGTAGGCTCTTCTCCAATATAGAGCCCCTTAAAGTGCTCATGCAACGCTTCCTTTATCACATCAAATTCTCTTAGACGCTTTCTTATATCTAGCTAAATATCCTAGACATGTTTTTTGGATTTGTCTTGCTCTTGCTTGCTTGTAGAGGAAAGAGGTATTCTTATCTCCTGCTTCTTGACTTTAAGCACCAATCTTCTTCTTTATTACAAAAAGTGTTATGGAGTTTCTTTGCAATGACTTGCTCCTCCTAATGCAACTACAGGGTAACCTCTTGATTCTCCATTTCTAATCAATGGTCGCTTAGCTAGATTTGGAGCTCCTCCTATTAATTTCCCATACCCTAGGTGATTGTTGTCATATGCCTCTTTATTAAATAAATCAGATCTTGAATTTACTCAATAACGGAAATAAAAAATTGAGCGTGCATCAATCACACTAATAGTTGGAAAATACAAACAATGAAAATAAATACATACGAAATCTATCCTTCAAAATAAGTGTATCATTAATGCTTCAAAACTTACAAGGACACCTCAAAATGAGGTTTTTCCACCTACTGCAAGAGAAAAATGACAAATCGGATATGATATCTACTGCCTTGAACTAGTTTGTACAATTGTACAGCATGTTCATACAATTGTACGAATCCATACAGATCTGTCTGTACAGATCTATTTGTGCACTATACGGAATGCTGCTACAAGTTGATTTCTTCGACCTATGGACCCTGCAAATAGATCTTCTCCCTACTGCCCTATTTTTCCCTCTTACTCGGCCTCTTGCTTCACCTTCGAACAAAATTGTCTTCGTGAAGAAGGAATGTGTCTTTTTCCTCCACTTTGACCTACCTTTATACTTTGGTTGTAACCCTAATCTACAAAAACCCTAATATCTCAATGAGATTGATGGTTGAGATTAGTCTTAATGACTAATGCATTAAAAATGCACTTCATTAGACTCAACAACAAAATACTTTCACTTTTATAAAGTGAATTACAAAATAGATTTGACTTGGACGACTTCATGCATGTTTGACACAAAACCTATGCGGAAGTTCATGTCCTAGCTACAAAACATCAACACTCCCTCTAAGCGAGGAAGGAATTATGCACCAATCCAAGTTTTTTTCTAAATGCTTCAAACTTCCCTTTTTCTAAGGGCTTGGTTAAAATATCTACAACCTATTGATATGTGGATACATAATGGAGCTTCATTGCTACCTTCTTAATCATGTCTCGAACAAAGAGATACATGATCTCAATGTGGTTGGATCTATCATGAAAAACTGAATTCAAGTAGAGTTTTGATACAACTCTAATTATCACAGTACATCACTATGGGATCCAACTCCTGATCAAATAGACCTGCTAGCAACTTGTGAAGCCAGATGGCCTCACAACTAGTTGTACTCACTGCCATATACTTTGCTCTGATGAGCTAAGTGCCACAGAAGTCTGCTTTCGGCTGAACTAGGATATCATCGCTGATCCCAAGCTAAAGCAACACCCTAAGGTGCTCTTCCTATCTGATACACTGCCTGCGCAATCTGAGTCTGTATACCAATGCAACTTCACCTCACCATCTCCAAGATATCTCAGTCCATACTCCACTGTGCCCCTCAATTATCTGAGTACATGTTTTGTTGCTACCCAATGCTCCTACCTCGGCTCCACCATGAACTGGCTCAAGGTTTTCACTACAAAACATATATTTGGCCTAGCATTGACCAAATACATCAAGGAACCTATCAATTGCCTCCACAACATGGGATCCACCATATCTGAATCTGAAGTAGTGACCTTCTTCATATTAGTGATCATAGGTGTGGCCATGGGCCTGCAATCCTCCATCCAAAATCTCTTCAGGATCTCAACTGCATACTTACCATGCCCAAGGAAAATCCCCCCTGGTCTCTGCCAAGCCTCCAATCCCAAGAAGTAATGAATCAAGCCAATGTCCTTCATCTCAAACTCAACTGCCATATCTACCTTGCACCGTACAATGAGCTTCTCTGAACTTGTGAGAAACAAGTCATCTACATATAGAACCAAAATGAGATGATCAGCCTCAACAAATATGAAATATAAGTTGGGATTTCCTTCACTTTTGGTGAAGCCCATGCTCTGTAGGTATCCATCGATCCTGAAACACCAAGCTCTCGGTGTCTACTTGAGTCCATACAGGGCCTTTTTCAGCCTACACACATGGGACTCCTTCCCATTGACCTCAGAGCCCTATGGTTGCTCGATGTACAATTATTCATCAATTACCCTATTGAGGAAAGTTGTCTTCACATCCATCTGATGTATCCTCCATCCCATGATGGAGACTAAAGACATCACTGCTCTAATGGAAGTTTACCTGGCGACTAGATCAAATGTCTCCTCGTAATCCAATCCCTCTTTCTGAGAGAATCCTCTCGCCATGAACCTCGCCGTGTACTTCTCTATGCTGCCATCTATCGCATGCTTGATCTTGTAGAGCCATCGAAAAGTCACCGTTGACTTCCCCTCTAGTCTAGGCACAATGTCCCAAACATCATTCTTCATGATGGAGGTGTACTCCTCCACCATCGCATCCCTCCAAACCTGTTGGTCAACTGCCTCCTAAGAACTAGAGGGCTCAAAATCTATGATGTTGCTCATCAATGCCATGTAGTTCATAAACTTCTTCGAAGGTCTGCTCTCCCTGAATGATCTCCTAGGAGCCTCAACATGCTCCTAAGCATCCCTCAATGTCTCTGTGAACCATTGAGATCTCCTGACAAAACTAGTAGGAGTTGGTGGCTACTCCTCTGCATCTGAAGGTTGTTGCCCCAAACTAGAAGCCATTGGTGACCCTGGCTCAAGATTCGAAGCTTCTTGTTCCTCCTTTGTCACTAGTAATGGCTCATGAGACTTTCTGAATGCAAAGTCTTCCTCGAACTTTACATACTTGCTTACAATTGTCTTCTTCTCTCCTGGAATATAGATCTTGTAAGCCTTTGAATTCTCATTGTAGCCAACAAATAAACCCTTCCTGTTGGAAGACTCCAACTTGGTCCTCTTCTCCACTGGTATATGAATGTAAACTAGACAGCCAACAGTGTGGAAATGACTCACCTCAGGCTTCACACCAATGAATGCCTCCTCTGGTGTCGTGTCCCCCAAAACCCTATGAGAACACCTGTTTTGGATGTAGATTGTTGCATTACATGCTAATTCCCATAGAAATTGTTATCACACAACTTGTAGTTTCCCCAATCATATGATCCTATCAAGGATGGTACAGGAGCTAGGCAACTAAAGAGGTGACCTAAGAGGGCCTCGATCCCCAAATAGATCGGTTGCCACGCTAATTGAGGCACTCTTCGCTTTATGCTATCAAAGGCCCAAATAGCAAAGGGAGAGACCCTGATCTACTCCCGATAGGAGAGACCTAATCCAATCACCAGATCAAACTAAGAAATAGAATATGTAAGCTGAAGGATATAAACCCTAGATTTAAGGAATGGAGTCACTGCAGAAGCTTAGGAGAGATGAGATATCATATCGAAATGTTTTAATTACAATGACAAGGAAATTAGAAGTGGATCTAGGATATAAGTGCTAGGATAAATGATCAAATTCAACTGCCTTGGGAAATGTGAATTAAATCTATGGAAAATGGTCCAAGGTGAGAGATCTGGATAAATTAGGGCTTTCTAGCACTACTTGGTGATAGATCTGACAGTGTCTTAACTCACAAGCAGAGAAGGAATCTCAAACAACTCAGAAAAGAGGCAAAATCAAGAAGGGCACAAGGGTTAGAGACCAGTGCCTAGGGATTTGGGCAAGATGGAGTCCCTTAGCGGTGATGCCCTAGGAGACCCACTTAGGGCTAGGCCTAAAGATGAAAACCCAAAATTCTTTCGCCAAGATTCCAAACTGTTTAAGCTATAGAATTTTTAGAAGTTTCTGCAATTGGGGTTTTAATGTAGTTGTAGCTTAGACCAATGGATAAATTATTAAATTAATAAAATTAAAGTAATTCAAATGCAATCACTTACTTGATGCCCGTAGGTGAATGTCGTATGGTGAAGACTAGCCCCAACAAGATCAAATGAAGACTTTGCGTACCCACGTCCACGAAATGCTCAGAGAACCAAGTGCGTCCCACCTAACCTGCACAGTCGAGGAGAAATCAATCAATAATGCAAATAGATGAGTGATAAACAACGAGAGATAAATAAAATGATGAGTAAATGGTCATAGACAAATTCACTCCCTGTTAAAACCCTTGATCCAAGAGAGAGAAGCAAGGTGAGCTCCCTCTGCAAGTGCACCTCTCTCCAAATAGGCCTCCCTGCTGCAAATCAAAATTGGATCCACGAAAAATACGAAAGGTCCAACAAAGATCTAACAGTGCAAGAGAAGACTAGTATTCAGTGATCACATCTCGCATTCAACCATAGACACAAGAGATTGATCACAAAAACTTTCTTTATTCTCAGTAATTTAGAGCGAAAAGTCCCTTTTACAAATGAGGGGTCCTCTCTCATAAATAGAATCGATAGAGACCAAAACCCTAACCACTTTTTAAATGAGTGGTTGAGATCAAAAGATAATACAGTGAGATCAACGGCTAATATGAGCCGAAAACAATATACATGGATCACTCTAAAGGAGGGGGACGTGTTCCCTCAATGACGCCCTAGGGGGGACGTATGACATAACATGTGACTAGGAGCAACAATATAACATCATGTTGGGGTGGCTAGGAAGTAATAACATCTTCACTAGACCAAGCCCCATATAGAATAAGTACAAGGTACATCATAAAGTGACTAAAGTCACTAGGACGTGTGTCCCCAATACATAAGAAGATGCCCTCATGAGATAACTGAGAGGACGTTTGGACCCCACTGAAGACTATGCCGAAAGGTGTAGAATGCATCACAACAAGTCTAGGATCAAACCCCATGCCATTTTCTTGCCTCAGTAAGCCAAATCGAATTCTTTGCTAGCCATTTCTTCCATTTTTAACTATCGAAATATCACCTGGAAAGGATAAAAATGCCTGTAACTTACTGCCAAGTGCTCCGGGCACCAAACTGACTGCACCAAAATGTCTGGGAATATGGGAATATGGTAAAAACAAGTGGTTGGACCCCATATCCTCTCTGTAGCGCCCTAGGAGAAAATAAATAATCACTGTGAGTCCTGTACAGGCCATTTTTATATGGCAATCTGCTGCAAAGTGATGAACTGACCACAACATCAACTATAAGTGCCCGGAACTGAAAACTTGAGTGTCTCAATGGACTCAAAATGTCCAAATCAAGCAAGAATGAGTACTCATACACTATGTGACCATCAAGATAATCATCTGTAACCTCATCCATGCCCGGATAATAAAAAATAATGGTCTGTAACTACTGATAATAATAAAAATCTCATAAACCATCATATAAAACCTCTGTCTGAAGCATGGATTCTGGAACCATCTAATAGGCACCAAAGGACCATGAATAATCAATCTCGAATATCATCGGCCCAACTCATCCTAGATGCTATTGTTGACTTGGTCAAATTGGGTTGACCAGGTCAAGACTGATCAAAATAATGACCCAGGCTGCAAATCACTGATGCTGCAAATACAAATGGATAAGATATGCTCTCTTAATTATATTGATAGCAAGACTAAAGCATAAAATGGCATTTAACTGGCGATTATACATAAAAATCATCAAAAATAAGTCTAGATCAAAGTAACCAATTACTTAAAGAAGAACCTCAAGTGTATACTCATTTATGGACATGGTCATTTTGCTAGAAACAAGTGAAGGTGAATGAAACAAGGCTAGGCTAAAGGGTAGGAATTAACAACCTCAACACTGTGTCTCACAAATGGGTAGAGTGATGAGACTGCTTCCAGTAGACTCTAGACAAGCAACCTTTATAGCAATTTGATTTATTGTCAGCTTTATACACTTTGAGATTTAACATTTACTTCAACTTTATAAAGATTTTCACTAGCCGGCCTCCAAAAGTAGGTGCCCTGAATAGCCTTGCGGGCCTCAAATAATGACTCGGCATGACCTCCATTGCCCATCACCGTCCATAGGTGCGATGGAGTGACCACCCCTTTGCCCTGTAGAGGCAAACGGCCTTACATCATACAAAGAATGAGTGCTCATTCCCTGGCCACTGACTAGCTATTATAGATATTCAATTTATTTGCCACAGTGTTTAATAACACTATTTTTGTTGACTTAGCATCCGTTTAGAATACGACACACTTAAGTTCTGATGCTTTAGTGTTTAGCAACACTTTTCTTAGACATACTTGGTTTCGAGGACTAAAGGAGAACAATCACTGTGACTAGAATCACACACTCCAGACCCAAGACACAAGATAAACATGGAGTCTATCCAACACAGAGGCATAGGTGGGGGAAGTCCTCAATATCACTAGTCGAAGTGTAAGTCAGGATACAACCAAAATGGATGACAGCGGATGGACGGGGAAAGTGACAACATGATGCCATGACTAGCAAAGACCCTATGGGAAAATGACCAGGTCCATACTATAACGAGGGGATGACCAACGAGTATACGCAAGAACCTCGTACTCAAAGTAACTGAAATACCTCTACTCTAAACAATCAATAAGGATAGCACAAAATATCGCCACTACATGACCACCCTATACCCAGTCAAGCTACCAAGATAAGTAAACGAGCATAACATGAAATATCCAAGTGCACAACCATAAACCTGCTGGGTCATATACATGTATCTGTAGTCTGAACGACTGACTGTCACTAGAACATTGTTGTTGTACAAACCATGGGCACTGTCATCATATATGTTCTGTATGGAAGAGAATGGCTAACTTAGTCATCGAATATGGGATCATGAGGCTCAATCCTAACATGAGACTGAATGACTGTATGCTCGGGGTCTACTGAGAATAAGAGTGATCACCAATGAACTGCTCATCATCTGTTGATCTCAGAATATCATAGTAAAGGACTGGCTCAGAAATGTGCTCAAAACTGTTTTGAAGACATGGTAGCCCCGGCTACTATGGGATGTGATAACAGAGACATCGAAAAATCCTAGTCATGTATCATGGCCTTAGTAGCCCCTATGATGGATTGGTTCTTCCACTCTACAACCCCATTCTGTTGTGGGTTGTACAGAACAGTGAACTCCCTCTTGATTCCTACCTCCTTGCAAAAAATCTCAAAATCATTGGAGGTCTACTCACCCCCATTATCTAATCTCAAAACCTTGATCTTCTTCCCAATCTAATTCTCCACAAGAGCATTGAACTCCTGAAACCTGCTGAAGACTTCATCCTTGGCCTTCAAGAAGTAGATCCATGTTTTGTGAGAGAAGTCATCAAAGAAGGAAACATAGTATAGGCTTCATGTGATTGACTCTATTGAAATCAGTCCACACATCTGAATGCACTAGATCTAGGATCCCCTTATATCTGTGCTCACTGCTTGGGAAAGCATCCTTGGCATGCTTAACAAGTGAACAACCTCTGCACACACCCTATTGCTCAATGCTAAACTCTGGAAGACCTGTGACAATCTCGCTCAAAATTGGCAATGCCCAGTGATGTAGGTACCCCATCCTCTCATGCCATAACTCGCACAAGATCTCTTTGTTATGAACTACGGCTCGAACAAATTCACACTGCAACCTACACAAACTGCCTTCTCTAACCCCAATCACCTGAGTTGATCCTGGGATAGACTCCTTCAGTCTGATAAGGTTGTTCTTAAACTCTACTGCATAGCCCTTATCTTTCATGACCAAAACTAAAAACAAATTCTTCCTAAGACCTAGAACAAATAACACATCATCAATGTCTAAAGAGTTACCTGACTAAATATTCAAATGAATGGTACCAACTCTTGCTACTGGATACTTGGCATCATCACCAAGTTTGACCTAAACTCCAAAGTTGTGCTCTTCCAAACTTGAAAATAAAAATTGAGTTGATGTCATATGCCTCGATGCTCCATTGTCCACATACCATGCGTTCTTCAGAATTGTGCTGGAAGAGAGGTTAGATACCATCAAGAAATCCTTCTCGAACTTGGAGGAAAACTCGTTCATTTGAGTTTCAGCTAAGGCTGCTACTTGGTGTTGTTGCTTCCCTTTACCCTTCTTCTCCGGACACTAAGATGCATAATGGTCGTTCTTATGACATATGAAGCACTTGATTTTACTCAAGTCCTTCTTCCCTGACTAAGAGGTTGACCCCTCACTTTTTGCCTTACCCTTGTTGGATCCTTTACCTCTGCCCTTCTTTACCTGACCAATGAGGGCATGGTCATTGTCGCCTCCCTGTTTGTTGGCCTTTAACTCCATCCGAGTCTCCTCCTGGATATAGTCATCCCACAATCTTTCCCATGAGGCTTCGAAGGTTCTCCCGAGCACAAATACCCTAGACAAATGTTTCCCATTTAGATAAGATACCATTCAGTGCCCTGTTTACAAACTCTTTGTCCTCAACCTTCTCCCCAACTACAGCAAGTTGGTCACAGATCTATGTCACCTTCATCGGGTAACTGGTGATGACGTCCGATCTAGTCATCTCAACAAATCTAAGCTCGTTATGCAATATCATCTTCCAATTAATGTTTTCACTCTAGTAAAGGCTAACCAGGGCATCGAACATGTCCTTCTTCTCAAATACATCAGGGATCAGATGATCCTTTATTGCACCCATGATCTTTCGCTTGGATTTCACTTGTGGATTTGTCAGCGAAGCTACCACGTCCTTGGCAATATCCCATAGGTCATTCTCTTCTAATAGAAGAGTTACGCTAACTTTCCATGCTAGGAAATTCTAGGCACCATCCAATCTATCCTTGAACCTGAGGCTAGCTAATGCCATCTTAGAGATATGAAATACAAACTCCCAAATCGAAAAAATAACAAAACCATCGTTGTTAGTCCTTTGCAGCCCGCAACTGATTTACCCAAAGTAAACCCCTAAGAGTCTCAATCAAAGATCTGCTCTAATACCATGTTAATTTTCCATACCTTAGGTCACTGTTGTCCTATGCCTCTTTATTAAATAAATCAGATCTTGAATTTACTCAATAACAGAAATAAAAATCTAAGCATGCATCAATCACACTGATAGTTGGAAAATACAAACAACAAAAACAAATACACAGGAAATATGTCCTTCAAAATCAGTTTATCATTAATGCCTCAAAACTTACAATGACACCTCAAAATGAGGTTTTTCAGCTTGTTGCAAGAGAAAAATGGCAAACCAGATTTGATATTTGCTGCGCTGAACTAGTCCATACGGTTTTACGACCCGTCCAAACAATTGTACGGATCTATCTGTACAGCTGCAAGTAGATTCCTTCAACCTACAGACTCTGCAAATCAATCTTCTCCCTGCTGCCATGATTTTCCCTCTTACTCGACCTCTTTTTTCACCTTCGGACAAACCTATCTTCGTGAAGAATTAACCCGTCTTTTTCCTTTTTACAAACCTATGCTTTAGCTATAACCCTAATCTACCAAAACCCTAATCTATCAATGAGATTGACGATTGAGATTAGTTTAAATCACTAATGCATTAAAAATGCACTTTATTAGACTCGACAACAAAATATAAGACTTTCACTTTAATAAAGTGAATTACAAAATAGATTTGACTTGGATGACTTCACGCATGTTTGACACAAAACCTATGCGGAAGTTCTTGTTTGAGCTACAAAACATCAACACCTCCCTTCACTGGGATGGAGAGATATAAGAGGATTTGACCCATACCTTTAAGCACTACTTGTTGATTTTGAACTTTGATTCCCATACAAAAGATGGGGATCGTTGCACCAAGTGGCTTCAATGATATCCACGGCCTTTTGAGTCTTTAACCAGAGTGGATTGAAACAAAAGGGAATGGGTCCAAAGTTTTGATATGCTTGTAAATGAAGAGAGATACACTTGTGATCAAATATTGTGAAGGGTTGAATGGAGCATGCAATTAACAAACTGCTCATCAAGAAGGAGTTGTGAAGAAGAAATCTATCTAACCTTTCAGCTATTTGACTTGGGCCAAGGTGTTTGTTTATCCATGTGTACTTTCCTTTCTTGGGTTTTCAATTGAGTAGTTCCCAATGTGTCTTTAGATCATTTATTGTTTCTTGGATTGAATCTCTAATGTAGATGCCTCCTTTTCCCGAGGTGAAAATACCATAATTAAATTCCCTGCCAGGATTCAAAGGTCCAGAGGTATGCTCTCTCCATGCTCGCGAAGAGAGTTCCAACACTCTTGCTTTTCCATGAAACTTATCGGTACATAGACATTAAAGATGGAAAAATAAATACCTGTTGTTTTGAATCAAAAGGCCAATTGAAACTAATGTTGTGATGCTGTTGTCTATATGTGATCTACGATGGTTTCATCCCAGAGGTAATTGAATATTGGAGCTCGAACAGGAACTTCTGCACAGGTTTAGTGTCAAAAGTGCCAAAAGTAGTTTAAGTCAAATCTAATTTATAATTCACTTTAGTAATAAAGTGGAAGTCTAATATTTAGTTGTTGAGTCTAATAAAGAGTATTTTTTATACATTAGTGATTTAGATTAATCTCAATCATACATCTAATAAAGAGATTTGGATTTTGGTAGATTAGGGTTTCAACTCAAGTATAAAGGAAGGTCAAGATAGAAGGTTAAGACACATTCATTTCACTCAAAGACAAGTTTTGTTGGGAGGTGATTTTATTCATTTGTGGAGCGAAGTTAGAGCACCAGAGAGGAGCCAAAGTCAGACAGCAAAGGTAGAGTACATGGTATCAGAGCTTCTTTAATTAAGAGGATCTGAAGAGTTTACGGCAATAGATCAACTATTGCAAGCAACTACCCAAACTAACCGCAGGGAACTAGGACCAACAATTAGAGGGTTTCAAAGGTAGTGCTTATCAGATTTGGGACTTTGTTTGCAGATTAGAGATGGCATCAGCTAGCCTTAGGTTCAAGCACAGGTTGGGAGGTTCCTTGAAATTCTTATCTCTTCTATTAGAAAAGAATGATCTACATGATATTGTCAAGAATATAGTGACTCCATTGACAAATCCACAGGATTGAAAGAAGTGAAAGCCAGCAAATGATCATCGATGCTATAAAGGATCATTTGATCCCTCATATATCTGAGAAGAAGATGGCGAAGGAAATGTTCGATGCCCAAGTTATCCTTTACCAGAGCAAGAACATAAATAGGAAGATGATATTGCATAACAGACTCAAATCTATGGAGATGACTAGATCAAACATAATCACCAGTTGCTTGATGAAGGTCATTGCAGCAACCGTATCCGGTTGTGGAATTAAGAAGCGAATCCGTCTTCCATATTTGAGATAAAATGATAATATTATATTGATAGATGACTATAAAATTACAATAGGCTCGCCTTTGTTCGGGTACACAGGGTACTACCAAAGGACCGAACACCAAGAGCAACCACTTCACACAAACAGATCACAGATCAACACACCGATGTTTTGACGTGGTTTAAACCCTCTTGAGGGAAACACTCCACGGCCCCGGCCAAATAGCTTCTACGGGACAATTTATTATGCAAAGAAAGAAAGTTACAAATGAGCTTCTCATAATCGATCAACTAAACAATGACCCTCCATGCTCTTTAAATAGAGATCATGGACCAATCGGGTGTTAAGCCACGGATCAAGGTTAGGTTTGATCTAAGAGAAGTTGAGCCGTCGGATCACTCTATGTCGAAAACATATCGTGACCGTCGGATTAAGTATTTACAAATGCATACTAAAGAAACACACTATCCCTAACGGATATATTACACAAGTTGATCTTAACTAACTCCTAAGTGTCTAAATATCCTAACAGCCTTTATAGGGCTTGAGCAGTCATAATGAAAGGTTACGCCCTTTGACTAGTAACCTAGTAATCTATTAATTTATAAATTACAATATTAATTAAATATTCACGACATTGCCTTCCCCTTAGGAAAGCTTTGTCCTCAAAGCTTGAGTATTTTCCTAATGTCGTCCTTCATTAAGATTCAGTGTCGATACTAGAATCGGACGCAATTTCTTGTGCCGAGACTTGCACTTCCTTCCCATTGATGATTTTGCACTGCATTGTCTGATTGTTCCTACATTTATGGCCTGGGGTCCAGTCATCACCGCATCGATGACATATGTTTTTCTTCTTCTTTCTATTGTCAGAGTAACTATTAGATGACTTTGATCTATTTTCCATTTCATAGGCATATGATTGAGGTTTGTGGCATTGATGGTCGGGTGACCAAGTATCTTCACAGTACCTACATTGTGTCTCTTTTTCTTGTCGATAATGGTTATCACCTCTTGTTTTTATTCCTTCCAATTTGCGTTCTGCGGCTTTTGCTTTATGTCTTGCTACCTCTACATTAGGTATGTCATGTAACTTTAACTCTTTTTGGAGGTACGGTTTAAGACCTCCTAAATAGGTTTCGAGTCTTTGTTTGTCCGACAACCCAAATACTCGTGTCGATAAGGATTCCCACTAATGTGTGAATTCCTCAACGCTTCCAACCTGTTGTAATCTGGTAAATTTACTGAAAAATTCATCTTCTTTGATACCTTGAAACCTATTAAAAAAATAATTTTTGAACAAGTTCCAGGTGTAGGCAAAATTGTCTCCCTTCCACCATAAGTACCAATTATAAGCGTACCCTTCCATATGCATTGACGCATATTTCACCTTCTCCTCGTTAGATTGAATATTGTAAATGTCGAAGTAGTCTTCCGCTTTGTTTAGCCATGTAACGCATTGGTCTTCACTTCCATTGTATTTCGACAACTCTATTTTTGCCTTAGATGGGTACACTTTGTAAGGATGATATTGATTTCCTTTAGCTTTATGGTCTGATGGTGGCTCGGAACTACTGGACGATGTAAGTGACATATTTGAACTGCTTCGTTGTTGGTGATTTTTAGCTTTTTTTATTCTCTACTATCTTACTGATAGCGTCTATTTTGTTGTTTAATCGTGCCTCCATATCTGGCAATACATTTGTTTCTATCTCTTGCTTAAGCATCATATTGTTAATCTTTATTTCTTTTTGCAATTCTTCTTGAATCTTAGCAAGTGCTTCCTGTATAGAAATATGAAATGAGGCATCTAGCATGTCTGGACTGCCGACTGGGTCTTTTTTTTTGCATTAGTCTTTGTAACACCTCCATTAATGTATTATGGTTTTGCGTCATTTTTTGGTCTAAAATTTTTTGTTCCTTGCTCATAATGTCGAACTTGTCGTCCATTTTCTGCTCCATTACTTGAATGACTTCCTCTTTAATTTCTTTCTTAAGTGCTTCTTGGCTCTTGGTGGTCATTTCCTTGAAAGTTTGGAAATCCTTCTCTATTTTCGCAATTTGAGCTTTCAACTCCGTCGTAATGCTTCTTAGTAAACTTGATTTAATTAATAATAATTATTGAATATGATTAAATAAAATAATAAATATAATAATAACTATATTTAAATATTTTATTTTTAATTTTAAAATTTCAATAAACAAATATTGATATAATAATGATAATTATATAATTTTTTTTTTTTATGAAATTTAGGGTTTGTGTGTGGAGGGTCTTGGGAAGAAGCGTGGCTGGCAGGGCAAGCAGGTGGAAGAGAGAAGACAAGAGGGCCGACTGGCAGGGTGAGCAGGTGCTGAATGGAAGCTGCGAGGGAGGCGAGCAGGTCGGAGATGGAGTGCAGCAGACGAAGGGAGCTACGGAGCGTGGGTGCAAAAGAGCACGCAGAGGGAGGGCGTTCAGTGGAAGCAGGTGGTAGAAGTTGGCGTGACAATGATGGAATTTGCAGGCGCGGGAGGAGGAGGGAGGATGTGTGGGAAGGCTGGCGAGAGTCTGTGGGAGCGGAGAGCGTGGGCGCAGGATGGTGTGAGCAGGTGTGGAGGGAGAGTGTTGATTGGCGTGGGTGTGTAGAGCAGGCTCAGGGTGATGTGAGGAGCGCATGTAGGGAGTGTGGGAGGTGGACAAGGGTTGTGCAGGTATTGTGGAGTGTAGAAGTGAGCCGGAGGAAGGTGGTGTGGAGTGGTGGAGCGGAGGTGTGAAGGAATAAGGGGGATAGTGTGAGTAGGAGGGATGGCGAACACAGTGAGAACGCGGGGAGGTAGGGAGGATGGGAGTGTGCCAGGAGGGAAGTCGGCGTGGGGAGAATGTGGAGATAGGGAGATGTAGGAAGATGAGTGTGCAGGTTCGAGGATGTGAGATTGTGAGTGAACTGGAATGTGAGGGAGAAGTGATTGGGAGTTACGGTGTGAGGGTGGCAAGAGCTGCGTTAGTGTGGGAAGAGAGGGGAGTCCACGAGCAGCACGAGAGAGAGATGACGTGTGAGGAATGAATAGTGAATCCGAGAGTGCAATGAAATGGGTGAAGAGAGATGGCGGAAGAGTGGAATGAAGAGCCGAATTCAAGCTCAGGTGAGGAGCGAGACCGCTCTGATACCAAATGCAGCAACCGTATCCGGTTGTGGAATTAAGAAGCGAATCTGTCTTCCATATTTGAGATAAAATGATAATATTATATTGATAGATGACTATAAAATTACAATAGGCTCGCCTTTATAGCGCTTGAGCAGTCATAATGAAGGGTTACGCCCTTTGACTAGTAACCTAATAATCTATTAATTTATAAATTACAATATTAATTAAATATTCACAACAGTCATGAAGATTTGTGATCAACTTGTAGCAATTGGGGAAAGGTTGGAGACAAAAAGCTAGTGAGTCGAGCACTAAATGGGTCCCATCTCAATGGGAAAAGTTTGTCCAGGGTGTTTGTGCTTAGGAGAATCTTCCCTCCTGGGAAAGACTATGGGATGACTATATCCAGGAGGAGACTCAGATGGAGTCAAAGGCCAACAAGCAAGGAGGTGACAATGAACATGCTCTATTTGGTCAAACAAAGAAGGGTAGAGGTAAAGGACCCAGCAAGGGTAAGGTAAAGAGTAAGGAGTCAACCTCATGGCCAAGGAAGGACTTGAGTAAAATCAAGTGCTTCATATGTCATAAGAACGGGCATAATGCATCG
Source organism: Larix kaempferi (assembly GCA_027924585.1). Taxonomy (NCBI): domain Eukaryota; kingdom Viridiplantae; phylum Streptophyta; class Pinopsida; order Pinales; family Pinaceae; genus Larix; species Larix kaempferi. The sequence continues at coordinate 8,271,667 of BSBM01000592.1, read as the reverse complement.
TAGTGTCCAGAGAAAAATAAGGGTAAAGGGAAGCAACGGCAACATCAAGTAGCAGCTGAAACTCAAATGAACAAGTTTGCCTCCCAATTCGAGAAGGAATTCTCAATGGTTTCTTTCCTTTCTTCCAGCACGATTACAAAGAACACTTGACATGTGGACAGTGGAGCATCTAGGCATATGACATCAGCCTAAGAGCTATTTACAAAGTCTAAAAGTGCACATCTCAAGAGTTCAGGTCAAGCTTAGTGATGATGCCAAGTATCCAGTAGTGGGAGTTGGTACCATTCCTTTCCAACTCCAGTTAGGTAACTTTGTAGATTTCGATTATGTGTTTTTGTTCCAAGTCTCAGGAAGAATTCGCTTTCAATTCTGGTCATGGAAGATAAGGGTTTTGCAATAGAGTTCAAGAACCAACAAGTCCTTATAAGCTCAAAGGAGTCTAGTCTAGGACCAACTCAAGTGATCAGGGTTAGGAAAGGCAATTTATAGAGGTTACAAGGTGATCTTGCTCAAGCCCTAGAGCATAACACATAACTTGTATGAGTTATGGCACAAGAGGATGGCGCACCTACATCACAGTGCATTGCTTATTCTGAGGGAAATAGTCACAGGTATTTCCAACGTTTAGCATTGAGCAGCAGGGTGTATGCAGAGGGTGTGCGCTTGGCAAGCATGCCAATTTTGCTTTCCCAAGCAACAAGCACAAGCACAAGTCTAAAGGGATTCTAGACCTAGTGCATTCTGATGTGTGTGGACCGATGTTAGTAGCATCAATCATAGGAAGCATGTATTGTGTTTCCTTCATTGATGACTTCTCTCGCAAAACTTAGATCTACTACCTAAAGACCAAGGATGAGGTCTTTTTACAAATTTTCATCATTTCTCATGGTTGGGTTTTGAGAGCCCTCTTTTTGAAAGCTAGTTGACATATCTTTTCTAGAGCGTTTTGAAGTGTAAAGGGTTTTCTTCTAAATTTGTAAATGTCGTTCCTTGCTCTCATCTTTAATGTTGCAAATGATATGTGGAATAGCTAGACTTGCTAATTAGGGCCATAGAAGGGCAATTTGTCCATTAGAAGGGTTTTATGTGAGAACTATTTTCCTCTATCTCCCTTTGATGTTTTATAAATAAGCATTGCATTGTTCTAAATTATCTTAATAGAGTAAGAACTTGTGATACTTCATTAGTATAGGGCTCACCTTAATTAGCATTGTTTTGAGTTGGCACTGCACGGGAGATCCTAGCGTTTTCCACATTTATGTTGTTACATATTGGGGTCTATTACTTGGCATAGCAAGGGATCTAATCTACCTAAGTTCTAACCCTTTCATGAACTTGCCCCCTTCATTGGCATTGTTCCCTTTGACTCCATCTTTGCCCTAAGTTTGGCACTAGTCTTCATGGTCCTCCTATCACCCCTTTTATATACTACAAAAGCACCAAAAAATTGTTTTGCTAAGGTTAACTCATCAAATCACCTTGTGCCCTTATTTCCATAGCTTAGCAATCTAACCTTAGGGAAGCCCCCCTTGAGTTGGAGAAGAGACAACCTAAAGTGCAAGGAGGTGGTTATCGAGGTGGCAGTGGGTAACACCTCTAGGTTATAGTTAGAGTAGCCTTGTTCTTTGGGGCTTTAATCAAACATTCTAGTTTAACCTGTAACACAACCCACAGCAGAACAGAGTTGCAAAGCAAAAGAATTGATCCATCAAAGGGGTTGCTAAGGCCATGATACATGACCAAGATTTGTTAATAGTTATACGGGCAAAAGCATGCAACATAGCAGTCTACATCCAAAATAGATGTCCTCATAGGATTTTGGAGGAGAAGACACGAGAAGAGGAATTCACTAGTGTGAAAACAAAGGGAGTCATTTCTGCATCTTTGGTTGTCCAGTTTATATCCATATACCAGTCAAGAAGAGAACCAAGTTGGAGCCCTCCAACAGGAAGGGTTTGTTTGTTGCTTTCTGCCTACTATTTGAATGAATGTGTGCTTGGACCCTCTATATTGACCGAAGGAGCCAAAGTCAAATAGTAGGAAGGAAGCAGCAAGTAGGTCCATACATCGGATTTCATACAGTCATACGGATTCCCCAACGAACAGATCCATATAGTCGTACGAACAAGCCATACAGCAGGTTGTTTTCTCATTTTTTGGCAAGTAGATTTTCCTCAATAAGTGTGTAGATTTGTTTTGTTTGGAAGTATTGTACAGTTGTTAGTTTAATAATTGTAGAGGTTTCCTTGTAAGCTTTGAATTGTTAATGAAAATTTGATTTGAAGGAGTAAATTATCTGTGTATTGTGTTTATGCTTATGTTGTTTACTTTCCAGCCACATGTGTGATTATTGCTGCAATTAAATAACAATTGTGTTTAGTTGAGAACAAAAGGGCAGCAATCACCTAGGGTTTGGAAAATATACAAGAGCATGTTGATTCCTCTGGATGATCCTCTCACACTAACAACGACTCCATTACTTTCTTGCCATGTTTTTTTTTGGTCTCTAACACTTGTCTCCTAGAAAAGAGGACCACGGGTCTTTCTACTCTTATTAGGTCCCTTATTGTTTACATCTTGGATTCATTGCCTAACTCTCTAATGTTCCAATCGATGACCTTCATTATTTAAATATTGGAGTTTTGGAAACCCCCTTCGAAGGATTCCAATGAAGTCTATAGTCCCAAATTATTTTCTTTGTTGGCAATTTCCTCTCTGATTTCTTTATTTGTTCTTCTCCTTTATTTCTTGCAAGTATTACGACGTGTTGCATCGTGAATCGTTTGCATATCATGTACATTGCTTCATTCATCATCTAAATCACAAAGTTAAGAAGGGAATCATCCAAGAAGGAAAGATGTCCAAGAAAGAAATGTTCAAGTTAGTTGAAGGATTTGGAAAGGCTCAAAATTCAGAAGAGAGACCAATGTGGAGCAATTGCTACCCTATGAAATCCAAATATATTAAAAAGGTGGGACGGTCAAAATCAAGATCATCAATGGAAGGTAATATATAGTTTGTTAGTAATGTTTTTCCTTATTCTTTTACCTTGCCCAATATTTGTCACTCAAATATTAATCATATAAACAAGGTCACATGATGGAGCCACTAGCATTTGACCTAAGGAGCAGTCTAGAGGACCACATGATCACATCATCCAGTGTGGACCCTTCCTTATACAGTGATGATAAACTTTAAGGTTATATGGAACATTTGTACATTTGAGAGAGAGATGACTGGTTGAACCTTCCCCACCTTGGTTGATTTATTTTTGGTCTTTACACCTTGTTGATTATTGGTCTTGTGGTACCTTGTCTTTGACTTATGGTTAGTAGGGTCATTTACCCACCTTGAGTTGTTTTTTATTTGTACCATCTTGATGTTTTTGGTCCTATGGGTACTATGGTTGTTTATCCACTTTGTGGTATACCCTTGGTCCTAGGGTTTATGGGTCATGTACCCACACGTATCTTGTGTTGGGTCATGTGTTGGTCCTTGTACCCTCACCTAACTAATTAAATGCTAGTACCCACCCAAATCACTTTAACTACATTTTATATTATTATAAGTTGTTATTATTTTTGGTGTCCTCCTAATTTAATGGAACCCTAACTAAATCAAAGAATTATTTATGATGCTTCTAGAAATCATCAAAAATCTATTTAATGAAGACCTATTCTCTCATTATCATCATCCTATCTTTATCTATCTCAGCTCTGATGACGTCAAGGGTTCCAAGCTTGTATGCTACTGTTCGCTCACCTGCCTAGGGATTCCACCTGCTCAACACTGACCTGATTTGTCTAAAGTTTATTTGTTGTTGCTTGAGACAAGGTCGTGACTATCCTGTTCTGATCTAACCAAGCCATGAAGAGTCTGATTGGAATCTGATTCACCTGCTGAGGTTTGGTTAAAGTTAGATCTACTTATTGCAGGATCTGATCTGCCCTTTCTATTCTAGTCGTGAGACCTGGAAGCCTTGATCTATCTCAGCGAGGGTTTATTATGCCCAGATCTGATGTTGAGAAATTTGATCTGCTTGTATGAGAGCCCGATCTGCTATTATTGGTCTGTTTGTATTCTGATCCACTTGCTGAGATGTCCGATCTGCCAGATTGAAGTTGTGTGAGCTCCGATCTGTACAATGAGTTGCCTTTAAGGGATCTGATCTGTCCTGTGCTTGCTTGTTGAGATAGTCATGACCCTAGATTACCTCTTAAGCTCAGCTGTGACCCTATTTTGTCTTAATTCTGCCTGTTCATTATTTATTTGTTGAGGTCGTGATGCCTTAGGGTCTGATCAAAGTCTGCAAGTGTAAATCTGTGGAGGTCGTAAGGCCTTGGGGTTTGTCCTACTCTGCTACATGTATATCTGTGGAAGCCATGAGTGTAAGAGGACATATCTAGAGTGATCAGATCAGACTATGTTTATTATGATAAGCCTTGTTCTTTTACCAGATCTATACTATTGAAATTTGTTTTAACCTTATCCATGTTACTGAGATTTGATTTGATCTTTGTGTTTGATTGAGGTTATAATCTTGCTAGGGTCCAGATTTATTGTGCTTATAATTTTTGGACTTATATCATGTTGTGATTTGACTGATATTGTTACTGTGTCTTTTGACTGTCTTTGACTACCACTATTGTTGCCTTCAACCTATCATCTCTCTCTCTCTCTGGTTTGTACTTACCCTCTAACAGGGTCAGTTGGTTCCTAGTGTTGACTGACCTCTGTGAGGCTCAACTCATTCTGAAAGTAAAATATTTTAGTATAAAACAGGAAGGGTCCCACACTCCAAGTAAGTACCCTCACTTGACTCTTTTATTGTTAATTAAACATGTTAGTTATTCTGCTATTGCTGATTACATGTTACTGAAGATTACTTTAACACGGTGACCCAATTGGTAGTGTTAAAGTTGAAAAGTTGAAAGAGATGAAAATTATGTTTTGTTGAAGTTACTGCTGTACTATTTCGTTTCAGTACTTGTTTATTAAATGTAATTTTGTGTTAAAGTACATTGATTTCTATTTTACTGCATCAAACCCTAACCCTAACCAAAATTTAACAACTATGAGCCGCCTAGGCTATGTGGCTCTACAGAGCAACCACTCGACAGCTTATTCAGGATGAAATAGGGGCAATTGAGAAGGATTTATGGGCAGAATTAGAAGAGGTGAAGCAGACAGAGGAGTTTGTCACCTTGGAGCCCTGGATAACTGACCCAGGCTCCACCCAAGACAGGCAATCCTTGTATGACAAGTCCGTCTCTTTGTATGGGGTTTTAAAAGGCCTATTGGTGCGAGTTCTTCTGGAGAAAGAGGAAAAGAGTAAAGGTGACGAAGTGCCTACTCAGAGCTAGAAGGAACATCACGTGGATGCTCGGCTAATGCACCTGAAGCTTGATGTAATTGCCCATCACCTGGGCATCTCTTTCATGCCCCGCATCCCTGCTGAAGGTGGTCAATTCACATCTAACATGAATCCAGAGGGAGCTCGGTTCGATGGCTCGTCTGAACAGCAAAAGGGACACCAGGTGTCATAATTCCTACTATGGGTTTCGTCTCAGGTCTTCTGTTTGGAAAATGATGTATATGGTTTATGTCAATCCTGTAGTTAATGGACACAGTTGGTATAGTTTGATAGTAATGTTGAGTCTAGGTATTTTGGTTAGTAATCTTAGCATGTGCATGGAAGCTGGCTAGTCCTCATCTATTTTGTGTCTATGGTACTGTCCGTCGTAGCAATAGGAGCAGAAAGGAAGTCCTCAACCCTATTTTCTCTCCGGAGAGGGGCAGTTTTGTAATGGTTTATAAGTAGCCAGATGTTGTGATTTGGAGTCTCAAGACAATTCGAGCTGAATTTCGCTGTGATTGGAACCAAATGTAACCTCTGTTTATACTTAATATATAGTTTTTCTTACTTACAAAAAAAAACATTTTCAAACACAAAAGATTAGATGGGAAAAAAATCCTAGGAAAAAAAGCAAAAAGGAGTAAAAGGTTAAAGTTTTTTTTAAAAGGAGAGTTGGTAACCTAAACAACCTTAGGCATTTCTTACAAAACCATATAGCACAAAAATCAACCTTGATTTCAGAACATGAACTTCCAATATTTTTTCCATAAAGCTTCCAACAATAGTTGCACCATTTGTGAATATTCATCATTCAAGACATCCCCGTACCTCATGGATTTCATTTTCCAATTTTATTCACTGCCATTCATTGGATCTTAGTAATTTCCAAGCTCCATCATTCTCTGTGAAAGATAACAACAATTTTATTTGATGCCAATGTGAGTTTTAAGTTGATTTTGATTGTTCACAAGTCTCCCATTGTTAGTGTTGAAAGTGGGAAAAAGGGAGTGCTTGGAATGAATACTTTTCAATAGACTCCCTTTGTAGAATTACATGATAAGGTTAACTGATAAGAAGAAAAGCAAATAAGGCCACTACAAATTCAAATGCACCAAGTGCGATAATACCTACACCAACATATATTCAAGTGTCATGGTGTAACACTGTAAAGAGGCTAGACTTGCCATCTCGCTTGAGTGTCCCATACCACTCAAGAAGTCTAGTCACCGCTCAGCACCATCATGACCTTGCTAGTTGGGCATGACCAAAAACTGCTTGTATCACATGGGCTACACCTCACCAGCACATCCTGATCGAACCCAAGCCAAGCACACCTTATACTTGCAAAATATGAGTGTGCTTGTTTAACCATAGGCAATGCTACACCATCATCACCCAACCATAAGCAACCTTGTTACGCCTCCCCTGAGCCAACACAATCAAACAACCGACCACCCAATATACGATGATGTTGTCACCATTCTAGTCCAATACTTGATAGTCCCCTAAGGTCATGTGCCCCAAACATGAGGCGTTCACATACCCTCAATGCACACTTGTCAATGCTATTGTCCCGGCATGGTCAACACACCACCCTCACATTGCCAACTGCGCCATCATTTGCCAAAGTCTAAACAACAGAACCTCACTGGTCTTCCACCCTCCTGCCAAGCAAGACATCCTTGGTCCCCCCAGCCCATGAGCTTGTACACCGTCCTAACCAACTGACGATTGATGCACATGAGTTGATCACCAAGGCTACCAGATATAGGCTGGCCATGCAGACTTGCCAAGTGTGCCTAGCACATCCTCTACCACGAACAAGGACTCAAGCACCCAAGTCTTGCTTGAAGTTCAAGGCCCTGACACATGGCCTTTCATGCACCTACTTAGGAATGGAATTGAGGTTCGTATTGCATTGAAGCCACAAGACTGATAAAAAAAATGAATAAAATAGATACATGGGAGATGTAGAATATAAACTTTTATTATAAAGACATCGAATACAATGAGGGGGGCTCCCTTTTATTTTACTTATTAGGACGTTGTACTGCCTAATTGACCTAACTGCCTTCTTAACTTATAACTAATAACTCATTATTGAAGCAACTTAATCGCATGTGAATTTATTGCATCAGACTTTAATATTGGAATGCTAAATACTAAAACCAACCCCCCACAACATGAAAATACTAGTGTTAAATATCTTCAAAATCTTATAAAGGAAGTACTACTTTATTTTCAGCTTCTCATCTATTCAGATCTTAGGACCTGTCTCGGTTCTCCATCGGATTGTCATATCCTCCATTTTGTTGGACAGAATTCGTCTATATCCACCTAAGCAATCATTTTGGCATCTCTTCTCACTGAAAAGGGAATCCACCTAAACAATCAACTTGCCATCTCTTCTTGTTGAAGCATGAATTCACCAAAGCTAAACATATTGCCGTCTCTCCTTAATGAAGCCGGATTGAATTAACCTTGACAAGAGGAGTAATCCATTCATGTACCGCGCTGGAAGTTTCTCTGAGCCGTTAAAAAAGATAGTCATTTTTGGGTGTTGGTTGGATGTAATCATCTTCTTCCTTATATGGTTCTGTGACATAGGTTTCCACAATAGTAATGGGTTCTTCCCTTTCGTGTGCTGTTGTTTACTCTTGTTCTAGATTTGTTTTTTCCTTTGCTAAATTAACACTTTTCTTCGCCTTTTCATCATCACTCTCGCAATTTTCCTTTGCCATAAGTTGAGATCATCGTCCCTGAAAATTGTGATGGTGTGCTGCTTAGTGTAAAGAAGATGTTATCATATTTCGTGGGTAACTCGTTTAGTAAAATAGTCATGGCTTTATCTTCTTCTAACGTCTTCACCCAATTCTACCCTCAGTTTTATGAATACCTTGAACGTGTTGATGCGACTGGACACAGATTCATCTTTATGCAAAAAATATTGTTTCAATGATAAAAACTCTGCTCAAAAGATTTTGACCCAAACAGTTTCATCAGTGTTCTCATCCTTCCTGTGACGTTTTTGTGAAATCCCAGCGATGGAGTTGACTGTCGAACATCGCATAGACCAATATGTGTTTTTACTGTCATCTCTAGTTGTCCATTCCACTAGTTTTTGATACTGGGTTTCATTTCTGTTCTGCTAACAATATTCAATAATTTTACGTTCATAAAAGCAGTTGCATTTTTACTATTTCTCCCGCTAATTTTTCTAGCTGCCTTTCCATTTTCATAAAATATTTAGAACAGACAATGTGCTCTCAAACAAGACTGGAAATTTTAAGTATTTTAGAATACACAATTCCCTGAATAATAAATACCTGCTTCAGTTGCTTCTAGAATATGTCGGCGTTAGGGCTTCCTCTGCTCTTTGGTTATATCTGGCGTTATGGTTCCCCTCTGGGCGCTTCTGTATTTTCCGTTGCACTCTAGCGTCTACAGCAGCAAGCTTCTCTTTGCGTGAGACCGGGACCGGGACTATGTGTGGGCGGATCTCTTCCTGTTTGTTTGAGTTGAGAGGCGCCTCTTCCTGTTTCTCTGCCAGGTTCGCAGAGATATGGCTTGGGTGGTTTTCTCTTTGCTAAAGCCGGAGTATGTAATGAGCCCCAGTACCCCTTCGTTTTCTCGCTCAACTCTTCTCAAAAAGCGCTCAACTTTACTCTTAAGAGTTCACCTTTAAAGTGAAATAAACTCACCTAAATAACAAAATGGAAAACTTGGTTGTAGTAGTGGGTCGCCATAACCAAGGCACTAATCATTTCTTGCTTTTTTTTTCTAGCAAAAAAAACATACTATTTATATTCCAAAATTGATATAAGAAACACTACAATGATAGATCGGTTACAAATGAAATGTACCAAATCATATTCATATAGAAACCTCTGCCACTTCCTTCCCAAAAATTACAAAAACATTTGTCTTTTGTTTCCTTCCTATCCATATTGGCAAGAATATAACTAATAAACAGTTCATATGGAAAATATTAACTGTCCTAGCTATCTTAATCTAAGAAATAAAAGGATCCATGGTCCTAGATCACCTCATCAAAGTATTCTTCCCAATGTAGATAGCCATCAAAACCTGTAAGTGCCTGCTTGGACATTTTATCTGTCATCTGGTTGTGCTCTCTGTAGATGTGTTCAAAAACAATGTTCTTGATTTTCCCAATCTCATCTCTAATCCTGTTACACCAATGTGTTAGAGCAGTAATGTTCAATCTGTATTCACCCTTTGCCCATTTAATAGTTACTCTTGAATCTCCGAAAATCTTGAGTCTTGGAAATCCAAGAAGGTTTGCTAGCCTTACCAAGCACCGTAGGGCAAGGAGTTCAGCCTTCATACTTGTACCTTTTCCACATCTAAGTTTGAAAGTATAATAGTGTTCATGAGCACATCCAAGCAGTGAGCACATGAGAGGTATAAAAAACATGAGAAAAGGCTACACAAACCACTTTAGCAGTAGAATTAAGTTTATTTATGATATATATATATATATATATATTGTTTTATAAGTTTTGATTAGCATAGTTCAATGAATGTTGGGTGTTGTGAATTGGAAGTAGTAAGTTATGGGATCAAGGCATAGGGTTAGTTGCCTTTGTGAATAATGTGGGCATCACTTGATCTCCCCATATACTTTACCCCTCAAAATGAAGCCCGATGTGCATTACATCGAAAAAATGTTAGATAATCCAATTGATGTGGCCAATTATACAAAAATCCAAGAAGGCTTTGAGGAAACCTCACAATCCGACCCGAAGATTGAGATGTAAGTTTTAAACCTATGAAGAGAAGCTACGCATACAAATTCTTAAGCAAAATAGAGAATACACAATGGCATACACACGGTACACAAAAATTTACCCTAGAAACCCTTAAAGGGAAAAACTAGCAAACCTTAGAGTCGCACCTCTATCTTTCTCATTATGATTATTAACCACTCACAATACAATATGGAGGTATTTCGCAACACCCAAAACCCTAATTTGTTAACCCATATTAGATATAGAACCCAATCCCTTAACAAAAATTAAATTACACATTTTTAGGGAAAACCCCAAAATAGACCAAAAATAGCCCTAACGCCCATTGTCAATATCAGCTTTACGGAGCATGGGGAGGGCGTCAGCGCCACCCCGTAATGTGCCCAATCAGAAATTAAGAATATTATCTCCAAGGTTCCAACTTTAATTATTTTGATTTTCAACTTTTTCCCAAACAGTGGCTTATGAAGGCTTATGAGATGTTCTCGTTCAACAACAGTGAAATGTATGTGTATTTATGATGTCCATTAAAGGTGTGTAGCTCATTAATGTGTTTAGAGTCCACTGATATGTGTCCCAAATCAGATATGATATGAAATTGGAAGCTGGTAAAGAAACTAGGAACACAAGTTCAATTTTGGCCACATTGAACACAAGGCTTCCAACTCTTCCCAAACACTATTAGAGCAACTCGAATTCTCCCAATATCAATTTAATGGACTCAAATTGATCTGCATCATAGTTGGCAAGTCATCAATGTCAATACAACTTCGACAAGTTTCGACTCGACATGACTTCGACAACTTCGACAAGTTCTGATTTCGACACAACTCCGACGAGTCTCGACTTCGACATACTGCAACACAACCCACACCTTCGACATGTTCAGCAACCTCACAGTTCGCGACATCGACAAGCAGCGTCGACATGTGACCAACGACTGTCGAACTTCGACAGACTATCTCTTTGTCTTCCAGTCGACTGTAACGGTTGAACTGTTGAAACCGTTCTAACTTCTTCTTTGTAACTGAACGTAACAGGCAGGCACCCAAGCATCTCAGAATTCTATATAAGCATGTATAATATTGTAAAATACATCAGTTTTTTTATCAGTTTGCAAGTAATAGAAGAACAATTCGCCTTCCTACATATTGTCTGTGCATATTGTGCTTATCTGTGTTGCGTAATCATGCTTTTGCTAATTCTGTTTATTAAGCTTCCACCATAACAGAGCCGACTCATTCAGTTGAACTGTTGTCCCCCTCGTGCTTCCTGGACACGATCCGAATCATTGGTATCAGAGCACTCAATTTTGTTCGTGCTTAAGTTATGCGTATACACTTCTCTCGAAGTTACCTAACTTATGTCGGTTCAAACTCGCTCGCAATCTTAGCAATCCAAGCAGACGCTAACTCTAGAAATGACAGAAGAAACAGACGATAGACATGCAGCCGACGAGACAACACAACTTATCGAGCAAGCTCTGGCTCGACAACGGACTGAAATGTTCGCCCAGTTCAATGAGATTCTCTTGCGATTCACTTTGACATCCGGAGGACCCTTAACAAGAACTCACTCCGATAAAATCAGCCCCTTCAAAGTGCAAATGAATTTGGACGTACCGAATCTTGAAGGCAAGATTGACGCGGAATCCGTCAACAATTGGAATCCTATTACATTGTAAATCAACTCTCCGAAGTTGAAAAAGTCACCCTTGTGTCCTTAAAGACGTAAACATCCGTGCACTGCTGATGGGAGAACCTCTCGACAAAGATGGAGAAAAGCGGAGACCCCATCGACACATGGGATAAATTCGTCGAACACATCCGAAAGGAATTTTACCTGCATAAATACCTCGAGCAGCAGTACAAGAAGTGGCAGCAGCTAAGGCAATGGAAAGACCAATCAGTACAAAGTTACACCGACGAATTCTATCGACTCATGGCTAGACTTGGCATCTAAGAAGAAGAGAAATTGCTTGTTCTGAAGTACATTAGCGGATTGTCCTAGTACATCCAACAGGAGATGGAATTTCTTATTGTCAATACGCTTGCTGATGCTTTCCACTATGCCAACAAACTGGAAACCAAGAAAAAAGGGAAAGCACGCTTCGCGACAAAGCCGAGATCAGGACGACCACCTGACAAGAAGACACCAGCCGACTTCGACAAGTTGAAATATTCTCAGCCGACACTGCCAAAACCAGACCACGAAAAGAAGCATTTTCACAAGAGGGAACGTAGCAAACAACCGCCGACCGAAAAATGGTGCGATTACCACCACTCATCTTGGCATGATACATCTGAACACAAAGCTCGGAAGACATTTTTGACAAAAGTGTCGACCTCCGACTCGTTCAACAAGACGATGGAAGAATTTGATCTAGACGCAACGACCCTTTTGACCTGGACCACTCCAGCAGCCTCAACTATCATCAACGAGGAGGAACAAGAGCGCATGTTCCATGCACGGATATGGGTCCAGAGCAACCCATTGCATCTAATTGTGGACATCTGGAGCCAGAAAAACTTCGTTTCTGAAGAACTTGTGAAGAAACTAGGTCTTGTTACCACTCTGCATCCTCATCCTTACAACATCGGTTGGATGAAGGATGGACAAGAACTACGGATCACTCGACAATGTAAACTCGCCTACTTCATAAAGCCTTTTGAATATGAAGTACTCTCCGACGTGGCACCACTCTCCATAGCCGACACCCTATTTGGGAAACCTTACCTCTAGGATAAACATGGAAGTTATCAGTCACGTCCTCAGAAGGTGATTGTCAGAATCTGAAATCGATGCTTTAGCATACCAGAGCGTCAACCTACACCGACGGTTGCATTGATATCTGCCAAACAGACAATGAAGCTCATCAATCATGCTCAGAAGTTCGCATTAATCATGATCAAACCGCAACATTCTCAGAATACTGCAGCAACGAGTCGAGTCACCGACCAATGCAGTTCTCGACAAAAGCAGCAAGTCGATCATATTCTCGATGAGTATCAAAACCTCTTTCAAGCTCCAGACGGAGTACCTCAACATTTCCAGGTAAAACACTCCATTGAACTTGTTCCTAGTTCTTCTTTGCCTAACGCATATGTTTGCAAAAGATCCATTCTCGAAAATGAAGAGATTCGCAAACAAATCCAATAATTAATCGACAAAGGTCATATCCAACCCAGCTCCTCTCCTTGTGGAAGTCTAGTCGTCCTAGTTCCGAAGAAAGATGGGACTTGGCGCATGTGCATCGACTACAAAGCTCTCAACAAAATATCGACGAAGAAACGGTACCCTCTGCCGCGGATAGACGAGCTCATCGATTGTTTGAAAGTTGATACATTCTTTACTAAGCTCAACCTCAAGTCAGGATACCATCAAATTCGAATCGAGCCCTCAAATGTGTGGAAAACTGCTTTCAAGACCAAGGAAGGATTGTTCGAATGGTTAGTCATGCCTCTTGTCTTAACCAACACACCTGCGACCTTTATGCGACATATGGATAACCTTCTTTGACCTTTCATCGGCAAATGGGTTATTGTCTATCTCGACGACATATTGATTTTTAGTCGATCATGGGAAGAACATGTCGGACATCTTCGACAAGTCCTCGACACTCTCCAGCAACATCGGCTTTATCTGAACATGGACAAGTGCTCTTTTGCGATGACCAACATCAAATATTTGGGGCATGTAATTCACTCTATTGGCATTCACGTCGACCTAGAAAAAGTACAGATCCTCAAAGATTGGCCCATTCCTAGAAGCATTCAAGAACTAAGAAGTTTTCTTGGTTTGGCGAATTTCTATCGACAATTCATACTCGGCTTCAGTCACATAGCCCGGCCCTTGAATCAGTTGACAAAGGGAAACGGGAAAACTATCTTCCAATGGACAGCAACACAACAAGCAGCTCTTGAATAGCTCAAACACAAGCTCTGCACTGCACCAGTACTTGTGTTACCTGATTTTCATCAGCCCTTTGAGATTGAGACGGACGCATCGGACTATTCCTTGGGCGCAGTGATCAATAAGTCTGGTCACCTAGTCGCTTTTCATTCCGAGACTTTTAACGACACAGTTATAAGATACTCGACGTACGAAAAAGAACTGTACGCCATTGTGCAAGCTCTCAAGCAATGGAGGCATTACATCCTTGGAAAGGAGACGATCATTCTCATTGATCACAAGCCTCTACAGTTCGCTCTGACACAATCAAAGTTACAGACAAACCGACAACTCAAGTGGATTAATTACCTACAGCAATTCCAGTTGGTGATTAAGTATCAGAAAGGTAAAGCTGATGCCGCTGCCGATTACCTCAGTCGACCACCCATTACTCTCCTTTTGACAGTGATGAGTATGCAGGGATACGACACGACCACTTGGCCACAGTTGTATGAGGATGACAGTGACTTCTCAGCAGTCTACCGACAGTTACAGACTAACAAGTCGTCGACCTCATAATCCGACTATATCCTAAAGGATACCTTGCTATACAAGCTTGGACAGCTTTGTGTATTGACCGGTGAGAATCGACAGCAGCTCATTTGGGATGTGCACTACAGCAAGACGGCATGACACTTTGGAGTAGCAAAGACACTTGCTATTCTGCAGATGCATTTATTTTGACCTACACTTAAATCCGACGTCAACAAGTACATTCGATCATGCGTGGTTTGCGCCATTGCTAAGCCTCATAATCGACGACAGGGATTGTATACACCTCTACCAGTTCCTAGTCGACCATGGGAATCTATTTCTATGGACTACTTGACGGGTTATCCTACTACCAAACATCAGCATGACGCGATCTAAGTTAGTAGTTGACCGATTTTCCAAGATGGCCATTCTCATACCATGTAAGAAGACCATGACAGTGCAACATACCGCTCAACTCTTCTTTACACATGTTTGGAAACACTTTGGTTTACCCACAACCATCATTTCCGACCGAGATGCCAGATTCGTCAGCATCTCTTGGAAGACCCTTATGCCAGATTCGTCAGCATCTCTTGGAAGACCCTTCGGCAACAGCTGGACACACGACTCTCATTGTCGACAGCTTTCCATCCTCAGACCGACAGACAGACAAAAGTTGTAAATCGTCTTGTAGTACAACTGCTTCGCATGTACAATAACAAGCATCAACGCACATGGGATGATAGTCTTCCATACATTCAGCACAACTACAATCGTTCCCAGTACAGCTCTATAGGCAAGAGTCCATTTGAGATCTGTTACGGATTTCAACCCTCGGCGCCTATTGACTTGATCAGCTCCTCGACACAACCGAACTCCAACACCGACTATAGCCAGCGAGAAGTTGATAAAGAAGTCAAGTTTTGAGAATAGATTTACGACATCCAGAAGCAAGCACAGGATATGTTGCACAGAGCAAACGAGAAAGCTAAGGTCCGACACAACAAGCATCGTATTCCTCATTCATTCCAAACTGGGGATAAGGTCTGGCTACATATTAAGTAGGAGCGCTTCACTGGCCCTTTCAAGAAGTTAAAACCTTTGTGATATGGTCCGTACAGTATTCTTCGATAGATTGGTGAAAACGATTTCCAGCTCGACATTCCTGCATGCCTAGGTCTACATCCAGTCTTCAATTTGGATCTACTTCGACCATACCATGCACCCTTGTTGGAACAGAACGACTTATCGACAACAGAACTCGAAGACATACATCTAGATGTTCAGGAGCCTCTTCCTCGTGACACCATTGTGGGACGACGAGTATGCCATACAAGGACGAACACAATTCCCTTGTTTCAGGTTGCCAAAGCTGGCCAAATCCCATCTCAAGGAAAGTGGTACTCTGTTACTGAAGTGACCGACAAGTTTCCTCACCTTCACGAGCAAACAATGGGGTCCATTGTTTCTTAAGTAAGGAGGTCTGATCCACATCATAGTTGGAAAGTCATCAATGTCGATACAACTTCAAAAAGTTTCGACTCGACATGAATTCGACAGGTTTCGATTTCGACACAACTCCGACGAGTCTCGACTTCGACATACTGCGACACAATCCACACCTTCGACATGTTCAGAAACCTCACAGTTAACGACACCAACAAGTAGCATCAACATGCGACCAGCGACTGTCGAACTTCAACAGATTGTCTCTCTGTCTTCCGGTCGACTGTAGCGGTTGAACTGTTGAAACCATTCTAACTTCTTCTTTGTAACTGAACGAAACGAGCAAGCACCCAAGTGCCTCATAATTCTATATAAGCATGTATAATATTGTAAAATACATCAGTTTTGTATCATTTTGCAAATAATAGAATAACAGTTCGCATTCCTACATATTGTCTGTGCATATTGTGTTTATCTGTGTTGTATAATCTTGCTTTTGTTCATTTTGTTTATTAAGCTTCCGCCGTAACAGAGCCGACTCATTCAGTCGAACTGTTGTCCCCCTCGTGCTTCCTGGACACGATCCGTATCACGAATAGACTCGAACAAAACTATCTAAACCACTGATAGACTCCAGCGAACTTCCAAATAAGTAATAAAGACACCCTCTCAAGACTAGTGAGAAACTAGCTCGATTTCCCCTGCATTGGAATACTAATTTTTCAACTTGAGCCAAACACATCCTAATCAACCCAAGTCTTCCCAAACAGCTCCAATTCAACCATGACACTCCCAAATCAACACAAATAACTTAATAACATACTTCATGGACCTGATATGAAAATTTAATACACTTTGTCTTGAGATTCCTTAACCATACTAGCAAATTTGCACATAAATCACCCATAAACTTGAAAATTGAACACCATATGATGAAAGGCTCTGTAAATATTTATTATGAATATATGGAGACAGTAAATATATTGATTGCAACAATATATGTCTCTTATAGAAGCTCGAAATCCAAGAAATACAGAGATAGAGAAGTAGTGGTGCGCCCCTCCACCATAAGAGATGCTGAATAGAGTAGATTTAGTAAATTGATGATATCTCGAGCATATGGAAACCTTTTTTAGTGAAAAAAAGTGTTTCCCACTAGAAAGGATGCTCTGAATGCAATGGAAGAGGTCTCATATCTTGAAAATTCTCATAAGTATTGAAACTAGAACCACCATTTCGTCCCACCAACATCGGTCCAAGCTCTAAATCAATGGAAAGAAACTCCAAATGATAGGAATTCGATCCCACTACTATAGATGAACATATAACCTTAAATAAACCTTTGTAGAGAAATCTAAAAGTGATTTCTCTCCTCGATAATCAACTGTAATGAAGCACAATGAAGAGATCTAGATGATATCATCCTCTCCTCCAACCAACTTGGATAGGGATCTTTCACCTTCGAAATTGGTTCAATAGCAGGGAAGGTAAACACCCACCATTGATGGACAAGCTAAGCTCTCCACGAGTGCAAAACAAAAATGATCCAAAATCCCTTTCACTTGTGTCTTCATCCCTTTTATAAATCATCATGGAGCATTTCTCCCTCATTCTAGAATTCTCTCACAAATATTCAATAAAATATTAATAAACGATATTTTTATGAGAGAATGACACATTGGGACTCATTTAATTCCTCCCTAATGTTATTTGGCCAAATAATAATTCCATCTACCTTGGAAATTCAAATTTGAGAGGCTTATCTTGATTTTGGGGAAGTTACATTAGCATGTGGGTCCACCCTTCTCCTCTAGCGCCCTCCTTGGCTAAATTTAGGACCTGCAATATGTCATAGGTTGTCATAAGTTGTAATAAGTTGTCATAGGACTTTATTCTTGTCATAAGTTGTCATAGATGTCATAGGTTGTCATAGATTTTCTATTTTTAGCCCGTGGAGTTACAACCCATGAGATTCCTCCATGATAGGATTCCTTCCACCTTGGATGGGAGTTACACCACACATTTAGAGTCATTCCACCACTAATGTTCCCTCCTTGTCCAAATCATCTCAAAATATCAATAAAATTTATTTTTAGGAGAGAATGATTCCTTACTCCATAAATTTTTCCCTTAGACCTTGGTTTGCCATAGTGCCTCATGACCCCAATTCACTACTTTACTATTCTTCTTTAATTTTTCCAAGTGACTTTAGACCATTGAATTCCCTAGTAATGGAGTGGTCCATAGTAAAAAAATTGGGGATATTACAGTCCTCCCCACCAAAGATTGCTTGTCCTCAAACAATTTAAACATGGGAGTGGTAATAATTCTTCTTCTTCCCAACTTATGCTCATTGATTTTTCTGCCTCCTTCCTTAGTGATGAATTTTCATAAGGATGCAATTTCAAGTGGACCAATCATCAACTATACATCCCACAATCTGAATTGTACTAAGGTTGAAAATGATGTCATGGTTCCATCCCAATCGAAAGGAGGTGAAGTACACTCTACTCAATGTATGGTCTTGCAAGGTACTGACATAGGAAAACTCCCGACCAATGCCAATAAGAAGAGTGACTCTATACTACAACCACTCAATCAACTCCCCAACAACTGGTCTACTAAGAATCTCATCATATGAAAGACAAAATTGACTCTCAACTCCAGATCTACTGCTAAAAAAATGCCCTGCACTATAACTCTAAGATCCCCAACTAATCTCCAAAAGAAAACCACCCTACTGCTGTTGCGCAACTCTGATCATAATCATCCCCTCTAGAGATAGCTCCATCCCCCCAACTATCCTTCCAACAACCCATCTAAAACAAATGAGTCCCAAAATGATCCCAGGGTCCCAAATGAACCTGAGAAATGTAGAGTGTCTAAGACACCTGAACCTAGAAATACTAGGATCCCAATGTCTATGTTGCACTCCTCCAAACATCATCATTGTCACTTGTAGTAGTATGTCACTCCAAGGAATGACAGGATCCCATAGCTGGCGCATTCCTTCAATATAGAACAATACATCAATGTGAAGGATTCTAGGATCCCATGATCTAATGTGTATCATCCCATACATTAGAAATACATAGAGAGGTATGTCACCATGAAACATAATACAATCATACAATGATATACCTAAGAGATTTTGCAACAAAAAATCCACCAAGTGTTTGTCCATCCAAGCAAAGAGATCATCATGTGCCCATACACATAAGCATCAAGTATCATATCAAATATGCTCCAATGACATAGGTGAGGATCCCATGTCCTATAATGCTACTCCAAAAGAATATAAGATGTGTAAAAATAATCAGCCATGTGTTCTTTCATCCAAGAACTGAATAAAGAACCTCCACCAAAATTTGAACCAAGTAAGGAGCAAAGGAAACGAGACTTCAAGTGGCTCAAAGAAGTCTCATCAATACATCCATGAATGTGAGAGTCATCAAATGAGAGCAATGGATGTTGCTCCAAGGAGGTGTGGAAGGTGTCAAGTAATTCCGCCATGTGGCCTTTCACCCAAACAATGGATGAAGGAAATCTCCCATCAAGTAAGGAGCAAAGAGAACAATGAGCCTTCAAGGGGATCAAATGAGTACCATATGTGCATCCATGAAGATGTGTATCATCATAAGGTAACAAAGGATGGTGTTGCAAATGTAAGGAAGAAGGTGCTCTAGTCATGTCACCATCAAAAGGAGAGATAGGAATTTCACACTCCTCATGTGGCACCATCCGAAAGAAACCTTTCACCCATACTTCATTAGGATGAATGCTGCAAAATGTGGAAGTGTAGGATGTAGGAGAATGAACCAACTCACCCAAATGATCATAAAGTGCAAAATTTTCATCATGTGAAGGCTCCATAGGGGTAGGATCATGCACCTCCCTCAAAAGTGCGAAACTTTCCTCATAAGTCGGTTCCGAGGTAGTGGAATCATGCACTTCTTCAAAAAGTGCACAACCATCATCAAGAGGCAACTCAAGCTCCTTTTCCACCACAACAAGTGCTTGGCTCTCATCAAGCTCATCTTCAAACACATTAAAATCATGCAAATCGCCATGTTTCTCATGATCCATCATGTTATGAGAATCCTCCAAGCAATCTACCATATGACAATTTGAAACATAGGAGGAAGAACAAGTATCTTGCAACCTCTCAAGAAGTTGCTCATTTTGAATTTTGAGCTTATGAATATCCTCATTATTCTTCAAGTATGCCTCACGTAACCATTCATTAAGCTCAACCAAATTGTTTCTATAAAAAAGCAAAGGCATGAAATTACCTTCGATGTTGCACCTTGCTCTTTGAATCTTCTCCATGTCTTCAAGGAAGGATGGCTCCTCCAATGAATAAACTCTCCAACAATAATTTGACACCAATGCTTTAGTGTCATGGAGTATGCTAAAGGCCTCATAGATATTCCTTTCACTCATCTTCAAAGACCCTTCAATGAAGGATGGTTCATGAGAGTGAACCTCCTCTTCTTCTTTTTTCTTGGGATCAACTTCACATGGAAGCTCAAGTGGTGACTGGAAAGCTGATCCCGGTTCATATTTTTCTGCTACAAGGTATTCTTCTTCGTGCTCCATGGGTTTGGGACTTGCAGCAAACTCATCAAGGTTGATCTCTATGTAACCAATATAGAGATGAGAGCATCCATCAGTAAATGCTCTTCCAAAGCTTGGGCACTCATCAATAAGTACCTCATCATGAAACCCGTCAATAAGTGTCTCTAGATGAACATCTTCAATGATTGAGGGTGGATTGAGATTCTCATCCCTGTCCTCCTTTCTTCTCCTTTGCTTTGATCGGTACTTTGTTTGTGCTCCTCCAAGCAAGTTGATGGATCTTTCCCCTTAGTTGCCTTAGGATCAAGCTCTTTGGAGACTCTTTTTGAAGAACATCCAAAAATGATCATCAAATAGGAAACACATGCATCCAATGAAGCTTCGGATATTTTGCTTCTCTTTTCACAAGTAGGCTGATCTTTGACCATGGAACATGCATCTTCTCCATACATATGGCTATAAGAATAACCATCATTTCTCATTCCAAATTTGATCTGATGGGAGATACTTGTAGAAGGTACCTCATGTACATTTTATTCCTCATACTATCTGCAGTACTTTTCATATTGCTCATCATAGTCATCATCATACTGCTCATCATCCTCATACAACTCATAGAAATCATCATCAGAGTAGGACATGGATGCAATTTTATTCTTCAATGGATGATCCAAGGCACAGGTGAAAGTACCATGCTCTAATACCACTATAATGTTCGCAATCATAAAGTAGGATTATTATCTCCAAGGTTCCAACATTAATTATGTTGATTTCCAACTTTTTCCCAAACAGTGGCTTATGAAGGCTTATGAGATGTTCTCGTTCAACAACAATGAAATGTATGTGTATTTATGATATCCATTAAAGGTGTGCAGATCATAAATGTGTTTATAGTCCACTAATATGTGTCCCAAATAAGATCTGATATAAAATTGGAAGCTGGTAAAAAACTAGGAACACTATTTCAATTTTGGCCACACTGAACACGAGGCTTCCAACTCTTCCCAAACACTACTGGAGCAAATCGAATTCTCCCAATATCAATTTAATGGAATCAAATAGACTCAAATAAACTATATTACCCATTGACATACTCCATGGAACTTCCAAATAAGTAAGAAATACACCCTCTCAAGACTAGTGAGAAACTAGCTCGATTTCCCCCACATTGGAATACTAGTTTTTCAACTTGACCCAAACACGTCGTAATTAGCCCAAGTCTTCCCAAAAAAATCCAATTCGACCATGACACTCCCAAATCAATGCAAATATCTTAATAACATACTTCAGGAAGCTGATATGAAAATCTAATACACTTTGTCTTAAGAATGCTTAACCATACTAGCAGATTTGCACATAAATCACCCATAAACTTGAACATTGAACACCATATGATGAAAGGATCTATAAATATTTATTATTAATGCACGGAGACAGTAAATATATTGATTACAACCATATATTTCTCTTATATAAGCTTTAAATCCAATAAATATAGAGATAGAGAAGTAGTGGTGCGCCCCTCCACCAAAAGAGATGTTGAATAGAGTAGAATTAGTAAGACGATGATATATCGGGCATACATAAACCTTTTTGAGTGAAACAAAAAGTGTTCCCACTGGAAAGGATGCTCTGAATGCAATGGAATAGGTATCACACCCCGGAAATTCTTAGAAGTATTGAAACCAAAACCACCATTTCGTCCCACCAACACCGGTCCAAGCTCTAAATCAATGGAAAGAAACTCCAAATGATAGGAATTAGATCCCACTGCTGTAGATGACCATATAACCTACAATAGACCTCTGTATAGAAATATAAAAGTGATTTATGTCCTCAATAATCAGCTGCAATGAAGCACAATGAAGAGATCTGGATGATCCCTTCCTCTCCTCCAACCAACTTGGACATGGATCTTTCACCTTCGAAATTGGTTCAATAGAAGGGAAGGTAAACACCCACCGTGCATATAAAATCTAAGCTCTCCAAGAGTGCAAAACAAAAATGATCCAAAATCTCTTTTACTTGTGTCTTCATCCCTTTTATAAATATTCATGGAGCATTTACCCCTCTAGAATTCTCTCACAAATATTCAATAAATTGTTAATAAATGTTATTTTTATGAGAGAATGATACATTGGAACTCATTTAATTCCTCCCTAATGTTATTTTTCCAAATAATAACTCCATCTACCTTGGAAAATTGAATTTGATAGGCTTAGCTTGATTTTGGGGAAGTTACATTAGCATGTGGGTCCACCCTTCTCCTCTACGCCCTCCTTGGCTAAATTTAGGACCTGCAACATGTCATAGGTTGTCCTAGGTTGTCATAACTTGACATAAGTTGTCAGAGGACCTGATTCTTGTCATAAGTTGTCATCGATGTCATAAGTTGTCATAGATTTGCTATTTTTAGCTTGTGGAGTTACAACCCATGAGATTCCTCCATGATAGGATTCCTTCCATCTTGGATGGGAGTTACACCACACATTTAGACTCGTTCCATGACTAATGCGCCCCACTTGTCCAAATTATATCAAAATAATAATAAAATTGATTTTTAGGAGAGAATGATTCCTTGCTCCATAAATTTTTCCACTGGACCTTGGTTTGCCATAGTGCCTCATGACCCCAATTCACTACTTTACTGTTCTTCTTTAATTTTTCCAAGTGACTTTAGACCATTGAATTCCCTAGTAATGGAGTGGTCCATAGTAAAAAATTTGGTGACATTACACCCCCTCCCCCTTGTTAGGAACCCATGTCTTTACTTTGTTAGTATGTTGTTGTTGGACGCATATGCTTTGTAAGTCGTCCCGTAGTATTTGTTGATCAATAGTTTATGTTATTGTTGTTGGCGCATATGCTTTGTAAGTCGCCCGTAGTATTGTTGATCCATAGTTTGTAACGGCCCATGGTTTTGACCCATAGTATTGGCGCCTAGAATTAGTATATAAGTGTGTGTTGAGACATATGAAGGCACTGTGAAGTTAATTGTATTGAGCTTGCTCAAAGGAGGTTGCCCCCTCGAAGTGGCCTGTGATCAATATAAAATTGATTCTGAGTTCTGTCATTTCTGCTATTTCGCATATTCTCGTTAATTAATTGTTGCAGGTGCATCACATCTGGTATCAGAGCACTTTCTTGGGCTCGCTGGGTGAAATTTCTGCCAAATTTTTTTTTGCATCTATTGCAGGTTCGGATTTGGGAATAATCCCTATCCGCTTAACTGTGGGAAGTACTTGGGCATAAGACCTAAAACTCATTGTGAGGAGTACCACAGGAACCCCGAAGTAGCTGGCCCATTGAGAGGACCTGCCAGCGAAAAGGGCAACGACCCCTACCTGATTGACTAGTTCCCACTCGTGAGGTAAACCAAGAGCTGTCGTTTGTGGCAAAGCGATTATCAGTTTTACCTGAGCCGTGGAGTGAGGGGTACTGCCCCAATACGCAAGCCGTCAGACAACATTGGTGGCTGAGTGAAACCCCTGAACTGTTAGGAAGCCGCACATACCTGGGGTCCATATCTACTTTCAGCTGAACTATTGTCGATCACTGCTGCGCCGTTTCAGATCCATTTTGCAAGCCGTTCCAGATTCAGCCGTTTTCAATCCATTCGGCGCTGTTCCAGATCCCTTTTGAGCCGTAGCCGCTCCAGTCTAAAAAAAAAAAAAATTATAAAATTCAGTTTTTTCTCCATATCTCCCTTATTTTCACTCTGTTTCCCTTGAAATTTTTGCGGAACCCGTGTCATCCCATTCTGCATATTTCAATCCTGAGGACCCTATCCCCAATTCCCCTTCTCAAAGCCCGAAATCCCACATTTGTCTATTTTTAGGGTTTGCCATAACTTCCTCAGATTTCACCCAATCACCTTAAAATTCAGTTTTTTCTCCATATCTCCCTTATTTTCACTCTGTTTCCCTTGAAATTTTTGGGGAACCCCTGTCATCCCATTCTGCATATTTCAGTCCTGAGGACCCTATCCCCAATTCCCCTTCCCAAAGCCCGAAATCCCACATTTGTCTATTTTTAGGGTTTGCCATAACTTCCTCATATTTCACCCAATCACCTTCAAATTTTACCACAGAGTTCCTTTCTGAATTCTGCTTCTTTGTTCCCCTCTGCCAAATTTTCTCATTCTTTCACCCCACTTCTGAAATCCTCATTTTTGCTTCCCTGTCTATCCAACAGTGTCCAAAACCTAGTCAAACCCCAATTACCTTTCTAATTTTTTCCCAAGTCCAGATTTTCCCTTACTGAAGTAGTTTCTGTTTTTGTTTTCCTACCCAATCAACCGGGAAAAAAAAAAAAATTATCAAACCAAATTTGAGAATCTAGCCAACCACACCAAAGGATTGTCTGATGACTTTTACCGGAGTTGTTTTATCAGTGGTCTAAAGGATGCCATCCGCTTTGAGGTCAAAATGTTCTGTCCCAACACAATGATGGAAGCACTAGGGTTGGCTAAGTTGGCAGAAGACAAGATTGCAGCCCAACAACGCTCCAAGCCCACTTTTGTTCCCTTCCGAAATATGGGTTCTCAGCGACCACCTATACCGCAGGCTCCTCGACCGAATCCTATCAAGCGTTTGTCTGAAACAGAGATGCAAGCACGTAGAGAAAAGGGGCTTTGCTATAATTGTGATGAGAAATTCACTCGGGGACATAGATGTGTTCAGCAAAAGCTCTATCTCTTGGATGTGGAGTCTCCGCCTGCCTCTGAAATTGGTGACGAAGATCCAGAAACACTGGATGCTCCGGTCGACATTCAGGAACCGCCTATTGACCCTCCGTCTCAGGATGACCAGCCAGAGATATCTCTCCATGCTTTAGCTGGAATCACCACCCCCCAAACAATGCGGGTCAGGGGTTACTTCAAGAAGCTTCCTCTTACAATACTCATTGATTCTGGTAGCACTCATAATTTCATTGACCCTCGGATCGCCAAGCAAGCTGATTGTTTTATCCATCCTTGCTCCAACTTTGAATTCATGGTTGCCAATGGGGGCACCTTACCTTGCAAAGGGAAGTGTCGAAATGTGCGTATCTCTATGGGAGATTATACCTTGCGCTCTGACATGTTTTCCTTGCCCTTAGGCGGATGTGATGTGGTTTTGGGCGCTCAATGGCTACGCACACTTGGCCCTATCTTATGGGATTTTGCTGAACTTTGGATGCAGTTTTCCCTCAATGGAGACAAACACACATTGACAAGATTACAACCAGGTTCTCTCATCATCATCAGTTCACATCGCATGGAAAAACTCCTCAAGAAGAATTCACATGGTGTCATCGCTCAGATCCATTCCATCCAGATGCAACCATCAGTGGTCTCCACTACTCCTTTGGATCTACAACAAATTCTGGATCAATATACAGGTGTCTTTGCTGAACCAGTGGGATTGCCACCTTCCAAGCCAGAAGACCATCGTATTCAGCTCCTTCCTGGCAGCGTTCCTCCCAACATCAGGCCCTATCGCTACCCATTTCACCCAAAAACGGAGATTGAAATGCTCATTCGGGACTTATTGAAGCAAGGTATTATTCGCCCAAGCACTAGTTCCTTTTCTTCTCCAGTTATTCTTGTCCACAAAAAAGATGGGTCATGGCGCCTCTGCATTGACTTCCGAGCACTTAATCACCTCACCATCAAGGATAAGTTTCCAATTCCTGTTGTTGATGAGCTTCTTGATGAGCTTCATGGGGCTCACTTTTTCTCCAAGTTGGATCTTCGTTTTGGGTATCATCAAATTCGGGTTCATGAGGATGATATCCCTAAAACAGCTTTCCGCACACATGATGGCCATTATGAGTTTTTGGTCATGCCCTTTGGCCTCACTAATGCTCCTTCCACATTCCAGGCCTTAATGAATAAAATATTTCGACCCTACTTGCGGAAATTCATTCTGGTATTCTTTGATGATATCCTCATCTACAGTAAAACATGGGATGAACATCTCCAGCATTTGGATCTTGTCATGCAACTTTTCTCTGACCATCATCTCCATGCCAAGCAGTCTAAATGTGTTTTTGGACAGAAGGAAGTTGAGTATCTCGGGCACATTATCTCAGCACAAGGGGTTCGCGTGGATCCTGCCAAAATCGATGCCATGAGCAATCGGTCGCATCCTCAGACACTTAAGAGCCTTCGTGGTTTTTTGGGGTTGAATGGCTACTACCGCAAGTTTGTCAAGGATTATGGGAAGATTGCAGCTCCACTAACTGCTCTATTGAAAAAGGATGCCTTCACATGGACACCTGCTGCTCAGTGTGCATTTGACAAACTAAAACAAGCTATGTGTACTACACCTGTGCTAGCTATGCCCGATTTTTCCAAGCCCTTCACTATTGAGAGTGATGCTTGCGGCAATGGACTTGGTGCTGTCCTCCTTCAAGATGAACACCCCATTGCGTTCACCAGCAAATCCCTTTCAGGTAAGAATCTAGCTGCCTCTACCTATGAGAAGGAAATGATGGCTATTTTGCATGCAGTACAGAAGTGGCTCCCATACCTATTAGGGAATCATTTCTGCATCAAGACTGATCACTAGAGTCTGAAATATTTCTTGGACCAGCGTGTCTCCTCCCCGGCACAATGGAAATGGGTTAGCAAACTCATGGGTTATGACTATGAGATCAATTACAAGAAGGGTAAAGACAATATTGTGGTAGATGCTCTTTCTCGCACATTTGAGGCCCAAGGTTCTCTTTCAGCTATTTCTATGCCTGTTCCAAATTAGTTGCAATCTGTTCAATAGGGTTATGTCAATGACTCCTCCTTATCTCAAATCATCCAACGCTTGACCAACAACCCTTCTGCTATACCACATTACTCTTAGGATGGTGCTTCTCTGCGATACAAGGGTCGTCTGGTGCTTCCCCAGAGCACAGATCTTCAACAGGCTGTCTTCTATGAACTCCATGCTTCTCCCTCGGCAGGGCACTCTGGGTTCCTCAAAACGTATGAACGAGCACGGCGTAACTTCTTTTGGCAGGGCATGAAAAGGACAATTCAACAGATAGTGGCCGAATGTGATACCTGCCAGCGCAATAAGGGTGAAACAACACTCCTTCTAGGATTGCTTGAACCCTTGCCCATACCTACACGGATTTGGACAGATATTTCTATGGATTTCATTGAAGGGCTCCCTAAATCTGGAGGGAAGACAGTGATTCTCGTTGTGGTTGATCGCCTCTCCAAATATAGTCATTTTTGTGCTCTCAGCCATCCCTATACAGCCTCCTCCGTCGCTCAAATTTTTCTGGACCAGATCTTTCGTCTTCATGGCATCCCTTCTTCCATTGTCTTGGATCGTGATGCGACTTTCACCAGTCATTTTTGGACAGAACTATTTCGCCACACTGGCACCAAACTGAAGATGAGTTCAGGGTATCACCCAGAAACAGATGGTCAGACTGAAATTGTCAATAAATGCTTGGAAACTTATCTTCGTTGCTTCACCTCGGAACAACAAGATCAGTGGGCAAAATGGCTCCCTCTCGCTGAATGGTGGTACAATACCTCTTACCACACTGCCTCTAAAATGACCCCATATGAAGCAGTCTATGGTCAGGCACCTCCAGCTCTTCTTCCATACACCCCCACCAGTTCAGGAAGTTGACACGGTCCTTCGAAACCGTAATCAGATTCTTCGCATTTTGCGGGACAATCTTCACATGGCAAGAAATTGCATGAAGCAACAAGCTGATCAGCACCGTTCTGAGCGCACTTTTCAAGTCGGCGATATGGTTTTTCTTCGTCTCCAGCCGTACAAACAATCATCCTTGAAACTCAAAGGGCATCATAACCTCGCTCCAAAGTTCTATGGGCCATATCGGATTCTTCAGAAGATTGTGTCCGTTGCTTATAAATTGGAACTTCCTCCTTCTTCCCGCATTCATCCATTCTTTCATGTCTCTCGTCTGAAGAAAGTTCTTGGCACCAACATCAGTGGACAAACGATTTTACCCGAACTGGATAATGAAGGATCCATCCTTTTGGAGCCAGAGGCCATCCTCAATCGGCGCACGCGTCAGCTTCGCTCTCGCTCTATCACATAGGTCTTAATTCAGTGGCACGGCATGCAACCAGAAGATGCTACATGGGAACCACTCCTTCAGATTCAACAACAATTTCCACATCTAAAGCTTTGAGGACAAAGCTTTTTTTCAAGGGGGAGGGGATGTTAGGAACCCATGTCTTTACCTTGTTAGTATGTTGTTGTTGGACGCATATGCTTTGTAAGTCGTCCCGTAGTATTTGTTGATCAATAGTTTATGTTATTGTTGTTGGCGCATATGCTTTGCAAGTCGCTCGTAGTATTGTTGATCCATAGTTTGTAACGGCCCATGGTTTTGACCCATAGTATTGGCACCTAGAATTAGTATATAAGTGTGTGTTGAGACCTATGAAGGCACCGTGAAGTTAATTGTATTGAGCTTGCTCAAAGGAGGTTGCCCCCTCGAAGTGGCCTGTGATCAATATAAAAGTGATTATGAGTTCTGTCATTTCTGCTATTTCGCATATTCTCGTTAATTAATTGTTGCAGGTGCATCACACCCCTACACCCCCCTTGAGCCAGCGCCCGACGCATACAACACAGCGCTAGATGGGTGGGGATTGTCTGACAACAATCCCCACACACACATGCAAAGAATATAACACATACCCAACATTCTCCCATTTGTTGTTTTCTTTGCATAACAATGGGCCATGTACTGACAGGGCCAAAAGTTTAGGGCATCAATGCCCATAGATTCTCTACACCAAGAGAACTTCTTAGTATTGATACACTTTGTCAACGAGTCTGCAACATTTTCTTCAAGGTGTCAACCTTTTCCAGCAACACCTTCTTGTCTTCAATTATATCTCTCACAAAGTGATATTGCACATCAATATCCTTTGTCTTAGCATGATAAGCAGGGTTCTTTGCTAGAAAGAATGTGCTTTGATTGTCGCAATATAACTTTATATATTTATTTACAAACCCAATACATGAACACAATATTTGCAACCATACAAATTATTTACTTGCATGGGTGGCTGCCATGTATTCAGCTTCTGTAGTTGAGAGTGCAACTACAACCTATATCTTGCTCATCCAACTAGCTCCTCCAAATAGGTTAAACACATAATCACTTACATATATTTTGTGATCAAGATCTCCAACCTAGTCTGCATCAACAAATCATGTACATCTATTATTGTGTCAAGTCTAGGTCTTCCTCGGAGGTAGATTACATAATATATGGTGCCACACAAATATTTAAGGACCCTCTTTACAGTTTTCCAATGCTCCTTCCCTGGTTTTGATATATATTTGCTAAAAAATCCCACTACATGAGAAAAGTTCAGTCTTTTACATACCATTGCATACATCAAACAACCAACTGCATTGGCATAAGGGACTCTTAATATGTCTTCTTCCTCTTCCTGTCTCTTAGGACACTGATCTACATATAACTTTACACCTACGGGAATGGGGAACTTGATCAACTTACTTTCTTGCATGCTAAATCTATGCAGTATCGTCTCAACATATTTTCTATGATTCAACCAAAGTTTCATGTTTGCGCGATTTCTTTTAATCTCCATTCACAGTATGAAGTTTGTAGCACAGATATCCTTCATATCAAATTTGGAGGATAGTTGTGACTTCACCTCCCTTATGGAAATCATGTTGTTTCCAATCAGCAACATTTCATCATCATACAATAATATATTAATTATGAAGTGATAACCAACCTACTTGGAATATACACAATGTTCAGCCTTTCTTCTTAGAAACTCCAATCCAAGGATGTATGTGTCGAACTTTTGGTACCACATCCTTGGAGATTGCTTTAGACCATAAAGGGACTTCTTTAGCTTAAAGATCAAATATTTCCTTCCCTTTACTGTAAACCCTTCTAGTTGTTTCATGTAGATTTATTCTTCAAGATCCCCGTGTAGAAATGTTGTCTTCACATCTATTTTCTCTACTTCAAGATCAAAAGCAACAATAGTAGAAAGAAGGAATCTGATAGAAGTTAATTTAGCAACTAGAGAAAGAGTTCACCAAAACCAATTCTCTCTACATGGGAATATCCCTTTTCTACTAAGCATGTTGGAATTAGTATTATCATTGATGTCAAACAAGGTCAAAAAGACCAATATGCATGACCATGATCAGATTTGAGACCATAAGTGAAGTTGTCAGCTTGAAGAAGTATATAAAAACAATTAACCAAAGTGAACAAGGCCAATGAAACCAACAAGCTCTTAAATTGGACTGAGAACCCAACGTGGAGACTAACGCATTGGGTAAAGACACTTAGTTTTGGGACATAGATAGTATTAGACCAAACAAGCAAGGCACCATCAGCTCAAGCAAACCGAGGAAGATATAAATCACAGTGTTGAAGAGGTGGGTCAAAGAAGACTTGTTGTAGAAAGTTGAAATGCTATGCTTTGAGGTGTAATTCATGTAACCCAAAACATATGTGTTTGGATCCTCAAACAATCAATGAATAAGAAAATCAAATGAACAAACCCTTGAACCAATGAAACACAAGTCGGCTCAGTCAAAAGAGTGTTTCCCATTAACCAATAAAGCACAAGTCGACCCAGTTAAAAATTGTCTGAAGAATATCACAAGAAGTCAACCCAGTCAAGCACATGAAGTCGTCCTAGTCAAGAGGCAAGTTGAAATGTATAAATAAGTGTGTGCCCTCATTTGTTGAAGATGAATTCGACAACTAATTGAGAGCTAATGAGATTGAGCAGTGAAGTATCTCTAAGGTAGCAGGACCGAGGATATGATATGGGTGTGAACTCGTGGGAGGGAGCAGATAAAAGGAATATCGAGGAGCAAATGTGAGAGATCATGAAGATACTCTGAAATTTGTGGGAGAAAACAAATAGAAGGTGCAGGTTGAGGAGCAGTAAACTTGTGTGGAGGATTTGAGGAAAGGGTAAGCCCGAAGGTGACTACTACAACACATGATTATAACTATGGAGAATCGTTGGATTGAATGAAGCTTTGATTTTTCGAGAAATATAGGCCTATTCTGTCTTTGGTTATGTTGTCCACTAAGTTGAACTTAGGTGTACTCCTTGTGAGCCTCATAAGACTTGAACAACTCACCTTGTTCATTGCCGTAGTTCAGAAGTTCATTAGGCCAAATTTTTGGCCCTTTGTAAAATTTGCATGTCCAGACCCCCTCGGGGGAATTGTAATAAGTTGGTTTGAGCATGGTATTTTGTAAAAGGTTTGGCCTACCTTAGGTTTAAATATCAAGTGGATACTCTAGAGTGTTTTTTCCTTGGGAATTATGCGTTACGCTTCAGTGGTGTATAATTCCTGAGTTTTTCACTAACACCTCCAAAGATATGGGTATTTTCCATGGTGGTCGAACCTTAGGAGGTTATTAAAGCCTAAGTGTTTATGTATTTTTACATGTTAACCATAAATAATGAGTCGTGTCGACATGCAATAGGTCCCCTAGGAGTTTGAGTTCATTCTGACAAAAATATAGTTTTCCGTAAAATTAGACCATTTTTAATGGTTTAATTGGAAATTTTCAAATTGTAATAAAAGTATGGTTTGGAAGTAGAATTTTTCGTGGGGATGCTCGATTTCACACTTACAAAATCCTATTTACCCTGGGACCCACTTCTCCTATGTTTTGAGTGATTAAATCATCACTAGGAGCACTTCTTCCTAAAGAGGCAACAAAATGACAAAAAATGCCAATGATGCGACAAAATGCACAAAAGGACAAATCGTGAAAATAAAAAAAACGTGTTTTAAATATGATGGATGAGTTGGCATATCTTATCGAATATGGAGGGTGATCTTTTTAAGTTAATTAAGCACATGGTTGGAGGTCAAATCTAATGAGGTGGTGATTTACTATAGTTTGGGATGTGCCCCTCCCTTATGCTTCACGTAAAGGAGAGGTGGTGCATATCTCAAGCATGTGGCAGCCTTTTCATTGGTGGGAGGAGATCCCAATGTGGAGAGGGCATACCTCTTGTGAGGTGGCACCTCCCTCTTAACTCCCACTCCCGCTTCATTCTAAGTCAATGGGATTCAATCCCTCATTTTTCTCCTATCATGTGCCATACTCTCTTCGTGAAGAATGTGCCCCTCCCTCTCTCTTGAGTACTATAAAAGCGAGGTATCTCTTGCTCCATTCTTGATTATGGAAGTCATAGAACCTCTACTCCTATAATGTTAAAAGTTTTATGAGTAATAATATTTGAAGGTTTTGGAGGTCAATTTGTGGCTCTTGTTCCATTTCATGCATGCATCATTGGTTGAGGTGATATCCATTTAGATTAATTTCTCTTATGCAAGTTTAATGATTATATCTAGCTCTATTGGAATAAGTATCTGCAGTTGTCAAGTTACTTGTTTTATGTTCATGCTTTCAATATCTTAGGAGTAATATGGTGCATTAGGTTGTACTATTATTCTCCTTATCTTGATTGATGAATGTACTAGTTTAATCTTGCTTGCTTGAGAAGTGTGTA
The DNA here is from genome assembly GCA_027924585.1 of Larix kaempferi. Classification (NCBI taxonomy): domain Eukaryota; kingdom Viridiplantae; phylum Streptophyta; class Pinopsida; order Pinales; family Pinaceae; genus Larix; species Larix kaempferi. The sequence goes on along the minus strand of BSBM01000592.1, from coordinate 8,238,573 downwards.
GCTTTGTAGGTAGCCTTATGGTGAAGGAATATTGGAGTTCGGTTGCATCTATTTTCTCTCCATCATTTTCAAGCTTTGGATCTAACAAGTTTTGTCCACAGATTCTTCTTCTCTTCACTTTCTAGTTCAAGCTTGATCTTGAGGGTTTCTTCTTCTACCATCCCTTAAATTTTAAAAGACTTCTTGGTTACTTGGTTACCTTTGCTTGGTAAAAGTTAGATATACATTTTGCAAAACAATAGTATTCTTTTATCAAGAATATATATCAGATCTAGATTAGCTTCAAGTTTTAACTTTCAAACTAGATCTAGATCCATAGTTTTTCATACTTGAAGTTATAAAAAATTTCCAAATTTTTTCCAAGTATAAAATTTGTATTTTTTTTGTATTTGTATATGCTTAACCCACTAATTTGGTTGAATTAGCTTGCTGGTTTTTAGCAGGTCCAAGGAAAAAGAGGAGGAAACTCTGGCGAAATTTCGTCAGAAATTGCCAAAATTACCTTCCAAGGACCCTCTTTCACTATAGCTTCCAAATTCTAACTTGTAAGCCCTTAGATCCAAGTCTAAAAAGGCCAAGAGGAATTTATTTTGAGAAAAATACTGTAAAAATATTAAAAGAGAGCAAGTCTACTACACAACGCCCACACCCCATCCCCCCCGGGGGGATTTGCAGTCTCAAAATTTCGTGGAATAATTTTTTCTAACAAACACAAGCACACAACCACATTTCACTGCAGGATTGTTTACTTTAGTTGTTTTAATGTTGAATAATTTTTACTTTAATTTTGTAAGTAGTTAAAATAAAACCGATCTCGTTGCCACGAAGTATGCTCTCACCACCACATAAAGACATTTCCGATTAGTGGTTGTTGATTAGAAAGTGACACATAGATCCGGTGATCTATATATTTATTTTTTGCAATTCATTTTTGTTTTAGCATTTCATTTTCAAGCACTAAATAGGAACAAACGCTTTGTTGTCGCTCAAAGTATGCTCTTTCCATTTACGGGCATTTGCCTGGTCCTGGGGAAATCAGAAAGAGTTACAACAAATTATTAATTATCAAACATTTAATTAAAAAAATACATTAATAAAATCAACAACCCCAAACATATTGAAAATCCAACACTCAAACATTAAGTATTACGTGGGGAAATTTCTCAGAAGAAGTGGGAACCACTGGAAAGTGACCTTAGGGCACTGTTAAGCTACACCCTTTGTTGGTGTAGTGTTGAAAACGCTCTCGAGACTCCATTCCAGTCCACACGTATTCGTGAGGAGTCACCTTTGCCTAATTTCCGGACATTACTCTTCATACCTCATGGTATATCTGGAGCTTCCATTTTCATTTAACTAAATTCACTCATTAATAATTTAAAGCTGACCAAGACACATTTGCAAAATGTTTCCCTTTCAGTAGCATCACTTTGTTTATTTGACTCCATTGGAACTGATCTCCATTTACAAAAACACTTTATATTTGCTTAATATCAATTCAATTTGTTGTTGCTTAATCCTTATATGTTGGTGTTATCTTTCATATGCTGTTGAAATATTTCTTAATTCTCGTAATAGTCTTGATTCAATAAATCACCCCTTTTTTTAACTCTTAAAAAACATTCATATAATTAACTTTCTAAAAACACTTAGCAACCTTAGAAACTTTTTGTAGGGACTACCCCCCTTGGATCTGTTAGGAGTTGGCCTAAACGGAGGATTCAGGATCATGTGATAGCCCTGACTCGAGACTTTCCCCCAAGGGCACACCAAGCAACAGTTAGATTTTTGTTGTGTTAAGTAGGTGTGCAATCCGGCGACAACAGGTTCTATATGCAGCCTTGATAGAAAATAGACAAAGGAATGTGTTGACTATATAAATGCATTTGTTGGAATAATAGAGATCATATAGTGAGCTAAATTGTATAAAGAAAATCAGACTAAAAGGGTAAGAAAACCAAGAAGCAGGTGTAAGAGATCAATCTGAAATGAGGAGGTAATCCCTCTGAGTTTGAATAGTATGCCTTTGAGAACAATGAAGGAATCTCCAGTGCATGATGAAGCATCTTGAAGAAGTGGAATTTCATGTGGTAGAGCATATCGTCTGAGCATAAAAGAGAGAGAGAGAGGAGATTTGAAGACTATTAAAATAGTGTTTTATTGAGATAAAAAAGTGTTAAGCAATCAAACCTTGCTTAAAAACTGAGTTTTATGTATACAAAGAATATAATACACAGCTATAAAGATCTATTCACAAAGATAATGTATTAGACTGTGGTGTTATCAAAATTGTATTGAGTTTCAATGTACATCTTGTGTCAACTTGTGTCAGCTGTCATTAATGATGAATACTTATATATGTTGTTAAATGCATAAATATGTTTGAAGAAGTTCTTGTTGAAATAAAAAGTGATCAAGGTGCAGGACACTGAGTCACCCCCCCTTCAGTGTCCCTAGTGTGTTCAACAAAGCAGGCTTTGTACTTCTCCACTTTACCTCTTGCATTCAACTTCTTCTTAAACAACCACTTGCTATCAACAATTTTTCTTCCAACTGTTAACTCAACTAGATTCCAAGCTTCATTTTTGTCCAGGTCATCCATTTCTTCAACCATGGCCTTCTTCCAGAGATCACTATACTCCGAATCAATAGCTTCCTTCACATTTCTAGAATCATCATCTATAATAGATAAATCAAAACAAGACCGAAATCTAGGAGGGGAATATTACCTTTCTGGTTGCCTTTTTTCTCAAGATGATCTCCTCAAAACTGGGGTTTGAGGTTCTTCTTCTTCTTATTCAGCTTCTTCGATTGAGTCAGATTCTTTATCCTTTATCTCAAACTCTATTTTCTTCGGTTCATTTTCCATCAGAGTGACTTATTGTTTGGGAACATCTTTAAACTCTCTAAAAACAACATCTTGACTGTAAAAAATATTCTTAGTTATAGGGTTTCAGAGTTTAAAACCTTTCATACCATCTTTATAACCAATAAAGATACAATTTTTAGCGTCATTATCCAACTTACTCATTTTATCCTTTGGAACATGTACATAAGCATCACAACCAAAATTTTCCATATGTTTAAGAGAGGGTTTCTTACTAGTCCATATCTCATGTGGAGTTTTGTCAACCATTGTTGATGTGGGTGATCGATTTACCAAGTAATATCCAGTCTCCCTTACTTATGCTCAGAATCCTTGTCCTATTCCAGAACTACTAAGCATGTTCCTTGCCTTTTCCATCAACGTCCTATTCATTCTTTCAACAACTCCATTATGTTGAGTTGTTTATGGAGTAGTATTCTGCCTTGCTATTCCACACTTATTATAGAATTCCTCAACACCTTTATTTTCTTTTATGTCTAACTCTATATAAGAACCTTAAATATTTAAATTTAGCAAATACTTTAGATTTCTTTCAAAGGAAATAAATCAATGTGTTCCTTGAGAAATCATCTATAAATGAGACATAATACACATATCTACTTAATGGTGGAACAAGAACATGTCCAAAAACATCACTATGCATTAACTCTAAAATTTCCTTTGCTCTTGTAGCACCAAGTGCAAATCTTACTCAATTTTGATTTCCATATATGCAATGTTCACATAAATTAAAATCTAGTCCGCAGTCAAACATACCTTCAACCATACCTTTACCTTGTAATGCTTGAAGGCCCTTTTCTCCAATATGCCCCAATCTTTGATTTCATAGCATTGTCTTTCCTCCAAAGGAAGTAGTAGTTTTGTCTTTTTATCTCCTCCCTCAACCATAAAAGAATTGTTACACCCATCAACGATGGTACTTCCCAATAGTTTGTATAGAGTTCCATTATGAACTCCCCTCATCAATACCATTGATCCTTGAACTGTTTTGCATGTGTCTTTTGCAAACATAGTCTATATGTCTGGATCACCCATCTTTCCAATGGATATCAAGTTTCTCGCTAGATTTGGAATGTGTAGTACTCGAGGGGGTGTTCTAATCCTTACATCTTTAATTTTCAACTTAACTTTTCCACATCTAATGATATTAGCTATTGAATCATCTCCCAAGAACACATCTCGTACTTTTCATATTCACAAAACCACTCCATATGAGGAGTCATACGAAAAGACGCACCTGAGTCAATCAACCATACATCATGATTTGAAAGGGTACATGTGGAAGTTAGGTACACATCCCCTCCTTCTTTCGAGGAGGTCTTCACCTCTATGGAAGGGGTATCATAAGATCCCTTTGCTTTTTCAACATTTTTAAATATACAATCCTTCTTATAGTCTCTATTTTTACAACATTTCCAGCACTTCCTCAAAGATTTTCATGGAGATTTAGATCTCCCCATTGAAACCTTATTTTTATTTATCTCCAAGGGGCAACCTCTCATGGACAAGGAATCCATGCTATGACTATCCATGGTTTTCCGCCTCATTTCTTCTGATAGTAGAGATGCTACTATTTCTTCAAACTTTAAGGTTGCTTGACTATCATCACTTATTGCTATAATCAAGTTATCCCCAGAATACAACAAATAACAAAATAATGTAATGCATTTATCTTATTCTGCCATTTTAATAGCAACATAGGTGATTTGGCTTACCATAGTATTGCAGACATTAAGATGATCTGTCATTGTGTCATTATCATCCATCTTGAGGTGATACAGCTTCTTTTGTAGAAATAATATATTTACTAGGGAATTTGTGATTGATACAAACTCCATAGCCTATTCACTAAGTTCTCCTTTAGTTAACTGATTGCATATATTTAACTGATGCTTTAACTGAAGCATTGATTGAGGAATACATTGTTACTTAATTGAAACTTTATAACTGAAGCTTTATAATTGAAGCTTTAACAATTCGAGTTCTCTTTAATTAGCTAAAGTGTTTGCATGGGCAATTTCGAATTCTCTTGATCTCTATGCTTTATCTTTATCTCTTTATCTTTTACTGCATGGTCAATATGTACTAACTTTGATTATCCATCACATTACATTATACTAAGAAGAATTATTGGATACTGTGATCATAGTATATTATTTCAGACCAATTGATCATATGCTAAAGTAATTCACTTTAGAGGTGATCAATCTCTAAATGAGACTTAATAGCAATCTAGTGATCATGGATAATAATACATCACACAACATTAAATTAATTTAACAAGTAAATCATGACCTTTATATGGAAGGTCCACCTCTATACGGGAGGTCCATATCATGGATACCTTTATACGGAAGGTCCATATCATGGATACCTTTATACGGAAGGTTCACATGAGAATCTTGACTTGACACACGAGTCTGGATTCTTGTACAACAAGAATTTACAACATCATTACTTTGATCAATTACCTCTATATGGGAGGAATAACCTTTACACGAAAGTCAATGAAAGTTATCACCTCTATACGGGAGGATCAATCTTGGATACACAAGATTGGTTTGGAGAATGTCTCCTGATGCTTTATATTTAACACTCCCTCTCAGCGAGGGAGGCATTCTTTGCCATACCAAGCTTGTCTCGGAAGTACCTGAATTTTGTCACTGAATGAGGCTTTGTTAACACATCTGCAATCTGCTCATTAGTAGCAATGTACTGAAGTCTCACTGTAATTTTATGGACCATGTCTCAGATGAAGTGTTACTTCATTTCAATGTGCTTCGACTTGTCATGAAACACTGGGTTTTCAGAAAGCTTGATGAAACTTTGATTGTCACACCTAATAACTGTAGGCTCAAGCTTTTCACTAAACAAACCTGCAAGTAGATTTCTGAGCCACACTGCTTCTCAGCAGGAAAAACTAGCAACTATGTGTTCTGCTTCGGTAGTGATCTAGGCTACGGAGCCCTGCTTCCTGGTGGACCAAGATATCATAGTTGATCCTAGGCTATAACAGTAGCCGGATGTACTCTTACGGTCCACAATGCTTCCTCCCCATTCTGAGTCCGTATAACCAAGTAACATGATTCCTCCACTGGAGGCATATATGATTCCATATGAAATTGTACCTTGAAGGTACCTAAGCACATGCTTAGCATATGTCCAGTGTTTGTGTCTCGGATCATACATAAATTGACTCAAAATGCTCACAGCCTAACATATATCAGGCCTCAAATCTATCAATTACATTAGCGAGCCTATAAGTTGTCTATACAAAGTGGGATCTATTGGATCTTATACAGAGCCCGACTCATGAAGTTTCCTCAAATTGGAAACCATCGGTGTAGTCATAGATTTGCAATCTATCATGCCAAACCTGCGCAATATATCCACAATGTACTTCCCTTAAGATAGAAAAATTTCATCTTTTCTTTGTTAGGTCTCAAGGCCAAGAAAGTAGTGCATTAGACCTAAGTATTTCATCTTGAACTTTTAGGTGAGCTCCCTCTTGCACCAAGCAATCAAATGTTCCTCTCCAGTGAGTGAGAAACATATCATCAACATACAAAACCAATATCAACGGTTTGTTCTTCACTACTTTGAAGTACAAATTTGGATCAACTTCACTCTTAAAGAAACCCAATATCTGAAGGTAGCTATCAATTATAGAGTACTAATCCCTGGGGGATTGCTTAAGGCCACATAGAGATTTATTTAGCTTGCAAACGTGGGACTCCTTCCCATGCACCACAAATCCTTCAGGATGCTGAATATAAACCTCTTCCTCAACCTCACCATTGAGGAAGGCTGTCTTCATATCCATCAGGTGAAGTTTCCATCCTAGAACAGATGCAAGTGCAATCATTGCTCGGATTGTGGTGTACCTTGCCACAACGGCAAAGGTCTCATCATAATCGATGCCTTCTTTTTGAGAGAAACCTATGGCAATGAATTTGGATTTATACTTCTCAATGCTACCATCCGCAGCATGCTTTATCTTGTAAAGCCATCTGGAAGTCACAATGGGCTTCCCATCAAGTTTGGGAACAACCTCCCAAACATCATTCTTCATTATAGAGTTGTACTCTTCTGTCATTGCATCTTCCCAAACTTGCTGCTTTGCAGCTTCTTCATATGAGGATGGTTCTGAATCACTGATGTGGCTCATCATTGCAACATACCCTGAATATCTGTCAGGTTTCTTGCACTCTCTGGATGAGCCTGTTGGTGCTCCATGTTTCTCTACATTTTGTAAGATGTCTCGACACCAAGCAGATCTTCTTTTAGTGGGAGGTTCATCAAGTGACCTCTCAACCAGTTCGACTAGTTCTTCAGGAGCTAGCGAATTTGAGGCATCTTCTGGTTTCTCCTTCTCAAACTCTGAAGGGGGAGAATCAGACTCGGGATCCTCCATCTCTGAATCACATTGAATCTCTTTCGATATTTTGAAAGCAACTTCCTCATGGAAGGAAACATCTCGGCTGGCTTCAATGTGTCTCTCACTAGGTACATATATTCGGTATGCTTTGGATGACTCGCTATAACCCACAAAGGTGCCTTTCTTTCCAGAAGGCTCCATCTTTGTTCTCTTTTATTTTAGTACATGAATGTATACTAGGATCCCGGATATCCTCAAGTGTGAGATGTCTGGCTTCTCACCAGTAAACACTTGTTCTAGTGTACTCTCATCTAGAATGGCATGCAGGATTCTATTTTGGATGTACACAACTGTATTGGTGGCTTCTACCCATAATAAGGTAGACATATCTTGATCGTGCATCATGGCTTTTGCATCCTCACATATGGTTATATTCTTCCTTTCGACAACCCCATTTTGCTGAGGGTTGTAAGGTACTGTTAACTGTCTCATATTCCTGCATCACTACATAGCTCATTAAATGCACGTGAATCAAATTCACCTCCATTATCAGACCTTAATGCATGGATGTGCTTTTCTTTCTGATTTTCAACTAGGGTTATAAACTCTTTAAATTTTCCAAGAGTTTCACTTTTATCCTTCATGAAATAAATCCATGACTTCCTAGAAAAATAATCTATGAATAATACATAATATAAGAAGCCACCCAGGGAGGGGGATGACATGGAACCACATACATCAGAATGTATTAAATCTAAAATCCCTTTAGATATAGTAGAACTGCTAGAAAAACTTTTCTTAACATTCTTCCCAAGTGCACAACCCCGACATACAATATCATGCTCAAAATCAAATATAGCCATACCTTTTACCATCTTTTGAAGTCCAGGTAGTGCTTTGTAGTGTGGGTGTCCAATCCTTCGGTGCCATAGCTCGCATGGACTGATAGTGTGGTGAATCATAGCTTGAATGTACTTTCCAGGTACCTTGTAGAGTCCTCCCTCTCGAACTCCAATCACATCAACAAATTCTAGGCTTTTGTTCTTCGGCCATAAAAGTGCTTTGTTATCCATGAAGATAACTTGGAAGCCTTTGTCTTCAAGAACTAAAACTGAGAGCAGGTTCTTCCTCAAGCTTGGAACATATAGAATATCCTCCACATGTATAATATCACCGGTGCTCAGCTGGAATGAGGTGGATCCAACTCCTTGGATCGAATATTTTGAGTTGTTGCTATTGTAGGTACAACAGATCCCATGCTCCAATGGAACACGGGAGCCCCAAGATTTTTCACTACAAAGGTAATGGTTTAAATTCCTCTGTCATTATGGGGTTTTATCATCTTTATTATGATTTCATTCCTATGCATTATTTTGATTTAAATTAGAGTTTTCCCGTTGAAAATTCATAGTTTTTTTACTGTTTTTCTGAAGTTGCGGGAAGCCTTGAATTCTTTCAAAAGGTCATTTTTCATCCCGCAATCCCACAAATGGGGATTGCAGGGGGATTTGTTTTTCTTGTTTGATATTTTTTTCATCCCGCAAGTTATGGATTGCGGGAAGACCGTGTAAATATGTTTGTTGAACTTTTCGTTCCACAACCCGCAACCCGCAATTGCGGAAAGTAGTTTGAATAATAAAATGCGTTGTGTGTTTCCACAACCCGCAAACCGCAATTGCGGATTGCGGATTGCGGAAAGACGATTCTATATAAAAAGGTTGTTTGCGTTCTTGCAACCCGCAACCCACGATTGCGGATTGCGGGGAGTTGTTGAATAAAATTTTTGAACTTTACAATCCCTCAACCCGCAACTTGCGGATTGCGGAATTATCTTTTGATTTAATAAACGTAGTTTTGATCCCGCAACCCACAATTGCGAATTGCGGATTGCGGGAAGGATGTGCATACCTGCGAATTTGGCTCCCACGATTTCTCTCCCGCAAATCTCTACAATTGATCTCAACCGTTGATTGGTTTAGATCCGACGGCTCGGATTTTACCCGTTCAATTTATTAAATAGGTTATTTTTCACTATCATTTTCGAATTTGGAAAATTACCCTGCTGCTCGATTTTTACAATGGATTTTTACCAGCGGTCCCTTGCCTGTCATTTTCAGCTGAAGCAGGTTGGTTTTCTTTGTTCCTTTGTTCAGTTATTTACGGTTTTGATTATTTTGAGAGTGTTTTTTCATTGTTGTTTATCCATTCGTCATATTTCTCCAGTTTGCAAACATGTCGCACAACACACGCTCTAAGACTACCCTGAAAGACCAGTTGAACAAGGACCCAAATTTTGGCATATTCTCATATACCAGTGGGAAAATTACTGAAACCTACCAAATAGATTGGTTTAAAATCTACGTGATATTTGACAATGATGACCTATCCGACATTGAGAATGACTTCCAAGCTTACAAGAAAATTAGGAACTCTGAGGTTCATGCAACTGCTGCCAGACCTGCCATCTTGCCTTATACCGACGCAGTTAAATGGATAGTAGATCATGCCAACCCTAAAAACCGCTCGTTTAATGACAGCGCGGGTTCACAGTTAACCACGTTTCGTCCTGAGGTGTTTATCGGGGCATTTTCCCTTAGACCACCTATGCAGATCCTTAATGCTGCATTTCTGGATTCTGCTAACACCAGGTTCAATTTCAAAGAAATGCTCAAATCCTAGATGCACAAACCAACAAGATTTATGCCTAGGGATGACGACTTGTACCCAGTTTCATGGTTTAAAGAACCCTACTCGTTATTAGCAGCTATGCTTTCCCGAATGTATGGCCTTCCAAATTGCTCAACCTTTAAAGCATAATGGGGTATTGTGGCTCATCATGTATTAACAACAGGTGAATCTTTTCCTTGGGCTTATATCCTGTCTGTCGAGCTTAAAACAACCATTGAAAAGTACCAGAAATCTCCTGCTACCAAGAAGCCCTATTTCTTTCTTTTAGATTATGTGATGGATGTTTTCTGTGCTCAGTTTCAATATCCCAATATGGGATGGAATTGGACCCCTACTGCTCCACCTGTCCACATATATCATTCTGCACTAAGGGAGGATAATTATGTGCCTCTATTATATGACCTTTGTGATCATTTCCTTGGTGCTATTTATCTCAAGATGTTTAAGGAAGATGCACCAGCTTTCTCAGCTGATGCCAAGAATTTTATTGCTACAATTGGAGATTGGTATGTAGGGGAATCTTTCTCCTATGTCAGAATATGGGGAAGCAGTGATGTTCACCTGCTACCTAGAATTGTTCCAGATAAGCTGCTGATTGAAGAAGTATCATATCAGACTGTAATAGAAGGGGTTTATCTTAAACTTACAGGTGCTAAGAGGAGAGGATGGCCCAAATTCCCTTTGAACCTTGGACCTTTGGTTATCCCTACTTCTACCTGGGCTCAAGTCTTAGGTAACAAAATTGTTTCTCTGAAATTAGGATTTTCTCCTAAAAGAAGACATAACCCTAAAGCATTCCTTGATGCTCATTTCAAGCACAATCACATGAAGATGAGTTATGTACGTGAAGATGTTCCTGATGACTCCATCTACCTGGGAGTCAACACTTTTCCTGAAGTCCTGGAAAAGGCTAAAAGCAGGGATGAACAAAATCAGATTTTGCTATATCAGAAAAAGAGCTCAGAGATAAGGTTTTCAGCTACAGGAAAATGGAATTCAATTTGATTGAGCAGGTAAGAGGGGAAAGAGAAGAGAAGGAGGCTCAAAAAACTAAAACCCCTCTCATGCTAACTTATCCTGATGGTGATAAAGGCAAAGGACTTATGGGGGAGTCTCCTAAGCTCAAGCTTTCTGAGCAATATGAAGTGTTAGTGCAAATTGTCCAGCAATCGAAGAAAGAACTAGCACAAATGACCTCAGTACTGCACACCAAAGAGGTCAATCCATCCATCCAGCTCAGTAAGTGATGTACAGGTCATTGTGGTTAGTAATCCAACAAAAAGACAGAAGCTCATAACTGCTCCCTCTCAGATCCCTACTCTCAATAGTGATAGTGATGGAGAGGATGAGGTAATTTCTCGTATACATGTACTAGAAGAAAACACTGAAGGTTCACAGGGAGTCTCATATTTTCTGAATACCATAGCTATGGATGAACCCACTTCAGGTGAGGATATGTCACAGGTTTCTGCTGTTCTAGATGCAATAACTTCAACCACATCACTTCCTTCAACAGAATTTCCTCCTGTTATCACTTCTGAGGTGACACCACCAACAACTATGTCTCAGTTGTTTGATGCATTGTTCACTTCTACACCTCTAGCTTCGACAATTCCACCCCCTATTTCTCCTTCAACCATTACAGAGGTCCAGTCTTTGACTCTCCCCCTGCAATCACCTCCCTATCCTTCATTACCCTTAGTTACTGATGTCCCAAATCCCTCTTCCCTTTCTTCACCTTCAATTGTTGACACTCAAGATTCATCACATCAAGTTCTAACTTTCATTCCCTCACCAACCAATGTACCATCAACTAGTGAAGTTCTCCCCACTTCCCAAGTCTCATCTCAGATTGCCACTTCCATTCCTAGCCCTACTGTCACCCAAACACCCCCTTTGGTTACAACAACAGATGTGACCACATCATTTACTGATATGGTGGCTGCTTTTGAAGATGATATAGTTGTTCCCTTGGGAGATTATTTTTACTGTAAGGAAACCAAGGTAGTCATGAGAAAAGGGAAAAAGAGAAGCATAGACCAAAGAGGATTGGAGGCACCCATTCCTGATCAGATAATCTGGTCTAACCAGTCTGATGATATCCAGGCAGAAGCAGTGGATGCAGCTCAAGCTTTGGGTGCATTTGCAGGAGCAAATTTGGATTCAGTCAAGACCCTGAACAGGGAGATTGACTTGAAAAAAGAAGAATTGAAAAAGCTTCAAGAGAAATTGGCAACAACTAAGGAAGAGCATGAAGTTTATGTTCAGGATCTAAGGAAGATATTTGAAGACAGGTTGGAAGATCTGCAGTTGCCGAATATTTCTCTCCAAGTTAAGCTACGAGATGCAAAAGCAGAAAATGCTGTCAGCGAGGAGAGAATTACTGTACTTAAAAAGCAACTTGAGGATGCAACTGCAAGTGCAGCCTCCTCTACGTTTTCTAGGTTTTCACAGCAAGAGTTCAAGGACCTAGCTAATCAAGTCAACCTGGAGCATCACCAGCTTCTAGCTAAGCTATTTACTACCTTGGGTGAAATTCATGAGACTTTCATCGCCTTTAAAAAAATGTCAAGCACCTTAGGCCAGCAAGTAGAGAAAACAAAACAGGCTTCTAAAGCTGTAGAAGACATCATAGATTGGCAGAAGCATATTGAAGATAAGCTAGCTGATATCCTTGAGTTGGACAGCCTCAAATTTAGAAGGACCAGAACTCCTGTGCGAGCTTGGGAGAATGTTATTAAAATGGTAGAGGATACTATCAACTAGGCTCAAGCCCTTTGTAGAAGAAGATGGTATGCCTCAGACAATCTCATGGAGATACTGACATTCCCTGCAGCGGGGCTCATCGAGGAGGTAGATCCGCCAAAATTGACGATAAAACAGGTCGAAGCCTGTTGTGATCAAGTCAAAGAGAAAATTATGTGGATTGAGCACATCCAAATTGAACACGTGGATTGGTTGATTAAGCAACCTGTTTCCATGGAGACCAAGATCTATATGTTTATCCGCACGTGGCATAAAATAGCCAAAAATGAGACTGAAGGATTCATGTGTGATGCCTATCTGGGGCTCGAATCTCCTCATTATCCATATATAGATGAACTGATGGAAGTTTGGGCCAAGTGGGAAGATTTCCTCACTAAATAGAATATTCTGATTTTGTAATCCATGTTTAAGGGGAATTTATCCTTTGTATTATTTTTGTAATTTACTATTTAAGGGGTAGATCTCTCTTAGGCAAGGGATGATCATTTTGGGGTAGAAATCAGCAGGAGAAGACTCGAGATACTCTGTTTTATGCCGAGCTTGTAATTTCTTACAGATTTTCATTAATACAGTAATGCTATTCTCTTGCATCATCTTTTGTTCATTAATCAAGTTTCTTTGGTAAATATTGATTTCTACTTCAGGTTATTATCTATGCTGTTTAATCTTTTGCAATTATTATTTCATGTAGAGATCTTTGATCTGGATTTCTCCTTATGTTCTATCTATGTATGCATTATGTTTTAATTGAATTTCTTCAACTAAAATATTTATCGATTTCTGTAAATGATTCACAGTAAATTATAATCTATGTTGATTTTTCAATTGACATATCGGTTACAGGTTAATCTTGAACGAGCTCAAACACTTAATATTGCATTCAGTTAATTTTAATTGATTGGTTGTAACTTAAGCAAGTAAGGAATTGATCTTCTTCACATTTATGTCAAGTGGATGAATGTACTTATTTATTTTCACATCAAGTTAATCTGCATTCAAACAAGACACCTTTTAGAGTAGGTCTAACTTAGCTTAGATTTCCCTTTCTAGCTAGATTTGTTTCAAACTAAACACACTTTGTTTTCCTTTATTGAAAGACAGATCCTTTTAGGATCAAAACCACAAGTGCCAGCGGAGGCCTTTGTATCCGTGGGAGATCACGAACCCAAACAACTCGAGCATAGGGTGATACTTGCGCAGGATTATCTGAAGCCTTTAGCTGGGTTTTCTTCCTCTGTTGAGATCTTTGGAACCCATTCCACCACATAAATACCCAATGCCTCAACAAATAGCGCTAGAAAGAGGGACAATAGTAAAATATGCTTAAACAAAATACTCATAAACCTCCTCTAGCAAGAACATCATCGGTTGTCACTCGTAGCCAATCACAGGCATCTACCTCTGAACAACAAACAATCCCACAACTGACTGCAATTCCTGGTACACCTACAGCTCAATAGGAAAATAGAAAGGATATCCTTATCATATCACCTACTAGAGGACCCCTTTCACTTGAAGAAATACTGAAAAGTTGTAATGATAGTGTTGCTAGAGTACAACAAAGAATTATTGAACTACGAAGTAGAGCACTAGCAGTAATTCAACAGAATACTACTTTGTAGACTGATAACCAAGAAGGTCAACAAACAGCTGACCAAAGCATTGAGAATCAAAACACCACTGATCAACCAGGTTACCCTGAGTACAACCTTGATTCACTCTTTCAAGAATTACAATGAGATCAACCTAACGTTTCAACTTGTGGACCACCACATTCTCCTCCTTCATCATCATCCTCCTCGTATGAAAGTGAGCACTCCTCTAGCTCTTCATTTGAAGAAGAGGAAGAACAACCAATGGCTGAAGAAGGCGAGAACAGACCTTGGATTGACCAAGATGCTGTATTTATACTTGGGGATCAACATAGATTGCCTAAAAACCCTGAGAAATGGATTCCTAAGTTCAATCCAGACAATAAACCACCTGCATGAGATCACATTAAAACCTTTATGCAAGCCATTAGACTTAGGAGTGTTGTCTATTGGATTAAACTAACAAAGAGTTTTTCAATTAGACCCAGGTTCTTTGCGGTTCTCCCTTTGACCAACAAAACCCCTTCGCACCGGCCCTTTCGGCAACAACCTGCAAGCAGGTTGAGGTCTCACCCGAGGTGTATCTTTATGGGGTACTGCGAAATCAGGTTTCCACAGTAAATGATGAGTTGTTTATAAGAACAAGCTGCGCAGCGCAGTATTGAAGGATGGCGATGCGGGTAGAGTGATGCGGTACGCAGCAGGATCTATGTTGCGAGCAGTACTACGCGGTACAGGCAACACTGCGGGACGCACCAAGGGTTCCTTACTGCTGCGAACCTTCTACTGAAACTGCGAATCACCCACAATTATCCTATACTTGGAAAATCTCGGCAACGTTAAGGCACTGAAATGAATATCACTCATCCATTCATTCAGGCACTTACTGGTTATCTTTCTGGCGTTCATTCTAGAACTTGGATTATTACAATGTGAACCGAAATGATAACATGATTAACTGTGCTGCATTCCTTCACTATGCTTAAGAAAGTATTTAAACTTAAATGACTGATTCACGACCTTAACATAGAATTGAAATGTTTGCCATTCATTTGCTTCCGTGGAACCTAGCATATCATTCCCAAACTTCTCCTATTGGTAAATGCATATCAAAGTTCTCATATTACAGCATGCAAGGAAACATTCAAGCATTCATTCTACAAAAAATACAGAAAGTCATTCATTCATAAACATCATCACATAACATAGGATTTAACGAGGTTCACTTCCCCGGATGGAAAGCTACGTCCACAAGAACGGTTGGTAATATATTTCTTTCAAAAGGGATGGGACAACTGTTCTTAGTTTGCGCACTCAGCTGCAGACTCTTCTTTCTCTCGGCTAGGCTTCTGCGCACACAGCTGCAAAGCCTTTACAATATTCTCAGCTCGGAGAGTTTTTACAATACAAAAAGGTTATCTCCTTAAGTTCTTAGCAACAACAAAAGACTAACAATAATCCAAAAAGAGAATAACACTGAGAACCCCCATCCCATACAAAATGTCTTCTTAAATAGATCATGCCCAAAGGTCATGTCTGTACAATGTCGAAGACCTAAAACCCAAAACCCAAAACCCTAAGGGTTTCCCAAAAATGCGTCGGTTTTCCAAACCGGCTTGCTGGCTCCTGGTAGCGTCTGCTTGATCATGGTGGATCTCCACGTCCTCATTCTGTCGCTATCGGCCTTCTTATTGCACGCGTGCCTGTAGGCTGCTTTTGCCGAACCGTTTCTCTCTAATGGTTTTACCTTCTAAGCGTGCCAAACGTCACTTTCCTTAACAACCCACACGTGGCCGCCTTCCTGTTTTGCCTACGTCCGTCGCTCGACAATCTTGAAATATCTTTCCAAAAATGGCTGCTACCGGTCGAGCCGGTAACTACACTTGATACTTGTCTAGCACACTGCTTTGCTAGCTCCACGTGGCCTCCTAACTCCGCAGCACTGCTTCTGCGTAGTACTGGTCTTCGCATCACGACCAAACTTCGACGCTGTGCGCAACTCCACAGTCTCATCAAAAGTTGGATGCTGCGCGCAACTTTGCAGCATCCTCAATACTTAGCCAAAATTGTGTGTCTGAGCTGCGCTCAACTTAGCTTTCCCTTCTCGCCTCAAAAAGGTGCTTCCAAAACTTTAACTCAACCTGGGCCCAACATGCCCCTAACACTTACATGTGGCTCGTCCCCGAGCCACTGATCGTTTCAGCTGTCTCACTCTGCGCCGTGACTGGTGGGACGAACTTGGTTGCGAACTCATCATATGCACCGCACAACTGCACCACTGCTTCTCTTGTATCCTCCTCAACCTGTTTAATTGTCTCAAGCAGTGTTGGAGTTATTTCTTGTCCAATTTGATCTTGTACCTACTCTTGGTTATCGTGTAGTTATACTAACTTATCTTCAATCTACTGCGATACCGCCATGGCATTCTCCAGGAGCTGCTGCAACTGATTATCCATCTCAGTCTCTTTTTGTCGTAGTTCCTGTAATTCTTTCTTTAAGTTGGATATCTCCTTGTATCTCGGCAGCCTTTCTCTAGGTGGCAGAGCTTTCACCTCTGCGTTCAACTTGTCGAGCACGGTCTGTTTTTCTTGTACCGCGGTCTTAACTTGCAACAACCTTTGATCCTCTTCAAGGGTCGTGATTTCCTGTGAAACCTTATCCAGGAGAGATTAGCACTTAGCCATCTCACTTGTGATGCTTTTAGAGGCGGCGCTCACTGCTTGCTCTCTGACTTGCTGTTCAGTTAATGGCGGCTGCTTATTCAACTTATCCTTCAATGTGGCAATGTCGGCCTCATAATAAATCTCTTTATCTTGCATCTCCGACTGCAAGGATCTCACCTTATCTCCGATCCTCAGAACTGTGTCTGCAGGATCATCCTAGATGTTTATAATATCCTTCACCACATTGGATATGGTGGTCTCCAAATTTTTTCGGCAGTCCTGTTCGTTGCGTAGCTGTATTTTTGCCTGCTGCTGAATTTGTCTGTTTGCTGCAGTGAGCTCTGCTTGTAACTTCATCGCTTCAACCGTCCGTTCATGCATCTACTCCACAATCTGCGTGTGGATGAAGTGAAATCCTGGTAACGGGATTTTGGCTAAGTCGAGCTCTACCCTCTTGACTCCCTTTGTGTCCAAGGCCACTTGCTCTGCTATTGGCAACACCATAGCCAATGGGTCCACATGGACAATCCTAGTCTTCGATGACAACGTTATTGCTAGCTGCTGGCTTCCTTGCTGCAAGGTTCCTACCGATCTCCTTCAGCCTTGGCTTCCTTCAGCACAATAAGGCTTTTCTGGACATCATCCATTTTCTTCATTATGCCTTGCATTGCGAGCCTCGTCTGGTGCAGGTCATCGTGGATGACCTTGTCCTTCTTTTCTTTAGCTGCCATAAGCTCCTTCATCTACTCTGAGACTGTTTCGGCTATCATCTCGTAGACATCAACATTGAGGACTGCCTCCGATTGAATCTTTGTAGACTTCACCTTTTTCCTCGACTTTGGCTTCTCCGAAGTCTCAGCTTCCTTTCTCTTTCCTGTTTCTTCAATGATTGGGCATGAGAGCGGGATCGGCTCATCTTCTGTTGAATCTGTCTCCACGTCCATGACCTCTACGCGGAACTCTGCTGGCCAATCTTTCATGAGGTCTTCAATATCCTGTTCATACATGATGTACTTTCCTGGGAACCACTCTGGTTTCCTTGTTTGTGCCTTCGGTGATATGAATATACATTTCATATCCGCCTCAAAGTCGATGATGCGGATATACTTCGCCGTGACCTACTTTGTAATGCGGGGTGTCTTCGTGATTGCGTCGCGCAGCTAAAGATAGTACTGGTAAAAGACTTCTGTTGTTGCATGCTGGCGCTCTGCATTTGTGCTTGCCCATAGGTTGACGAACTTAAACCCTCTAGGATCCTTGGAGTCCATAATGACGCTCGCATAATCTCTCGGCTCCTTCCATCCACACAAAGCAATCAAGATGATGAGCCAGGTGAAATGGAACTGGCCGCCATTCACCTGGGTGTCATTGAGTTCTTCGAGGAACTCATTCAATAGAAACCGACACCAATTGAAGCTGTGGCCTTCGGCCGCTGCGGCACCAAGGAGTATTGCGCCCGCAGGCACCTTCGAAGGCCTAGTTGTTTTGAGCATCTTGCCTACGAGCAACTGCGTTATGAATCTTGTTGCTCGGTCCTCTATGTCTTCTGTTGGGAATCCTCTTTTGGCCTTCACCACTGAGTGGGTCTTCTTCATCTTCTCAACAACCTCTTTTTCTTTGCTCTTCCCATGGAAGAATTGCTTTGGATCCTTACCGTGCTTGCTTAGCCCGGTGATGCGGTGGATCAAATCAATATTAATATCAACGTTCCTGTCCAGCCATAGATAACCTTGGTGGATTTGCGCCATCAGTGTGTGAACCACGATATTCAGTTCTGGAGAACGGTCAAAATGTGGCAATCTGAGTAGGTTCAGTAGCCCCGACTGAACGACAGGTGCTAACCAACTATCAGCTACTAGGTTCAGAGTTCCCCTGGCGTCCTTTTTCCAGCACATATACTGGTCTGGTTGAAAATTTGGGTATTTGGGAACATCTCGCTCATCTTTCTTCATTCCCAAGAGGTCATAATTCTTCCATTTACAATCTACTATCTTTCCCAGCAAATTCTTAGCAACGTTTTCATGCTTTGACATAAGCGACAGCGGGATGTCGTATCTCACATTCTTGGACAATTTAAACACAGGGGCATTCAGTGCCCGCGGGAAGATATATTCAGGTGTCATCTTCAACAGTTCTGTCTGGAAGGCTGGTGCTTTCTGTGCCGAGGATCCCAACTTTATGATGTTGGATCGAGGTGCAGTTACAACTTTTCCCTTATCTTTTGGTTTTTCCTGCATCGTGGGATTAATTCTCAGTGTTCTGCGGGATCCTTCACCTCGTTCTATGGCGACCTTCTTAACTGGAGTTTTCATTAACTACCGAATCCCTCCTTGCTGAAAGATCCTCAGTGCTTCTTCAAGGGTCAGTTCTTCTTCTCTAAAGGAAGGTTCGGACATTCACAAATGAGGTAGCGGCTAGGACAAACAGAATACAGATGGCTACTAGCTCAGAGAGGTTAATCGCAAGAAAATTCTAAGTGCTTGGTAACGCCCATGAGTCTCCCAACAGTGTTATTTATAGGCGCAGGAGACCCTCTCCCGCACCCTTCAACGGCTAGATAAGCATTTAATGTGGTGTCAGTTGGTGAATTTGAGCGGATCCTTCGGTCTTTTCTGTCGTCAGCGTGCTCAGAACGACTATCTTTGATTTAAATGGTGAAGCGGTTGCTGCAACGGTCATCTAATGGCTATTTTTTTGAAAAGCCCTGCAACGGCTATTTTTCTTTGGATGCTGCGCCAAACTATGCGGCAAGCCATCTGCAATCCTACGCGGCTACTTCGCAGTGCCAAAAATTTCGAGTTGCGCAGCTACTTCGCAGTGCCAAAAATTTCGAGTTGCGCGGCTACTTCGCAGTGCCAAAAATTTCGAGCTGCGCTGCTTCCGCTTTATATATATATATATATATTTTATTTTATTTCCTCCGCGCAAGTTCAATAGTGCTGCGCAGTGCATAGATCATTCTTCTTATCATACCTTTTTCCTTTTATCATACATGTACAGACTCCTTTACATTTCTAGTGTCCACTTTCAACTGTACTTGACACTTAGAACTTCCTTCCTTGGTTCGTTATTTAGGGTTCTGCGAGGCAGTGCTATGATGGTATAGCTTTAGCCTGCTTCCATTTATCAAAGTTGGCAAGGTATCACCGGCTAAATTGGCTAACTGGACTGCACCAGTGTTAGTAACATGTATCACAGTATATGGGCCAAGCCAATGCATCTTAAATTTACCCGGGAATTTCATGAATTTGCTATCATACAGGACTAGATCACCTACCTGAAAACACTTGTTCTTTGTATGGCGATCATGCAACGCTTTCTCGCGGTCCTTCTGAGCTTGCTGGTGGAAGCCTGCGATGAAGCGATCTTCTTCCAAGCCAAGTAAATGTAGTAATATTTCTTCTAGAGCTTCGCAGTCTGCCATCCCTGTAAATGCAGCGATTCTCAAACTAGGGACAATATATTCCATAGGCATTATAGCCTCCTTCCCATAAACCAACCGAAAGGGTGTCCTTCTTGTCAATTTCTTGCATGTGGTTCTGTATGCCCATAGCACATATGAGATGCGCAGGTCCCAATCGTCTCTATTTACATTGCACACCTTAGTGAGTGCGTTCTCCAATATTTTATTGAAAGCCTCTACAGTACCATTCGCCTGTGGATGATATGGAGTACTGCGCTGATGACGAATGTGGAATTCCTCTGTAAGCGCCTCAATCGTCTTGTTCAAAAAGTGAGTACCTTGGTCACTCATAAAAAAATTTGGACAACCAAATCTGGTAAGTATTTCTTCAAAAATAAACTGCATAGCAGTCCTTAACTGGTTTTGCTTCCGCCCATCTGGTGAGGTAATCCGTAGCAGTAATAATATACCTTGCACCCGTTCTTTTTCTTGGTGGGTTTATAGGACCCACAAAGTCTATTGCCCATTTTTCAAATGGCTGCAGTGTCAACTGTGGATTTAATGGCATCTCATCTCGACGTGATGGTTTTCCTGTCCTCTGACAGACATCACAGTTCCTGCAATGTTCTTTGGCATCTTTATGGATCGTAGGCCACCATAGCCCTACGCGCAATATCTTCTGCGTAGAGCCCTTCTTGCATAGTGACCTCCCGCGATTCCTGAGTGTGCGTCGGCTAGAATAAATGGCTTCTCATGATCGAGTACGCACCTGCGCAGGACTTCATCCGGCCCAAGTTTGTATAACTGTCCTGCAATTATAGTGAAGTCCGCGATGCGCACTACTAACTGTTTTTTCTGCTGGACCGAGAATTCCTGGGGTGCCAACCCTGTGGTTAGGAAGTCAATGATATCCTTGTAATAATCATCGGCAACCTGTATACTAAATAACTGCGCATCAGGTAGACTGTCTTCAATATTCGTCGGCTCCTCTCCTGACTCAATCCTTGACAGATGATCAGGTCCCAAATTCAGTCTACCTGGCTTGACAATAATTTCAAAGTCATATTCCTAGAACAGCAATAGCCATCGGCATATGCGTCCCCCTAACACTGGCTTGTTGACCAAATATTTCAACGCAGAATGGTCAATAAACATAAGGAAGTGCGATCCTAGCAAGTAGTGTCTAAATTTCTGTAGGTCATATACCATCGCAAGGCCTTCCCTCTCAGTAGTAGTATAGTTCTTCTCTGCCGTTGAAAGCTTTCTGCTAGAAAATGCAATAGGGTGGTCAATACCTCCCTCTCCTGGCTGAGATAACATGATCCCCAGGGAAATACATGATGCGTCAACATGGACATGGAATGGCTTCGTCCAGTCTGGAAAGACTAGAATCAGCGCAGTGACCATCTTTTCTTTTAATGTGTCAAAACCTTGTTCGCATTCTGCATTCCAAATGAACGGTGTGTCTTTCTTCAACAGCTTCTCCATTGCTGCGGTTATCTGTGCATAACCCTTGATAAATTTCCTGTAATATCCAGTATGGCCTAATGTAGATCGCAACATCTTGACTGAATTTGGTGTTGGTAAGTTTGCAATAACTGCAATCTTCGTAGGGTCTACCATCAATCCTTGCTTGCAGACAATGTGGCCAAGTAAAATTCCATAAGGCACATAGAAAATACACTTTTTCAAATTCAAGGATATTTGATGCCGTCGACGCTTCTCGAGCATCATGCGGAGATTCACGCAATGATTTTTCAATAGACCAAATACAGTCCAATCATCAAAATATGCTTCTAAAAACTTGTGCATAAAATCTTTAAATGCTGTGACGACGACTCTAGAAAATATGGCAGGTGCATTCTTCAGCCCAAAAGGCATGACGGTGTACTGGAATGACCCCCATTCTGTAGCAAATGTCGTCTTATGCCTATCCGCAGGATCAATCCTGATCTGATGATAACCAGAGAAACCATCAGTGAAAGAATATGCCTCATTTCCTCCAACGTTATCAAGCACTTCGTCTGCGAATGGGGTGGGAAATGGGTCGTGCATGGAAGCATCATTCAACTTTCTGAGATCCACACAAATCCTGATCTCGCCTTTTGCTTTCTTGTCTTGAACAACCATGGGGCTAATCCATTATGATTCTTCGCCTGGTTCAATGATTCCTGCTTCTAGCATCTTATCTAGCTCTGCGTGGACTTTTTCCTTATAGCGCGGATTCAATCTGTATGGCCTCTGCTTGACAGGCTTAGCACCTGGTTTTAAAGGTATTTTCATGACCCCTAGGTCTCCCAAAATTCCTTTCATTTATGTAAATTTTGTTGGAAATAGTTCCTGATACTCATGTAAGGTATCTACGATCTCTGCAATAGTCTGATCGTCCAAATAATCTCCTATTGATGCGAACTTCGGTTCTTTGTCTGTCCCATTGTTCACTTTTTGCATTTTTATTGGTCCAGTCAAATCTGGGATTTCCAACGGAGGTCCTTCTACCTCACGCGCTCCTTCTGACTCTGGTATATCTATGTTGCGCGAGTCCTCCTCATCGTCTTCATTTGTGTCATTGGTACCTTCAGCTAAGTTGTAACACTTGATCAAGTGCTCTTCATGTTCCTTCCATTCTGACTGTAGGTTCGCAGGAACGCACTCTGTCCCAAAGCACTCCTGCAATGTTATGTTTTGATGATGACAGTCATCCTGGAATATGGGCTTCTTGATTAGATGTAATGCTTCGTGGATTAATGGATTCTTGTCTTCAAAACTGAAGTCCTTCCGGAGGTTCGCAGCGAGTAGCTCCCAATCAGTGAGTTCACTGCGCAACTCCAGGTCGAGGTACCATTTCTTTGGGATACCCGCATCCAATGTATGTACAAATAAATGTACCCATTCTGTAAGTGGTATTTCCACCCATGCTTTTGAACAGATTTCAATGTGCTGACTAGGGTCTGTCTGTCCATTATATTTTTGAAAGGGTAAAGTAACCTTTTCAGCGAATCGGATCTGCATCTTAGTTCTGCATTGATCCCAAGTGGTCAATGTTTTCTTATGTGCATTCCACCATCTGGCAGGTGTATCGTGTAATGCTATATCTAAAGCTGGCAGTCTATGCTCATCTGGTATAGCTGCAGTATATTCCCTTATGAAACTGTAAACATTAGAAGAACCATCATATGTGGGAATAGGACTCACCTCTTTTCCGATCCAATGCAGTGATTTCGTAACCTGCGCACATCTTCTTGCTGATACTTCATGCATGTGGGTTTGCCAATTCTCCAGTCCTGTATCCGAGTCAGAGATACAAGAAGTGTCATATCGCCAGCTGAGCGTACCGTCTACAGTAGGATTAATGTAGTCTTCCTTGTTTGAAGTCAGCTGGTATAGTCGGTCTAAATCTTGAGCTTGGGATTCCTCCTGAATCGGCTCACTGTATCTGTCACCATCTTTAGGATCCAATGGTGCGATGACCCTAAGATGCTTCCCTTCAAAGATCATCTTCTTTGTCTTCAAGTTTATGATAGCCAAGTTATCCATAGCCCAATCAATTCCCAATATTGTTGGAAAAGGTTGACTATCATCCACAATTTCAATAACCTTGAAGTCTGCATGACTCTGTACTCTGTCAATGTCAACTATTACATTAGCTAAGCGGCCAAAAGGTATGACCTTCTCCTGATTAGCCATTCGTAATTGGATAGGTGACCAGAGAAACTTTGGTCGACCCATATGCTGCCATGTCTGCTTAGTCAAGACATTTACTTCTGATCCTAGATCAAGGATGACTTCATCCATTTCAAAATCTCCTATCTGCGCAGTAAGCCTCATCTCTCGGCCTGTTCTTTTGTGCTTCCTTATAAGATGTACAACGCTCTCTGGAGTCTCTGTTGCGATCTGAGGTTCATACTAGCTGATAAGCTTCTGAAGCTCTATTATGGCTTTTTCGCTTTTTAGTAACTTCATGCAGCTTCGCAAGAACTACGCAACAGAAGCACGGACATCCGTCGCAGTACTTGTTTTATCATATGGGGTCGGCATGTATTCAACATGCGATGTTTCACTGCGCAGTGGGATCCTTGATGACTTATCTGCTGGTTCTCTAAAGGTATCCCGCGCGTCAATGAAGACCTCCTTGTTCTTATGTAGGTTAAGAGGGGGTGCTTTTCCTGGAGCTTTCCTTATCCATACTGTTTCAAGGGGATCCTTCTTCGTATGTGCTTCCCCTGATGTTGAAGCTTCTGCTCCTCTGTCGCGGCTTGTCTCAGTGCCACTACGCGTGACCACGTTAATGCTTGGATCCACTGGTCTATTCTCTACTGCGATCCACTGGACGTTTGGATTTAGAGCTTCCGTTCATCTTCTTGCTGCATTTCCACCTCTAATACTGGGCAATCTTCAATGACATGCTCAAACGATTTACAATAGTTGAACGTAGTGCATGGGTTAACACAATCTCTAGATATATGCCCAGGTTGGCCACAATTATAACAAATGACTTGGCTGCGGCCTCTTCCTTGTGCCAGACCATCATTTCTTCCTCTGCCGTGGTATCCACTACCACGACCTTTGTATCCTCCTTGGTCATATTGTGCATTTTCTTGCTTTGGCTGTGTATCTTCTTGTACGCGGTACAAGCCAGCACCTCGCATTGAGTCCATATCCCTTTTTCTTTCATTCATTAATTCATATGCACGGCAGTTGGATTCATCATGTCCAACCGATTTACAGAAATTGCAGTATAATCTTTGGAGTTTTCACATATTTCTGGATTAGGCAACAGTCTTCAGGTCTATGTCCCGTGGTTCTACAAATTTCACACCATGGGGTCTGATTCTGATTTAATGGGTTAGGCACACCACTGTTAATATAGTCGTGGAATAGAGGGCAATGCTCGCGGTCATGACCTTCTCCTTTACAACTTGTACACCAAACCTCCTGTCTAGGTTCATATCTTTGTTCTTTACCATTTTTCATACTTTGCAGTTCAAGTGTGAGGGTGGTCAGCTGGTTCTGGATCTGAGACATCCCAGAACTAGTATGACCAATCGGCGAAGCTTCCAACTTCATTTCAATTTCCAAGGCCTCTGCTTGGGATAGAACCTTCTGCTGCATCAATGGTAATCTGATATGAGGTAGCAACGCAACAATGAACCATTCTTTATGTTGTTCTGGTGGTATAACAAAACTTAATTGGTCTAGTAAGGTCTTAAATTTCTGATCAAATTCCCAGACCGTTTTAGTTGGCCTCTGCTTTATTTCCTTCAACTCAGTTATACACTAAGACTCAGACTTAGGTTTCTTGAACTCTTCCACCAGCGCGACTTTAATTTATGCGAGGGTTCTCGGCCGTATGGTAGAGTATTTCATAAACCAATGTAGCGCTCTATCCCTGAAAGTGGTGATGAGCTGTGCTTGCTTCACGGCATCGTCTTGGATTTGTCTTACACTCCATACGGCTTCACAAAGGAACCAATGCTGATCAGGGTCTTCTAGGCCAGTGCCTCTGAATATTGGCAGTTTCATATCAGTGTTCGCCATTGTGCTATTAGGTGGTGGAGCACCGGGATTAGTGTGCATCTGCTGTAAAGGGATCTGCGCAGTAAATACAAATGGGACTATCGGGAGAGATGGACTAGGTTGAGTCTTCTGCGGGGTGGGTTCTGCGATAAGGGTGGCGCGGTTTGTGCAGCCGGCGGATTCTCAGGGGTAAATGGTTGTGCAACTTCGCTATCAAGATCGTAGGGGATCTCAGTATCTATATGAAGTTTAGGGCCTTCTTGATTCTTATTAATTTTATATCTCTTAACACTTCTAAGAGTATGTCTCTTCGTCAGAATCAATAAATGTATTGTTTATCATGACAAACTTCAAGCATATTACTGCATTCTTAGAACACCTTTCTCAACTAACAACATCTTAATGTATAGACTGAGTTTGTTCAGAAATTTACCTTGGAATCCTTCGAAAAAATGTGCTTCTGCTTGGCTGTAGGATTTGAGTGTGTCTACAACAAATTCTGTTACAAATCCTTCTAGCATATGATCGACCCAATAATCAACTGCGCGTGACAACGGGCTGTCTAACGCTTTAAGCTGCGCTATGAGCTCGGGAGTCCACTCCGTAGGAACTCCTCCTTGGAAACAGTTTTTCTTCTCTGCGAGCCGCGAGATCCACGCATGCAGCTTGTTTGGAAACGATGCCCAAAAGATCTCGTGAATGTCGTCCAACAGATATCTATTCGACCACTGTGTGTCGCTTAGACGCGGATGTCTATTTTCTTGTCTATTAAAATCGCTTATGGTCTTATCCCACCAAGCTTGGATTTCTGTCTTTTTAGGATACCAATAATCAGATCCTTCAGGGAACTGATATTCTTCTTCACACATCGCAATTGCAACTCAACGAAACCATTTCAACTCATCATGGATTCTAGCGCGGCAACAGAACCATTTGTTGGCTTAAACTGACCCAGAGGTTTTCAATTAGACCCAGGTTCTTTGCGGTTCTCCCTTTGACCAACAAAACCCCTTTGCACCGGCCCTTTCGGCAACAACTTACGACCAGGTTGAGGTCTCAATCAAGGTGTATCTTTATGGGGTACTGCGGAATTAGGTTTCCACAGTAAATGATGAGTTGTTTATAAGAACAAGCTGCGCAACGCAGTATAGAAGGATGGCGCTGTGGGTAGAGTGATGCAGTATGCAACAGGATCTATGCTACGAGCAGTACTACGCAGTACAGGAAACACTGCGGGCCACACCAAGGGTTCCTTACTGCTGCTAACCTTCTACTGAAACTGCGAATCACCCACAATTATCCTCTACTTGGAAAATCTCGGCAATGTTAAGGCACTGAAATGAATATCACTCATCCATTCATTCAGGCACTTACTGGTTATCTTTTTGGCGTTCATTCTAGAACTTGGATTATTACAATGTGAACCGAAATGATAACATGATTAACTGTGCTGTGTTCCTTCACTATGCTTAAGAAAGTATTTAAACTTAAATGACTGATTCATGACCTTAACATAGAATTGAAATGTTCGCCATTCATTTGCTTCCATGGAACCTAGCATATCATTCCCAAACTTCTCCCATTGGTAAATGCATACCAAAGTTCTCATATTACAACATGCAAGGAAACATTCAAGCATTCATTCTACAGAAAATACAGAAAGTCATTCATTCATAAACATCATCACATAACACAGGATTTAACGTGGTTCACTTCCCCGGATGGAAAGCTACGTCCACAAGAACGATTGGTAATATATTTCTTTCAAAAGGGATGGGGCAACCGTTCTTAGTCTGCGCACTCAGCTGCAGACTCTTCTTTCTCTCAGCTAGTGTAATACCCCCAATTCGACCCTTAGGATATATTAGCCTTTAATGTAAATAAGTGTACATGTGATGTATGTTTTCCTAGCGTGGAGCTCAAGGCCAAGGCCCCGCTAGTGAAAGCCGAATTTTATTTAAAGGGCAAGTATTTGATATTTTGATACCATGTGCTCTTAAGCCATGGAAATTGTAATAGGATGTAAATTAGACATCATGCAATATAAAATACCAAAGCTGGCTACGGAGGCAACGAATGAGAAGGGGCCACGTGTATCCACTAGGGAGTGGTGAGGGGGCTATGGGAGTGACCCATAGGTTGCCATTTGTCATTATGTGAACCCATTGACTTCCTTTAGGTGACATTAATGCCAATTGTAAGGAAGTGGTTGAGATTTCAGCCCATGACTTTGATGGGGTATGGGCAGCCCTGAAATTCGTATGGGAAGGTATGGGCTCTTTTGACTTGTCCCACAAGTCACTCTACATCTTGGGGGTTGCTCCATCCTTATCCCCATTCCATTGTGGAAGCATGGGACATCTTTCTCCACCCAAAAACGAGCTCCCAACAGTGAGCAAACCGAAAATCGCGACTGTGAGAGAACCCACGTTTTGGGAAGCCAAAAACGTCCCGATTTGGTATTGGACAGAGAAATCCAATGGGGGATCCATTGGTAGGAACCTTGGGGCGAATTTGGGAGCAATAGCTACCCCAAAAGCCATGGGAAAACCCAGTTTTAATGGCCCAGAAAATCAGTGACGGATTTGGGTTGTTTGTGACAGATTTGTGAGAAATCCGATTGTGGATGTATGAATAGAGGATGGGATTGCTGAGTCTAGCTTGAAGGGTATGTGGCTCTGGGATTGAGCTCAGTGGACTAGCATCCTCCTCCATCTCCTATTGTATGCTTGAGAAACCCAACCGTGTGTTGGCTTAGCATGGCTGTTTGAGTGAAACCCTGACTGTGAGTGAACCATCTAGTTCCTCCGTAGTGGATACACAGCCCAGCTCGGGGGTGATCTCTCAGCTGAAAGAATACAGGCTGGACAGAGATCTATGGTTGGGTGGAACGTTGCTCTCACGTAGCCAGTCGTTGGATATTGCGTTGCAAGATAAGTGTTCTCCGTGACTTTAATTTGTATATATATATCTGGGTTCTGTAATGTGTTATTTGAATGATTATTCTCCATGTTAATGAAATTGAAATGAAGTCGGTGCATAGCATATGAATGGGATTGAACCCTGTATATGGAATCATATTCGGTTTGTCCTCATGTCTGTTATTACGTCTAATTTCCGCTGTGTTTTATTGAAGTCGAATCTGCATACATAAGTTTTAAAATGTTAGGAATTTATGTGCAGAATATTGGGGCTAAATTTACAAAAGCCCGGTATGTTGTTAATGTTTCCTTCCCTGTTGTTCTATGGAGAAGGGGACACTACAGCTAGGTCTCTGCGCACACAGCTGCAGAGCCTTTACAATATTCTCAGCTCAGAGAGTTTTTACAATACAAAAAGGTTATGTCCTTAAGTTCTTATCAACAACAAAAGACTAACAATAATCCAAAAAGAGAATAACACTGAGAACCCCCATCCCATATAAAATGTCTTCTTAAATAGATCATGCCCGAAGGTCATGTCTGTACAATGTCGAAGACCTAAAACCCAAAACCCTAAGGGTTTCCCAAAATTGCACCGATTTTCCAAACTGGCTCGCTAGCTCCTGGTAGCGTCTACTTGATCATGGTGGATCTCCACGTCCTCATTCTGTCGCTATCGACCTTCCTGTCGCACGCGTGCCTGCAGGCTGCTTCTGCCGAACCGTTTCTCTCTAACGATTTTACCTTCTAAGCGTGCCAAACGTCACTTTCCTTAACAACCCATGCGTGGCCACCTTCCTGTTTTGCCTACGTCCGCCGCTCGACAATCCTGAAATATCTTTCCAAAAATGGCTGCTTCCGGTCGAGCCGGTAGCTACACTTGATACTTGTCCAACACACCGCTTTGTTGGCTCCACGTGGCCTCCTAACTCCGCAACACTACTTCTACGTAGTACTGGTCTTCGCATCACGACCAAACTTCGACGCTGCGCGCAACTCCACAGTCTCGTCAAAAGTTGGATGCTGCGCGCAACTTCGCAGCATCCTCAATACTTAGCCAAAATTGTGTGTCTGAGCTATGCTCAACTCAGCTTTCCTTGTTTGCCTAAAAAAGGTGCTTCCAAAAATTTAACTCAACTTGGGCCCAACATTGTCCATGAATATGTGGTTTGCAGGCTATTTCCCTATACATTTGAAGGAAAGACATCCACATGGTACTTTGCCTTAGAAGCCAGATCCATAACTTCTTGGGACGAGTTTGAAAAACTGTTTATACAGAAGTTTGGGGATGATAAAACTCCACAAGATCTAGTCTTAGACTTGTCTTCCATGAAGATTAGAGGTAAAGAGAGGATCAAAGACTATAATCAAAGATTTTCTTACCTGAAAAATAGGATCCTTGCCACTCTTCTTCCTACAGAAGAATTGTTGGTTGCTTACTATGAAAAAGGATTACCTATCCGTATTGCGATGTGGGTCAAAAGAATACATAAAGAAAACTTGTTTGAGGCTTATGCTGAAGCAATTCAGGTTGAAAAGGATGTGTTTTTCTTAAAGGATAATCCCGATGTTTCAGAAGAACAACCTTCCACATCCAGAAAGAAAACTGATAATTCTCACAAACCCACTACCCAAAGCAAAGATGCTTTTGAAATGATTGATATCAAGAAGTTTCTCCAGAAAATGTCTAATGAGATGGTTGTTTTAAAAAAGAATAATAATGAAAATCAAAATAAGAACAGAGGTTTTGCAAGGCCACCTTTCAGGAGACCTTATTAACCTCCCCAAAATCCACCACCTCCTAATCCTAATGAAGGATTAACTTATGAAGAAATTTATTCTATCTTCAAAGCTCTGGCCATAGAATCACATAATGTCCATGAACCCTCTGATGATCAAACAAACCAAGATCCACAATTACCAGAAGAAGGAGATGAAGAATATGATCCATAGGTTAATACTGTAAGCTATTTTTCTGAACTCCCAATGAATGAAGAAGAAGAAGAAGAACCTGAGATAGTATTCAATGTTCAACATCCTTACAACACTAGGTCAAGAGGACAACCTTCTTAGGAACCTTCATCTTCAACAACAGTTCCCAACAAAGGTAAAACTGTTCCTCAAAAGGATACAGTCATTCCTGAAATGGAGTACAGTTTGGCTGAAGATTTGAAAAGAGACAAAGCAAATATTTCTTTGTTTGAACTTCTGAAAATCCCCTCTATGAGGGATTCTCTACCTAAAAGTATGATAATCAAACAACCAAGGGAAACAAAAAATAATAACTTAGACTCTTTTACCAAACCAGACGATCAGAAACCTAGAATCAAGAGGACACCTCCTTTCTTGGTTACCTTTGAAATCTTCAATAGAAATGTACACAATGTTGATGTATATGTAACTTCGGAATGTATTTCATATATGTATATTGTATTCCTATAGAGATGGTATTATTCCTCTATATAGAAGTGTTTGTATTCCTATAGAGATGTTATTATTCCTCTATACGGAAGTGTTGTCATTTATATTGTAAGTGTCATAACTTATACTTGATGGGTTATTAGACCACCTTGTTGGGGTCGGCCCTGTATAAGTCATGTGGGTCAAAGGGTTATTAGACCACCCTATTGGGGGTCGGCCATGTGGGTCAAAGGGTTATTAGACCACCTTATTGGGTGTCGACCCGGTCAGCATTGTGTTATGTGGTTAAGTTGAGGCCGACCTAGTAAAGGTTATTAGGCAAGTCAAGTCAAGTATAAATAGAGTGCGGGAGGCACTCTATTTCATCATTCTATTCTCACACACACTCTTTGTAGAGTGACGCACTTGTGGAGGATGAGAAGCTGCTGCTAGGAGATGTCTATCTCTTATGCTTGGGTTGTATCATTGCTCTATCTATCTCTGAGGAAGTTATTGGGGTTTTTCACCTTTATGGTTTTCCCCAAGTAAACTCTGTGTCTCTTTTGTGCTTGCATTATTGTGTCCATGATTGATATGCTGTAGATATGATGTACATGTTGTTCTCTCAGTTAAGATCCTAGATCAGATTGAATTAAATTCTGAAAAACTAACACACAATTGTATGATAGATTCAGGTGCCTCTTCCAATGCAATGCCCCTGCCTGTCTACAGGAAACTAAATGCAACTTGGGAACCCTGTCCTACTCAGATTGTCCATCTTGACAGATCTAAAGTGAGAGTAGTGGGGAGATTAAGAAATTTTTTGTTGACATTATCTGCTGATCCTCGAATCCACCAGACCATAGATATCGTTGTAACTGACATCCCTGAAGCCTATGGAATGTGGATGAGCAGAGATTGGTTAGAGAAGCTCAAGGGCTACTTTGCTACTGATTGGTATCACCTCTGGCTTCCCTATAATGGGCAACCAAATAAGATTAATATCAGTAGGGAACCATTTATGAAACAAACAGTTACTGACCTTAATGAATCAAGTGAACCTTCTTGCTATTTCAGTTCACACATTGAGCATTTCACATTTGATACCTTCTTTGGGGATCTACCAGCAGATTCCTCACCAGATGAGAATGTACAAAATGAATCACAGATTACCAATGTTACTTCTGTACCATTCTATGGAACTATTGTACATAATGTTTATAATGTTAATACAAATTTTAGGATTGACCCTATTGCATGGACTTTATTCTTTGATGGCTCCAGATCTAAAGATGGAGCTGGTGTAGGTTGTGTCCTTATTGACCCAAAAGGGACTAAAACCATGATTGCTTGCAAACTTGAGTTTGAATGTACCAATAATGTAGCTGAACATGAGGCCCTGGTTCAGGGACTCAAGAAGGCTATTGATATGGGTGCACAAGTAATTAAATGTTTTGGAGATTCCAAAATCATAGTTAAATAGGTAAGAAACAAGATACATTGTTTATCTCCACGTTTAACTAATTATCAAAAAATGGTAAGGGATCTCACCAACTCTTTCTCTGCATTCAACATCAAGTCAGTCCCAGGTCACACAACTTTGATGGTCACCTCTTGGAAAATACTGCATCTAGGATGATTCCACCTGAAGGCTTGTCACCTGAAACTTTCTCTATATAACTGATGTACAGGCCTTCCATTCTTGATAATGTAACAAACTGGAAAGTGTTTGATGATGACCGACAACTACTAGATTTTCTCACAGCCTAGGATACCTTTCAAGACATGGCAATAGATGAGGCTGAGCACGAGAAATCTCTGTTTGATCCTTCCAACATTATCCCAAAAGCAGTTATCAACCTAGAGAAATTTTATGACTTGCAAGATAAGTTCAAACACAAGACCAACTGTAAGACCCACAGTTCATCTCTGAATTATGAGCCAGTTAACCTAGGTACTGAAGAAAATCCCCGATTCATCAACCTTGGGGTTGACTGCTATGTTGAAGAAAGAAGAGATTTTATTAGATTGTGTAAAGAGTACAAAGATGTTTTTGCATGGACCTATGATGAACTAAATACTTTTGACACTAGGATCATGCATCATAACACACCGATGAAACCAGAAGTGAAACCTTACCAACAAAAAGTAAGGAAGATACATCCCAGTTTGGAACCCTCTCTAAAGAAAGAACTTGAGAAGTTACTGACAGCTCAAATCATGTTTCCTGTCAGACATACACTATGGATTGCCAACCTGGTACCCATTCGTAAGAAGAATGGGCAAATCAGACTTTGTGTCGATTTTAGAAATTTGAACAGAGCTTCCGAAAAGGATAACTACCCTGTTCCTCCTATGGAGCAGATTCTACAAAAGGTAGCAGGGTCATAGATGTTCTCTCTCCTGCATGGTTTCTCAGGATACAACCAAGTTATGGTTTCCCCCGATGACCAACTAAAAACAGCTTTAAGAACCCCTTGGGGTACTTTCACCTACAGGTGAATGCCTTTCGGGATGATAAATGCAAGAGCCACATTCCAGAGAGCTATGGATATAGCTTTCAGAGGTTTGATGCATAATTCTGTCATAGTATACTTAGATGATATTACTATTTATTCAAAAAAACGACATGAACATTTATCTACTTTGAAACAGGTGTTTGAACGCTGCAGGAAGTACTAAATTTCGCTGAACCCTAAGAAGTCCATATTTGCAGTAACAGAAGGTAAGCTCCTGGGTTTCATTGTTTCCAAGGAAGGTATGATTATCGATCTCGAACACATTGAAGCTATTTCAAAGACCGGTTTTCCTAGTTCATGCAAAGCCACGCAATCATTCCTCGGTAAGATTAATTTTGTACGTAGGTTTGTTCCAAATTTTGCACAAATTGTTAAGCCACAGCAACATTTAGTTAAAAAAGATGCATAGTTTAGGTGGTCTGAGGAGCAAAAATATGCATTTGTTGAAATTCGTAGAGCCATTGCAGAAGCCCCTGCTATGATGTCTCCAGATTTCAACAGAGATTTCGTTCATGATCTCAACGTTTAAGGGAGAAGAACTTAACTACTCTCAAATTGAAAAGCAGGCCTATGCGGTCTACAAATCTTTAAAACATTACAGACCGTATTTATTGAAATCTCAAACTAAGGTTATCATGCCTTATACTGCCATTAGAAATGTTCTGGTTCAGAAAGGACTAGGCGAAAAAAGAGCCCATTGGATGACAGCTTTGCAGGAATACCACTTGGAAATCAGACCAACGAAGATTGTAAAAGGATAAGGTTTGTGCTTGCTCACTGCTCAGTGATCCAGGTGGATATCGGTGGCGGCCCACCTCTTCCAACTGGCTCAAAACAGTCTTCTGGCAATTTTGGTAAATTACTGTTTTTAGCAGTTTTTCGGGTCCTGAACTTCTGGAGCCATTTTGAGGCCCTAAACGACATTTTCTGGCGATTTGGGGGACCAAATGGTTGCCTTCGGCATGCATTTGGTCCCAGTCGAAAGTTGTAAATCTCGGATAGACCTTCCCAACGGGCTACCGAGCGCCCCAAACGGAGATCGTATGCAAAAGTTATGACCCCGGGAAGTTGACTGTTCAACTAACCACCTTGGGGCCGCAAACTTTATGACGGTTCATCTTCTAGGGTTAGGTTTTTGGATGTTTGGGATTCTTTCCCTCATGCTTATGATAAATAGGCCCTTTCGGCCTCTCTTTGTATTCATCTTGGCACGAATGAGCATAGCGGCCACATCTCTTCTCAGAGATAGCTACCACCATTCTAGCTATTGTATTTTACAGTCTGTTCTATTTCCGCTATTTAATAGAATATGTGTTTACTGTATCACTGTGTTATTTGCAATATATCTCTGTATATGATTCTGTATATGCTATCTTTTGTTTTGTTCCCGCATAAATCTGGATCAGTGGTATCGGAGCGGTCTGCTCTTTGGTTGTTTCTCGGTGCATGTCCCCGACGAGGTCAGGATACAGAGAGTTGGGTCTCGAACTAGTTTCACTTGGGGAAGACCACTCTCGCCGCCCCAAACGGCCTCCCATGGCAAAAGAAAAGAGAGACGACGGAGCAGTAGATCCCATCAAGTTGTTGCTCGAGGAAGCCCTCGCGCGACAGAGGAACGAGATGATGGATAATTTCGCCCAAATCCTTCAACGCATGCCAACAGCGGCAAATGCACCCTCAACGAGCAGCCATTTCGGAGATACGACTCCCTTCAAGGTACAAGTTAATTTTGATATCCCTTTATTTGAAGGCCAAATCGATGCCGATGCCCTAGATAAATGGTTGAATCTACTAGAAGGGTATTTCTCTATCCACCAATTTTCCGACAGGGAAAATATCATCTTTGCGCTCCTTAAGGCCGTCCCCCATGTCAAAAATTGGTGGGAAACTTATTGTGAGCAAAACTCATCAGACGAGTCCGGATTGTTTGAATATTCCAATCCCACTTGGGCCTCTTTTATAGATGCCGTCAAGGAACAATATTACCCTGTTGGAAACTATGATGACCAGTACACAAAATGGACCATTCTGCATCAAGAGAGGGACCAAACGGTGTCGGAGTACACCAACAAATTTCATACCTTGCGCACAAAGCTAGGTATCAAGGACTTCGAGCGGCACCTAGTACTGAAATATCGCAGTGGCCTACACCGGTACATTCGAACAGAGATGGATTTCCTGGAAATCTCTTCACTCGGATCCGCCTATTGATATGCTGTCAAAATTGAGCAGAAATTTCAGGAAAAGAACAAGCGTGACTTCGGACCTGCGCAGAAGCAGGGCAAGGGAAACTCTGGCTCGCAGAGCACGGGGCAGGAAAAGGACAACCAGTCCCAACCACAGGCGAAGAAGGGTAAAGAAAAGACAAAGAAGGACACCGGGAAGTGGTGCGAGTTCCACAAAAGCCCCTGGCACAACACTGATGATTGTCACTCAAAACAGTCATTGGTGGCTGAGATCAAAGCTTCAGAATCAGATCCTAGTTCCGATTCTGACTCGGAACCTAATTTCACAGCCGCGTGAAAAGGGAAGCAGATCATTGATGCAGAACCCAGTGCCGTTGTTGCCACCACACAGATTCAGCCAGAGGATCCTGAAGAGTCGGAGGCAGAGGAGCGCCTTTTCCACTCACAGATGTGGGTGAAGGGAATTCCCCTACACTTTGTTGTGGACAGCGGCAGCCAAAAGAACCTGATCTCAGAAGAAGTCATCAAGAGATTGGAGCTACCAATAACGCCACACCCACAACCATACACCATTGGATGGCTAAGCCAAGGACGAAGGATCCGTGTCAGTCACCAATGTCGCCTACCATATGGCATCAAGCCCTTCAAAGATGAGGTATTGTGTGATGTGGTCCCACTTGAAGTATGTGATGTTCTTTTAGGACAACCATATATGTGGAAGCGTCATGCTGTATATGAATCACGACCTCGCAGTGTCATTGTCACTTTGGAAGGACAACTCTATCGGATACCAGAGATAGTTGCACCTACCCCAAACAAGCAGGGAAGAAAGATAATCTCCCACACTGGGAAATTTTCCCTATTCGCAATTGCCACAAAAGGTGAACATCAGATTGCGGAGATATCCACAACCTCTGCAGATTATCCTTCTACTCAGCAGAAACAAGAAAAACACAAAGTTAGTGCAGCATCGCCTATTCGGGTACCCCTACAGTGCAAGGCCACGCATTCAAGGGGCCCCTCCAAAAAGAAACCATCCACACTGGTGCATACCAAGGATACCACAACAACCAAAACTGTTGAACAGCTCCAGCGCATCCATCAACAACAATTACAACCCTCTGAAGATGTCAAAGTAAGGCAATCTTTCCACTTCAGCAAATGTCGCACCAAGAGCTCAACTCGACACACAGCTCGACATATGATAAGGGATTTAACGCAATGGAGACCATTGCTTCCTAAGGAGGGAGGATTGATCCAGGTGGATATCGGTGGCAGCCCACCTCTTCCAACTGGCTCAAAACAGTCTTCTGGCCATTTTGGTAAATTACTGTTTTTAGCAGTTTTTCGGGTCCTGAACTTCCGGAGCCATTTTGAGGCCCTAAACGACATTTTCTGGCGATTTGGGAGACCAAATGGATGCCTCCGGCATGCATTTGGGCCCAGTCAAAAGTTGTAAATCTCGGATAGACCTTCCCAACGGGCTACCGAGCGCCCCAAACGGAGATCGTATGCAAAAGTTATGACCCCGGGAAGTTGACTGTTCAACTAACCACCTTGGGGCCGCAAACTTTATGACGGTTCATCTTCTAGGGTTAGGTTTTTGGATGTTTGGGATTCTTTCCCTCATGCTTATGATAAATAGGCCCTTTCGGCCTCTCTTTGTATTCATCTTGGCACGAATGAGCATAGCGGCCACATCTCTTCTCAGAGATAGCTACCACCATTCTAGCTATTGTATTTTATAGTCTGTTCTATTTCCGCTATTTAATAGAATATGTGTTTACTGTATCACTGTGTTATTTGCAATATATCTCTGTATATGATTCTGTATATGCTATCTTTTGTTTCGTTCCCACATAAATCCGGATCAGTGGTATCGGAGCGGTCTTCTCTTTTATTATTTCTCGGTGCATGTCCCCGACGAGGTCAGGATACAGAGAGTTGGGTCTCAAACTAGTTTCACTTGGGGAAGACCACTCTCGCCGCCCCAAACGGCCTCCCATGGCGGAAGAAAAGAGAGACGACGGAGCAGTAGATCCTATCAAGTTGTTGCTCGAGGAAGCCCTCGCGCGACAGAGGAACGAGATGATGGATAATTTCGCCCAGATCCTTCAACGCATGCCAATAGCGGCAAATGCACCCTCAACGAGCAGCCATTTCGGAGATACGACTCCCTTCAAGGTACAAGTTAATTTTGATATCCCTTTATTTGAAGGCCAAATCGATGCCGATGCCCTAGATAAATGGTTGAATCTACTAGAAGGGTATTTCTCTGTCCACCAATTTTCCCACAGGGAAAAGATCATCTTTGCGCTCCTTAAGGCCGTCCCCCATGTCAAAAATTGGTGGGAAACTTATTGTGAGCAAAACTCATCAGACGAGTCCGGATTGTTTGAATATTCCAATCCCACTTGGGCCTCTTTTATAGATGCCGTCAAGGAACAATATTACCCTGTTGGAAACTATGATGACCAGTACACAAAATGGACCATTCTGCATCAAGAGAGGGACCAAACGGTGTCGGAGTACACCAACAAATTTCATACCTTGCGCACAAAGCTAGGTATCAAGGACTTCGAGCGGCACCTAGTACTGAAATATCGCAGTGGCCTACACCGGTACATCCGAACAGAGATGGATTTCCTGGAAATCTCTTCACTCGGATCCGCCTATCGATATGCTGTCAAAATTGAGCAGAAATTTCAGCAAAAGAACAAGCGTGACTTCGGACCTGCGCAGAAGCAGGGCAAGAGAAACTCTGGCTCGCAGAGCACGGGGCAGGAAAAGGACAACCAGTCCCAACCACAGGCGAAGAAGGGTAAAGAAAAGACAAAGAAGGACACCGGGAAGTGGTGCGAGTTCCACAAAAGCCCCTGGCACAACACTGATGATTGTCACTCAAAACAGTCATTGGTGGCTGAGAT
This sequence comes from Larix kaempferi, assembly GCA_027924585.1. Lineage (NCBI taxonomy): Eukaryota > Viridiplantae > Streptophyta > Pinopsida > Pinales > Pinaceae > Larix > Larix kaempferi. The sequence continues at coordinate 8,199,726 of BSBM01000592.1, read as the reverse complement.
CAAAGCTTCAGAATCAGATCCTAGTTCCGATTCTGACTCGGAACCTAATTTCACAGCCGCGCGAAAAGGGAAGTAGATCATTGATGCAGAACCCAGTGCCGTTGTTGCCACCACACAGATTCAGCCAGAGGATCCTGAAGAGTCGGAGGCAGAGGAGCGCCTTTTCCACTCACAGATATGGGTGAAGGGAATTCCCCTACACTTTGTTGTGGACAGCGGCAGCCAGAAGAACCTGATCTCAGAAGAAGTCATCAAGAGATTGGAGCTACCAATAACGCCACACCCACAACCATACACCATTGGATGGCTAAGCCAAGGACGAAGGATCCGTGTCAGTCACCAATGTCGCCTACCATATGGCATCAAGCCCTTCAAAGATGAGGTATTGTGTGATGTGGTCCCACTTGAAGTATGTGATGTTCTTTTAGGACAACCATATATGTGGAAGCGTCATGCTGTATATGAATCACGACCTCGCAGTGTCATTGTCACTTTGGAAGGACAACTCTATCGGATACCAGAGATAGTTGCACCTACCCCAAACAAGCAGGGAAGAAAGATAATCTCCCACACTGGGAAATTTTCCCTATTCGCAATTGCCACAAAAGGTGAACATCAGATTGCGGAGATATCCACAACCTCTGCAGATTATCCTTCTACTCAGCAGAAACAAGAAAAACACAAAGTTAGTGCAGCATCGCCTATTCGGGTACCCCTACAGTGCAAGGCCACGCATTCAAGGGGCCCCTCCAAAAAGAAACCATCCACACTGGTGCATACCAAGGATACCACAACAACCAAAACTGTTGAACAGCTCCAGCGCATCCATCAACAACAATTACAACCCTCTGAAGATGTCAAAGTAAGGCAATCTTTCCACTTCAGCAAATGTCGCACCAAGAGCTCAACTCGACACACAGCTCGACATATGATAAGGGATTTAACGCAATGGAGACCATTGCTTCCTAAGGAGGGAGGATTGATCCAGGTGGATATCGGTGGCGGCCCACCTCTTCCAACTGGCTCAAAACAGTCTTCTGGCAATTTTGGTAAATTACTGTTTTTAGCAGTTTTTCGGGTCCTGAACTTCCGGAGCCATTTTGAGGCCCTAAACGACATTTTCTGGCGATTTGGGGGACCAAATGGTTGCCTCCATGTTAACACCTAAAAAGTGTTCACTACCTCATCTACCACATTATATGGCTCATTTGTCCATTTTCCTACCATATTTCCCTTAAAATCCCAAAAAATCCCATTAAAAAGCCTCCAAAAGGCCACAAAACCATCAAAATAGCCTAAAAAAGGCTAAAAAACCCCCTTTTCCTCCAAAAATAGCAAAAATCCCCTAAAAAGGGAATAAAAAATATAAAATAATGAGGAAAAGGAGGAAAAAACCCTATACAGCTGCACAAAACCATGTGTTTCCCAAAACCATGGGTCAGCACTCCACCACCAAAAAACTATAAATAGGTGATGGAGATCCCTTATTCCATATCCACAATCACAAGCACCCTTACTCTGCCAAAATCTCTCTCGAAACCCTAGTTCACCATTGAACTATTTTCACCTTGAGAGCCACTTTTGGCCCATTCCCATCATTGGAGAAGGAGAAGGAGCATATTGAAGCTTGGAGCATCCTCTTGGACACTGCAAAGGGCTTCATCAAACCTTCACATTGAAGGTAATATCAATACAAAAAAGCCATCTTTTAAATTTATTGTTTATGTTTCATGCACGTTTTAGAAGTAATTTAATTGTTGTTTTAGCTTAATTATTTACACTTACTGAACTGCTACTAAGGAGTCCATTCTCCTTAGTAGGTGCTCATTTGCACAACCTAGGGGTAAAACCCTAGCTACAGTTTTGGCGACTCCCCTAGATTTCGAATTTCTGGTTTCTGTTTTGAATTTTTTACTTTCGGCTGTCCCTTTCAGCCGCCGCATACCGCGTCTTTTCCCTCTGCAGTCACTTCCCGACCGCGCCTTTCAGGCCTTTACCTGCGATCCGACCTTGGCTCTCAGACTGCTTCCGACGCCCTGCCGGCGGATTCAAGTCTGTTACCTGCGATCCGACCGTGGCTAATCAGCCTGTTTGCCGCGATCTGACTGCGCCTGTCGGCCATTTTCCCGCGATCCGACCGTGGCTAATCAGCCTATTTGCCGCGATCTGACTGCGTCTGTTAGCCCTTTTTGCCGCGACCCGACTGCGTCTTTTTCCCTATTTTCTGCGTCCCGACTGCGTCTGTTGGCCCGAAAGCCGCGACCTGACCGCCGCTGTTTCCCTCAAACCCGCGGTCTGCCTGTTCTGTTTCGCCACAGACCCGCGGTCTGATTTCTGCAGTTTTCCTGTTTTTAGCCCAGCCCCTTTTGCTGCAATATTTTCTGCATCTGAACAACCCTCTGTCCTACCTGCAACCTCACTTCCTTAAGGCCTTTCTGCAACATAATTTCTGTTCCCTTTACAGAATTTTTTTAAAATTTCAGTATTTTTAATTCAGAAAATTTTGCAAGTTAAAACTTTCAATTTCAGCATTATTGATAGTTGGAAGTTGCCCCCCTTGTGGCACTTCTATTTTTTGGGTTCATCACCTCACGAGCACACACTCTGTCACATAAATCAAGTGAGCCTTAAAAAGTACCTAACTAAACCAATATTCTAACCCCACTTGGGGAACACAAAAGAATCATTGGAGTTAGGTAGGGTCGGGGGGATAGGCTTCCAATAACACGCCTCGGTCACTTTCACTTGAGACATAGTTGTTGTCCAAATAGGGAACCAAAATCCCCTAGTACTTTTTGGCACGGTCACGACCAGTTTATCAGAGGGCCTCTCCCTTAGGAGGGTTGAAGTCGGGAGACTGGTTCCGGAGGCCTGAGTGGAATACCGCACTCCATTCAGTAACCGAAGGGCTACCTTTCGCGGTTCGCGGGATATCCCTGTATCGGGGTATTGCGGTCAACGAACTAAACGGCAGATTCACCTTTCTGGACGTGTCATGAACGGGGTATCTTAGTTGCCATTCTTCTAGGATTGACTACCCGGTGTCCCTCCCGGTAGGGGGATATCATAGCCACTTGGCTTTACTACTCATATTGTCTGACTTGGATTTCATCACCTTGCAGAGGATATGTTTAGTTGAGTCAGAATACTTTTAGTTAGGTGTTTGCATGCTCCTTTACCTCCCTTTGGTCTTGTGAGTCCACCATTTTTTCTTTTTAGGAAACCTGTTGCTTGTTGGTATTCTGACCATCTTTGTTGACACTCCACCTATTGTAGCACCGCTGTTGCAGTGGGTGTTTTGAGTTGGTTGTTGGCCTGAGTGCCTTGTTTTTTAGCTCTCCTTCTGCACACTCGGTTGCTTTAGGCCTTTTTGAGCTGTTTTTATACTCACCTCAACCCACAGAGATTAGACACCATCTGTCACCATTGAGTCCCCGAGACATTCTCGGCGCCTCAGGGGCGAGCCCCCACAGCACGGTTCTCTTGACACCACACGTCATAGATTCCGATCATTATCCGTTGATACCACTCATCATAGATCTAGAGCCTTGTCACTTGACTCCACTCGTCAGCAACGTAGGACTCCGTCACCACATAGTGATGCCCCTTACTTTACCTCCGATTCTGACGAAGAGTCTGAGAACCCTATTTACACGGCCCCTACTAGCCCCATGGCTGGAACGACTTCCACTCCGTTTGTTATAGGGACCATTGGTGGCACATCCACCACTACACCAGTTACTACACCTGTTTTGGGTATGCCCTCCATGGGACCCTCATCTACCGTACCCCTCACGGTACCTATTCCCGCAACGGGAATATCTATCCCCACTACCTCAGTGGCTCACACTACCTATGGTGGTGCTGGACCATCCTCCACTACCTCAGTTCCCCCACTTGGGGGCACCACCCCAAATCTTGTCCCTCCACTTGGGGGCACTGGCCCCAACTTGGTCCAACCCACTACTGTGTCACATCCTTCTTCTAGTTTGCCATTCATGGCTAGCCTCAACCTACCTGACCATGCCAGATTGACCAACGACCCTATTCGACACGACCCTACGTGGCCTCATATGCCCACCAAGCTCCCCTCTGACATCCCTAAGTTCGAGGGCAAGGCCGGTGAGGACCCACAAAACCATATCATGTCTTTCCACCTATGGTGTTCCTCTAACTCCATAGTGGATGACTCTGTTTGCCTCCGTCTCTTATAGCGCACCTTCACTGGCTCTGCAGCCAAATGGTATATCGAGCAACCTCATGGGACCCATGCCACATTTGCTTCCCTTGCCTCGACATTCCTGCAGTTCTTCCAGTTGCCTGTCCGCTATGACGCGGGCGTTGAGATCCTTCTATCTTGTAGACAAAACACGGCTACCCATATCACGGACCACATCCATGAGTGGCGTCGACGCCGTAGCTTATGCAAGATCAAACTAGACGACCGTATCTTCCTCGATTGGTTCCTCAAGTCCCTGCTTCCTGTTATTGCTAAGGATGTAGCTTCAGAAAGACCCCAGTCTGAAGAAGAGGCCATCCTTAAGGCACAGCAGTTCGACCTCATTTATGCCCAGTCGGGTTACCTTTATACCATTATACCTGACGCCCCTCGCGGCGAGTCCTCCCAGCACGATGCACCGGGGGCATCCCACGCTGCAGACGGCATCATCGGTCGTGTTTCTTCGCATCCTCAACCATTTTCTATAGCACGACCTACCCCTGGCCCCGACCTGTCGCGGGCTACCTCACAGTCTGGAGCAACCAACTCATATGCTCCCATGACACACCACCATTCCCATGGACCCTCATGTCCACCTCAATGCTTCGGTTATGCGACTCCTGCTTATGCTCCCCCAGTCGCACCTCAGTCTTACTACCATCCGCAGGCTACCCCAGCCCCTGCGCCTTCACAAGCCCAACCCGCTTATTATCCGCCCCAGGCAGCCCCTGCGGCACACCCATAACCCGCTCCGCAGCCATATCAGCAACCCCCTCAGGTTGCTGCACCTGCTCAGCCTCAACCTGCATACCATCCACTGCAGCCTGCTCCCGCACCTGCCCAACCTCAGAATCCACCTGCTGCCCAAGGGCAAGTTTACGCCCAACAGAACCCGCAGGAAAACCAGAATAACCAACGAAACCAGGGCCAACAGAACCGCGGCGAGGGCCGTAATCGGGGGAACAACCAACCTACAAACCAAGCTGGGCAACCGGCGAATCCCCCCGACCACAACAATGCGACCCCCGCTAATCAAAACCCTGATCGCCCGCCCAAGCAGGCTAAAAACCCCAATTTGCGAACAAACCATCCTTGTTCTATTTGCGGGGTCTATGGCCATTACACACATGCTTGCCCACACTTAGAGCGAGCTCGGCAACTCTGGGTTGACGAGGCCCATCGCCAAGGGCATGCGGCTCCCCAAGCGCCGCCCAACCCCCCCCAACCTCAACAACCCCCTTTGGTGCTGCAAAACCCCTTACCAACCCAAGGCGTAGTGAACACTCAGCCGTTGGCTCCCCCTCAAGCCAACGCACCCCAACAACAACAGATCACTTACGCTACTCCTGATCAACCCATGTTTGACTCAGGTACCCACCACTTGCTGATGATGTCATCTGCTGACGTCAATCTCCAGACCCGTCGGAACCAATATGGCTCCACCTCTGAAGCCAATCCCACGGATAAAACTACTAACGCCCATCCCACCGATCAGGCGTTACGTATACCTCCCCCTCCCATAGATGGCGCTGCAAAAGCCCCTCGTTTCCCACTTCGCCGTCTCAACAATAACCCCAATGCGCGCGCTGCGTCAAACTACAACATTGTAGACGACCTAGCCCAATCTCCCGCAGCCATGTCTGCGTTAGAAGTCTTGAAGAACTGCCCTTCCCAGCGCAAGACTTTACTTTCCGCCATTGGGGGAATTGACCCAAATGATTCGAATTTGATGGCATTTGATTTAGACCAGTCTGAACCACGCCTACCTTCCAGCTTAGCATTCCAGGTTACTGTCTCCGTTAGGAATCTTGTCATCCATCGGTGCATCATCGATGAGGGTGCCTCCACATGCGTTATGTCTACATTCGTATGGCAGAAGCTGGGATCCCCTCCTCTCCAGCAGTCCACCACTGCATTACGCGCCTACGACGGTCGTTCGGCTTAGCCCCAAGGCCTCCTAGCCAACGTCCCCGTCCAGTTAGGTGGCAAAACTGTACTCATTGACATTGAGGTAATCAATGCCCAACTGGATTATAACCTTTTACTTGGCCGCAGCTACATGTATGCCATGCGGGCAGTTGCCTCTTCCGTCTTTCGCACCATGATGTTCCCCCATGAGGGACGTGTGGTTAAGGTTGACCAGCTCACCTACTATGATCCCAGTGCTCCCGCGGCACCTGAAAATGTTCTTCCCATGGTTGAACAACCTGTTTCTCATGCCACCACCTCATTTGTTTCCGCTATGGGGCCTGGAGTCTACTCAGACGTGCCGATGACCTCCACCTTTCAATCCATTCCTCCCCCGTCATCTACGCCCGAAGTGTCTGATTTATGTACCTTGTCCCACGACAACCTACCACCTAACACTCAACCACCCTTGTTTCCAAAACCACCATTGGTACCTAGCCACATTGGTGTTACACCGATCCATACCATCCCCTTTCTAGTCCCTCCATCAGGAGTAGTAAGCGCCCCGGTTATGGCTACCCTTAGCCTCCCGGGGTTAACCTTGGGATTGCCTGTCTGGTATCTTTCGCCTCCCGTTCGCCCGCCGACACCAGATGTCGTCCTCCAACCGGTGCAACCCATGGCTACTACCTCTCAGCCACCTCCTGCTGTCTCTACCCCTTCGTCCTCCACGACTCCCACCCCTCCTCCCAAACCCACTGGGGGCAGAGGTCCACAACCTTACACTGCTGTCCCACCTCCCAAGACAGTCAAAAACCCTCCAGTATTTCGTGCTCCTCCCAAATGCTCGCTGTGCGACGAGTTAGGCCATGCGACCCACCAATGCCCACAGTTACCAGCATTGCAGAAGCACATGCAGATGCTCGACGATGACCCTAACATCCCAACTGTCGAACTAAACCCCGCTCCTAAGCCTAAAGATAAGTCCCTACGTACCAACCACTCCTGCGCCATATGCGGTATTTACGGGCATTATTCATATCATTGTCCCGATCTCCCGGATTACAGAGCGGCTCTCTATGAGATGAACAATCTGGATCTTGAGACGGCACCACCTACCATTGAGGAGATCTACCCCCCAGACTCTTCACCTTTCGGAGAGGTTAATACCATCTATATGATCTCTTCCACCACTACCCCCTCGTCAACCGATTTGACGACGCAAACTTTCCGTACCGATGAGGAGATTCTTGAGGCCCTTACCGCCCCGGATTATCCCTGGGATGATATGCATCATCGTTCCTACTTCATCCCAGAAGCGTCTTCCTCTAGCTCCGCTACCCAATACGCGGTTGAATCCAAAGACTTCCTCCCCACCAAGGTCGACTGGTTCAAGGACCCTATTCCTGCTCCGGATGCCTTCGAGGAAGGTAACATGGCCAACATCTCCCCTGTCATCCAAGTTGATATCGCTGCCCCAGGATGTGCCCCTGAACTCATCACTTTAGGAGCATTCTGCAGTCAACAAGAGATTGAGGACTACACAAACCTTTTCAAAGAATTCCGTGATGTCTTTGCCTGGTCCTATACTGAAATGCCTGGTCTCGACCCCGCAATTATAGAGCACCACATCGACACATGGCCTGATGTACCCCCCGTTCGTCAAAAACAACATCCTCTTCATCCCTCAAAGTTCCCAGGATATGTCTCTGAACTCATCACTTTAGGAGCCTCCTGCAGCGAGCGGGAGATTGAGGATTATACATAACTCTTCCAAGAGTTCCGTGATGTCTTTGCTTGGCCCTCTAACGGAATGCCTGGGTTCGACCCCGCCATTCTCAAACATCACATAGACACACGTCCAGAGGAACTCCATGTTCATACTGAAACCAACTCTGAAGGCCTTCCTTTACGCAACCCCCATGATGGGTTGCATCCTACGGAATCTCTATCCATAGAATAACTCGCGGCCCCATGTTGGTCCGCATTGTACAGTTTGCTCTCTTTTTGTTTTTCACTTTTTTACCATCATCTTACATTCATCCCTTCTGCATGATTACAGATGGACCACCTTCCACCTCATTACACTGGCTTCGCTGACGGCGCAAGCCGCTGGTCTCCCAACCTGGCTTCTGCAGCATGGGTCTTGTACTCTCCTTCCAACGAGATGATTCACCTTGACGGAATGTGTATAGGCGCTGCTACCAATAACCAGGCGGAGTATGATGCTGTGACCGGTCTCCTGACTGCTGCCCTCCAAATGGGCATATGTCACCTTCATGTGTTCCTTGACTCCCAGCTACTTGTCTCCCAGCTCAACAACTGCTACCAGGTGCGTGATCCCTGCCTTTTTAGAAAATTCCTGCGCACAAAACAACTCAGTCGACAATTTGAATCCATCACATTCACACATGTCCCCAGAGCCCAAAACAGTGTCGCAGACCAAATGGCCAACAACATCCTAGACTGGCATATCAATCACACCATGTAACATCATGCATCATCATCCCATAGCATCTCATAAAAAAATATATAAAAACCCAAAAAGATTGCATCGCATCCACATTTGCATCCATGTACATAAACCACATGCATATCCATAGGGGCATCCACGTGCCTAAACATACATATATCATGTCGCATCACATAAAATACACAAGGGGCATCCACGTGCCTAACATCCTAACCTACTTGCATCCACGTGCAATGTAAACATATAAGCTCATAAAGCGCATCCACGTGCGTACAAATACAACAACATCATACAAAAAGGTGCATCCACGTGCATATATATATATATCAAAAAATATACATGTTCAGTGCTATACATGTCCTGAGTACCCCTGTACTCAGCTATACAAAAAATGGCTATACATCCCTAAAGCCTCATCAAAATACATGCCGCAGCTACAAAACTCCGGGGGGAGTCCCCTGCACTCCCTAATGAGAGTCGTATCCTGCATCACTGCCTGCATCACTACTTGCATCGGCTGCCTCTGAGTCCTCCCCTCGCTCCTCCTCCGGCAAGTCCTCCTCTCCTCCGGCCTCCTGTGCCCGGACCCGGTCCACCAAGATCACCACCCGGATCGCGATGGATCTGAACTCTCGGGGTGCCCCCATGCAATCCCGTACCACATCAGGATCGACATCCCGCCATCCCTCGTCAGTCACTCCTATCAACAACCGATCTAGTAGCTCCCGTACAGACTCTAGGGTCACCTCCGGATCCCGGCGCCGCACCTCTCCTCGTCCAGGCAGAGCTGGCACGGCCACAATACCGCGTGGTTCAGCCCGAAACACGCGGTCTCCAGCCACGTGTTCCATCCCGAAACTCGCGGTCTTCAACCGCGGTTTCGACCCCCTAACCCGCGGTCCACCCCACGTGGACCGTACAAATAAACCCTGGGTCCCACTACCCAACCCCCGACCCTACAACACATGCAGGTATGAGTTTAATGAAATACCTGTATCTCACGGATCTGAAATCAGCCAGACGGATCGTCCAGAAATGCCACCTAAGCTCTGGTCCACTCTAATCACAAGTCAAAGTCAACAAGTACAAATGACACATGTCATGTTGGACCCACCACTATTTATAGTCAGTTGACTTTTTCTTGTTTTGGTCATTCTGGCCCCATACGGAGTCCGTTTTCCGAACCGTTTCCACCATTGGAATCAGCACGACGCGACCGTCATAATGGTCACCTCGTTGCATTATTTTTGTTCCGTCCTTTTTTGCCCATTTTTCAGACGCCACTAGTCGCCTCGGTTTGCGTGCCACATCGGCCGTTCTCCATTTTTCACATGTTTTATATCATCGGATTCATTTTTTCGAGCTGGTGATGATGCTTGAGATCATTTCTCGCTCTCACCTCCAGATTTTCTGGGCATTTTTAAAAATGCCCCCGTCACCTCGGTTTGCGTGCCACATCGGCCGTTACCCGTTTTGGACATCCTTTATATAGCCTGATTCATTTTTTTCGAGCTCGTGATGATGCTTGAGATCATTTCTCGCTCTCACTTGGTACAATTTTAACATTGTGTCCCAAACACCTTGCTGCCTCGGTTTGCGTGCCACATCGGCCGCCATCGGATTGTTCCACATTTTTACATGAGCCATTCACTCCGGTCATACTGCAAATGTCTCGTTATTTTGCCACCATTTCATCTACCCCGCAAGGAGGCCCACCAGTGTTCCCCCCAACCCTCGTTCTTGGTCATCATTACTGATCCTTGATTGAACACTTCCTCCTTGCCTGGCCATTCCTTTTGTTCGGTATAATTTTATCCCTTTTTCGGGCCGGACAAGTCCATTACGAAAAAGGCACTTAGGGAGTTTCCGTTAAGCTCTTTTCTGACTCCTAAAAGAATGAAAAGATCGCCGAGCAATCTTGCTTCCTTTCATGCTCGTTAAAGTACCTGAAAGGGCGTCTATCTGGTATAAGTTTAACCCTTTTCCGGACCTGGTAGACTAATTACGAAAAAGGAATACTCTAGCCACACCGGCTAGAAGAGTTCTTCATTGCATCCTTTTATGCTTCTTTGGGCCTTGGAGACTAAATCTACGAAAAAGCAACCCCCTGGAGTCTTCTTACTTGCTTTCAGACTCTCTAAAATTGAAAGCAACCACGAGCATGAACTGTCCTGGGCTCGTAAAATCCACACGATAGTATCATTTTACACACACTTCTTCTCGTTCCTTAACCCATGAAGAAGTCCCCTCCTGTGCCTCCTGGCACTACGATCAATCATCTCGGCGGCATCCCCAATGAGGTCGCCTTTGTTCAGAGTATTCTGCAGTCTCCTGCCATTTTATACCAGTTTGAGTCTCCCTCAGACCAGTCATCCTCCCAGAGCCAGTACAGCTATGATCCCTTTCCCCTCAGTCAGTTTCATATGCTGCCAGATCATTCCCGTTATCATACTCTGAACAAAGGAAGTTTGAGTCCACCCACTCTACTTGCCCAGTTATCCCTCCACCGTTTGTCAGTCCTGTCATCAGTATTATCACATTTCGGTTGTTTACCTCGCGTTCCTGTCAAGGAAACATCATTGCCTTGATAGTTGCAGGTCTCCCTCTGTCGACGACAGCTCCTCTATTCCAGAGGATAGGCCCAGAGGTCCCTACGCCTTGGACTTATCACCATCTGTGGTAAGTGCCTACGGATCATTCCGAGAGGAATCATCATTGCCTCTCTGAGTGGTTGTTCCTCACATGCTCGACTTCAGCACCTTGATCGCATCGTTGAGGATCGCGTAGGATTATATCCCATCAGTTTTTAGTCGAAGACCCCGGATTTCCCCCGACTCTAGCACATTGGTGAGTCACTTTGGAACGCCCAGTTATATGTTCCCGTGGATGTCCGGGCTGTGTTGGCGATTGTATCCGGAAGCCATCCAGTTATATGCTTCCTGGAGTACCCATTTCAGTTCCAGTCCAGTGTACCATGGAGAGTATGACCCCAGTCACTATGATCCAGCAGCTCATCAGTTCCTTTGGTACCACACTCAGTAGCACTGTTGATTGTTCCAGTGCACCATTTCTTCAGTTCACACATGATCAACTCAGCAGTATGTCCCAGATTTGTGTCCCCTCTGGACTCTTATGATGTACACAGTGGTCGTGTATCTTACAGGTCCCCCTTTTTTTCGGGGCTCACAGTTCTGTTTATGTATCTTGATACGAGCATGGGTATGCCCGCCTCGTCCATATATTGAGATTATTCCTCAGTCAGTATTTGAGGTCATGTATATTTCAGGTCCCTATTTTTGGACCCCATTGTTGTTATTATGTTATATCCTGATACGAGCATGGGAATGCCCGCCTCGTCCATATGATCAGATGATTCCTCATCCATTATTGAGGTTATGTACTTTTAGTTCTTGCAGTTGTTCGGGATCGTTGTTCCGGGCTTCAGTTTGTTTCTTCTCTTCTCTCCACATCCCAGGAAAACCATTCATGACTTATGATGTCCATCGGCCATACGATGAGCTCCTGCCCTCGCACATCAGGGGGCAATCTGTTAACACCTAAAAAGTGTTCACTACCTCATCTACCACATTATATGGCTCATTTGTCCATTTTCCTACCATATTTCCCTTAAAATCCCAAAAAATCCCATTAAAAAGCCTCCAAAAGGCCACAAAACCATCAAAATAGCCTAAAAAAGGCTAAAAAACCCCCTTTTCCTCCAAAAATAGCAAAAATCCCCTAAAAAGGGAATAAAAAATATAAAATAATGAGGAAAAGGAGGAAAAAACCCTATACAGCTGCACAAAACCATGTGTTTCCCAAAACCATGGGTCAGCACTCCACCACCAAAAAACTATAAATAGGTGATGGAGATCCCTTATTCCATATCCACAATCACAAGCACCCTTACTCTGCCAAAATCTCTCTCGAAACCCTAGTTCACCATTGAACTATTTTCACCTTGAGAGCCACTTTTGGTCCATTCCCATCATTGGAGAAGGAGAAGGAGCATATTGAAGCTTGGAGCATCCTCTTGGACACTGCAAAGGGCTTCATCAAACCTTCACATTGAAGGTAATATCAATACAAAAAAGCCATCTTTTAAATTTATCGTTTATGTTTCATGCACGTTTTAGAAGTAATTTAATTGTTGTTTTAGCTTAATTATTTACACTTACTGAACTGCTACTAAGGAGTCCATTCTCCTTAGTAGGTGCTCATTTGCACAAGCTAGGGGTAAAACCCTAGCTACACTCCAGCATGCATTTGGGCCCAGTCGAAAGTTGTAAATCTCGGATAGACCTTCCCAACGGGCTACCGAGCGCCCCAAACGGAGATCGTATGCAAAAGTTATGACCCCGGGAAGTTGACTGTTCAACTAACCACCTTGGGGCCGCAAACTTTATGACGGTTCATCTTCTAGGGTTAGGTTTTTGGATGTTTGGGATTCTTTCCCTCATGCTTATGATAAATAGGCCCTTTCGGCCTCTCTTTGTATTCATCTTGGCACGAATGAGCATAGCGGCCACATCTCTTCTCAGAGATAGCTACCACCATTCTAGCTATTGTATTTTACAGTCTGTTCTATTTCCGCTATTTAATAGAATATGTGTTTACTGTATCACTGTGTTATTTGCAATATATCTCTGTATATGATTCTGTATATGCTATCTTTTGTTTCGTTCCCACATAAATCCGGATCAGTGGTATCGGAGCGGTCTGCTCTTTGATTGTTTCTCGGTGCATGTCCCCGACGAGGTCAGGATACAGAGAGTTGGGTCTCGAACTAGTTTCACTTGGGGAAGACCACTCTCGCCGCCCCAAACGGCCTCCCATGGCGGAAGAAAAGAGAGACAACGGAGCAGTAGATCCCATCAAGTTGTTGCTCGAGGAAGCCCTCGCGCGACAGAGGAACGAGATGATGGATAATTTCGCCCAGATCCTTCAACGCATGCCAACAGCGGCAAATGCACCCTCAACGAGCAGCCATTTCGGAGATACGACTCCCTTCAAGGTACAAGTTAATTTTGATATCCCTTTATTTGAAGGCCAAATCGATGCCGATGCCCTAGATAAATGGTTGAATCTACTAGAAGGGTATTTCTCTGTCCACCAATTTTTCGACAGGGAAAAGATCATCTTTGCGCTCCTTAAGGCCGTCCCCCATGTCAAAAATTGGTGGGAAACTTATTGTGAGCAAAACTCATCAGACGAGTCCGGATTGTTTGAATATTCCAATCCCACTTGGGCCTCTTTTATAGATGCCGTCAAGGAACAATATTACCCTGTTTGAAACTATGATAACCAGTACACAAAATGGACCATTCTGCATCAAGAGAGGGACCAAACGGTGTCGGAGTACACCAACAAATTTCATACCTTGCGCACAAAGCTAGGTATCAAGGACTTCGAGCGGCACCTAGTACTGAAATATCGCAGTGGCCTACACCGGTACATCCGAACAGAGATGGATTTCCTGGAAATCTCTTCACTCGGATCCGCCTATCGATATGCTGTCAAAATTGAGCAGAAATTTCAGCAAAAGAAGAAGCGTGACTTCGGACCTGCGCAGAAGCAGGGCAAGGGAAACTCTGGCTTGCAGAGCACGGGGCAGGAAAAGGACAACCAGTCCCAACCACAGGCGAAGAAGGGTAAAGAAAAGACAAAGAAGGACACCGGGAAGTGGTGCGAGTTACACAAAAGCCCCTGGCACAACACTGATGATTGTCGCTCAAAACAGTCATTGGTGGCTGAGATCAAAGCTTCAGAATCAGATCCTAGTTCCGATTCTGACTCGGAACCTAATTTCACAGCCGCGCGAAAAGGGAAGCAGATCATTGATGCAGAACCCAGTGCCGTTGTTGCCACCACACAGATTCAGCCAGAGGATCCTGAAGAGTCGGAGGCAGAGGAGCGCCTTTTCCACTCACAGATGTGGGTGAAGGGAATTCCCCTACACTTTGTTGTGGACAGCGGCAGCCAGAAGAACCTGATCTCAGAAGAAGTCATCAAGAGATTGGAGCTACCAATAACGCCACACCCACAACCATACACCATTGGATGGCTAAGCCAAGGACGAAGGATCCGTGTCAGTCACCAATGTCGCCTACCATATGGCATCAAGCCCTTCAAAGATGAGGTATTGTGTGATGTGGTCCCACTTGAAGTATGTGATGTTCTTTTAGGACAACCATATATGTGGAAGCGTCATGCTGTATATGAATCACGACCTCGCAGTGTCATTGTCACTTTGGAAGGACAACTCTATCGGATACCAGAGATAGTTGCACCTACCCCAAACAAGCAGGGAAGAAAGATAATCTCCCACACTGGAAAATTTTCCCTATTCGCAATTGCCACTAAAGGTGAACATCAGATCGCGGAGATATCCACAACCTCTGCAGATTATCCTTCTACTCAGCAGAAACAAGAAAAACACAAAGTTAGTGCAGCATCGCCTATTCGGGTACCCCTACAGTGCAAGGCCACGCATTCAAGGGGCCCCTCCAAAAAGAAACCATCCACACTGGTGCATACCAAGGATACCACAACAACCAAAACTGTTGAACAGCTCCAGCGCATCCATCAACAACAATTACAACCCTCTGAAGATGTCAAAGTAAGGCAATCTTTCCACTTCAGCAAATGTCGCACCAAGAGCTCAACTCGACACACAGCTCGACATATGATAAGGGATTTAACGCAATGGAGACCATTGCTTCCTAAGGAGGGAGGATTGATCCAGGTGGATATCGGTGGCGGCCCACCTCTTCCAACTGGCTCAAAACAGTCTTCTGGCAATTTTGGTAAATTACTGTTTTTAGCAGTTTTTCGGGTCCTGAACTTTCGGAGCCATTTTGAGGCCCTAAACGACATTTTTTGGCGATTTGGGGGACCAAATGGATGCCTCCGGCATGCATTTGGGCCCAGTCAAAAGTTGTAAATCTCGGATAGACCTTCCCAACGGGCTACCGAGCGCCCCAAACGGAGATCGTATGCAAAAGTTATGACCCCGGGAAGTTGACTGTTCAACTAACCACCTTGGGGCCGCAAACTTTATGACGGTTCATCTTCTAGGGTTAGGTTTTTGGATGTTTGGGATTCTTTCCCTCATGCTTATGATAAATAGGCCCTTTCGGCCTCTCTTTGTATTCATCTTGGCACGAATGAGCATAGCGGCCACATCTCTTCTCAGAGATAGCTACCACCATTCTAGCTATTGTATTTTACAGTCTGTTCTATTTCCGCTATTTAATAGAATATGTGTTTACTGTATCACTGTGTTATTTGCAATATATCTCTGTATATGATTCTGTATATGCTATCTTTTGTTTCGTTCCCACATAAATCCGGATCGGTGGTATTGGAGCGGTCTGCTCTTTGATTGTTTCTCGGTGCATGTCCCCGACGAGGTCAGGATACAGAGAGTTGGGTCTCGAACTAGTTTCACTTGGGGAAGACCACTCTCGCCGCCCCAAACGGCCTCCCATGGCGGAAGAAAAGAGAGACGACGGAGCAGTAGATCCTATCAAGTTGTTGCTCGAGGAAGCCCTCGCGCGACAGAGGAACGAGATGATGGATAATTTCGCCCAGATCCTTCAACGCATGCCAACAGCGGCAAATGCACCCTCAACGAGCAGCCATTTCGGAGATACGACTCCCTTCAAGGTACAAGTTAATTTTGATATCCCTTTATTTGAAGGCCAAATCGATGCCGATGCCCTAGATAAATGGTTGAATCTACTAGAAGGGTATTTCTGTGTCCACCAATTTTTCGACAAGGAAAAGATCATCTTTGCGCTCCTTAAGGCCGTCCCCCATGTCAAAAATTGGTGGGAAACTTATTGTGAGCAAAACTCATCAGATGAGTCCGGATTGTTTGAATATTCCAATCCCACTTGGGCCTCTTTTATAGATGCCGTCAAGGAACAATATTACCCTGTTGGAAACTATGATAACCAGTACACAAAATGGACCATTCTGCATCAAGAGAGGGACCAAACGGTGTCGGAGTACACCAACAAATTTCATACCTTGCGCACAAAGCTAGGTATCAAGGACTTCGAGCGACACCTAGTACTGAAATATCGCAGTGGCCTACACCGGTACATCCGAACAGAGATGGATTTCCTGGAAATCTCTTCACTCGGATCCGCCTATCGATATGCTGTCAAAATTGAGCAGAAATTTCAGCAAAAGAAGAAGCTTGACTTCGGACCTGCGCAGAAGCAGGGCAAGGGAAACTCTGGCTCGCAGAGCACGGGGCAGGAAAAGGACAACCAGTCCCAACCACAGGCGAAGAATGGTAAAGAAAAGACAAAGAAGGACACCGGGAAGTGGTGCGAGTTACACAAAAGCCCCTTGCACAACACTGATGATTGTCGCTCAAAACAGTCATTGGTGGCTGAGATCAAAGCTTCAGAATCAGATCCTAGTTCCGATTCTGACTCGGAACCTAATTTCACTGCCGCGCGAAAAGGGAAGCAGATCATTGATGCAGAACCCAGTGCCGTTGTTGCCACCACACAGATTCAGCCAGAGGATCCTGAAGAGTCGGAGGCAGAGGAGCGCCTTTTCCACTCACAGATGTGGGTGAAGGGAATTCCCCTACACTTTGTTGTGGACAGCGGCAGCCAGAAGAACCTGATCTCAGAAGAAGTCATCAAGAGATTGGAGCTACCAATAACGCCACACCCACAACCATACACCATTGGATGGCTAAGACAAGGACGAAGGATCCGTGTCAGTCACCAATGTCGCCTACCATATGGCATCAAGCCCTTCAAAGATGAGGTATTGTGTGATGTGGTCCCACTTGA
Organism: Larix kaempferi; assembly: GCA_027924585.1. Classification (NCBI taxonomy): domain Eukaryota; kingdom Viridiplantae; phylum Streptophyta; class Pinopsida; order Pinales; family Pinaceae; genus Larix; species Larix kaempferi. The sequence continues at coordinate 8,182,307 of BSBM01000592.1, read as the reverse complement.
AGTATGTGATGTTCTTTTAGGACAACCATATATGTGGAAGCGTCATGCTGTATATGAATCACGACCTCGCAGTGTCATTGTCACTTTGGAAGGACAACTCTATCGGATACCAGAGATAGTTGCACCTACCCCAAACAAGCAGGGAAGAAAGATAATCTCCCACACTGGGAAATTTTCCCTATTCGCAATTGCCACTAAAGGTGAACATCAGATCGCGGAGATATCCACAACCTCTGCAGATTATCCTTCTACTCAGCAGAAACAAGAAAAACACAAAGTTAGTGCAGCATCGCCTATTCGGGTACCCCTACAGTGCAAGGCCACGCATTCAAGGGGCCCCTCCAAAAAGAAACCATCCACACTGGTGCATACCAAGGATACCACAACAACCAAAACTGTTGAACAGCTCCAGCGCATCCATCAACAACAATTACAACCCTCTGAAGATGTCAAAGTAAGGCAATCTTTCCACTTCAGCAAATGTCGCACCAAGAGCTCAACTCGACACACAGCTCGACATATGATAAGGGATTTAACGCAATGGAGACCATTGCTTCCTAAGGAGGGAGGATTGATCCAGGTGGATATCGGTGGCGGCCCACCTCTTCTAACTGGCTCAAAACAGTCTTCTGACAATTTTGGTAAATTACTGTTTTTAGCAGTTTTTCGGGTCCTGAACTTCCGGAGCCATTTTGAGGCCCTAAACGACATTTTCTGGCGATTTGGGGGACCAAATGGATGCCTTAGGCATGCATTTGGGCCCATTCGAAAGTTGTAAATCTCGGATAGACCTTCCCAACGGGCTACCGAGCGCCCCAAACGGAGATCGTATGCAAAAGTTATGACCCCGGGAAGTTGACTGTTCAACTAACCACCTTGGGGCCGCAAACTTTATGACGGTTCATCTTCTAGGGTTAGGTTTTTGGATGTTTGGGATTCTTTCCCTCATGCTTATGATAAATAGGCCCTTTTGGCCTCTCTTTGTATTCATCTTGGCACAAATGAGCATAGCGGCCACATCTCTTCTCAGAGATAGCTACCACCATTCTAGCTATTGTATTTTACAGTCTGTTCTATTTCCGCTATTTAATAGAATATGTGTTTACTGTATCACTGTGTTATTTGCAATATATCTCTGTATATGATTCTGTATATGCTATCTTTTGTTTCGTTCCCACATAAATCCGGATCAGTGGTATCGGAGCGGTCTGCTCTTTGATTGTTTCTCGGTGCATGTCCCCGACGAGGTCAGGATACAGAGAGTTGGGTCTCGAACTAGTTTCACTTGGGGAAGACCACTCTCGCCGCCCCAAACGGCCTCCCATGGCGGAAGAAAAGAGGGAAGAGCGATTTAGAATGGAAATGAAAAGTGTTCAAGGAAATTCAATTGTTTGGAAAGCTTGACTTAAGGCCTTCCCTACAATTGGAAACTTGGTAGATTATAGAATAAGAAGGGGAAATAAAGTGAGAATTGGGAAGATCCTTGGATTGGATATAAAGTAAACTTTAGGTTATTTGGATCCCTTTTCAATGACCTGCATTCTATGGGGCCTTTTTCTTTGGATGATGTAGCAAGTCTTATTGAAAGAAATGGTTTGTCATAGGAAATCAAAGAAGTGTATAAAAAAGTATAGGAATGGTCTCAATATGTGAATGTGTTGAATCATAGTACCATAAAGCTATTAGCACAGGAAGACATAACCAAATAGTTAAAGGTCGGGGCACATGGGAGTATACAATTCAAATTGGTTACTCAACCAAACTGGTAGAATCCTTGGAAAGAGCAAGATTGTGGTGGTGGAAGTTGGTATGGAAACAAGAGAGCCCTTTAAAAACTAAAATATTCATGTGGTTGGATTTGGCTAATAAAAGTTTAATATGTAACAATGGCCAAAATAAAAGTTTGTGTGGGTCAGGGTGATGCATATCGTGCAAATACAATGAGGAAACTATGGATCATCTTTTTGTCACCTACTCCTTTTCTAGACTTGTTTGGAATGAAGTATTACAAATGTTAAATGGAAGAAACAAATAGGATCAAATATCTTAGATAGATTTTTTTATCTCGTGTATAATAAATTTGAAAAAACAACTTTAAGACTTTGCCATGATTTGCAATTTGGGGTAGTTGGATTTCGAGGAATTGCATGATTTTTCAAGGTCTTGATATGATCCCTACTGTAATGCCCCTAGAATGACTGTGGACCTTAAGGGCACTTGTCAAGTGACCCGGCGGAACAAACTTCAATAAAGTGGCCCTTCGAGTTAGGATCTGTCTTAATAAGTGAGAATCACCTGATGATGTGCGTGACTATAATTCATAAATGAATTAATGAGTTAAATGATATGTGTGGAGTGGGATAATTTATTGATTGCATCTTGCTTAATGATTAGCCTTGATTGATCAAGTCAAAGTGCAGTGGGACAGTTACAATCCTAGCTTTGTGACTTGGGAGGACGCAACTGAGATGTGTCATAACTTTATGCATTTATTCTAAACTTCGGGACAAAGTTCTAAATAAGTAGCGGTGTATGTAGTGCCCCTAGACTACTACATACCTTGAGAGCACCTATTGTGTGACGTGACTGTTTCAAACATTAATAAAATAATCCTTTGATTTTATTTTGAGTATATTTCTGATTACGATTGATTGTAAATCAATGAAATAATGATATATGTGTATTTGGGTAGTTATTGTGAATGAACGATTTCATGTTTTTTAACGATTAACTTTGATGTGAAAACTGTACATGTGAATGATGCTTAACGACTAGCTGTATGATTGACTATGAAATAAGAATGAAGAAAGTAGATATTGACAAGATGCAATTTTGAGTAGATGAATGAGTAATGTTATGAGTAAAATAAAAATGCTTAACGAAGTAGCAGATTGATGAATCAAATTATGATTATTGAGGACAATACTACTAATATTTCTATTCACATCTTAGTGTGCACAATCTTCACCCAACACCTAGTCAAATAGTGAGTCATTAGAGAACTACTCTCGGGTGGCTACACTATATTTCTTAGTTATGAAAACTTATAATTATTTGATGCTAGAAAAGAGAAAATGGAATTTTACTATCAACTGTTGTTACATTGATAAAATGAATAGAAGAGAGACGACCTACCTTTTGTTAGAACTCTTGACTCTAAGAAAATAAATTGCAGGATAGAGATTGTATCAATAACATAAATTTGAAATTCAAGGAAAATGTACCCAGAAAAAGGAACAAAGACGAGAGATATTTTAAACTTTTCCTACATGGCCAGGATGAGAAAACAAGTCAACGGATATAATTGGTGGATTTAGTAAATGACGGAAAATTGATAAATTTTAAATGATAAGACACCAAGATACTTTGATTGATGAGACTTTAACAAATGGTCGAGAGGGTGAAACAAACTTTGAAATTAGAAAACAAGAGATCAATGTTACTAACATGAGGAGTTGGGCCGCACGAAAAAGAACAAAAAAGTACAAACTCGACATGATCGTGACGACAGTAAAAGAAGAATTCTCAATTGGGAAAGTCTACCGAAAGGGCCAAATGAAGATGACTTTTGTAGAACGAAGTACAGAGATGATCAACAAAATGAAATAAACACAATAAAGCTAACATCGATACATGGTCAAACCTTGATAAAAAGATGACTAGCCCTCGACATAGAACTCCATGAGGTTTAGAAAATCACACATGTAGTGTGACTTGATGAGTCTATTGAAGTAGTCATATGACAACGGAAATGATGAAATGAGGTAAGGATGTGATAAGCTCATCGACTTGGACATGATATTACTAATGAAAGGACTAAGAGTTAAACTTTAGTGTGTTCGACTAAGTCACTAAATTTTGACGACTTGAATCCTATCAAATTGAGAACCAACATTGTCAAAACATTTAGGCGTTTTGGAATTAGTCTTATGGAATTTGGTCTTTTGGACTATTTGAGGGTCTCTCCTGATATGTTAAAACTGTGATTATATCTTGCCGCATATTTTATGATGTTTAACTTTTTGTATTGGGGGAAAGGATAGCCCACAAATTGAATTCTTGTTCGGATTTGTTATGCGAAAGGATGATTGAATAACTATGGTATGGTTATTGATGCAACGTAACTGGTAAATATTGGATATCATGGATTTTCACGAATGAATAGTAGAGATGGGAAATCTTAGTTGGGACTGACTACTACTGGATGTATTATCAGATTGATATTATATGAAATTACGATCAAGTTCCTGAGGATGTATTGGAACCATGTTGGATGAAAAAGAAAACTAATGAATTGAACCACTTGTGCTTATAGACATGATTGTTGGAGAAAAATAGAATAAGATGACCTGAAAATGAGAATAGAAATTAAGATAAAGCCTAACATCGAAAGTACAAGAACAAAAATAACTTCAGGATGAAGTTCTATTTAAGGGGGGGTGTGTGTAATGCCCTTAGAATGACTGTGGACCTTAAGGGCACTTGTCAAGTGACCCGACAAAACAGACTTCAATAAAGTGGCCCTTCGAGTTAGGATGTGTCTTAATAAGTGAGAATCACCTGATGATGTGCGTGACTATAATTGATAAATGAATTAATGAATTAAATGATATGTGTGGAGTGGAATAATTGATTGATTACATCTTTCTTAATGATTAGCCTTGATTGATCAAGTCAAAGTGCAGTGGGACAATTACAATCCTAGCTCTGTGACTTGGGAGGACGCAACTAAGATGCATCATAACTTTCCGCATTTATTCTGAACTTCGGGACGAAGTTCTAAATAAGTAGGGGTGTATGTAGTGCCCCTAGACTACTGCATACCTTGAGAGCACCTATTGTGTGACGCGACTGTTTGAAACATTAATAAAATAATCCTTTGATTTTATTTTGAGTATATTTATGATTACGATTGATCGTAAATCAATGAAATAATGATATATGTGTATTTGGGTAGTTATTGTGAATGAACGATTTCATGTTGTTTAACGATTAACTTTGATGTGAAAACTGTACATGTGAATGATGCTTAACGACTAGTTGTATGATTGACTATGAAATGAGAATGAAGAAAGTAGATATTGACAAGATGCAATTATGAGTAGATGAATGAGTAATGTTATGAGTAAAATATAAATGCTTAACGAAGTAGCAGATTGATGAATCAAATTATGATTATTGAGGACAATACTACTAATATATGTTTGTGAGAAATGTGTGTAGCGACAGGTGAAATGGTTCACCGACGGACACACAAAGGAATGTGAAGGGTCGTAGAGTACGAATAAATCACACACAGGGAGAGTGATGACCATGTCGACTTTCGACGGAATACCACGCATGAGCAGATAAGCACTGATCCGCTTGCTCAAGAGGAAAGCGTGAGGGCGTATGAGGTGGGCCATGACGGATCTGGTCACGTACGAGTTGGGGGGCGCGCAGTGAGAACGGACTCACTCCTCAATGCCATTAGTCCCTAATAGCGTGTAGACGAAAGATGGAAGGTAATGGCTCCTGAAATCCCTACATGAAGTTCCCTCAAGTCAAAACGAAAGGATGACGACAGAAGGGCTCGACGGTGCGGTACCCTGTCGAGAATGGAAAGAGTGGACGTAAGGACCCAACGATGTGGTACCTTACCGAAGAATGGAAACTACGAATGACTGGACCCAACGGAGTGGTTCCATGTTAGGGAAATGAAATTAAGGAACGGGGAAGCCCAACGGCGCGGCACCGGGGTCCTAGTGAAAATGATTGTTAAACTTAACTGCATAAAAACATATAAGTTTGCACCTAGAACATTACTTAGAAATGCATTTGAGTACTTTAGGCATTTGCACATAAATGATTACTTTGGCATTTAAATAATATTAAGTGTTATTTAGGCATTTGCACATAAAAGAATATTTTGAGCATTTAAAATAGTATAAATCTTTATTTTAGGAGAAAAGTAGAATCCTACGCATGGACACCTAGTCAAACTCCACCTACACCTCAAAACTAGGAGTTAAGTAAAATATCTAGGGGACAAACATGAGCAAACTTAGGAATGTTGGTGCAACTCCTAGAAAAACTGACACATGGATGGGTGAGTATTATTAAATTGGAAATTTAATAAAATATGTATTTATGCATGGAGCGACATGTGTCACATGGAATGTTCCTTTAAAAGGAAGGATTTGGGAATGGGTAAAGGACCTAGATCCTGGATGATTATCGTAATTTTGAATTGCCTCATTACTTGCTGCTATTGAGGGTTTGGCTAGAAATTTTGGTGGGGGGGAAACCCAAGCTGAGTTTCTCAAATTGTTGTGTGTGAGCTCTACGACCCAAAGCTTAGGGGTGGCCATGCGACTGAAATCATGAGCCTATGGTTGGGTGGCGAAGCTAACAGTTGCTTCGCTTATGGTTCAAACGAGCTTTGCTGGAGTGATCCTATGGAAGACGCAGACAACAGTGGACAAGATGAATTGGTTGATAGGTTATGTTTTGTTTTAATTTGCTAAGTTATTCATTTATTTATTTTATCTTTCCTGTAAATTATGATAGATAATTTGTTTGTATCAAATGGTTGAGTTTCAGGTTAAGGAGGAAGGACCCCACAAGAGGGGCATGTTGATTGCTCAGAGATCGCAGCATCAATCAGAAAGGGATCCTCCACGGTAGACTATCCCAATTAGATTGTCCACCGTTTGGTGTGGGGAATCCGTCCGGTTAGTGGTTCCGACAACCGTGGGTTTGGAGATTTATTCCAATTATACCGGTTATGGCCCGATCCACCGTTCTTTTGAATTTTATGTTTTAGAATGATATGCAAGTGCCTAGTCTAAATTTAATCTAAATGCAAAACTGGAAAAACAGATCTATGTCTAAAACTGAAATTAATCTAACTATCCCTGCAAGGAGCAAATTGAAAGCATGAGCAATGAGCTGTAGGAGTTATCTAAAGAATAAACAGACAACCATCAAATCTTAAAGATAAAGCTACAGCAAAGATAAGAGATATCAGAAGATAGCTTCTAATTAAATATAACACATTTCATTACTCATGAAAGAGAGAATTCATTTGCACAGAGAGAAGCAAGATCATTTAATACAATGAAATAATTCAAGACAGTAATAAAGATCTCACAGCAAAGTATAGCAGATACAGGAATAATCCAAAATGCATCCAATCTCCATTCTCATGCAAAGACGTCCTCTCCAGGCTCTTATTAGGAAGATTTTATTTTCTTGAAACATGTGCAAGATAGCTCGTACAAGTCTAGAAAATAATTCCTTGCCAAAAGTCCTTTACATTCCTTCCTAACTTCTATTTATAATGTTACAAAATTCCCTTTGGGCTGCCACCTGGCCTTTTACACTTGTCACCTACAGATTTTTCCCCTTATAATAGACAAAAATGTGACCTCCCTTTTAAACAGAAAATTATTTAAAAAAAAGAAAAGGACAGCTGTCCCATAGCTCCACGTTTTTATACATATGACAACCAAGATACAAAATAAAGGAATTAATGCTCTCATATCAACGCTTTCACTCTTGGGCATGCACTCCAGTTTGAAAAGAGGCACTCGAACTAGCTGTTGCTGCTGCTGCTGCTGGGAGAGAGGAAATCGAGCCAGCTGGTATTGCTGCTACTTCTGGGAGAGGAGCACCTGGACTGGCTATTACTTCTGCTGCTGCTGCTACTTTCTTTTCTTCTTCAACAATGTAACTGTACCAGACACCAGTGTCTCTGATAACTACATTTGCTGCGGAAGGTAGCAAGATTTTTTGGGAAGTTACATATTTATCAAGATCTGCTCTAATGTCCTGAATCTTCACAACAACTGCTTGGTGGATTTCTTTCAGCAAATGGTTGTGTATCGATGACATACCAATATAATGATGGAGATCATCAATGGCTAAGACATCAATTCTTTTTACATATTCTGCTTGGATATCCAGTTAGTCCTTCAAGTTAGACAAACGTTGCTCCTTGCTCGGGAACTCATCAAGTGACAGAGGGAAACTCAACTTGCATTTATCATGCACTTCATGGATTTTTTGATAGAGACTATTACTTTTATTCATTGTCCCTTGGATCTTAGTCATTAGCTTAAAGCTACAGCTTCTGCAAAATTCCAAAAGGGCTAGGTCTTCATTAAAACCATCTACATATTTGAATGGGAGATGTTTGGGGAAATCGACCTTTCCTTCTCTCCATTGTATATGACTGAGGATATTTGCCTTAACCCGAGTATATTTAGACTTAAGCCTACTGGCCTCTGCATTAATCTATTTTAATCTAACCACCATGGCCTTGAGCTTGCATATTTCCTTAGTGATTAGTTCTTGAGTGTCATGGATTTGCTTTAGGATGTTACAGGACAGCTCATGGAAAGGAGACATATATATCGTCCTGCCTTTTGCTTGTTCTAATTGCCCGACCAATACCTGCTTATCTGCCTCTAGATGGGATACTTTAGCTTCTGCATCGATCTTTTCTGCTTCTAAGATCTTCATCTGGACCGCCATTCTTTCCTTTTCTTCTTCCAAAAGGTTATACTTGTCCGACAATTCTTTATGTTCAACAGATAGGCGATTATACCTATTCACCACGAGATCCCTGTAGGCTTGCTCATTAGCCACAGTATGCTGTAGCATGCGAGCTCTCCTCTTTGTCGACTCAAATTATTTAACTATATCAGCCACATTGTCCAGCGTTGCTTTTGCTGTCTCTACAGCGGCGGATGTCATAGCTAAGGGAGCCTTGTTTGTGTTCTGCATTACTTTGGTCTCCCGGTGAGTAACAATATCTTCCTGGAAGAGTCTCTTTATCCTCTCTTCCGATTTAAGGACCATTGTCTTCCTCTTCTTATCATAGACAAATTCATCCCATCTGGACACGGTATGCTCTTCCGATGGAGTATACGGGACGATTGGGAGATCTATAATATCTATTTCTGCTTCCGCGGGTGGGGTCTGGACTACCTGAGATGGATCTGTTCCCACATTTTGGGTACCAGAGACACCTGCTTGTGCTATGTCCGCCTCCTCATTTTGAGTGCCGGAGACACCTGCTTGAGATGTGTCTATCTCCATGTCCTGGGTGCCGGAGCCTCCAGCCTGGGCATCTTCAACTGCCTTGAGTTCTTCTTCCGCTTGCTGCCTTCTCTCTTCTCCTTCAGCTTGCGGCTGATTTTCATTTTCTTTCTGTTTCCTTTCATCTTTAGCCTCTTTCCGCTGCTGGGCTTCCTTAGCCTCTTTCTGCTGCCTTTCATTTTCTGCTTCTTGCTGCAATCTTGCCACTTCAGCTTCTTGCTGCAATCTTGCCTCCTCTCTTAACCTTTGTTCTTCTCGGGCTCGGGCATCATCAGCTTCTTTCTCCTTCTGCAGACTGGTTTTTGGGCCTTGGTGGAACTAGAGGTTTCTCAACTGCCTTGGCGACAAATCTACAACTCAGTCATGTTGCTGATGCCTATGAATGCCTCTTCCTCGATATCATAATAATGGGCGTACTCGAAATGAGCATAAATTTCCTTGCAATGCTCGGCAACTTTTCCTCGCCTATCATTCCTGTGGAAAATTACTTCGCCAAAGTGGAAGGCTTTCAGCTCTTGAACAAACTCCTCGGTTGAGGCAACCCCTGAGAATTTGTATGCTCCTATGCAGAAGGGAAAAGGCGGGAAAGAAGCCTTATGCTGCTTGTTAAACACCGCTCCGATTCCATCCAGGAAAATTTGTCTCATTGCTTCCTTAAGGACCACATAGTCAGTAGCATACCTCGGCAAAATATATGGAGCTTTAGTCCCTCCAAACATTCTGATGTAGGTGCCTTGCTCTGAAAAATAAAAATCTCCATAGTTTTCAAGGATCTCCATGGCATTCTCCGACAGACAGTTGGGCTCTTATTTGAAAATCTGCTCATATAGGGGCATGATGAACCCCTCACAGATAAGTTTATAGCTAGCTTTGTAATTTTGAGCCCACATCATCCTGAAAGCGGTGTAAACCGGGGTGTTGGCTCTATCCCACGTGCAACCTAAGCTGGGGAAAGATAGCTTGGCCAAAATACAGTCGATAAGATATGAAGACATGTAAAATTCTGCCTTTTTTAAGGCCAGACCTTCTCTTGCAGCAACCACCATTGATGCCAGACTGTCTGACAGGATAGTATCCCAGTCAAACACAGTTACTTTGAATGCCACAAAGTGGATGATGGGGACCCACTGTATCTTGTATATAGTGCCATCGGGCATGCCGAATATTTTGCATAACATCAGGGCGATTAACCTGAAAGGAGGTCTTAGATTCTAGACATCATACTCGTCATTACCTCTCTTTCTTAAGTGTTTGCCTGCGACCAATAATTTTTTGGCCATTTCAATATTGTTCATCTGGCCCAACCATTCATCACTCAGGGCTTGCTAGGGACGTGGGAATTTATATGCTGCGGCAAGATATGCTGGGTGGAATGAGGCGATGGCTATTTTACCGCTGTCATGTAATACCCTTGTCTCCGCATTAGTATGCTCGAGTATCCACCCGATCACTTCAGAACATGGGAACAACTCAGGGCAGGTAGCAGCTTTAGCTATGCCTGAAGTTCCAATGTTGAGATAGATCTGCCCTTCTTCAAGTAACATATCCGGGATATCTTGGTCCCGGATAATCCTGTAAATGTCGCCCCAACGGATTTTGGGAGGAATACCGGTGGTGCACCTAGTGTCTTGGAACATAGTTTCAGTCCTAAGTGGTGCTGGCTGTGGTTCCGTCATTTTAGCCTTCTTCCTACCACCATTTGGCATCTTGGCTTATCCCTGCTAGCAACCAAATACAAGTCATTTTAAAAATGCGTAACCTATTATGAGATTTTAACAAAAGCAAGACCATTTCAGCATGCTAATGAGATATATAAATAAATTATGAAGCTGCATGTTGGGAAGCAAAATAAACCATTCCAAAGAAGGAAAAAATAGACTTGATCATCCTAAGGAAACAAAGTTTGGAATGTCCCCGAAAGGGCACACATACGACGTGAAACAACCTGCTTCCCATCTAGACCTAGGAGAGAGGGTATTCTTCATCATTGTGCTCGTAATGGTTAGTGGCGGGTGAGCTTGGATTGAGACAAATTTAAGATGAAACCAGGGGCCGCTTTCCACATTCAGGAATAGGTGAGGGGTTTCAGCCGATCGCTATGGTTATTTACAGCATTCGACGAGATGCTCAATGGCCTGCTCGGAGTTTGAGTGAGGGTGACGATGCCTGTAATAGGGTCGGTGATACACTCGAGTGATTACAGTTTTGGCTTGATTTCTAGTAGAACGAGAAACCCATGGGGCCTCGACGGCTTTTAAAATGAAATAACGATATATGCGACTAGTTCCTATCGGCCACGTCTAAGGCGAAAAAGAAAAACTCAAAGGTAATCTGACGTGTAGATGAGACAAAATTAACGGTTAGAAACCTACCTGGAAACGCGAAGATGGATGAATGAGGTGGATGCGGACGTGGACGAGCTGAGCTGGAGCTGTTTAGCGCAGCGTCCCAACGGCGTTCGTTTGATTGAAAAAAAACATTATGGTTGACCCACAACCCAACCGTTTATTTAAACAGGTTAGGCACGTGCGGTGTTTAATATGGCGGGTGGTGCCATTAAAGCGTTCTTAAATTCTTTGTACGTCGCGGTCACATTAAGTAGTCTCGACATTCGTGCACGACCGTCATTGGCGGGGCGGACTCACAAATTCCACCCGTGATTGCGGGATGTTATGGTGAACTCCCCCGGCGTTTCGGAAGAGATTGATGAATCTTTCCGCAATGCGACCTTTGGAGACTCAGCTTCAGGAGAATAATGGATCTCCTTCCGCAATTTCGACGGAGATATGCCGATGGCTTCCGCAATCGTGGAACAATTCTGTGAAGGTTCCCGCCGTGTCGGAAGAGATTGACGAACGGCTCCCGCAAGTTGAATGAACGTCTAAGTCTTTCGGTCGGTTTTCAGAATGATAATGTGAAAGCTTCCGTAGTTGCATAAGGGAAACCCAAATAGCTTCCGCATTCTCAGAACGGATTGGCGAATGGTTCCGCAAAAATGTCTAAGTCTTTCGGCGGGCTTCATGAATGCTTCCGAAATTGCGGAAGGCTTTCACCAATAGCTTCCGCAGTTTCGGAATGGATTTGCGAATGGATTTGCTGTTTCGGAAAGATAAGCTGAATGGTTCCACAAAAGTTAAGTCGAGAGTAAAGACTTAAGAGTTTTTTAAAGAGGAGTCCTTCGGCGGTCCCGAAAAATATATGCGAACAGCTCCCGCGGTTTCAGGAAGATAACTCAAATGATCCTGCACTTGCGGAAGGATAACCCAAAAGGTTCCGCCGCTTCGGGAGACTTTCCCAAATAATTTCCGCAGCTTCGAGAGAAAATTTCTAATTCCTTTTCGAGAAGCCTATACAAATGGCTCCCGCCATTTCGGGATGGAAACTCGAATACTTCCGCAGCTGCGGGGGGCTTTCTCAAATGATTCCGCGATTTCAGGAAGACTTCACGAATTTTATCCTTAGAAGAAGAAAAAACTTGGAACTCTCAAAGCAGGGTTTTTAGTTGAAAATAAAGGGAGAATTGACATCTTACGACAGTCTTTCTAGAAAAATAAAGGAGGGGCCCCAATATGTACAAAAATTTTGGGGGGATGTTGCTGAAACAACAATTGGCGAGTCGCTGGCGAACACAGATCTTTGAAAAATTTCTTCTCCATGATCCGAAACCTCATTAGAGACATCCATATGTATGCAATATTCAGCTGAGCATTTGAATTTCTGTGAAGGGAGAATGCACTTTTTATGCTAGCCATTGGGGAAATGAGAGCTTTGACCGAGACATCTTTAAAACTCTCAAAGGGCCAACATATGGGATTCGTTTTAGAGGGACCATCTTTCAGATGGCTACTACTGTTGGACTCCATAGGATTTGCAACACTTTCTCATGGACATTATTGCCCTTGTTCCTCATTCCCATGCCGCTTGCATCCTTTTGGATGTTTGTACTTTGGACAGCTTAGCTGTTTGAGCCTTCCAGAGATATTTTCTTTAGACATGATCTTTAATTTAGGCTCCTCAATCCATAATGTCCTTTTGTGTGAGTTAGAGATTTTAATGTTTTGATCAAGCCTCACGGACGGAGAGGAGCCTATTTTGAGCTGAGGCTTTTGGCCAACCTTCTTGATTTTACATGCTTTGCTTTTGTCTCAACCATTCTTTAATTGAGGCGAGAATCTCTGGAAAACAGACCCTTGAATATAAGCCATTTTGGCTGTTAAATTTTGCAGCATGGAGTCATTTCAATACCCTATGTCCTCGAGATGTGCTACTTTCCATGGGTTTGAGTTTAATAACCTTCTTGAGATGTCTTTAAGTGTGAGAGTGGGTGAAGCCCAAAGATAGTAATAAAGATGGTCATAGGTCTCTGCTATTTAGACAGGTTATTGTGGCTAGCAGAGTAGGCTTCCTTCCCTCTGAAAAAATCCAGTGAGAGCACAATACATAGATAGACTTTATTCGAGCATGGTTCCGGACTGATGGTTGTGAGATTTCTTTGAGAGACCTGTCTTGAAGAGAAACTCAACCACAGGGGTTTTCAGAAAACAAACCTGGTGCAAAGGTTCAAATGACAAGAAAAGAAACAAAATGGCCGAAAATAAAGCAAACAAAAGGCTAAAGCAACAATAAAAGAAACTTTTATTTATGTACAAAAAGTCTCAGGGAGACTATGCAAAGTATTGCTTCAGGGTGAGGCCATTGAGAGGAAGGGTTACTTCTTCTCCCTCGAGATTTGTCAATTTATAAGTGGATGGGCCTATCTTTGCCGAAATTTGGTACGGGCCTACCCATAGATGTTGGAATTTCGTATGCATTCCTTTGCCTTCATGATTATGGTCCCACTTCAGGACTAAGTCCCCAACTTCAAAACTCCTTTTACCGGACTTCCTCTTATCGAACCATCTCTTAACTATGTCTTGGTGTTGATGGAATCGGTCTTTAGCTTTTTGTCGGGCTTTTTCAAGTTGAAGCAGGGTATTGATCCTGGATTGTAAGACTTGGCTACCAGAACTGCGAGAGGCTTGGGATAACTGTAAGGATGGGAGCAAGATGTTTGGGGGGAGTATGGCTTCCTTGCCATAGACAAGAGTGAAAGGGGAAACCCCTAATGCGTTCTTTGGAGTCACCCTGTCTACCCATAAGGCGTTTGGGAGAGCTATATGCCAACTTCTCTGGTTTTCTATCACAGTTTTCTTAAGAATCCGAATCAGATTTTTGTTTGAGGATTCAGCTAATCCGTTCCCTTGAGGGTAATAATTGGCTGAATAATGTAGCTTAATTCCCCATTCATAAACAAATTCATTTATCTTGCAAGACGAAAAAATAGGAAGCATTATCAAAAACAAGGGAAATTGGAACCCCAAACCTGGTTATGATGTTCTCTTTTAAGAAGCTGATGACTGCGTCTTCATTGATCTTGCGCAACGGGATGGCTTCCGTCCATCTAGTGAAGTAGTCCATAGCCGTCAAGATGTATCGATGTTGCAGAGAAGAATTTGGATTTATCTCTCTGATAACATCTATACCCCATTGCTCAAAAGGCTCAGAGATGATAACCGGCTGCAATGGTCCTGTTGCCTTAGGTAACTTCCCAACACTTCTTTGGCATACATCACAGTTTCATGCATACGTATGGGAATCTCGGAACAGAGTGGGCCAATAATAACCAACTCTCAGTATCTTGTGTGCTGTTGTCTCTTCTGAATAATGTCCACCTGCGGGGCCATCATGTAATTCTTTGGAAACTTTATTTGCATCTTCCTTTTCTAGACACCTAAGGAAAACTCCATCATAATTTTTTCTGGAAAGTATCCCATCAATGATTTGATAAGGTGATGATTTCAAGCGGAGTGCCCTTCTTTGTTTAGAGTTCCAATGCTCAGGTAGGTATCCTTGCTGTAAATAATGCACCAAGTCTCTATACCATGACTGAGGAGTTGAGAAGATAGGACACACTTCAACCGAGTTTAGCTCAGCTTCATTCTTCCAACGTTGCTCTTCATCAGTTGAGTTTCTTGCAAGTAATTTGGACAGGCCTTTCCCTTTGATGATCATGGCTGGTTTAAACTCTAAATCATATTCTTGAAGAGCTGTGACCCAGTTCCCCCTCCTTTCTCCTAGTTCCTTTTGAACGAAAAGGGATCTAACAGCTGGGTGGAGAACTATAACTTTAGTTCTGTTCTTGAGAATATATGGCCTAAACTGCTTGACTGCTTTGAAGACAGCATATGCATGCTTGTCAACCATGGGATAGTTCATCTCAACCCCTTGCAGACCAGTGCTCATAAACGAAATTGGGTATTCGTCCCCCAACTCCACCTTTTGCGTGAGTACAACTGCGAGGGAGTCATCCGAGGAAAAGGTATACAGGATAAAATCCTTATCAAAGTCTGGGCTTCTTAAGGAAGGAGCCTTAGCTATAGCTGCCTTAATATCTCTAAATGCGTCCTTTTCCACATCTGTCCACTTGAACTGTATTCTTTGTTTAACCATCTGTTGCAATGGTTTAACAATTTGCGCGAAGTCTGGAACAAATCTCCGGACAAAATTGATAGTGCCCATAAAGGACTGCATATATTTCTTGCTGTAAGGCATTGGAATCTTATTAATAGCTTGGACTCTTTCCTGATCTATTGACACTCCCCCTTTGGAAATGATATGACCCAAGAGTTTACCTTCGAGAACAGCAAACACCCTCTTCTTGGGATTCAAAGAAATGCCATATTTCTGACAACAATAAAAAATATGCCTCAGATGGACAACATGATCTTCCCTTTTCTTTGAAAAGACTGTCACATAGTCTAAGTATACAACAACACATTGCCCAACCAATCCTCGGAAGGCGATATCCATCGCTCGTTGGAATGTAGCCCCTGCATTTATCAGACCAAATGGCATCCTTCTGTATGTGAAAGTTCCCCATTTAGCTCGGAAAGTAGTCTTAAGACGATCTTCTTCGGCTACTATTACTTGATTGTAGCCAGAGAAACCATCGAGAAGAGAAAACAACTCAGATCCTGACACCATTTGAAGGATTTGTTCCATTGAAGGGATGGGGTAGTTGTCTTTATCCGAAGCTCTGTTTAAATTTCTGAAATCTACACATAGCCTTATCTCTCCTGACTTCTTTCTTACGGGAACCAAGTTAGCAACCCACTCAGAATGCCAGACCTTAAAGATTATCTTAGCGTCCAGGAGCTTCTTTAATTCCTTTTGAATCAGCGGTTCTAGAGTAGGATGCATTCTTCTTAACTGCTGCTGAAATGGCTTGACACCCGCTTTCATTGGTATAACATGCTGAATAATGCGGACGTCATACGTTTTCAAATCCTCATAGGTCCATGCAAAAACATCCTTATATTGCTTAAATAGTTTGATGAACCTATCTCTTTCTCCTAGTGAACAACATTTGCCAAGGTTGACAAATTTTGGTTCTGCCTCGGTACCCAAATTAACTAACTCATGTTGCATTGATGAACTGTTAGTTTTGGTATTAGCTGGCCTTTTGAACTTATTTTGAAGATCGAACAGCATTTTGAGGGACCTTACCCCTTTGGGGATGAAATTTCCTTTCTCCTCATCCTTCTCCATCAAATCAGCATCGTGTTCTTCTTCATCTATCGCAGCTCCTTGGAAGCTGTCTTCGTTTGTTAGAAAGCTGATAATCTGTTCGTCATCATCGAAGACTCTGAAGTTTGTGATGTTATCGGGAACGGAGGGCCTGAAAATCAATTCAATTGAGCATTTATTATTTGATGGCACCAATCTAGAAGCATATGTTGCTAACAAATCAGCTGCAGAATTTTCCAATCTAGGAATAGATTTTATATTGAAAGCGTCAAAATGCATAATTAAATCCCATACCTCAGCTTGATAACCCTTCAAATGAGGTGAGAGACAATGAATGGTGTCCCTTACCTGTCTTACAACTATCTCTGAGTCACCAAAAACCTTCAGGTACTTAACATTTAAATCAATGGCCTTCTTTAATCCATGTACCAAAGCTTCATATTCTGCCGTGTTGTTAGTACAATCAAACTCTAATCTACAGGACAAAAAATACTTGTTTCTTTTTGGATCCATCAGAACACAACCGGCTCCGGATCCTTCCAGAGTTTTAGAACCATCAAAGTATAATGTCCAGAAAATATCCTTAGATTCAACTAAGTTAGTATCTCTGTGATCTAAATCAGTAACTAAACTAACTATATTACAGTCAATATCATCAGTCCGAGAGAAATGAAGGAGATCGGACTGTTCATCGGATTCATGGCTGATGGCTTTAGACTGATAATTACCTGGATCCATTTCTAAGAAATAATTCCCCAGAACCGAGGATGAGAAGGTTACAGCCTCATTTTTTTCCTCTAATTGAGTTACGTTCTGCTTCATGTGTGGTTTGATCAGGACCTTGATTTGATTCTGCCTATTCTGATAGGGCAACCACAGATGAGACCAATCAGTGGAAAAGTAGCCATTCAGCTTGGTAGACCAGTCCCTACTTAACATCAGACCATAGGCTTCAGGAATATCAACCACCATTATGTCAATAAACTGACAGACTCTAGAGTCAGCTGATAATCTAATGAGAACATCTTTCATCTCCCCAATCACTTTGATAGCAGTCCTATCTAATTGGATAATTTGGGCTGGAGATGGCACAGGCCGCCCGTTAATTTTTTTACAAATTGACAGTGGCATGACGTTTGAAGATGCCCCAGAATCTACCAAACAGTTGTGAACATTATGGTTAAAAATTTCAAAGGTCAACATGAAAGGCAACGTTTGAGATTTAGATTTCCCTCCGATGCTAGCTTCATTAATTTCAGGATTTTCTTGAGAGTCTGTCGACGGAGTGCTGGGCTGGGGCCACAGAACATGTAGCAGCTTGTCTCGTTGATGAGGCAAGCTGCACATGTCAAAGATTGACACATTTTCTTTGACCTTTTTTATATCTTCAATAATGTCATATCCTATGTCAGATTCGTTCCCGATTCGGGCTGGATGATCTATTTTACTCATCGTGACCTTGGGTGGCTGAACTATGGTGTCCACGTTTGGCTGTTTGATCGCTGTTTGGTTAAATTTATGCTGCGGTGGAATGATTGTTATATGCCTCCTAGGTAGTTCTTTTGAAACTTTAGGCTTAGGAAGAGCCAAGCTTGGCACAGGATCCGTAATAGGACCTTTACTGCGAGTAGCAACGTTCACGGTAGAGGGAGAGCTTTCTATGGGATCCTCTTCAGCTAATTCAGTCATAGGTACCCAATCCCATAGCACCATAGTAGTGTCCGGGGTTGGCTCCTCTAACTCAGGGCTCGATTCCTCTAGAGAATCATCTGGGTCTGGAATCTGTGAATCCAACATTTGGTTCATGACTAAACTCATGGAGTTAATCCATTGTGGGCAGCTCTTTTCCGAATGCGGTTCTTGATGAAAAGTACAGAAGTTTTCCATCTCGATTTCATTGAGGTTTAAAACAGGAGAAGTATTCATGGGTGGATGAGATTGATCACCGTCTTCCCTCTTTTTATAAAATGGCTTGAAAGGTTTCCTATATGTGCTAGCAGCCTTATCTTTCTTGAGATCTACAATCTTATTGGATAACTTCTGCATCATCTTGACTACATTTTCCATGTCTGTAGATGATTCTTCTTTACCTCTAGTGAGCAGCAAGGTTTTTTTACTAGCTGCTAGTTTTGGTTCTACATCTAAGGCATGTTTAGCAATGCTATCAGCTTCTTCTTCTACATTTCTAGCTTCTTCGAAGTTCTCTATCAGGGTAGTTTTCTTGGACCTTTTAATGAACATTGCTATGGGTCCTTCAAGAGCTGTTGTATAATATTCAATCAGAGATTCCTCTGCTGGTTTATTTGCTTCACTGAAATTGTTTAAAAGCATCGTGAATCTTTGATTAAAGTCTTGAACCTTTTCTTTCTTTTCCATTCTCATGGATAAGAGTTCTTTCATAAGTTTTTCCACAGTCTTTTGGTTTCCATATTTCTTTAAGATACAGTTTTCGAATTCATCCCAACTAGAGATCGAGCTGGGTTGTAGGCTAAAATACTAGGATGATACTTTTGGCTCGAACGTGTATGGAAAACGCCTACAGACTACATCTTCATGCTGCACATTCAAAAGATTCAGAGCTAGATAAAAGCTCTTGAGATGATCTTCGGCTGAAATGGCTTTCCCTGGGTCGAATTTAGGTAAGACCTTTTCTGGATTTTTTGGAAGATTGTGGAATGGCCCAGCTAGATTCAATGCTCCCCTTGCTCTCCAAGCAGGTACAACCATGTTTCTATGTGGAGACCCTGGTGGAGAATTGTAAGGTGAATTCTGTGGAGTATTCTTTGGAGTAATAAGTTCTCCAAGGCCTTCTTGATCTGAAATGTTTTTTGAGTTTTCAAGATCTACCTTGTTCAGAGGTTCTGAAATTTCTTCTAAAGTTAAACTCACAAGTTCCTCAAAACTTTGAATGAGAATCGAATCACGGGTGTATTGTGGCTCTTTTCTAGGGGTACTTTTCCTAGGGAGAAAATTCATCGCGTTTAAACCGCCTAGTTGTCTAACATAGGATCGTGTATGCCTCCTCAAGTCCTCTATTTCTGCAAAAGGTACAGCGTATAATGCTTCTTGAGGCTCAGGATCAGAAACGAGGCTTTCTTGATTTAATATTTCAAGCTCTGGGCTGTTTGAAATGCCTTCTTTAAGCGGGTTTTCAGTGACATTTATGACAGTGGGATATTTTCCTCTATCAGCCATGCACTTTTAGGCCCTCCTTCTAGCGCCAAAAACTGTTGATGCCTCGGAGATCGCAGCATCAATCAGAAAGGGATCCTCCTCGGTAGACTATCCCAATTAGATTGTCCACCGTTTGGTGTGGGGAATCCGTCCGGTTAGCAGTTCCGGCAACTGTGGGTTTGGAGATTTATTCCAATTATACCGGTTATGGCCCGATCCACCGTTCTTTTGAATTTTATGTTTTAGAATGATATGCAAGTGCCTAGTCTAAATTTAATCTAAATGCAAAACTGGAAAAACAGATCTATGTCTAAAACTAAAATTAATCTAACTATCCCTTCAAGGAGCAAATTGAAAGCATGAGCAATGAGCTGTAGGAGTTATCTAAAGAATAAATAGACAACCATCAAATCTTAAAGATAAAGCTACAACAAAGATAAGAGATATCAGAAGATAGCTTCTAATTAAATATAACACATTTCATTACTCATGAAAGAGAGAATTCATTTGCACAGAGAGAAGCAAGATCATTTAATACAATGAAATAATTCAAGACAGTAATAAAGATCTCACAACAAAGTATAGCAGATACAGGAATAATCCAAAATGCATCCAATCTCCATTCTCATGCAAAGACGTCCTCTCCAGGCTCTTATTAGGAAGATTTTATTTTCTTGAAACATGTGCAAGATAGCTCGTACAAGTCTAGAAAATAATTCCCTACCAAAATTCCTTTACATTCCTTCCTAACTTCTATTTATAATGTTACAAAATGCCCTTTGGGCTTCCACCTGGCCTTTTACACCTGTCACCTACAGACTTTTCCCCTTATAATAGACAAAAATGTGACCTCCCTTTTAAACAGAAAATTATTTAAAAAAAAGAAAAGGACAACTGTCCCATAGCTCCACGTTTTTATACATATGACAACCAAGATACAAAATAAAGGAATTAATGCTCTCATATTAGCACTTTCACTCTTGGGCATGCGCTCCAGTTTGAAAAGACGCACTCGAACTAGCTGTTGTTGTTGCTGCTGCTGGGAGAGAGGAAATCGAGCCAGCTAGTATTGCTGCTGCTTCTGGGAGAGGAGCACCTGGACTGGCTGTTACTTTTGCTGCTGTTGCTGCTTTCTTTTCTTCTTCAGCAATGTAACTGTACCAGACACCAGTGTCTCTGATAACTACATTTGCTGCGGAAGGTAGCAAGATTTTTTGGGAAGTTACATATTTATCAAGATCTTCTCTAATGTCCTGAATCTCCACAACAGCTGCTTGGTGGATTTCTTTCAGCAAATGGTTGTGTATCGATGACATACCAATATAATGATGGAGATCATCAATGGCTAAGACATCAATTCTTTTTACATATTCTGCTTGGATATCCAGTTCCTCCTTCAATTTAGACAAACGTTGCTCCTTGCTCGGGAACTCATCAAGTGATTGAGGGAAACTCAACTTGCATTTATCATGCACTTCATGGATTTTTTGATAGAGACTATTACTTTTATTCATTGTCCCTTGGATCTTAGTCATTATCTTAAAGCTACAGCTTCTGCAAAATTCCAAAAGGGCTAGGTCTTCATTAAAACCATCTACAGATTTGAATGGGAGATGTTTGGGGAAATCCACCTTTCCTTCTCTCCATTGTATATGACTGAGGATATTTGCCTTAACCTGGGTATATTTAGCCTTAAGCCTACTGGCCTCTGCATTAATCTCTTTTAATCTAACCACCATGGCCTTGAGCTTGCATATTTCCTCAGTGATTAGTTCCTGAGTGTCATGGATTTGCTTTAGGATGTTACAGGACAGCTCATGGAAAGGAGACATATCTATCGTCCTGCCTTCTGCTTGTTCTAATTGCCTGACCAATACCTGCTTATCTGCCTCTAGATGGGATACTTTAGCTTCTTCATCGATCTTTTATGCTTCTAAGATCATCACCACGAGATCCCTGTAGACTTGGTCATTAGCCACAGTATGCTGTAGCATGCAAGCTCTCCTCTTTGTCGACTCAAATTATTTAACTATATCAGTCACATTGTCCAGCGTTGCTTTTGCTGTCTCTACATCGGCGGATGTCATAGCTAAGGGAGCCTTGTTTGTGTTCTGCATTACTCTGGTCTCCCGGTGAGTAACAATATCTTCCTGGAAGAGTCTCTTTATCCTCTCTTCCGATTTAAGGACCATTGCCTTCCTCTTCTTATCATAGACAAATTCATCCCATCTGGACACGGTATGTT
This sequence comes from Larix kaempferi, assembly GCA_027924585.1. Taxonomy (NCBI): domain Eukaryota; kingdom Viridiplantae; phylum Streptophyta; class Pinopsida; order Pinales; family Pinaceae; genus Larix; species Larix kaempferi. The sequence goes on along the minus strand of BSBM01000592.1, from coordinate 8,160,238 downwards.
CTTCCGATGGAGTATACGGGACAATTGGGAGATCTATAATATCTATTTCTGCTTCCGCGGGTGGGGTATGGACTACCTAAGCTGGATCTGTTCCCACATTTTGGGTACCAGAGACACCTGCTTGTGCTATGTACGCCTCCTCATTTTGAGTGCCGGAGACACCTGCTTGAGATGTGTCTATCTCCATCTCCTGGGTGCCGGAGCCTCCAGCCTGGGCATCTTCAACTGCCTTGAGTTCTTCTTCCGCTTGCTGCCTTCTCTCTTCTCCTTCAGCTTGCGGCTGATTTTCATTTTCTTTCTGCTGCCTTTCATCTTCAGCCTCTTTCCACTGCTGGGCTTCCTCAGCCTCTTTCTGTTGCCTTTCATTTTCTGCTTCTTGCTGCAATCTTGCCACTTCAGCTTCTTGCTGCAATCTTGCCTCTTCAGCTTCTTGTTGCAATCTTGCCTCCTCTCTTAACCTTTGTTCTTCTTGGGCTCGTGCATCATCAGCTTCTTTCTCCTTCTGCAGATTGGTTTTTGGGGCCTTGGTGGAACTAGAGGTTACTCCACTGCCTTGGCGACAAATCTGCAACTTAGTCATGTTGCTGATGCCTCTGAATGCCTCTTCCTTAGTATCATAATAATGGGCGTACTCGAAATGAGCATAAATTTCCTTGCAATGCTTGGCAACTTTTCCTCGCCTATCATTCCTGTGGAAAATTACTTCGCCGAAGTGGAAGGCTTTCAGCTCTTGAACAAACTCCTCGGCTGAGGCAACCCCTAAGAATTTGTATGCTCCTATGCAGAAGGGCAAAGGCAGGAAAGAAGCCTTATGCTGCTTGTTAAGCACCGCTCTGATTCCATCCAGGAAAATTTGTCTCACTGCTTCCTTAAGGACCACATAGTCAGTAGCATACCTCGAAAAAATATATGGAGCTTTAGTCCCTCCAAACGTTCTGATGTAGGTGCCTTGCTCTGAAAAATAAAAATCTCCATAGTTTTCAAGGATCTCTATGGCATTCTCCGACAGACAGTTGGGATCTTCTTTGAAAATCTGCTCATATAGGGGCATGATGAACCCCTCACATATGAGTTTATAGCTAGCTTTGTAATTTTGAGCCCACATCATCCTGAAAGCGGTGTAAACCGGGGTGTTGGCTCTATCCCACGTGCAACCTAAGCTGGGGAAAGATAGCTTGGCCAAAATATAGTCGATAAGATATGAAGACATGTAAAATTCTGCCTTTTCAAGGCCATACCTTCTCTTGCAGCAACCACCATTGATGCCAGACGGTCTGACAGGATAGTAGCCCAGTCAAACACAATTACTTTGAATGCCACGAAGTGGATGATGGGGACCCACTGTATCTTGTATATAGTGCTATCGGGCATGCCGAAGATTCTGCAGAACATCAGGGCGATTAACCTGAAAGGAGGTCTTAGATTCTGGACATCATACTTGTCATTACCTCTCTTTCTTAAGTGTTTTCCTGCGACCAATAATTTTTTGGCCATTTCAATATTGTTCATCTGGCCCAACCATTCATCACTCAGGGCTTGCTGGGGACGTGGGAATTTATATGCTGCGGCAAGATATGCTGGGTGGAATGAGGCGATGGCTATTTTCCCGTTGTCATGTAATACCCTTGTCTCCGCATTAGTATGCTCGAGTATCCACCCGATCACTTCAGAACATGGGAACAACTCAAGGCGGGTAGCAGCTTTAGCTATGCCTGAAGTTCTAATGTTGAGATAGATCTGCCCTTATTCAAGTAACATATCCGGGATATCTTGGTCCCGGATCATCCTGTAAATGTCGCCCCAGCGGATTTTGGGAGGAATACCGGTGGTGCACCTAGTGTCTTGGAACATAGTTTCAGTCCTAAGTGGTGCTGGCTGTGGTTCCATCATTTTAGCCTTCTTCCTACCACCTTTTGGCATCTTGGCTTATCCCTGCTAGCAACCAAATACAATTCATTTTAGAAATGCGTAACCTGTTATGAGATTTTAACAAAAGCAGGACCATTTCAGCATGCTAATGAGATATATAAATAAATTATGAAGCTGCATGTTGGGAAGCAAAATAAACCATTCCAAAGAAGGAAAAAATAGACTTGATCATCCTAAGGAAACAAAGTTTGGAATGTCCCCGAAATTGCGGAAGGCTTTCGCAAATAGCTTCTGCAGTTTCGGAACGGATTGGAGAATGGCTCCGTTGTTTCGGAAAGATAAGCTGAATGGTTCCGCAAAAGTTAAGTCGAGAGGAAAGACTTAAGAGTTTTTTAAAGAGGAGTCCTTCGGTGGTCCCGGAAAAGATATGCGAACAACTCCCGCGGTTTCGTGAAGATAACTCAAATGATCCCGCACTTGCGGAAGGATAACCCGAAAGGTTCCGCCGCTTCGGGAGACTTTCCCAAATAATTTCCGCAGCTTCGAGAGAAAATTTCTAAGTCCTTTTCGAGAAGCCTATACAAATGGTTCCCGCCGTTTCGGGAGGGAAACTCAAATACTTCCGCAGCTGCGGGGGGCTTTCTCAAATGATTCCGTGATTTCAGGAAGACTTCACGAATTTTATCCTTAGAAGAAGAAAAAACTTGGAACTCTCAAAGCAAGATTTTCAGTTGAAAATAAAGGGAGAATTGACCTCTTACGACAGTCTTTCTAGAAAAATAAAGGAGGGGCCCCAATATGTACAAAAATTTTGGGGGGATGTTGCTGAAACAACAGGGCACTACACCTACACAAGTAGCTCACATAATTAGGGTCTATTTCCATGGGAGTTGGAAACCTCTAAAATAAAACACTCAAATAATCTTGTAAGATTCAAACCTTTTCTTTGAATATGCACACTATATTTCTTTGAAATATGCTACTAGGAAAAGAACAAACAATAGAGTCAAGTTTTATGCATCAAGGATTCTTATGAAAACAATGGCAGACAAAGCTTTAAAATACTTGTCAATTTTTGGAGATTCCAAGATGTTGATGGATTGGGAAAATAATAAATCTATAATTGAGAGCAAGTTATTAGTATCAATCATCAATTGAGTTCTTGAGGTAAAAAATAGTTTTGATGATTTATCATTTACTCATATTCATAGGGAGTTCAACAAAAATACATATCAAATTTAAACAAGTTACATTATTTATAATATCCCCTGATCTGATCTCAGAATATATCAACCCAATTTCAAACTTTAAAACATATTACTTGCCAATAGAAACTAGTTCTCAAAACTAGTGAAGAAGAAACTAGACTAGGTCACTGATTAACCCACTCGGAGCTTGATAGATGAAAACTTTTGGATCTGAAAAATGTATTGGGGAGTGTGCAACAAAAAGGACAATAGAATCAAGGCCAACTTCAGAGTCCTATGCACAATGTACTGGGTCCATTTATGCTTTGACAACAATTACTGCCAAAGTCTACACAAGGCTGTTTGGGCACACCAACATATGCATACTAGACCATCCACTTACAATTGACAGTAAAAAAAGAGTGGATATCAGCCATTACACCCATAATATAATGTTGGACAAGATATTCTGAATATTTGGGAGGATTTGACTGAGTTTGGAGGCAAAGGGAGAAATAACGCTATGATGGACTGCTCAACTAGTATGTTTCCTGGCTTTCCCAAACATGATGAGAGTGATACAAAATATCAGGGAGAGGATTTGATGGTATTCATAAATGTCCTAAGAATATCATATGAATGACATAACTAAAATCGAGCTTCCATAGAAATTTTAATTAAACATACTAAAAAGCTAGTCAAATAAAAAGGCATAATGAGCTAGTCTTGAGAAATATGGACTCAAACAGCCTCTAAGGCCCTCAAATTATTCTTATGATATTTAATGTGACTCATAAATGACATTAAAATCAGCAAAAAAAATTCATTGAGCTGATTAAGTAATAAACATAAGTCTCATGTCTCAAAATTCACAGAGAGACATTATTTTTGAGTTATTACAATGAATGGAAGAATAATGTTACAGAAGAGTAAGGAGATGAGATGTTGTCACTGAATATGATCTGTAGGATGATAATGAGCTTCTGGATTATCATGGGAGGTTCATTGATATTCTGTAGCTTCTTGCAAGATCTCCAATTGATCTCTCTCTCTCTCTCTCTCTCTCTCTCAGTGAAACTCATTAAAACTACATCAGCCAGCTTGGATCTATGCATCACCTTTTGAAAGGTTGGTCTTCACATGTAATGGATGGATAAGATCTGCAAATTGATCATCAATGGATGCATTGGATCATGATCAGAAGACTAGAATAGGAACTATGGGGCACATCTCCCACAGGTGGCTAAGGGTGCATCACCAAAACCTAGAGAAGCTTGAGTTTACTCACACACAATTCATAAACTATCCAAAAGATGTGAATGAGGTGCGCCCTCCTTCTTTTATAGACAGGGTGAATTTTTGAGTAAGTTAAATTCCTAATGAACCTCCTTGGCCTCATCCAATGCGCCTTTCTTGAATGAGTTGGCAATTTCTTGCTTTTCCACTAACTAGCTTTTCTTCTCTTTTGGAAACTGCGCCCTCCTAGCTTTTTTGGATGTTTCCTTCTATTTAAAACTGGATAGATTTTGTTCTTTTTGGAAACTGCGCCCTCCTTAGCTTTCTGGAACCTTCTACTTTTCCTAACTTGCTTGCTTTATGCACTGCTTTTGTTAGTTTCCTTCTTTTGTCTTGACACCTTGCTTTGTGCTTCTTTCCTCCAGTTTCCTCTTTGGTTGACAACTCATTGAGTTATCCTTATCTCCTTATGCGCCCTTATCTAACTCATTAGCACATTTAATCATAATTAAATATAAAAACAATAATTACATCACCTCCAATTCAATTTATTCAAAACAACTATAGTCTAAATTTTATGCCTAGTTAATTTAATTGCCTAGGGTAATTTACCAATGTTATACCCCTTATCAATTAATTAATTGACCTTCACTAGGATCCATGGGGTTTTGAGGTGACATTGGCCGCTTCTTGGTTCTTGGAAAAATGGGAACATGACATTATTGCATGGGTGTTCTTATCTAAGAAAGAGCTGAGAGGAAGGACTCAAATTTCAATCTTTAAAATATCACTTTATTGATGTTGGACTTGAAAGAAGTCCTAAATTTGCCCTTCGTTTGAGTTTTTATGCCTTGTTAAATGATTGATTCATAGGGTTGTTAAGAATTTTGTGAAAAATTTGTGAATCCTACTTTGGAGGAGCCTAAGAAGACTGTAGTATGTAGGTATATGATATAGATACTTTCATGATAGTACATAGACACTATTTTTTTATCCTTTTAAGGAAGCCAAATGTGTATTCTAATTTCCAGAAATATCGAATATAAAGCTTTTTATCTTGCCTAATTCTATTTGGTGTTAGTAAATGGTTAACCCTAGATTTGCTGATGTGCTCAAAGGTTTTATCTATATAGATAGGGTGAATATCTGTATTTTGGGCATGTGGAATGTTTTATAAGGATGTTTTGATGTATTTCTGATTATTAAGTAGGTAGTTGTGTAACATAGTGATGACATGATTACTGTAACAGATTGATGAATGATAGCTTGAATGCTTGGATGATATAATTTGATCATATGTTGATGCATGATTATTAATAATAGAAAGAAAGTATGAATTGTGGCAGGATGATAAAACCTGCAAGACTCCTAGGTGGAGTTGACATAATAAGAGGAAGGGTGCAGAAGCCAAACTAAATACTGCAAAAGATTAATGAAACCACTAGAGTTTCATTTGATGTTATGTTTGATTACAATTCATATCTATATGATTTCATTGATTTTAGTGGTGCAAGTAATGGGTCATCTGAAGGGTGACACAAATGCATACAACTATCTATGAGAGAGTTGGGAGTGTGATAGTCAGATCCATGGAGGATCAATTGAATATAAGAGTGATTGAAATTTGATTAGTCAAGACTTACAATTTGTTTTATCTAAAAATTGAGTGAATGTGGAAACCCACTTGAAAAACTACAGACCTATCAAGGGAAACATGCCACTTGAAGTTGAATTGGTTATATTATACTTTGATGTATTTGAAGTGCGTGGGTGTATATCTATGAAGGGTACGGGGCAAAGCATTTATAACTTGCCAATAGAGAGTTGTGAGCCATAACCAATGAATCCTTAATAAAGGTGTGGAGTCTCAACATAGATGTGGAGTCTCAACAGAGACGTCGAGCCTCAATAGAGGCATGGAGTCTCTCTTTGCAAAAATATAAGGGATGGTTATGATTGGGGGGTGCATAGTAAGGTGGGGTGAAATTACTCTCTAGTAACTAATCCTTATAGATGCAAAACCAAGTTAAGATAACCTAAAAAGACCCCATGGTTGAATTAATCAATAATATAATTAACCAATTTTGAAGTTGTGTATGGAGGGGGTGTCTTTGATAAGTTATTATCTTAAAGAACAAATGAAATTAGTGAATTATGGGAAATTGTATTGAAGATTTATCTCCAAGTGGGTGTCAAAATGGTGATTGTTCACCTATTTAATAAATTCAAATAAAAGGGAAAATAGTGGGAGTGACACCTAAGGAAGAGTGATTAATATTTATTAATTTATAAATAAGAACATTAATTTAGTTTTGCTTGGAGGGGTGAGGTGGCTAGCCTCACTAGGCCTATAAATAGGCGAGGCCTCCATGGGTGTTGAGGGAGAACCTAGAGAGTATTGAAATGCTGCAAAAATTCTATCACCACCTCAATTAGGGTAAAATCGGATATGAAGATAAGATAAGAGAGAATCCCCTTGTCAAAGGTGCCATTGATTGGTCAAACAAGTTTAGTAGGTGGGAAACCCACCATTGAAATATGGTTTGCATCAAAACCTAGTTATGAGACCACACAAATCGAGGGTATTGAGGAAATAAGTTTTGCCTAAGTATGGTTGGGAGGAAATTGGTTGGCACCATATGAGTTTGCAATGTCAATAGTCATGAGGAACTAGATATTGGATCAATGTTATCAGACAATCTACCAAAAGCGGACTTAAGGCGTGATCTCTCTAGCTTAATGTAAGTCTAGAACAAATAAGACAGAATATGAAACTACTCTCCTAGATCTATTTAGAGATCGAGTAATTAAGCATCTTACCTCAGATTCGTAGATCTTTCTCCTCATAGTTGTTCCGAGCTCCGTGGTCGTCATATCTATGGCTGCAAGACCTGTCAAAACATATGGGAACAAGACAAGCAGTAAAGTATGCCTAAACACTAACTAGTCTAAGTAAACAGTTGAGGAGGTAAACTATAAATATCATTAACACAATAACATTTATGGAAAGCGTTTATATTACTGTATAAAAAGTGGGAAGTACAATAGAAGAGATGATTACAACCGATGCCTCAACGTTGTAATCTCATTCTGACAAGCCAAACCAAAGATCCTAGAGAGAAGGGGAAGGGATATGATCTAATTTCACCAGCATAAGAGTACCATAGACTTCCTCCCTTTGGAATCGAAAGGGATCTTGCATTTATAGGACCAAGTGGATAAAGTAGGTTGAGGATCATGGGGAGAGGGTTAAGGGATCCTCCCATTATGTTAGGGAACCGAAGGCCAACTCACCTAGGAGTTAGGGATAGAGATCCACCTCATCCAACTTCTAGAATTCGCTCGAAAGATACCTTTATCTCATGAAACTGACTTTGATGCATGTTGCATGAAGGAAACCTGCGCCAGCGCACTTTGCTCAAAGACAACCTACGCCGGCCTAATTA